>OW388083.2:53181716-54381716 GCA_936449025.2 Sarcophaga subvicina | reverse complement strand
TCATGTATGTTTGCATATATTTTTCATATAAATTAGTTACAACTGCTTTCTGTTCAGCAAAAAAAACAACAATTATTCAAGTACATACTACAAAAGACTAATCAGGTGCTTTGGAAAATCTTGGTTAAATAAACTGAAACAAAGCGAATAATTGATAAGAAAATTGAGAAAATTCTTTGTGACAAGTACACTAATGTGACACTTACGGATTTGATGAAAAAATATATGAAATGAAAAAATTGTTGATAAGTAATTGATTTATTCTTTGTTTATATACCACAAAAACAAATTTTATTTACAACCCTTCGGGCAGGATCATGACCTAGCGTCTTACACCACGTATGTTTTAAGTTTGATCACAGATTTTTTTGAGACAATTTTCATAGCAATTGTCGCGTTTTTACCTTTTAAAAACGTTTGAAATATGAGCTCGTAGATTGCAAATAAAAATAAGTTTGTGTTCAGTTTTAATTAATTTCTTTATTGCTCGCACAATTCTGTGTGGCACTATTAACAACTTGATGAAAACAACAACAAATGCTTTTTTTCTTATTCTGCTTTATGTCCTGGTTACCCAAGCGTAAGAAACGTAAAATCGTAATATACGTAGCCTTAGGAACGTTCAAAACGAGACATATGTCAACGAAGAATGTAAATAAAAACAAAACAGAACACAAAGCAACACACAAACGAACACAACACAATGTAAAGAAATTGGTATACAGACTTATCATCAGTGTTGCCGTCTTTTGTTCAATGTGTAGATATTTCCGGAGTTGGTTATTATTATTATTATTTTTTTCACACATGTTGGTTACAATATTTTTTTCATGGCAACACTGCTCGTAAAAACGTGGGAGAATTCTGTTTTATACAGATCGTTCCGTTTTGCTAACGAGAGAGAACGTTTCGGTAATCGCTTACATATGTTAAAAAGAGAACGTTCGCTACGGTACGTTACGTTACGTGTGGGTAACTACAGCATTAACACTCGTTTGCGTAAACAATATCGACCGATCTCGTCAACGGAGATCTTCAAATGACAATTAGTCTCTTCACACGCAACGCGTCTTCACACAAGACTGACTGAATATTTAGTGACTCCGTTGCCTGCTTTGTCTTGCCTTTTATATCGCAGGGTAAACAGGCTGATGGATTCTCATGAAGGAGAATGACCACGTTCTCGAAATCTCTGTAAACGTAAACATCGTTTTTTCATTGTTGTTTGTGTTATTTGTTTATATTTATTCTGGTGCTGTTTGCTGTTGCTTCTTGTTTACTTGTTTATCCCCTTTTTATACTGATGTTGTTGCTATATTTTCGCTTATTCGTTGGTCATGTAAACAAGTCCATTGCTTTTGTTTTCGTAGCTTTTGATTATCATTTTAATCTTAGACGAGGTAACACCATTTCCATTTTCGTAACAATACACATATTTTATTTATTAAAATTTATTTTATTTATTAAAATTTTCTGACTTTAGACTTAATTGAAAATAGTAATTCGGTGACTGTATTTTATTTGCAAAATAATTACAAACATTACAATAATTATTACATTTGCACTAATTTACGTGAATTTTGAATGCTCTTCGTCCAATATTTTACAGCCTTATGAGTATAATCTAGAGTCCATGATGATTTGACAAAACAGACAGAATTAATGAAAACTACAGATAATCTCCGAATGGCATCTCATGAATAGGGTTAATTTTAACTTCCCGAAAAACGCAATGCTGTTAATTAACACCCCAGATCAGCAATAATATTGCCTCAACTGTTGTTATGGGTGGTGTAAATATTAGGCAGTCAGAAGTTCTTGATATTCTGGGTATGAAAATTCTGTGTAATGTTCACTGGAACCAGCACATTTCTCAAGTGTTGAAAGATGTTTCTTAAAACGATGCAAAAAATACTTCACTTCATCTTATCTCTTTATTATTTACATCACTTATATCCGCCCGAGAATAGTCGGGTTTATTTTGGGGCTTCTCGATAGCGTACAGGAGAGGACGAAGGTGCTCAATAGTGACGGTAGGGTATCTAACTCTTTTGGTTCATTGGAGCATCGTGCCAATGTGGCTTGTATTTTACTGTTCTGTCGCTACAACTACGGATATTTTTCTATCGAGATAAAGGGACTTGTTCCCGAAAATCTTATATTCTAGCACACCGCATTACAGACCGAATTCGTTCTTTAGCCAGACTATCCGCATGTGGACTTCCCCACCTGCAGAAATTTTTCCTGCTACCAAAAATATATAAAAAATTTTAAATCTAATGTTCACAAACCGAAGTATTGTTTGTCCTTTTTCTGATAACCTGTTTTCCTAATTCCAACGCAATACACTGCATGAGTCTGTGTGTTAGCGTTTAAAAAAGGTCTAAACATATCTGGAGAACAGAATATTTAACAAGTAACCAGTGGCGGTGATAATTCAAAGGATTTCCACGACTCTTAAAGATTTCATTAGAATGTTGTAATTAATTTATTTGGAAATTTGCATTACGTTTCGAAGTTGTGTTGAAAATTTATTTCTCTGAATTTTTTATTTATGTTATGAAAGCTAAAGCATACGATTGAAAACTTTACTTTCAAACATTAACCATTTAGAATTATCTTTCTAGGTTTAATCCTCTTTTGATATAAAATTTATTCCGAAAAAATTTAATGAAATGTTTAAAATATGCACGCTTTCCATGTATGAATCATGTCTCCACATTTTTGTAATTACCAGGTTACCAGGTGCAAGAAAAGAATGAATATAAAATATATAACAAAGATACAAAAGAAATGAACGTGACAGCAACTTCTAAAGTTGGGAATATTTAGTGCATATAGGATACCACAACTAAGCAGGAATAAGAAGAAGTAATTAATATTCACAGTTACTGCTTGAAATGTATTGTGTATAAAGCAGCTGTGCTAAACCAGCAAATGGAGTCAACGCCACAAGCAAATAAAAATCGTATTACAGCTGCGACTGGCAAATAATTACTAAACGTACAGTAAAGAAAAACTTTGTTACTTTCCTCAATATATTTATGCTGAGAAGTGTGAAAGCACTTAAACTAGAATAGTTTAATACATTTTAATGTTTAAACTCATTTGCTCAATCTTTATTTTGTTATACAGAAAATATCATAAATTAAAATAAGTTTCAATTTTCTTCTCTATAACTGACTTTCTTATATTCCTTTTCATAATAGTTTTCCCCTTTTTTTTTGAGACCACACTCAAGACCTGGGAGATTACTCTGTAACTTGATACCAACAATATTCCAACAAATTGTACTCTGTAGTACGAAGGTACGGAAAATTTTCGAAAGTCTGACGAATGTTTTTTGTTCTTTTGTACGAACAAAACACAACTATGTTATGAAAACGAGCATAAAAAGCGTAGTAAATATTCGAAAATTCTTCTTAAGTAAATTAATACAAATACATTGCAAAATAGAAATAATTTAATATTTTTTAAACAATCTCAAAGGAGTGAGTCAAAAAGAATTTTATATACCATACATGGGCATACTGCATTATAATTCTAATGCATTAAGCTTTTCAGTATTCAGTAAATGTTTACTGGTAATGAAATTTAGATTGCATTACCAGTAAAATTTTACTGATCGCGGAAAAAAAAATCAGTAAGTCAGTAAGTTTTTACTGATTACTGAAAAATATCAGTATCAGTAAAATTTATTAATTACATGTTAGTGGAATTATTTTCTGGAAAAATTGCCTACAGTTCAAAGATTCGAATAAAATTTGGTCTGTTCAATAAGCTGAATTATTGACAATTGTTACTGGAAAAGCATTCATTAACTCAAAAAACTTGAAAGAAGAACAAAAAACTAAAATATTTTACATTTTTTATCGTTGCAAATTAGTACAAGTTCTATTTTGAATTATCTTTTGTTTACATTATTGTCAGAACAATTTAAAATCAAAATATTTTACAATATCGACTAATCACATACATACATTTACCTTTTTTTACAAGTTTTTACTAATAAAGTTTTCGTTTACTATATAGTTTATGATGATTTAAAATAGAAATTTTAAATATTTTTTATTTTCACTCTCTTAATAGGAATTTAATGAACATACTTAAAAAAAAATCAAATACACTAAATTTTTATTAGTGTCCACCGTTAGCTTTCTTTAAGGCCAACATTTCAAAATGTGCATCGCTGAGTTTCTGCCTTCTTGAATGATTTACAATTACATTAAAACAAATATTTAAATAAAAAATAAGTATAAAAACTATATCATCGCTTTCTTCCCCAAAAGCAAGAAATGATTTTTGCGGTTTTTGTGGTAAAACACGAGTTTCAGCATCGGCATTTGGCATTTGCCATATTTTATTACGTAATTATTAAACATTTTCTTCACCTCATCTTCTGATTGTTCTGTTGCAATTCCTAAAAGAGCTTCTAGAAATCTTAATTTTATTTCTGGAACAGAAAAAGCTGCAATAATAGCATCCCAAGCATCAGGCTGAATTAAAAAATATTTCATATATTTCATACTTCGGCTAAAAACTTAAAGTTTGACACCTCAAAACTCCTAAGTTTTATTCTTAAAGAGACTATAGTTGGGACGAAGTATCCAAAATACATTGTATTTTCTCCTTGAAGGAAATCCACCTGGATCAAGAAGAAAAAATGGTCTAACAGGTATCGGAAGCCAATAATTTGTAGCATCAGGCTCGATAAACACAGAAATATATACACTCAGGTTTTGTTCTAAAATATCTTTATTTTTCTTAACAACAAAACTTCACTTACTATCATAGAAGTAGTCTAGATAGCCAATTTAGCACTTTTATAGCAAATGTAATAAAATGAAGATGCAACTTAAAAAAAATTTGAAGTTTGGTTTGATCCAATTTTCAAGTATACTTCTTTATTTTAAAGATAAACAAGTATACCTATTCATTTCTTATGTCGAAAAAATATTAAAAAAATGTGAGTTGTTTACTTACTTAGACGACCATTACGCATACATTTTTAAATCAATATTATTTAAAAAAAATCTAGCACTTTACTTATAAAAATGTTGTCAACACTGCCAGATAATATTGCTTAACATGTGGAGTCGTTTCTAATAATAAGCAATGTTTTAATAACTAACAATTTACATCCTGAAACTAAAAATAAATATAATTTCAATAGGTTTACAAAAAAAAACTTAAAATAAAAAATCAAAATATATATGTAAACAAAAAAATTAAACAGTTACTTTTTGTCAATTTGCCTATTTATTTATATATTTATCTTTAGAACTGTTTTTCACACGAATAAAAAATAAATTAGTATTAGAAACAACGTACTTAAATAAATATTTCGGTGGTATTGTGAGTACAACGGCGATCATAAGTCGGGTGGTCGTCGCTTCAAACCAAGTGGGCTACATCTTTTTTTTTAAATCATATTTGACATTATTTTAATTTTTGTGTTTTTTACAAATATATAAATATTTCTACTAATAACATCTATTAGAAATGATGACAATTTTTTTATAATTAATAAAAATTTACTGGTAATGCATAATGGATTTCAATTTACTGGTACTGATTTTTTTCAGTAATCAGTAAAAATTTACTGATTTACTGATTTTTTTTCAGTAATCGGTAAAAATCAATTTATACTGAAATTTTACTGGTACTGCAAAGTGCCCATCTATGTTATATACCAACCCAAAACAATACGAAACTATTGTGGACTTTATGGTCACGCATCCGAATTTGGCTAAGGGGCATCTAAAAGTGCCGGATACATACATACATACCTATTTTCTCATACCGCCTATGTTGTGTGCGTTAATTTTTATACATAAGTGACGGGACCTACAGTTTAAAGTCGACTCCGAACGACAGATTTTTGAGACATTTTTCATGGAAATTTTATTTACTCTCAGAGTTTTTGCCAGAAATCTGCTGAGAGGAAGTCGCCGAAAAAATACTTTTTGTATTTTGTTTTGATGTCTGGCCCTGGGTTTTCGTCTAATGAGCCAACACACTACCTATTAGACTACGGCGATGCCGGATGCAAGAAACAAATCTAATACCCTGTTGCAAAAACTAAGAACCGATTTGAATTCACTTAGTCCACCGATTGATTGGTCTCATTATTTGTATGTGGGTACCATCAACAGCTTCGACGATTCCAGGGATTCCACTTTTATTATAAAAATATTTTCTAGCTCACGTTGCTTTTCATCTGAAGATTCAAAAATTATGTGTTAAGGACATACAATTTTTTCGATGACTTCTCATACTTCTGTCAAACATCCAGACACTGACTGCTGAGGAAGCCCTAGGTAACGGTCTTGGACTATTTGGTGTGGTATTCACCTTATGCGAATTATAAGGCGACGGCTAACTTTAAGGATGGACATTTTGCTGTAGATTTTTTTCTTGGCTTAAGGTCGCCTTTAATACTTTCTAAAGCATCTAAAAAAAGCTTCTTTGCTTTGACGAAAATATTTAATAAAATGAATAATTAAAACATTTGTCAAATCAGATTTTTTTCCACCTCTTATTATCAATATTCATAAAATCAGATGCATCTCTTTTTAGCTTTCTTTTAAGTCTCTCCTATATAACCTGATCAGAATCCTCAAACCACAAAGCCACAAAATCCATTATAACTCTTTTTTAATATATTTTTGAAATTTTAACTTCTAATTTGTTTGTGACAATTTTATAATTAAAAATTTCTAATTATCTATTATATAATTATAATTATAATTATATCTATTATTATATTATATCTAATTATTGTAATTACCAAGTGCTGCCAAGTTTATTTTTATTTATATAACATACATACATAATTGGTCATTACAACCCTTCAGTCAGGATTACGGCCTAGCTTCTCACATCACTCATGTTGTGTGTGTTAATTTTATACATGAGTGGTGGGACCTACAGTTTAAAGTCGACTCCGAACGATATATTTTTGAGAAACTTTTATTGGAAATTTAATTTACTCTCAGAGTTTTTGCCAGAAATCTCATTGTTTTTGCCAGAAGTCGCCGAAAAAATACTTTTTGTATTTTGTTTTGATATCTGGCCTGGGGCTCGAACCCTGGCTTTACGTCTAATAAGCCAACACACTACCTACTAGACTACGGCGACGCTTTTATTTACTTATCGAAAATACCTTTCGAATACTTTTACTTTTCTAATCGAGTTACGGAGTAACCCCTATAAATACATGAAAGATAGTTTATAGAACAATAGAAAGAGGGGGTAGTGTGCAAAAATTTTAGAAGATCAGTCATTTTTTTCGAGTATTGCTTTCTTTGGTAGTAATTCGTACTTTCTCTTTTCTACTGAGAGTAATCACATGATATGTCAAACAAGTAATCAGAAAATCCCAAACACGCAGAGTCTCTGATGGAAATCGAACACTCGGCTTTGACACTTAAAGTTTAGCACACTACAAACTAGGCCATCGCGGCACCCAATTAATTCAGTTTAATACTCGCATTAGAATTCTCAAAATGTATTGTATGTATATAACGGGTTCTTAATGACTGAAGCACCATGGTGAACGAAAACCTAACGGAAATACACAAAAAAAATTACATTCCTGTTTGCTCTTGAATTATTCACTCTATTTTGAGTGGTTCGTATTACCGATATGACCTTCCAAATTTCTTCTCCATGTGGTAGACTATTCTAGTTGGAAGTTAAAATCGGAAATTTTTTTAATTTTTCAATTGTTGGCATCCACCTCAAAGTGTTCAAATAATTTCATGTATGTATATTCGATCACGAAATAACTTCCATTCAAACATTTATATAAACATGTTGCGCAAATGACAGCTGTTCTATAATAATACAAGTTTAGATACTTATGACATTAAACATCTTATTAAACATGGATTTAAACATTGTTCTCCTACATGTAGATAGTTGTTAGAGTTTATCATCAGTGTTGCAAGGGACTACTTTGCAGGCATGGAAGTCGCCATTGTTGAAGAAATTAACTTAATTGAGTTTATTTGATATTCTAAATATTGCTTTGAAAATTGTCGCAGTTTATGATTAATTTCTGAATATAAGTTTAAGCCAATTCACCGACTTTTATACGTATTATTTTTTAATATTCGGCTGGCCAATTAACTCTGACTAACTAATAATTTCATGTAGCTTTCGCTCTATCCAATCTTTAATTGATAACTAGTTGCAATAAAAAATAAAAATCATAAAAAACATAAAAGCTTTAAAATTAAAAACAGTATTTTAGTTATCTTTTTGAAAATTAATTTAAACAAATAAAACAAGAAAATTTTTGCGCTTAATTCCATTCCTTTGGTTATATGATAAAACATATATAAAATAAATAACTATTATTGTTAAGGTAAGTTCTAAAATTAAGATTAGTTTTTTAATATTTTTTTATAAGTTATCATATACTTAATAAATGATTTTTATTAGATTTTTAAATATATTACGCAATAAAAACCTAACTTGATTAGAGGTCAAATATTAGGCCAGTTAAGGGCATTTGCAAATAAATCGTCCGGATTTTCCAAGAAAAAATTGTGAGACTTTTACGCTTACGTTGCCATAACTTCAGTAAAATTTAAGACTTAGGGTAATGGATTGGTATTAATTGGACGACGTTCTTCACCAGCTCCAAAAGCCTCAAATTTCTTAAACAGCTAAGGGTCTCTACAGTGTGAGCAATCATTTATTTTTTTTGTATTCCTAATCTTTACCCAAAAATCCCACAACAACAACAACTTTCTAAATTGAAGTATAGCTATAAGAATATTATTGACGTGTTTGTATGCATGTATTAATTAGAAACACCAGGATATTAACTTAACCTATCAGGAGTTGTTTATAAGATATTTTTACTTAAAGCTTTAATGTCTTTATTTATAACTTTAGAAATGTTTTATTCAACGAGTTTAACTCAAATTAATTTTACCTTTTGTTTATATTTTAAAAAAGTATTGTTGAATTCAAAATGAACAGTTAAATGGTTGTGTGATTTCTCTTATATAGATTAATTGAAATAGGTGAACTATGATTAGGATCATACAAACAAATTACGGTCGTAGAATACCGAGTTAGGGAAGATTTTGAACTATGGTTTCCCAAAACATCACAGGAACCTACTTAAGAAGTTGAAGTTATTAATATCATTTTTATTTTCACAATTTCTTAGTATAGTAGGGAGTTGTTTTGTTTGTGGCTATGCCGCAAGACAACGTAGAGTAAGTATGATAAATAAAGTGGGGTCTTTGTAAAACTATCTTGTGATGTAACAGAGGCGGCTAAACAAGGTCACGAGGGATTCAACTGCGAGCTAGCAATTATAGGTTCTCGAAGACCTGTTTTAGTTTGATCCTTTTATCAACAGATATACGATATACATTTTATTAGTGAAACTACAATAAGCAAATTAATCAAATATCAGAATAATTGAAACTGTAGCTTTTTTGCTGTACTTATATTTGTTAACACCAGCTAAACACTGAGACAGTTTTTTGAGTGACTGTATAATATAAAATCTAGATTTTAAAGCCAAAGCATTACATGACCTCCTCTCACAGATTTCTGGCAAAAATTCTCAAAAACTTTAAACTGTAGGTCCTGCCACTCATGTATAAAAATTGACGCACAAAACATAAGTGGTGTAAGAAACTAGACCGTAATCCTGTCTAAAGGGTTGTAGTAACCAATTATGTATGTATTACATGATATACACATGGATAACCGAATGCCTTGTACTCACATCGACTAAAGTACATTAAGGGCCATTATTACAACTAGAAACTATTTTGTATTTTTATTCTTCTTCTTAATTACTGGCGTTTACATAAACTGATAGCACAAAACCAATACAACATTTAAGAACATATGGACAAATTGTTTATAAATGTATCGGATTTTTATATGAAAATTATCAACAACAAGCATACACTGTTGTATTTTCGTCAAACAATACACACCATACAACGATACAAGGGTTTGTGTGAATTGCCCAAATAAAAGCATTAAATTCATATATACTAAATTCCAAATGAAATAGAACGTAGCATAAACTAATCTTTTCTCCTCATCACTACCACACATTTTTAAAATTTTCATTGCACTTTCGTTTTCATAATAACGCATTAACATTGCCATCCAAAAATACAGAAAACATTTAATTGAAATACGAGTACAATATCAGAGAGGCAAGAATATATATTGAAATACAAATATCCTCTTAATATGAACGGCAATGACCCATTTCAATGTGACAAAAACATTTTAAGAATCCGTATCAATTTCAAAAACACAGCCAAGATCTGCTACGGAATATTAATATTTTTATTGTTTTTTTTTTTCTTTAGAATTTTGCATAGAATAATAGATTCAACACCAGAATGACACAGTAAATAAGTAGTGTTAGTGACAAAATATTACAAAAGAAACAAAAAACAAAACGTAAAACAAATCCGAAACAGTGAATCTATACTTATTGTTCAAAGCAAACTAGAAGCATAAGCATAAGGATTATGAAATCAAATAGACATCCCTACTACAACGTGGAAAAGATACGTGCTAAATAGTACATTGAATTTAAAGTTAGTAGGCTGAAATTTTTTTTGCAAATCAATAATATTTGATGTTGGTATGTTTGGTGAGAATATAGACTACAAGATACCTAAACATGCTTTTGATACTGGGTTTACAATGACTATGGCACCATCCAGGAAACTACATGAAGTCTAGTAGGTAGTGTGTTGGCTTATTAGCTGAACACCAGATCAGACATCTCCAATAAAACGAAATATGAAAAAATATTTCTTCGGCGGCTTCCTCTCAGCGGATTTCTGGCAAATGAGAGTAAATAAAATTGCCATGAAAAGTTTCTCAAAAAATCTGTCATTCGGAGTCGACTTTAAACTGTAGGTCATTCATGTATAATATTAACATACACAACATAAGCGGTATGAGATAATAATTCTGACTGAAGTGTTGTAATTACCAAGTATGTATGTAGAAAGCTATATTCATGTTATTCATGGTGCATTCGTTAGTGTTGCAAAATGCGGAGGCAAGCACATCTCCCAAATTTCTAAGTAATTACTACAGCAACAAGAGACCTCAGGGTATCAATATACTGTTACGTTTTTACCCTTTTAAAAACGTTTAAACTATGAGTTCGTAGATTGCAAATAAAAAAAATTTGTGTTAAGTTTTAAATAAATTCTTTATTTTTCGCTCAATTCCGTGTGTCACTGTCCGCGACTTGATTTAAACAACAACAATTTGCTATTTTTGTTATCCTTCTTTACGCTCTTCCGCGTACACAATGGCAGTTGTTCTTTTGTTTTTTACAACGGAGATCTTCAAACTACGATTATTCTCTTCACACGCAACATGTCTTCACGCAAGCCTGACGGAATGTTACCGATCCCGTTGCCTGCTTTGTTTTGCCATTTATATCGCAGGGTAAACAGTCTGATGGATGCTCTTGAAGGAGAATGACTTTGCCTTCGCGAGTTCTCTGTAAACATTTATATGTTTATGTTGTTTATGTTATGAACTTCCAATTTCTGATTGTTTTGGAAGGGTTGTTGAAGTGGCGTTATTCAGATTGGCAGGATTTAGAGCCAGTATAATAAAAGACGAAAATAAATTAACAGACCTAATGACAAACTGTAAATATCACAGGCATATCAAACTCATAAGCTTCAATGTCACAATAATGTCTGGCATAGTACAACCATCAGATGTGAGTAGCTCGTTCATGTTACTAAACAAAATACGAATTGTTAATATGAGAAGCAACGTTTTACAATATAAATCTCATAACTAACAAGTCTCTTGACGTAATCGGTAATCGGAGATTTTTTGATGATATTTGTTTTATTATTCAAGAAATTAAATTTTTTATATTTGGAATCGGAAAATTTTGCAAATTCTTCAAGGGAATAGTGTAATAGCTTTTATTTTCATTTGTATATGATATAAGTGTGCGATTGGGAAAAGTAGCAGAATGTCTATTGATATTTTGTCCTTGATGGTTGCAATAATAGTGACAAATGCAACCTTCTTTTTATTTATTTATTTCTTTAATTTTAATTTTTTTTCTGTTCTTGAAGAACAACAGTTTTTTTACAATGGCTGATAGGGTATGAGTTTTAAATACTTTTGCTAGTAGTATAGTATCTACATGATACTATATTTATGACACACTTTTTCTTTATTGCAACTTCAAAAATGTAAACCAGAAATAAGTCTACTATTTCAGCACTATGGAAACACTTTATTTCATTTCAGTGGGTGTACTAGTAGTCTATATAATTCTGAATTCAAAAATCCCGAAATATCTCGGGATTTTATCTTAATAAAAAAATTATGTATGTATGTACGTATCCCGGGATTCGGTATATCGAAACCCCGATCCTGAAATCCCGCGATATTTCGGGATTAATGGATCCAGAATTATCCCGAATTATCAATTGATGTCGGGATCGGGATTTCGAAATACCGAATCCCAAGATTTTTAAAAAAAAATCACGTTCGACATCCCCAATAGATACATACATAATTGGTCATACAACAAAAGCTGCCAGATAAACGCAGCATCAAATCGTGAAATATTTGAGAAAAAATCGTCAAAGACGTTTATTGATGTAAAAAAAATCGTCAGAAAAAATAAATAAATAAATTAAAATTATTTAAAAACCAAAATTATTTCTATTGTAGTAAAACATTTAAAGTCAATGTATGCACATATGTATCTGAGTTCGAAAATAAAACTATTAACAAAAAATTTATTGGATATTAAAAGCTAGCGTCCCTCGTTTTCATTTATTAATTTTTTTTCCAAAAAATTGAGGAATTTTATATAATTTTCAGGAAAAAATTGTTTAAGGTTTAAACAATCTATCCCAACGTAATATTGTATCATATAATTCTATGAGTGGTGTAAATATTAGGGAGTCAGAAGCTTTTGATGTTCTGAGCATGAAAATCGTTGCAATGTGGCTAGCGTTTCACTGTTCTATCGCTACTACAACGGATTTTGCTCGACCGAAATAAGGGGACTTGTTCCTGAAAATCATATATTCCTATGTAAAACTCGTCTTTCTCAGCCAGTAAATCCTTATATGGTCGATTGGCTAGTGTATTACACACTGCATTACAGACAAAATTCATTTTTAAGTCGGACTATTCATATGTGAAACTCAATTCCTGCAGTTACTTATGGTATACATATATCTGTTACTTATTCAAACCTAGTGTCCATAAAGACTGCTCTCCCGAAAAAATAATGGCGCTTGCCTTTGTTCTTCCGATGGTAATACTAGAAGCTATACTAGAATTTTTAAAATTGTCTGCAACGGCAAATGATAAATTATGAGCAACTAAGAGGTTATTTAGGAGTTGTATGTTTTGGCTTTTAAGGGATTAAAAAGGCATAAAACACAGACAAATCATAACAGGTATTCGAAAATAACTTAAATATAATACTTTATTCCTTGTTATTACTAACATAAATTTCTAATAGTAACAATTGCAAAGTACATTCAAAGCTTAAAGTTGCTTTTAATGTACTAAAGTAAAGAATATGACGCAAATTTTTAATTTCTAAAAATCGTCAAAATAAGGGCATAAATCGTCAAATCGTCAATATGATAGTTTTGTAGCTCAAAATCGTCAAAATGACGACAAATCGTCAAGTCTGGCAGCTATGCATACAACCCATAATACAAATAAAATCTTCTTTATTGCTAAACAATGTACATATACGTATTCTACTGTCCAACTGTTGTCACAAATATCTGCAATCAAATAAAAGGAAAGATTTTGTTTTTCATTGATTATGTTTTTCTTCATTGTTAAGAATTTAAAAAACACAGGCTTAAGTGCTTTAAATCGGATTTATATTGAGTTACACATGGAAATAAATAATAAAATTGTGAAATATCATTCTCTAATAATTGTGCTTGATTGTGCTAACATATGTGTATGGATTAATTAATTCAATTACCACTTTAAAACATTCGCCACAAATATCTAATTTTCTTAAGAAAACCGCATTAGTTAAAATCAATTTAATAGTGTTTTCACACCGAGTGGTTTTAACGCAAAAGTTGGTTTTAACGTTAAAACCAAAAATAAAACTTGATTTTACCATACAAAATTATTGTGTTAAAACCAAAATAAAACCTTTTTTGAATTGGTTTTAAGTTGGTTTTATGAAATACAACCTGAAAACAGCTGATAAAAACAAAAACAAATGTAAATAAATAAATAAATGTAAATTATCATTTATTTTGTATTAAAAAAGGAAAAATTTGGAATATTTTTAATTTCTTCAATGAAAATTTTAAAAATTTGTAAATATTTAATTATTAATCGAAATGTGTGTTGTTTCTGGTCACAATGAATACAGTTACTTGGGCGAAAGGTAAGTCAGAAGCTAAATATATCAAGATGAAATAAGGCATATTGCTCATAAAATTTTTTTCTCGCAGTCATAAATGTCATGAATTTAAAACCAATTTAAATAAAACTTGCAGTGTGAACGCAAAATCAGATGTTTATGGTTTTAATGCTAAAATCAGGTTTTAAACTTTGGTGTGAAAACACTATAATTAAGTTTTCCCTTTTTTCCAAGTGGAATTACACCTTTAGAGAATACTTTAAAGAATTGAATTGAAAGAATTGTTTTTTTGTGGCAAATACATTTAAATGTTATATAATATTGAATATATTTTACAGTAATACATCATAATAGCTACAAAATACATATGAAAATTAATGTTATTATATAGAACTCATCGTATTTAATAGATGTCGCCGTAGTCTAGTAGGTTGTGTGTTGCCTTATTAAACGTAAGGCCGTGGTTCAACCTCCAGCTGAGACATCTAAAACAAAACGAAATACTAGAAAACTATTTCTTGAGAGAATTTCTCTGAGAGTAAATTAAAGTGCCACGTCAAGTTTTTCCAAAATCTGTTGTTCGGAGTCGACTTTAAATTGTAGGTCCCCACCACTCATGGATAAAATTAACAAACATGGGCATGAGTATTATGGGAAACCAGGTCGTTACCCTGACTAAATCACATATCAATCACAAATTGTTATGCTGTTTGTCATTAATTTTAACTAAAGGCTTATTTTTCGCTCTAATAAATAGGCATGACATTGGACCTCCAAACACTTTATTCAATACTGCGATGTCATAAAAATCTATTTTACATACTTGTTTCATGAACGACTGGAATCAAATGATTCTCAATAATATGTTTGATTAAATGTTGATCAATCAAAGAATCATACCTTATGGTCAACCAGGCACTATGGTACACAAAAGCTGGTCCTTACTGTATACAACTCGCCTATATTGAATTGCCTTTGAAGTATACCGCGGATTTTAATCTTGTTTCGGTAATCGCGAAACCTTGTTCCTTACATAAATACGTACATAATTGGTCACTACAATCAGTAAGGATTATGACCTTGCTTCTCACACTACTTATGTTGGGTGTGTTAATTTGACACATGTGTGACTGGACCCGCAGTTTAAAGATAAATTTTTGATAAACTTTTCATGGTAATTTTATTTGCTCTCAGAACTTTTACAAGAGATCTGCTGAGACTACGGAGACTTAATTTCTTCTATCCTTTATGTGTTATTTGTACGGTCAGCTCCTTCAAATTAAGTAGAAAAGACAGTGATTTAAAATTTGTATACACAACGTTTCTGAATGCCTGTCATTCTGAAACACAATATGTATGGATTAAGGTTTCAATTTAATAACCCCCAGAAATTGTCTTAAATTATTAACAAACACTATAATCTGTTACTTTAATTAAATTGCAATTCAATTTCAATTAAATTTTTTTTAATTTTCATATTTAATTTGATATTAATTTTTCCATTTAATGTTTTTTTCAGTTTATCTACCCTGTAGTCGTATATTTTACAAGAATAAAAAGTTCATTAAAAAACAAATACATATCCATACACATGTATATAAAAAATCGCAACTGTTAATCTAACGATTTTCTTATGCAATTAAAAACTGAAAATAATTTCCAATTGATGCGAAATATGTACTAGCTAATCTTGGAATTGTATATCGGGTTTTCAAACAGAGGCTTCCAAATTTTGACAGTTGTTAACGGCCATCTTGTTGAAGTTACGTCTGTCAACCTAGTTGTTATTTGCTTTGAGAACGACTTTGGCCTGGCCATCGATATCAACGACAAGCATTGTGGTTTGACGATTATGAACTTTTTTTAATGTTGAATTGTCGATCTTTGCACAAACATGATCAAAATGACGGCCGTAATTGCTACACACCTAATGCCACATTGAATATTCTGCACGGACGATATGAAAGACATGGTAATCTCACGTGTAGGTGCTGTGGGCTTTTCTTAATACATATGTGTATGCAAATAAGCCACAAACCACAGCTGTCCTCAAAGCCGACATAACCAATACCATCAGTTAAATACAACCTTATTTGTGCACCAGAGTCACACAGGTGTAAACATTTGCGCATCCCTCCGACTGGAAAAGCCGTGGGGAACATTGGACTCTGTTATATTCCGCACGTAATGAAAAAAACTACGTGATAAAAACTACGGAAAATGTCCGAATCTATCGTAACGGACGTTTGTAGGTGGTAGAAAGGATTCTTTTTTGATCTTAAAATGGGCTCTTTGGAGCTTTTGGTAACGAAGGACTCTGCATGCAAAGTAAGAATGCAATCTCTTCTTCTCATTAGCATTAGGCTTGTTGATTCTTTTAAACAAAATGTAGGCGTTTACCATGCCTAAGTCAAGCAAATGTAAGAACAGTCGATTTGTATACTTGTTGCTCTTCACTGGAATTTTACATCGTCCGATAAGACTTTCCATGAGATTGACACCATCCATGTGGCTTTTTTATTCATGGAGTATATTGGGGAAATCGACGTCAACAAACTTTTTTTCAGGGCGAACAAAACGTCATACCTTGGTTTTTCTGAGTAGTATGTTTATGTATGTTCTGGCTCAATTATTTCATACAAAATTTGGTGCATGCCTGCTTCTTCTTGTTCCTTTTATTTGTATTGCTTTTCAAACGAATGATTGGACGGACAGAATAAGTGTGTGCACGCGCATAAGATCAATAAGAATATTTCTTAATGTAAACAAATAAATAATTTTGGATGTAGTTTCGCTTAATTAATTTTTTTTTGTTAGTGTGATATATTTCCGTTATGTGTGTGTGTTTTTTTTTTCTTGTGGACAAATGTGGGATAACGACACATAAACAATAGCAACGCTTTGTTATAAATAATAGCAACGTGACTCCATATCATTTCATACTCTTAAGCATAAGATCAATAAGAATATTATTTTTTTAATGTAAACAAATTTTAAAACGCTGACTCAAGAATTATGCAGCTGTGTGCACATTTACATCGTATTCCTAAATAGAAACATGATTGTGCATGTTCATTTTATTTGTGTTAATATGAGTATATATGAGTGTATGCACGTGCATAAGATCAATAAGAATATTTTTTAATGTAAACAAATAAAGAATTTTGGATGTGGTTAAGTTTTATTTATTTTTATGCGATATATTTCCGTTGTGTGTGTTTTTTTTTGTGAACCCATTTTATGATCGTCGAATGTGGAAGAATACATTTTTGCTACAACAATAATAGTGCTTTGTTATAAACAATATCATCGCGCGTCATTATGATTTCTTATAAATAGAAACATGATTGTGCATGTTCATTTTATTTGTCTTACTTTTCAAACGAATGATTGGACGGACAGGACGTTTCCTCATCTACATCCCAGAGTATAAATAGACTTGTTTTAAGGATTTGGAAGTCATTCTTGTGCTAGAAGTTGTGTAGTGAAGTTGATAGCGAGTTGTGTTTTCCAATTAAAAATTTAAAAAAGAAAAATGGCTGGATTTATTTGTGAATTATGTCTTAAAGAATTCAAGTTTAATAGATCATTAAGAAGACATCATAGATTATGTCATGATGGACCATCCACATCATTTAAATGCATACCTTGCAATAAGTATTTCTCAAACCAACTGAATTATCAACAACATTTTTTACAACATTCTAAGATTGGAGATGGAGGAGAAACATTTGATACAGTTAATTGTACGGACTGCAATCAACATATTTCAAAGACAAATTGGCGCTATCATATTCGAACAAATGCTCATAAACTTAATTGTGCTAACAAAATCCGAAATGATGATAATGGTGTTGATATTGATGATGATGAAGTAAAATCTGTTAGATCAGTGTATAATAATCGCATCATTACATATTTGATTGCAAATAATGGGGAAACGAATTTAATACCTGAGAGCTTTTTATCGGGAATTAAATTCAAAGTGGTTAAGCTGTTAAGTGATATGATTCGAAAACATGATAATATAAAATTCAATCTAGAGATATTTTGTGAATACATGTTGGTTAAAGAAGAGGAGGATTTATGTTACATCGAAGTAAAATCGCATCAAACTAAAATGGTTATAATTAATCTCTCATCATCAACTACAGATGATCTCCTCAATATTTACAAAACACAATGCGATCTTATTGTTAAAAAAATGAGTGAATTCCAGGAACTGGATAGCGGATGGACATTAATACAAACATTACGGATCGAAATTAATATAAATAAATACCAGTGCATAAAATGTTCGCAGTATATCCCTCTACCAACCCCAATACAAAAGAAACTTGCATGCATCAATGTCCAAAACTATGATCAATATTGTTTCAAGTGGGCTATTGTATCAGCATTGTATCCTGTTAATAAAAATTCTAATAGAAGCATCTCATATAAAATTAATAACATTAGTGATGATAATATCATGTTGGACAATGGTATTTTTTAAATTTTGAATATTTGACTTTTCCGCTACCAACGAATAAAATTAAAGATTTTGAAATGAAAAATCTCGATATTAGCGTGAACGTGTTTGGGTTGAATGATAACAATGATATAATCGGACCCTACTATTCCAGTATAAATGAAAAGGCTAAGCACGTTAATTTGTTATTACTAGAAGATGGTGAGAGATTCCATTACGTATGGATTAAAAATATTTCAAGGTAAATTAATAATAATTTTATGTTAAAAAAAATGACATTAATATAAAATTGATTCACTTTCCATTTAATTACAGATTAATTAAAAGCCAATTGACTAATCACTGTCTATAAGTTTACATATGTAACATTTGCTTAATACATTTTCATAGTGAAACGGCGCTGATCAAACACAAAGATAAGTGTAACAAAATTGTAACCAGACTACCCTCTATAGATAATAATATCGTAAGTTTTAAAAATTTCAAAAAGCAAATGGATGTACCTTTTGTAGTCTACGCTGATTTTGAGTGTATTCTAGAGACAATTAATATTCAAAATTCAGCTAATGTTAAGTCAATACAAAAACATATTCCATTTGCTTATAGTTATTACATCAAATGTTCATTTAACAGTAGGTTAGATAAATTTAACATGTACAGTGGTGATGATGCACCAAAACATTTCTTCGTAAATTTAGTTAAAGATTGTACAGATTTATATGTGAATTATTTAAGTATCGTGAAACCAATGAATACCTTAACACCTCCTCAACATATTAGACAGAAAGAGGATACAATTTGTCACATTTGCAAAAAATTTTTATATCCTGTAGATAGAGTAGCCGATCATTGTCACTTAACAGGTGAATATAGAGGACCGGCACATAACAAATGTAATTTAGAGTATCAAATAGCAAAATTTATTCCTATATTCTTTCATAATCTTTCATCATATGATTGTCATTTGTTCGTAAGAGAACTTTCTTCTATTGAAGGTGATATAAATGTAATTCCCTTAAATAAAGAACTATATGTATCTATATCGAAAAAGATTAATGTAGATGAAAAAAATACTATAGAACTATGTTTTCTAGATTCTTGTCGGTTTATGCCATCAAGTTTGGAAAAACTAGCGGGATATTTGTCAGATAATGATCTGTTAACAGTAAAATCAATCTATCAAACTCCCAATGAATTTAGTTTAATGAAACGTAAAGGTGTCTTTCCATATGGCTATCTAGATTCAGTTAACCGTCTTGAAGAAACAGGAATACCACCCCGATCATGTTTCTTTAATAAACTTACTAATGAGTCGTGTAGCGTAGATGATTACGAACGCGCTGAAAATGTTTGGAATACGTTCAAATGTAAGAAACTTTTAGATTATCTCCTATTATATTTAAAAGTTGATGTCCTATTGCTTTGTGATGTATTTGAAAATTTCCGTAAGGTTTGTAAAAACATTTACAATTTAGACCCCTGTCAATATTATACCACACCCGGTTTATCCTGGGATGCAATGTTGAAAACAACTGAAATTGAGTTGGAAGTATTGACAGATATCAACATGTACAATTTCGTTGTGCGGGGTATTAGGGGAGGTATTGTTCAATGCAGTAAGCGACATGTGACAGCTAATAATAAATATGTTAGTGACTATGATTCAACAAAAGAATCAAATTATCTAATGTATTTAGATGTAAATAACTTATATGGTTATGCAATGTCTCAATATCTCCCCTATAAAAATTTTAAATGGCTTGACAACTGTAACGACTTCAATGTAACTGCTATAGAAGAAGATTCAGAATTTGGTTATATTTTAGAAGTAGATTTGGAATATCCAACTGTATTGCATGATCACCATAGTGATTTTCCATTCTGTGCTGAGAATAAGAAAATTGAGAATATGAAACATAGAAAATTAAAATGACAAAAAGAATTATATAATACATTACCGCAATCTACAGCAATGCATTCAACATGGTTTAATTTTGAAGAAAATACATAGAATTCTGCAATTTAATCAATCGAATTGGTTAAAAAATATATTGATGTAAATAACCATCATAGAACATTGGCTAAAAACACATTTGAACAAAACTTTTTCAAATTACTCAATAATGCGGTCTATGGTAAGACTATGGAAAATGTCGATAAGAGAAAAGACATCAAAATAGTAATGGGATGGGAAAATAGAAGAAAACGATTAGGAGCCAGATCACTAATTGCGAAACCAAATTTTCATAGTTGTATTGAAATTACTGAAGAAATGGTTGCCGTTGAAATGAGTAGAGTGCGAACGGAATATAATAAACCCATTTATATTGGTTTTTCAGTTCTAGAATTATCAAAATGGAAAATGTATAATTTTCATTACGATTATATGAATATATGCTCCTTTTTAATACATGATCTTATTTACTGTCCATTATTATTCCTAGATATTGGACGTCCATCTTCAGTGATATCTCATCCAGGAGTGGAATATTTTTCAATTACGAAAGTTTTCTTCTTTTTATAAATGGTGCCATTGTAGTCGTGCCCGAGGTTATTTTCAGGCCTACAGTCATGCACCAATTACTTTTAATCCAAAAAGCAGCATATCAGTGGTAGTCAAGTACAGCTTCAGATAGTTTCATCATCCATAACATACTCCATATTAATTAAGCAAGTCGTCCAAACAAATCGATCAGTAATTTATCGTTTTCGTATCCACTCAAATCCGTATCCAAAATTTTGATACAGGTTGAAGATTTTATCAAGGAATTTTATTTAATAATCGAACTTTGAAGTAGCCGTAGTATTGTGGGTAGTATGCTAGCTTATTTCACGAGAGCCCGTAATTCAACCCCCGGCCTAGACGTCTCGAACATAACGAACTCTCAAAAACTCTGAGAGTGAATAAAATTGGAATGAAAAATTTGTCAAATATCTCGTCGATGTTAAACCATACGTCCCCACTACTCTCGTGTAAAATGAACGCACTCAAGACGCATAGCATGAGAACCAGGTTGTAATTTTGAGGAAGTGTTAAATCGCCGTAGTCTTGTAGGTAGTGTGTTGGCTTATTAGACGTAAAGCCACGGTTCAAACCCAATGTCAGACATCAAAACAATATACAAAAAGTATTTCTTTGGCGACTTTCTCTCAGCAGATTTCTGGCAAAACCTCTGAGAGTGTATAAAATTGCTATGAAAAGTTTTTCAAAAATATGTCGTTCGGTTTCGACTTTAAACTGTAGTTCCCGCCACTCATGTATTAAATTAACACACACAACATGAGTGGTGTGAAAAGCTAGCCCGTAATACTGACTGAAGGGTTGTAATGGCCAATTACGTATATATGTATGTATGTTAAATGGCTACGTTAATGTTTAGATTTAATTTTCATTATTTGTTTTGTTACGCGGCTGTTTTTTATTCTGCTTTGTGTCATTTACTTCAACAATCTTCAAGGAGGTGTGAAGAGTTTATGCAATTTCAAGTCTTTTGTTTTTGTCTTCTGAACATTAGGGTCTTTAAACGTTCAACTGTAAATCAGTATGTACATATGCGGTAAGATTTTTCGTTCATTTAACTTTTGGAACAATTTACAAATTTGATGAAATAATTTCAACTGAATAATTTGTTATAAATTAATTGCCGAATTATTGAACTGTTTTCAACCAAATGATAATAACTAAATGCCACAATTACATTAAATAGTCTCATTGGTTTTTTATGTTAAAAGAATGCTTTCTGAACAAAAGTTGTCGAAAATAATGTATACTTGTTAGATAATTTGTTAAAGACTTTACTTATTCGGTTATTTAGCTGGAATACAAGCTTACCTAGTTGGAGACGCAAATTGACGCAAACTTTACCAAGTTAATGAATACTCCAGAATGAATATTCCAGAATGACTTATTGATGGTGTTATAGGTTTGGAAATCTCATTATAAACATTGGTCGGCGAAAGAAGCGTTGTTAATTAATATTCATTGAGTTTTTTAATGAACTTGATGAACGTGGTTAGCGGATGATAGCAGCGATTTGAACTCCCCGTAGTCTACGAGGTAGTGTTTTGGGTAGTTCGACTTCAGCCTGTGGTGCAAACTCCAGCTCAGACAACTCAAGCAAAACTAAATATGAAAATATATTGCTTCGTTAGTCTTCTGACAAAAACTCAGAAAGTAAATAAAATTGCCATGAAAAGTTTCTCAGAAATCTAACGTTCCGCTCAACTTTATACAGTAAGTTCGGCCATTCATTTAACACAAACAACATAGGTGGTATGAGATAGATGGTAATACTGATTAAATGATTGTAATCCTAATATATATTATGAATCTTTCTGTAAGTCTGTTTTTTTGTTTGTTTGTTAGCCAATCACGCCTGAACTTCTGGACCGATTTTCTTGAATTTTGGGATATAGATCGAGCTTTTGTCAGTTCAGGTTATAGGCAATAAATCGTTTCAAAATTTTAACCCAAAGGGGAAAGAAATGGGACAAAGGGGGAAAAAATTGGCAAAAATTAGTACTTTTATGCATAAATGCTGTATTTTATCTGTTTTATAGGTAATTTTTTACGATTTAGCTTGGTTAAGTTTCAAATCACGCCTGGACCGATTTTCTTGAAATTTGGTATGTAGATCGAGCTTTTGTCGGAGCAGGTTATAGGCTATAAATCTTTTCAAAATTTAGACCAAAAAGGGGAGAAAAATGGGCAAAAATTAGTACTTTTATGCATAAATACTCTATTTTATCTGTTTTATAGGTAACTAGCATTTGCTATGGCCATTAATAAGGCTCAGGGTCCAACATTGAAGGTGGCTGGTTTAAACTTGGAGACACCATGTTTTTCTAATGGTCAATTGTATGTAGCCTGCTCACGGGTACCAAGTGAGAAAAATTTATATATTTTTACCTCAACTGGTAATAATACTATTTAATTTAATTGTAGTATAAGTTTATATAGCATTTATTTAATAGTTATACAGTGGTGGCCATGAATTTAAGACACGACATTTTACTTATACATTTGTGATAATTTTTACATCTTATCAAAAAAATTTTAGGTCAATGATATTTTTCTTAAGATTTTAGTAATATTATGAAGAAAAATTAGTAATATTTTGCTACCTATATTTGGTTAAGAATTTTTATTTACATATTATATGTATGTACTCAATATTCCTATAAGTATTAATAATAGAATATGTTTATTTTTTGTATTTTTAATATACATACTTAAGTTACTGATTTTTGTATTTTTTTAAGTGTTAATAATAAAAATTTTTAAATTACTTTAACAACAACAAATAATCACTGTTTATTTTTTAATTTAAAAACATTTTTCAAACTACATAACCCGCGCAACGCCGGGTACAATCTGCTAGTGACCAATTAAGTAAAGTAAGTGAGATAACAGCGATTCAGCCTATAGACTACACGAATTTAAATTTATGGTATTTAAACTTAGGCTTTTCTTGTTGAAAAGTTCAAATATAGGTTCCTCAAATATAGGGTACAAGCAGGGTATTCTTTCTCATTTAATCAGTCTGCTTTCTTAAGGCCCTTTTCATACATTACATTGCTTTGAAATGCCGGAAAGATAGTAAGATTTGTACGAAAAATGTTGAAAATTTCCTTTTTTCTCTTTTTCTTTCTTTTTCTCTAGAATTTCTTTTTAAATAATACTTACTTTCATTTTTATGTCATAATACATCATATAATATGTCAGACTATCAATTAACCATCACAAACATCCAGAATGTCTGACGGCTATCTAGGCTATCGGGGCATCGAACTCACAAGAGACAACCATAAACAATGACTTATGTGGCCTGAATGTGATCTAGAGCAGTTGGCATATAAATTAAATTTTCATCAAAAAATCGACTTCAGCATTGAACTCATTTCTGATTTAATAGATACATAAGCATACAAAATTGTTCAATTTTGGGACGGTATCCGACAGCGTCCATAGTCATAGTCATCTCAGTTGGAAGTAATGTGAGTTGCGCACAGGGGTTATATATTGAACTCCTTTAGAATTTTTATTGTGTGGTTTTCTTAAGTCGGATATGTATGCAAATTAGCTGCAAACTAGAGCGATTCTCAAAACCAATACAACCCATTCCGTCAAAATTCATACTGATTTATGTGCTAGAGTCGTGGAAGATTGGACAGTTCGATGTGTTCCACCCTGAGAAGGCGTGGCGGACATTTGAACGATGTTATATTCGACACATATTGGCATCAATAAGTCTTTCAATTTTTTTTTTAAACTTAAAGATAGAATGTGCTTAAAAACAGGCCCTAACGTTGGTTAAAATGTTTTTACATGGTAGTTTCTTTGATTTAGGCTAGTTCCTCAGAAAGGACTAAATTTATAAGCTTGTCGCATAATTATTGTGGTTTTATCATATTTGCCGCACTAGTTTTGTGCTAAATTTTCTTTTGTAACTAATTTCTATACCAATTGCGCAGTGGTTTGTAGTAGATTGCTTTGAATTCAAATTTTAAATCAGTTCTTAAAATTCTGCTTCCTTCGATCGCTTTGGTACTTCCAGAATAATTGTAACGCAGGGGATTTTATAAATATTTCATCGAATTTCTCACAAAATTTATAGCATTTATTTACGTAAAACAAAGTGCAAAAACACTGCTGCACTTTAGAAAAAACAAACATACTGCAATTATTTTTATTTCGATTAAAATTGCTAACGAAATTTGATATCAGCTTCAATTAAAGTGCAAATCTTCAAATAAATTTCAATTTCTAATGAGCTTTTATTTCGCTTTCTTATAATAAATACGGTTTATAGATGCCTCCCTTTATTGAACGCATGTACGTTTTAAATACATCACTGGAAAGGGTAAACGTCAAAAGCAATATGTTTCATCTTCTTTCAAAATGTCACAACTTCTGTGCAAGTGTTTAACAATATATTTATAAGGTATACGTGCCAACAGTAGAAACGATATATTATCACACTATGTCTACTAAAAAGACGAATAATCTAAAATAAGTCACATATAAAATATACTTATGGGCAATTTTGTGTCAAGTGACCAAATTTTTAAAATCAATGTCTTCCGATTTGGATGAAATTTGCACCAAGGTTAGTACTATTGGATAGTAGGCCATGACTATGTGTCCTTATGTAACAACTTTTTGTTGATTTTGGCACTCATTATTAGGTCTTATAGGTTCTACTGAAAAGTTAGAACAACCATCATCTCCTGCAGAACTGTCATTATTTTCAGAATTGATTTTGTTCTCATCTGAAATAAGCGGTAATTTGGTCAACTTTCCCATCATTTTCCTGCACGATCCACAAATTAGCAAACGTTTTGAAAGCGTTGGGAATTTTTTCAATAAGTTGTCGGATATATTTCGCATATCTGATGATATGTGCTTCTTTTTGTTTAAGGGATTACAACAAAAAGAAGTCAACATTTCCTTTTTGGAAGCGGAAGCCATTGTGAAGATTATGTAAGTAATTAGCAAATAACGCACGTCCAAATTTTAACACTGTTTATAAAAAACTAATTTCCGAATGTCCTTAGAATGCAAATAAATACTTTTTAAGATCATTTAGGTAGTACGTTTTTATGCCAAATATTGAAAAATCTTATTCTTGAGTTAAAAAATAATTTTTATGATAGATATTCCACTCGCATCCCATTAAGCGATTATAAAGGTCTTAAAGGAAATTTTATAAGATTTCTTTTGAGCAAAAAAAGGGCCCATTTTGAAAAAAATTAGAAAAAAAAATTAATTTAAAAAACAAATAAAAAAAAATACTGAAGAAATAGCTATCTAATATCCTTTGGAAAATTTTTGCTAGAACCAATAGGAGAAAAATTACACACATTTAAAAAAAAAACCCTGTATGACCAAAATGTCCAACTTTGACCCCCTCTAACTCCGGCAGTTCTCGACTGCTAGAGCTGAAAATTTGTGTCTGGCCTACTATCCAATAGCACTAACCTTGATGCAAATTTCATCGGAAGCCATCGATTTTAAAAATTGGGTAACTTGACACGAAATTGCCCTTATACATATATACCATACTGATGCGAACTGTATAAAGCGATAATAGTTTCTCCGTAAAATTTGTTTTCTATTCAATAGTTTCCTTATGTATTTATTTTGTGTATTGAAAAGATATTCATTTCAACTGTGGTTAAAAGGTTCATTTTGATCAAAACAGTAAGCGAAGAACGTAAGAATATAAAGAAAAATGATGTATGGTGTGCATATTGATACTTTTCGTATGAGATCACATATTATTATACAGTGATGGACATAATTATATGTAAAGAAATTGTAGGGAAAATTAATTAAATTAATCTTAAATCTAAACATTAACGGGTTCCAATACAGACATTAAATAGACAATTTTAAAGTTTGTAAAGAAAAATATAAAAAAATGTTTTATTGGGTTGGCAATATTTCGTGGTGGTAACCTTTACTTTTAATAACAAGCCGTTGTGCAAGTTCACAAGTTCTCAATTAATTTGAGATTAGGGTATTGAGCAGGCCACAAAAAATATACGTTTTGTTGCTCTAAACAGCTTTCTATAAGTCGTGTGCGTTTGATATCATTGTATTTTGTCTAATGTTTTTGAAGTCGCCGTAGTCTAGTAAGTGGTGTGTTGGCCTATTAGACGTGAGGTCAAGGTTCAAACCCCAGGTCAGACTTCTCCAACAAAACGAAATATAAAAAATATTTTCTTCAGCAACTTCTTCAGATTTCTGGCAAAAACTCAAAATCTCTGAGGTTAATTAATTAAAAGTTTCTCGAAGATATGTTGTTCGAAATCGACTTTAAACTGTAGGTCCCGCAACTTATGGGTTGATAAGCTGACTGAAGGGTCAAAATGTGATGTCAGCCTGAGTTGAAAGATATAAAAACTAAAATTATATAAAATTTCTCGAAATGTGGTTTTAACAAAAAATTTTCGAATTGGATGTCTCATATTTTTAAGAACTTATTTTAATACAGTGTGTGTTAGTGTGTGATTATTTTTCCAAATTTGTTTCTGCATCTTCTGTTAAAAATGCGTACTTATTTGTACATATAACAATAAAAAATGTTTTTTTTTCGTCTGCTATTTGCTTTTGCATTAAATTTGTTTTCTATAAAATTTGTTGAAGAATTTTAAATCATTTATTGTCACATACAGAGTAAACAATTTTATAATTGAAAGTATTAATATGTACTACACCTACAACCTCAACAACATCTATGAAATGATTTTGTTATTCATGAAATTCTGAAAATAAAAGTACAAATAATAGAAACTGTAACCACATCAAAACAAAAAAAAATTAAACAAATAAAATACAATAAAATTTTTAGTTCAATACCTGAAGTCATTTCCACATTCATTTAGAATTTTCCATTTAATATTGAAAATAAAACAACAACAAACAGTCGAAAGACAAAACAAATTCAATACAATTTTTCTTATGTAAAAAATTTAAAAAATAAAGAAACTCATAAACACTCATACAAATTAAATTTTTGTTTTCATCAAATAAGAAGCATAGGGTCCTTTTTTAAGTGCTTAGTTCCTTTAAATTTAAATTGAATAAAGAGTGAGATATTATCGAAATTTTGTATTCGTTTGAAAGCCCTTTGGATGCCGTTATATGTGGAACATAACATAGTTCAAATGTCCGCATCGGCTTCTTTGGCTGAAAAGTATATGATATGTCCAATTTTCTATGGCTCTATTGCATAAATCAGGATGAATTTGACAGATGGCATGAGAATAGCTATAGTTACAGCTTACAACGATTAAAGAAACCCAAAATAAAAAGTAAACGGGGCAAATCACACGATCTCTTTAGCCAGTTTACATAACCTTTATGCCTTCAAATTTCTCGGGCATGACCACTGTGGAGCTTAGTGCTGTCCTGTTGAAATCGCATGTAGTTGGTGTCAATTCATGCCGAAAGAAGGTCGGAACCATCAAGCTATAGCACTTATTTATATGTATATACATACTAATATATACTATATCTCTTCATAAAGTACGGCCCAATGTCGCCGACAGAATGCATGTTCTTGGATCTCTTGTGGATTGTTATTGTCCATTCATATGGAACAGGGATTAATTGCTTAAGATCTTTCGGGGAAAAATAAGGTCAGTTGCCCAATATAAAATATGGTTCCATATTAAAAATTAAATCTATTGGAAAAGAATAATAATTTCATGAAAAAGAAAAGCAAAACACTTTAATTTTTAAAGTGAGAAGAATGAAATAAATTATTGCAATGTTAAGTACAGTTTTATAAAAAATTAACATAATAAGACATCGCTACGTTAAAATAAAGAACCAATATTTTATAACAATTAACAATTTTATTTTATTTATTCTTCCAATTTAGCTCTTCCACTAATCCAGTATAATTTTTGAATTTCTAATGTATATTTGGTAAGATTTTTTCAATTATTTTTTTTCTCGATTGTGTGAACATGTAGAAATCCCTTGAAGTTGTAACGAAATCATGATTTTAAATTACCATCATCAGTTAAAAGCAATTGCTTTAGGAATGAAAGCCGTTTTAAACCAGCAATCAAAAACCATTAATATGTCTTTGGTTTGTGGAACAATACTAGTAATACGTCCTATATTTGATAATAAAATGTATGCAACTCTCAAGTATACGGACATGTCGTACATTCCGATCGAGTTTGTTTAACCTTCTGCTGATTTCGATAGATTTTGTCAATATCAAAAACAGTCTGCATTTTCGCGTACGCGATTTATTACATAATAGATGTGTTATGAGATTTAATCAATACCCATCCACATTATATTTTACTCTTCTCAACTTGATCTAGGAATGCAACATATGCTTTTACTGTTATTAACAGTACACATAAAATATGTGACTAATTAATATGAACATTAAGAATAATAATGCTGATACACATTCATACTATTCAAAATATGGGATAAGTTTTCTTTGCGAAATGTTTAATGTTTTTTATGTACATATATAGGAAAACTATCGATACCGATAACCATCGTCAGATCGTTAAAAATGTTAAGCTTGTTGACATCTTTGTTCCGTAAGGTTTAACAAGTCATCATAGATTACATAACGCCAGAAGAATATTTTCAAAATGTGGTAATTTATTATGAAAAAAAATCAATTAGCCAAATTCGTATAGCACCCCCTCTCTTTTTGGCCATTTATGCAGTTATTATTTGATATCGCGTATTTATCATTTAAAACTGGCCGGCGTGACGAATCTCATAATATTACAAGTGGCTACAACGATGAGCAATCTGCCGTACTTAAAGCGAAGCCGTTAACGAATCGCCGTTGCCTCTGTTAAAAATATCTGCTTGGTGCGGTTTACGTTTTCACGTTTCTTATTTCTTTCGAAATATGCAAAGAGATGCCACTACGGTGACTTTCGATTCCGACAAGACGACACGGCGCAATTTGCCATATTTCAACTTGGTGACACCACTGATCAATGTGCACGGTAAAAAATGATCAGTAAAAAAATTAAAACACATATACACTCTTAAAATAACACGGGGCGACATTGAAAATGCACTCGAGTAACGGCATTGTCAAAATTTTATATTTAAATTAGTAGAACTAATTTTTTCTTTTATATTTCTCAATGTTTCCCAAACTCATAACATGTAAATTTGAATTTCCAAAACATCAATAATTTTGATTGAAAAGTTCCAAAAAAAGTTGTTGTCAAATAAAACAAGTTTGGAGAGTTCGAGAAATATAAAAAAAAGTATTTTTGAGTTTACTCAACCAAATGTACAGAACTTACTATATTGTTACTCTGGTGTAATTAGTCATTCTTGTCAAATATAGTGAGAGCCATTCAACTAGCCAACAAGTTCAAAATTTGACCATTTACGACAGGTTAAAATGCAAGTGCTAATGAGCGGTAATGATTTGAGAATTTCTACTGGTCTGTGTCTCGGAGGTCAATTTCTCTTTGAGGGCCAATAGGGTAGTATTGCCATAGACAACTCTATGCTACCAAAAAAACGACAGCCACTCAATCAAAGCTTCAGAAGTTTGGCTTAAAGGTTATTTTTCATCTTTTATAACCTTTCCAAAAATCTGCTGAGAGGAAGTCGTCGTAGAAATATTCAAATTTCGTTTTATTGGAGATGTCTGACCAGGGGTGAACCGTTGCCTTACGTCTAATAAGCCAACACACTACCTACCAGACTACGGCGACTTCAATAATTTAAGGTAAATTAGAATTAAAAAAATTACGTACCAAATTCTATTTAATTCCCAAAAATATTTATATTAGTTGGTGAACATTTTTTATATCTGCCAATTTAAAAATTTTTTATTTTTATTTGATATTTTATTCTATTTGAAACCATAGCACCTTAATTAAAAACAATAATCAAAACATACAATTAATATATTTGCGTTACTTGCTAAATATTTGGAATGCAAGCATTTGAAAGGGAGTGAAACAGCAGATTCATATTAATTTAATTAAATCAAGCTTTTGTTTTCCAGTCAATTTATTCTTAAACACTCTTATTATTACACTTAAATTGGTATCCATAAGGCTTGAATAACCTCTTTTAGTTTTCTTTTTTTTCCAATTATATTGAAAACATAATTGACAACAAAAGTATAAAAATAAAAATGTAATTGGCCTAGAAATCCAACATATTGCTGGCTAAAAAGGTATATGATATAAAATTCTTGGAGAACTATAAGAAAAATGCCATTGCACTTAGGGTAGCGAAGAAAAAGTATAAATTTTGTTCATACCTGTGCTAGTTCAATGTTTTACAGCCATATTTACTTAATACTAACACTGTTTTATAAAGCTAAAAAATAAGAGAAATCCAACTTCTTAGTTACATCATAGTTAGTTGAATGTAAATCATAAAAAATATAATAAATGTGATATTAATACATATTGTTACGTTTTTACCTTTAAAATAAATATATATATAAATTTATATATTTGAAATATGAGCTCGTAGATTGCAATAAAAATAAAAATAAAATTGTGTTCAGTTTTAATTAATTTTTTTATTGTTCGCACAATTTTGTGTGCCACTGTTCACAACATGATGTAAACAACAATAATTGCTTTGTTTCTTATTCTGCTTTATGCAAACAATAGCAATTGTTCCATCGATTTTTATAACGGAGGTCTTCAAACCACAATTATTCTCTTCACATGCAACGCGTCTTCACACAAGACTGACTGGATATTTTCTGATCCCGTTGCCTGCTTTGCCTTGCTTTTTATATCGTGACGTAAACAGTCTGATATTTTCGAGATCTCCATAAATGTAAACATGGTTGTTTATTGTTGTTTGGGTATTTTGTTTACTTTTATACTGGTAATGTTGCGATATTTTTGTTTATTTCCTGATGATGTCAACAAGTCCATTCCTAAATCCTTTTGTTTTTGTAGCTTTAGTTTATCATTTTAATGTTAAACGCTGTAACACCATTTCCATTTTCGTAACAATATTGTATAACACACAGTATATATGTGTATTCTATAAACATAATAAATGCAACGCAGCAAACTTAGTATTCTCTCAAAACTAGAGTACATGGGTGTATACGGAAGTGACGATTCTGCTTCTTTGCTTTTAGACTAATTTCTTATTTATCCCAGCAATGAGAGCTAGTGCTAACAGTGAAGAATGTGTGCTGTTAAGCTGGATTCACCCATTCACAAAAATTTTGTTCCGAAACAATTTTTTTTATATGTAGTTTGACGTTTCTCTTTTTGAGAGAGAGAGAGAGCGAAAGATAGTAAGCCTGCTTCGGAACATTTTCAGCTCGAATTGGTTTAATTGTAATTTTTGTTCCGAAACAATTGAACTATGCTGCCAGCTACTTTAATTTTTTAAGTAAAGTTGAACTGAGCAGTCACATCATATTATATATACATTTGTATGTGTCTATTTATGCACGTATAATATTCATTATTATCCTTTTTTTTACTTCAACAATTTCAGATTTGTTTTCATTTACAATTTCTTTGTAACACAATAAAAAAATATGATCACATTCTAGCCAAGAAAACAAACGAATTGCAATCATCTGCTACTATGCTGCCCAATTGTAAAACTAACACGCATCGTTTACAAAAATATTGCATATGGTAGTCTTGTTTTACAGAACAATTGTTCGAAGTGGGTGAATCGCTTCGGAACAAACTCTCAAAAACTGAATTTGTTCCGGAACAAGCAAGAAAGCAAGAAAGCCTCGTAACAATTGAAAAAAAAGGAATGAAATTTCGAAGGCCCTTCTAACCAAATAAAGCAAAGCTTTACAGGATATTTTATCATCTCAAAGAAAGGCCAACTTGATGGCGACCCACCTGAGGGCCCAACTTTTCGCTTTTCATTCCTAAAAATAATTCCTCCATTCGCATTTTTTTTTTGTATGTCCGTTTTCTATAAACCAAGAGTTATATATGTACATATGATATTATTAAGAAATATGCATTTAAAAAATTTGGAATTTGTTTTTCTTTTATTACATATTTTATTAAAGAATATTTATGTTATTGTTTATTAAATTAATTTGTGATTAAAAAGTTCGCAATTGCGTTGCTTATTTCTTCAGATTTAGGGTTATCATCATAAGTGAAATTTTCACATTTTGGCTGATCTCTGGTTGTTGTACTATTACATTGCCAGGTCTCATTAAATATTTCGTTGTTGTTATTTAAAAGATTGTTCAGGACGCAGCAACATTTGATTAAATTATTTACGTTATCAATTTTGTTGTCAACAAACTTACCGAGTCGCCGAAACCTAGATTTTAAATGGCCGAATTCATTTTCAGCAAGCCTACGAGATTTTGATAAATTATAATTAAATATTTTTTGTTTTTCTGATGCATTTACATGAAATTGATAAGGTTTCATCATGCATTCAGATAGTCGAAAAGCGGAATCGCCTATTAACAAAACAGGAATTTTCACCCGATCGTAAACAATTGCTTGTTGCTGAAATATTGGATTTTGCATTTTTTTCTGAATTGAGATCTCCCAAATATGGACGAATCATTGCATCGGCCTGGGCACCCGATATTAATGTATAAGAACCGATATCTGTAGTCAACAACAGCGGGCAAAACAACAGAGTACCACCCCTTGTAATTGAAATAATCACAAGCTTCCGATGCAGGAGGATGAATTTCAAAATGGCACCCATCTATTTTGAAAAAAATCAAAGAAATAACTAAAACAAAATTATATAAAGTCTCTCCTTTTGTTCTTAAATTATGAAAAATATATATACCGATCGCTATAAAACATTGTGGAAACCCAATTTGATTAAAACCGTTTACGCATTCCATTATTTTTGTTTTATTTATAAAATTTGATGGTAAATATTCTTCTGAAAGATTTTGCCAAACTTCTGTACAAAATGTTTGTAGTATAAGGCATACAGAAGCTTTGGATACTCCAAGCATGTGAGCTATTGAAGCATATTCAGAAGAAGACTTAAGACAATAAAGGGCTATAGCAATACGTTTTTGAAGTGGCATACATTTTCTAAATATTGTATCAGTTTTGTTCATGGATGTTAAGCATAACAACTAAAAAGTTTGGTGGCTCATCCTAAAATTTTCGATGAACATATCACATGACATACATATTAGGAACATCTTCCTCCCAGAATGACCCATTACGGACCTGTATTAAAGTGCGGATCAATATTTATATATTATTACCTATATATATACTTACATGTATCCATTCCATTCTACTATTTAACAATTGTGTGTAGTAATACATTTGCATTATTTTTTGAAATCTTGTATTCAGCAAGTGCTGACGTTTTTTTTTTCGCAACAACATTATTTCTGTTTGAATCTTATTTGGTCTTGATGAAAACAATACTAAATGTCCTATATTTTTCATTTTTATTTGGTATTTTCTTTTAAATTACAGTTAGCTGTTTTTGTTATTAGCCTATAAGGCTGCAATTACAAAATTGTTCTGCTTGTGTTTATACCCTAAAGTACACATGAACTTATTTTCTAGTGGGTGTCCTATTCATTTAGAGCAAATTTTGAATAAGTACTTTTTCATTTATTTTGATAACAAAAAATTTTTAAATCAATCAATCTTTTATTTAACACTCAGAACAAAGTCTTTAAAATATCACTCGAGTTCTTAATGTTGTTAAATACAAAGATAATTTGGTTTCAAATGTATCATAATTTTTATGATACATTCGATCACGAAGCAAACAATATTGGTTTGATTTGTTTAACAATGGTCAAAAACTTATATAACTTAGGTGACACAAGCTGATATTAAATCGATGTATACAACTCAGTTCATGTTTGAAGCATTCATACTTTGTCTGTCAACCCTTTAACGAGTACAGGTACACATACATCCCATACCGTAAATGTTAAAAATCTGAATAACTAATAACCGAGTAGGTGTTATATAACCTTTATTTATTTTTACAGATGCGTATATATGTTTCCTATCTATACATATGTACATACATACATAATTGGCCATTACAATCCTTCAGTCAGGATTACGACCTAGCTTCTCACATCACTCATGTTGTGTCTGTTAAATTTATACATGAGTGGCGAGACCTACAGTTTAAAGTCGATGCCGAACGACAGATTTTTGAGAAACTTTTCACCGCAATTTTATTTGCTCCCAGATTTTTACCAGAAATCTGCTGAAAGGAAGTCGCCGAAGAAATATTTTTTCGTATTTCGTTTTGATGTCTGACCTGCGATTTGAAACGTGGCCTCACGTCTAATAAGCCAACACACTACCTACTAGACTACGGCGACTTCGAATAGCGTTTTTCAATATCCATGTTAACCAAAAATCCATATTAAATTTTATCAAAAATCACTAACAAAACATAAAAAAACTTACTGGCCTTATTTGAATACTATCTTCCATTAAAAATTAAGCTTATCTTTTATATTACAACTAATTGCTGCGAGGTTAGTTAAACCCTGACTGGGGGAAATGCATGAAACAAAATAAGATGCTAAATTCCAAAATATATTGCAATGGCCCTGGTCGATATAAATAAAGCTCTCTCTCCAATAGCGAATGAAGTTAAAATAATGAAGGTAGAGAACGAGAAATTAATGACTGGAATGTTGTCATGAACCTGTTTTATTTAAATGCTCAGTCAACTGCTATTGATTAAAGAAAATAAATTGAAACGTAAACCTGCATAAGCAACATAACATAACCTGGGTTTCTACTTCTTGCGATTTTAGTTTTGCTTTCCCTCTTTAGTATTTTTGTATTTTGTTTTGTTCAATCTAACGAAGGAGACTTGTAGTGACAATTTAATTGGAAATGCGTGTTGTTTCTAGAAAATCTTGTCAGCTACTGAATATATTTTTATTGAAAAGTCGTATATATACTAAAATCTTATTTTTCTAAAACATTCTATACAAGGCGAATTCATTAACGAGGTGGGTTTTGTTTACCAGCTGATGTAAGTAACAATGTCAAAAAAAATGTTTGTTTTTTGTGTATTTTGTTTCGATATTCAATTTCGTATTCATATTAGTCATAAACCCTCATATGTACCGCATGTATCCTTAACGATACGCACTCTGGAAATTCTTTAGGATTACTATTTTAAAGCCAATTATATATTAGAATTAAGTCGCCGTAGTAGGTAGTGTGTTGGCTTATTAGACGAAAAGCCAGGGTTCGAGCCCCAGGCCAGACATCAAATTGAAACACAAAAAGTATTTCTTCGGCGACTTCCTCTCAGCAGATTTCTGGCAAAAACTCTGAGAGTAAATAAAATTGCCATGAAAAGTTTCTCAAAAATCTGTCGCTCGGAGTCGACTTTAAACTGTAGGTCCCGCCACTCATATATAAAATTAACACGCACAACATAAGTGGTGTGAGGAACTAGATCATAATCCTGACTGAAGAGTATGTATATATTAAAATTGTTGCAAGATGATTAACAATATTTAAGCCTTTAACACTAAATACATATATTTATAGTTATTTAGGTAAGAGTGATGAATTAGCAAAAAAAAAAAAAAAAATTCATGTCTCCAACTAGGTGCCTAAATTATGACTGAAATAACTTGTGTGTTATTTTTAAAACAAATTCTCTTTCTGAAGATTGGGATATAGGGATTAAAACAAATTGGACCAATCTTCTGTTGAAAATTTGTTATTATAAGAAATAACGTTTGCAGCTGATATTTTTTTTAATTTACAGGTTACTGCAGCACCTTATGTAATGTAATAATAAAATTCATAAGAATTTTCAATATATAAAATTTATTTAGTTTTTTTTAATTGCTTTAACTAATTTCGTATGGAGATTTGATGGTTAATTTTTTTGACAAGATGTGTACATTTTTACAAAAACAAAATCCCTGTTGTTTTTGTATTGTTGTACTTATTGTAATACTATTCCCACCTCGTAATGAATTCGCCTTGATTCTATACATATCATGGCATATTATGATTTATAGAAATTAAAAATTATATAAAATTGTATGTATAAAGGAATTGTTGCATTTTATGGTATTTTATAAAAATGTTATCGATACTTAATTTTTTAAAAAAGTAGTTTTATTAAATTTGTAAGTTTATTAAGGGCTGCCACAATACCCCCCGGTTAGTATTTCGTTACGGGTACCAGTTCTGAAATCTTACACGTCTTCCAAAACGACTAACTCTTTCTTTATTTTCAACTTTATTAGGAACTGGTTGTGCTAACTCCTTAACTAAACACTCTTTAGAGTCGCTGGTATAGATTCTTGCTGGTTTAATTCGGTCAATCGATATTTTGTCACTTCTTTTTCCTCTTATTATCACAAAATATTTATCGTAGCGTTTCTGGACTTCAAAAGGACCTTCATACGCTGGTTCTAAAGGTTTACGAATTCGATCTAGCCGTACAAAAACGAATTTGCATGTTTTTAAATCTGGATCGACATAATGCTTGTTATTTGAATGCCATGATGGACTAGGAACTCTTAGATCATTCATTATTCGACGTAGTTGTTGTACGAAATCGGTCTGACTGTCTTTACTTTCACTCTTCACCCAGAACTCACCTGGTAAACGTAGTTGCATGCCATAGAGTAATTCTGCTGGACTTGCTCCGATGTCTAATTTCACTGTAGTTCGAAGTCCAAGAAGAACGAGAGGAAGGGCAAAACTCCAATCTTTGAAGCATAGCACTTAATGGCATTTTTAAGAGAACGATGCCATCTTTCAATCATACCATTTGCTTGGGGATGGTATGCCGTTGTACGTAAGTGTTGTATGCCAAGTGTATTCGTTACTTCTTGAAAAAGGTTGGACTCAAATTGTCTTCCTAAATCTGTCGTTATCCTTTCTGGTACTCCATATAAAGCTACCCATCCATTAATAAAAGCTGTTGCTACTGTGTGAGCTGAAATATCGGGTATAGGAATTGCTGTTGGCCATCTGGAAAAGCGATCTATACATGTGAGACAATAACGGTTTCCAACTGATGTCGGAAGTGGTCCAATTAGATCAATATTAATATGTTGAAAACGCTTGTCGGGTGTGGTATAGCTGTTCAAAGGAGCAGATGTGTATCTATTAATTTTTACTTTTTGGCATTGTAAACACCCTCGAACAAAATTTCCAACATCTTTAGATAAACCAGGCCATACGTAGCGCTCCTTTACAAGTTTTCTTGTAGCTCTGATGCTGGGATGAGATAAATTGTGCAATTTTTTCATAATGGTGTTTCGTTGTTCAACAGGCACGTATGGTCTTATATTTGAACCATTAACATTGCAGTATAAAAATTTCGGAGAACATGGAATAGGTAAAAGTGTAAGTTTAAGAGATGACTTCTTACCTGACTCTAACAATGATTTTAATTCGTTATCATTTTGCTGTGCAATAGACATTGCATTAAAATCAATTACATCTGTTGTAATATTATTTATTCGAGAGAGCCAATTAGCTGTTACATTTTCGGTGCCTTTAATGTGACGAATATCGGTGGAATATTGACTTATAAAATCTAATTGTCGTACTCTTCGTGGCGGAGCTTTTTCACTTTTTTGTTGAAATGCGAAGACTAAAGACTTGTGGTCAGTATAAATTGTAAATGTGCGACCCTCTAAGGCATACTTAAAATGTTGAACTCCTTGATACACAGCTGCTAACTCTCGATCATAGGCGCTATAATTCTGCTGAGCATTGGTAAGTTGCTTAGAATAAAATCCGAGTGGTTGAGCAACTCCATCGACAATCTGATGTAGTACAGCTCCAACGGCAGTATCTGATGCATCTACAGTTAGTGTAAGTTAACTGTGGGGTGACATGTAACTCAAAGTGGTAGCATTAGCTAAATCGTCTTTGCAGGCTTCAAATGCATCTACAGCTTCATCTGACCAAATAATTTTTGTTTTGTCATTTTTTCTGTTGCCGTTTATTAAATTTTGAAGTACACTTTGATGTTTGGTAGCGTTTTTTAGAAACGGACGATAAAAATTCAGCATTCCTAAAAATTTTTTAAGGTCTTTCGCTATTATAGGTTTGGAAAAATTTCGCAGAGCTTCAACTTTACTTTTGAGTGGACGTAAACCTTCGCTTGTTATAGTGTGGCCTAAGAACTCGAGTTCTGATTGCCCGAGTTTACATTTATCAGCATTAATTGATAAATTGCCTTTTCGTAATCGGTCAAAAACCACTCGTAAATCTTTTTCGTGTTGCTCTTCGTCTATCGATGCAACTAGAATATCGTCTATATATGCAAATGTGAAATCCAAACCTCGTAGCACGTCGTCAATGTATCGTTGGAATGTTTGGGCAGCATTTCTTAATCCAAACGTCATATAAGAAAATTCGTAGAGACCAAATGGTGTTGAAATGGCTGTCTTTGGAATATCAGCAGGTTCGATTGGTATTTGGTGATAAGCGCGTTGCAAATCAATAGCAGAAAATATCTTCTTACCGTGAAGAATACTAGTTACGTCGTGTAGGAAAGGAATTGGACACCTGTCCGGAATCGTGATCGCGTTGAGAGCTCGATAGTCACCACAAGGCCTCCACTCGTTATTACTTTTTCTGACTAAATGCAGTGGACTCGCCCACTGACTTTTTGATGGTCGACAGATACCTTTTTCCATTAAAAATTGGAATTCTTTTTTGGCTGCTTCAAGTCTTTCACCAACGAGTCGTCTCGGTCGAGTAAAAACTGGAGTGCCGGTGGTCACAATGTGGTGTGTTGTGCTAGTGGTTATGGGCGTCTTATTTGAATAGAGAATGGTCAAATCGCTATACTCACTCAGAATATTTGAAAATTTGTTGCCGGTTTTCCTTATTAAAAGTTTAATATCCAAATTTTTTGTTAAATTTCCTCTTGATTCCATTAAAGTTGTTTTGTCAATTAATTTGCTTCTTCTCATGTCGACAAGCAAATCATATGCTTTTAAAAAGTCAGATCCGATGATAGCCGTTTTAACATCAGCGATGTAAAAATTCATTGTTAAGTTCCGACGCAAACCAAATGACAAATTAAGGCGACGTTGACCAAATGACTTGATTGGTGAACCATTTGCTGCGTAAAAAGTTGGAGTTGAATGTTTTTTGATTTTATCGGCTGGCTTTGGGGGAATGACAGAAACGTCGGCGCCTGTGTCTACTAAAAACTGTATACTGGTATTTTTATCACGAATTACAAGACGAGCAATTTGAAAAGGACGATCACCAGTACTGCTCGTGGAGTAGGGTGATGGTTTTAGTTTTTTGGAACATTTGCAGAAAAATTGCATGGTGGCCGGCATTTTCGTGCCTTGCTACCAAATTGTTCATGATACCAGCATTTATTGTTGAAACTTGAAGGTGTTGTTGGTCGTCTTTCTCGACGTTTGTTGCGATTTCTACTCCTGTTTCTAAATCGTCCTCCGCGCGTATTTAAAAGTTGACTTACTTGTTTTTCGATCCGTTGTATACGAAGGTCACTTTCATTGTCAAGATGTTGTTCCTTGCGTATAGATGCAATTTGATGAAAGTCCGAAACTTCTAATATTTTATCGGCTAATTTAGCGAGCTCTGGAAAGTCTGCGTTTGATGCTTGCAAAATGGCTCTAGTTTGCGCTGGTAGTCTCTGTAACCAAAGTGACTTCAAAAAATCATTATTAATTTTACCTTTTGCTGAACCACTCAGCTCGTTTAGCAACTGTGTAGGACGTAGGTCTCCTAAATCCACCTCAGATATAAGTTTTTGAATTTTTTTCTGTTCACTATCGCAATATCTTTCTATGATAGCGGATTTAAGATTGTTGTACTTGCCTTGTTCAGGAGGATTTAAAATTGCGTCACATATTTGAGATAGAACATTGCTCTCAACGGCAGCTACAACCGTGTTGAATTTTGAAATGTCGTTATTTATTCCCGAGATACTGAATTGAGCCTCAACCTGTGCAAACCAAATTTCAGGTTGCTCAGGCCAAGACGGTGGCAACTTAACTGAGACTCTGTTGACACATACGTTGTTATCGTGGTTAACGGCAGACGTGGTAGTTGACGATTCTGATTGTCCAGATGAAGTTTGTGCCAAGTCGGCGTTGTGGCTTTGTCTTCCGTCGTTCATAGCGCTTTCCTTTATTTAAGTCGTCGGGGTCACCAATTGTAGTGACAATTTAATTGAAAATGCGTGTTGTTTCTAGAAAATCTTGTCAGCTACTGAATATATTTTTATTGAAAAGTCGTATATATACTAAAATCTTATTTTTCTAAAACATTCTATACATATCATGGCATATTATGATTTATAGAAATTAAAAATTATATAAAATTGTATGTATAAAGGAATTGTTGCATTTTATGGTATTTTATAAAAAATTTTATCGATACTTAATTTTTTAAAAAAGTAGTTTTATTAAATTTGTAAGTTTATTAAGGGCTGCCACAGACTCTTTGTAAAAAATATTTTTTTCTATACACTTATGAAATTTATATTCCACCGAAGAGTTCATTCATTCATTGATTTTATCAGTCCGTCATTTATTCTTTCATTTCTCTATCCTTCGCAATTTGGCGTAGTTTATGCCTTCCGGACATTTCTCATTGCTGAACAGACTGATTAATTGCCACTTGAGCCGAAAAAGTGTAGAAAACAAGATAGTTTCTCTCTGTTTTATTTTGCTTTTAGTTTCGTGTCTATTTTCTTTTTTATATTCGTGTCTTCTACTGTTAGAATTCGGCATTAATTGAAAGTATGTAGTCTCCATTGCATCTGTTAAATATGAATGAGTGGCAAGTGGAGTAATACTAGCGAGTTTAACTCTTTGACTAACGGTTTATATACAATATAAAAGAAACTGAAATACGAAAATTATTTATTCGGCGCCTTCATCTCAGCAGATTTCTGGCAAAAACTCTGAAGGTAAATCTAATTGCCAGAAAAGAGTTTTTCAAAAATTTGTCATTCGGAGCCGCCAATCATGTAGAAAATTAACACACACAACATAATTGGTGTGAGAAACAAGGTCGTGATCCTGATTGAAGGGTTGTAATGACCAATTATGTATGTATGTAGATATGTATGTATGTATGAATTTTAAATTTTTTTGATTGTTGCTTAGTACACTTGAGAACACAACTGAAATAAAATTTCTTTAGCAAATGGATGTGTGATTCAGTCAATTCGCTGTCTGCCAAGGTCTCCTATATTAAATAGTCTGTTGAAGAGCAGTAATTAAAAGTTATCCCAAGCACCAATTTATGGTGTTGTGAAACTAAGGAACAGTTAGGCTGCCAAGCAACCCAACCCCCTGAAAATCAGGGCGATGTCAAGAGTAAATAGGCCTTGCATTGGCACACGGGCTCTGCCATGGTTACCACCACGAAACTTGATGCAAATAAATTCTTATGGGGAAAAGTTAAATTACGAACAAATTGAAGAAAATAAACCTGCGGGAACAGTCTGTGACTGAGCTTAAGCACCAAATGCAGTTCTGTGACAAAAGTCTCAGAGGTATAGCTGCAGAAGAAAAAGGAGAAAAGTCACTCCAAAAACAAAAATGGGAGCATCGGCTATAGAAACAGCATCATCATTCACAACAATCGGTGAGAAAAGAAAAAAGAGCTGAATAAATCATCTGCATCCAGCTTCGTAGCAATGCGCCAGGAACAGGAGATGCAAATCATTGCCGACGAAGGGACAACAAAAGAAAGGGTGCGGCAGTTATATAGTTATAGGTTTAAATAAATAAAATTGTATAATAATTTGAAATTCTTTACAGGTTTAACGCACCCACAAGCAGTTGAATAGCTGAAGATGCCCACTCCAAAATTGTGACAGTGGAAGGGAGGAGAACTAAGGGCATAAGGAACACATATAGCAACATGCTTGCCATAAAGTTTGGGTTAACGAAATGTGGGTCTGCCACAGGGATAACCAAAATATTTTTTGGTTATGGATTAGTGAGTAAGTGGGAGAAAATAATTTGACAGTTTACAGTCATTTCATCAACATACATAAAGGTATATATCTTTGACATAATAATTAGGGAATGTTTTTTAGATATTTGCGGGGATCTATTTTGGTTCATAAATTTCTTCTCCTACTAATAACCAACCTTTTAATTTTTTCAAAATATTTCATAATTGGTCATTACAACACTTCAGTCAGGAGTACGACCTAGTTTCTCACACAACTTATGTTGTGTGCGTTAATTTTTTTACACGAGTGGCGGGACCTACAGTTTAAAGTCGACTCCGAACGACAGATTTTAGGAAAACATATAAGACTTTGAATTTAAAAAAAAAAAGATTTCTTAAACATAAAACAATTTTTGAGTGTAAACCTAAAAAAATATAGCATACGCTGTCATGTGTGCTTTTTACAGTCTGATCGACTCTAACTAAATAAAAGAGCATAAGCAGTATGAACAATTGTGCTATGAAATGATAACCACTGGTCTGCATACACTTCAATGACGCATACTAAAAAGCAAGTGTGAGGAAAGCAGTAAGGTGGTGACAATCAGCCTCGGTGAAAGTGTGGCTTAACGGCTCCTGAGGAAGTAAAGCACATCCTGGGATGTGATACCCATGCCCACAACTGGATCTGAGGCTGCACAAACATAATAACAGAATATAGTCCAAACATTGCTAATTATATAAAAAGTCGGAGAGAATCGAATGCGGAAACTTTAACCGACAACAAGATGAATAATTTTTTGCGAGAAGGTCAAAGGAGGTAGCAAGAGTATAAAAATATTTTGCGGGAAGAGATAATAGAAAAAATGTCTTTAAGAAGCTTATACAGATAGCAAAATGTTGCGAACACGCTTCCCAAACACAGTAGAGAAAGTAGTAGTTATTTATAATATCGTAAATAGATAAGTTATGCACCGGAGAAAATATAAAATGAGCTTTAAATACTTTTTTGTTTTAAAAACTCCGACAACGGATGGAATTTTTCCTAGGTTTTTACAAACGGCTATAGAGGAACTATTACCATACCTATTTGATATATGACATCTTTTCTTTGTTTTTCATTACTATGAGTACCCAATAAGACAGAAGTGAGCATTAAGTTAAAGGGAAGATCACCCTACCTCTAACTTTTACAGTTAAGTTTATGTTTAATAATATTATATATTATTTTCAATACAACAACTTCAAATATATAGAAAATGAGTAAATACAACACAAAAAAATATAGCCCGCCGTTGCCACTGCGCATAAAAGGAATTGAGTAGTCTTGTCGACATTGCTCCGGCATTGCCATATTTTTAAAAAATTTAAATTTATTTTATCATTAGGTTGTAATAACGAAAAGAAGTTAAAGGTGACTTTAAAGTTCATTTAAGCTAAAGTAGGTGACTTTAAAGGTGACTTTAAAGTTCACTTTAGCTAAAGTTACCTTTAACTAAACCCAACTTTAATGGCAAGTTGTAATTTGGTCAAGACAATATTTTTTTTAGCTCTTTTATAATTTTTCTACTTAAATAAATGTACGTTATAGTATAGTGGAATATCACGAGTATATTCGTAATGCGTAGCACCCTAACAATCACGAATATATACCTGGTTGACAGTAAATTGATCAACTACTTGGCAAGAGATAAGGACCTGAATTAAAATTGAAAATGGTTAATTTTCTTCCAAAGTCACCGAAAATTTTTACGATTTAACATATTTCTTTAATACTAAACGTAGAACATTTCCAACATTAGACAATTATTTTAATTGTATTAACTGATGCTCATAAATGATTTTTCGAAAACATTTGAATAATAATTAAATTTGTTTTCTATAAAGACGTGTTACTTGTCTGTATATTCAGTGTACACTGTAAACTAATTTGCAAATTGACTTTCCTTTCTTTATTGCGTTATGAAAACTCTATAAAAAATGTTGACAAATAATTTATAAAACCAACAAAAGGAATTCAATTTGTTGAAGGAGTAAGATGCACTTACATTTTATTCATACTGTTTCGTTTTCAGTTTCACTGAATTGATGCGAGTATTATTGTTGCCATTGTCGGGCCCAGGAAAATAATTCATGAGCTGGAATTAGGAATGTGGCTTTTGGCTCAATTGTATCTATACATACATACATAATTGGTCATTACAACCCTTCAGTCAGGATTACGACCTAGTTTCTCACACCACTTATGTTGTGTGTGTTAATTTTATACATGAGTGGCGGGACCTACAGTTTAAAGTCGACTCCGAACGACAGATTTTTGAGAAACTTTTCATGGCAATTTTATTTACTTTTTGCCAGAAATCTGCTGAGAGGAAGTCGCCGAAGAAATACTTTTTTTGTATTTTATTTTGATGTCTAGCCTGGGGCTCGAACCCTGGCTTTTCGTCTAATAAGCCAACACACTACCTACTAGACCACGGCGACTTCATTGTAATGTATTGTAATTGTATCTTCAGTGTAATTGTATCTATACAGAAAAAATAATTGTAAGTATTGCCAAAAAGTTAAAAGTACAACATTTCTTCAACATAAATTTCTAAATAACAAAGAAAAACACTTTGGTATTTATCCGGCATGCTTTAGTCTATTTTTTTCACTTTGGTTGTGTTGAAAAAAATTATAAAAAAGATTAAACAAATCGCGATAAGCTTCATTACTCAGATGTTCAGACAGTTTTCAATGTTTAATTATATGCAAATAATTATAAAAAAAAATTTTTCAATAGTAAAATATAGAGCGATCGCACTGTAATAAAAAAATAAAATAATTTATTGGCGAAAAAACTTTTTTCTTTGTACAATACCTGTCCTAGAAAAGTCTCTTTTCGATTTAGTTTTTAAAATATACGATAACAATTTAGCCCATGCACTCATATTTTCTTAAATTGATATTGAATTTTACAGACTCATCTATTAGATATCAATGGAAACCTAAGGGTAGAACATAACTGTGGTCAAATTTCGAATTCAAATTTTAGATGCAACATTTGGTTAAAAAAGTAATTCCTTTCAGAAACTCACCCTCAGCAGTTATCTGCAAAGAGCTCTGAGAGTGACTAAAAAGCTTCTCTAATCTGAAGTTCATAATATTAGAAAAAATAAAATTAAACACATACAACTTGGGTGCTGTGATAACCTAGACTATAATTTTGACTAAAGAGTTGTTACACCAAATAATTTATGTATTTGTGTGTATGTATCATGATATAAAAATACAATTGTAATAGAATCCAGGGACTAACAAATACAAAAGAAACTGTTCCATTTGACGGCGGCCAGCTATTTTGGAACAAATGAATTTGTCCTTATTTATGTGTTGAACCAAAATGTGAAATACAGGTAACCATCTTACAACGCTTTATAACGCGATTACGCTACAACGTGGTACTTTGTTACGATTCTACGAAAAACAATATTTTTTTTCTTTCTCTGTACAAATTAACTTCTAGTTGTTTTCTTTTTGTTACACAATTTTTTCTACATACTGTAATCTTTACACTGTATCATTACATACTTTTTTATATCATGATAGACTTATGTCTAGTTCCGTTACTTATAATTCCAGTATATATATAATATTACCAATAGATATATATTTATCCCTCTCTATCTTGAATATCTAAATACATATTTCATAGAAATGACATTTTACATTGGAATTGGAGTAGGCTTTGCATATTCCATTGAATTTTTCATTTTATATTGGAATTGGAGTAGGCTTTGCATATTCCATTGAAATAACATTTTACATTGGAATTGGAGTAGGCTTTGCATATTCCATTGAAATAATATTTTAAATTAGAATTGGAGTAGGCTTTGCATACTCCATTGAAATTTTTTTACAATGGAATTGGAGTAGGTTTATTAGATTATGATTTCTGGCAGAAGAATTAATTGCGAAATAGAACTCATAAAGTGCAGAAGTCTAGAAATACTTATAAAAGAAAACTTTTAAATATATTAAATATTTTTTTTTTTTGAAAAAAAGTGGAAAAGTAAAATAGTGAACCAATGAAATAAAAATTGTGGATAATTTAAGCCATGAGCAAAACATAACTGGACTCAGCTTTACCGCCCAAAGAAGTTTCTAGAAGCACATGGATTTCTGAATAATCGCAATATCTTGAATACGAAAATTTATATAAATCAAAAATTGGTATAAATCTTGAATTTTTATAGAGAATGTAAATTCTCTTTAAACTCTATCAAAATCATTATCATTTGTTACAAACTTAGCCTAAAACAAAAATGTTCAATATATAAGCCAAATATAACCTATCTAAAAATTACAACTTTAAAATCGTCGAATTATTTGTATTTATATTCTAAAAAGTTTTTTCTCATTATAACCTAAAATATTAATTAAATATGTAATATCTAAATGTCTAAAATGAATTAAATTTAATTTTTGAATTCTTTAAATTTGCTAAACTAAATTTATAATTATTTGCATTAAAATTGAATGTTATTAATTTTTTTAATACTTTTCTTTAAGCGTATTTTTTTGTATATTATGTTGTATCTTAACATTTGTAAGATATATGAATAATCTTTACTAATCATCCCTGAAACAAAATTTAGATATCAGAAACAACACACATTGACTGCTGGGCCCATCATCTCAATTGCTGTGGATAACCATGATCTGTAAGTGATGATTATGAAATTTCATTCATATTTCACTCTTTAACTTTTACTATTTCATTAAATAATATAATATAGTCGGTCCGATTCAGTTTTGTTTCCCTGTCCGAATTTATTGTCTTTGTATATTCTATATTCCTCAATCATAATGCATTCAAAAATTAATAACTTTAGTTTGCTCCTTATACTTGCCGAGTAAAGATATTATATGATTTGTGTTAATTTAATCTTTTTTTTTCTATTTTGTTATAATAAATTTGTTTGTTTGTATTCCGTAAATATGAATCATTAAATTATTAAATGGGGAAGGACTGGGACGTGAGCATATAGGTGGCCTTTGTATTTTATTTTAAGGGACAGATATAAAACTATGGGTATTCTATCTGTCGATGGTGTTCAGATAATAAAAGGGATGGGAAAAGTGTACCCTACGTTGGCTTCTTCATCTTGCCATCGTTTCATTTGTTTAAAATACTTTCTTTTATAATTTTTTTTTGCTTTATTTTTACACACTCTGGTGACATGTAGAGTGTGTTATATGTTAATGCGTCAAATCGGGTTGAGAACCAACGAAACGTAATGTAGAGCTAGCGGGTAAACAGATATTCATGTCTCTTAACTTCTGTATTTGAAATTTATACATGTGATATATCGGCCTACATGGGTCTGTGATTAAATATGTATATGACGCGTTACATGTAGGTAGTCGAGCAGTAGAAAAATAAGACCGCATTACATATGTGACGTGGAGACGCATAACAACTTACCTCCTACAACGCGATTTTCGTTAAAATTTTCTTACAAAGTAATTTTTTGAAACAATTATTATTTTACTTTAAGGAAAGGATTATCCCCGATATGTCCGACAATCTTCCTAATGTAGTAAATACAGAAGAAAAAATTTGTCACTAAAAGTATCGACAACGTCTAAAATATAACAAAGCAGTTGGAAGAATACATTTAGGAAAACGATCTTCAATTAAATAGAGCAGAAATATTTGGAAAAAATGTTCAAAATAGACAATCTCCCTATCAAACAATATATGATGATTTACGAAATAAGAGCAAACAGCAATCAAGACTTAGAATTGTAGAAAGTTGTGGTTTTATTTTGATTTATTAAATCTTTGAATTGAATATTTAACAACATCATAAATGATTCAGAATATCCGACAACTCTCTCTCAGTACTCTCTATCAGTACCAAAGGATATCAGAGCGGTAACAGTGGATAAGTTGAGGCCTATAGCACTCCTACCAATATTTGACAAAATTTTTGAGAAAGTACTCCATGAACAGCTTTCACAATTTCTAGAGCAAAACAATCTATTATACAAGTACCAATTTGCTTTTAGGAAAGAAAGTGGGACACAGGAAGCAGTTGTGAATGTTGTAAACTACATATGTGATATGCTAGATAGCGGTTATTGGCGGTGTTGGAGCTGTTTTTTACGACTTCTCAAAGGCGTTTGGCCTTGTTGACCATAATTTATTATTCAAAAAACTCCCATATTATGGTCTACATTATAGTGCTATAAGGCTTATTGGAAGCTACTTACGAAACAGGTTGCAGTATGTAGCAATCGACAATGACAAAAGTGATACTGGTAATGTTGAATTTGGTGTAACTCAGGGAAGTGTTTTAGATCCTTTACTGTTCACACTCTTCTTGAATGATGTGTCGAATCATAAACTACATGGTAAGCTTGTAATGTATGCCGACTATATAAGCCTTTTTTATCATTTCAATCATGAAGTAATATTAAAATCTCAAATGGAACATGATGCTGAAGTTTCACTAGAATACACAAGAGTTAATAGACTATCCTTGAACAAGGACAAAACAAAGGTAATAAGATCGTTTGGTGATGTGAAAGTAATCATTTGACATTATTTCGAAATATTTTGTAATATTGTTTTGTTCAAATTTCAAAAACTGGCAGCGAAACAATTTTAAAATAAAAACGACGGTAATTAATTAAAATAATTTTTTTATTTTTTATCTATTTATATGTTAGGTTTTAATAAACAAATATGTGAAGTATAAGAACCAGACTTTAATTTTTATATGAAGATTTCTTATAACTTATCTATCATATTGCATTTTTTATTTACATTATTAGTTAATATTTTTTATGTAAATAAACATTATTTTCTTATTAACAATTTGTTATGTTTTTGAATTTTAATTTACAATTGTAAATAGTCATGTCAGTATTGAAAAAATAGCTGACCACCAGTGTACAAATATATACTGAAAACGGTGTTACATCGTTCAACGTTAAAATGATAAATAAATGCTACAAAAACAAAAACTATGGACTTGTTTACATGATCAACAAATAAACAAAAATATAGCAACAACGTCAGTATAAAAAAAGGATAAACAAGTAAACAAACGGGCAACAACAACACTGCAAGGACAAACGTAAACAAAATACACAAACAACAATAACGTAAACAACATGTTTACATTTATGGCGATTTCGAGAAGGCGAAGTCATTCTTCTTCAAGAGCATTCATCAGAGCATTCAATGGACTGTTTACCCTGCGATATAAAAGACAAGACAAATCAGTAAAAATTCAGCCAGTCTTGTATTAAGATGCATTGTGTGTGAAGATAATAATCGTGGTTTGAAGATCTCCGTTGCAAAGATCTAACGAACAATTGTTAGTGTTTAAGTAGAAGAGTGTAAAGAAGAATGACAAACAAAGCAAATTTTTGTTGTTTATATCAAGTTGTGAACAGTGACACACGGAATAATGCCAATAGTAAAGAATTTATCTAAAACTAAACACAAATTTATTTTTATTTCTTATTTATTTTTAACTCATATTCTAAACGTTTTTAAAAGGGTAAAAACGTAAAATATAAAAAATCTACACAACAAGCAAAACTTGGTGAAAAATTACACAGTAATTGAAATATATTGAATCACTTCACAGACTTAAATTACTTGAGGTGTAGAATCTTTGTAAAATTCATCAAAGTTCTGCAAAACTAAAAGTAATGAAATATAACCGCCAATTCAAACAAAAAAAAGAAAAAAATAATATTTATCTTTGAAAATGTCAAAGATGCCTAAGGATCTTGTCAGGCATCGAAAGTTTAAACACGGCCTTACGTTTAATAAGCCAACACATTACATTCTAGACTACAACGACTTTTTTAAATTTAAATAAAACAAAGTTATCGATATGTTATCGATATTTTGTTATTCGTTTGAAAGAAATTGCTGCCTCTATGTGAGGAAGATAACATTATTCAAATATTAGCCACGGCTTGCATAGATTATGTTGGCTTTGAGGACCGCTGTAGTTTGTCGTTTTTTAACACACATCTGCGACTTAAAACCCCACAAGAAAAATTATTACGGGTTAGTTCGCATGATTTCGATGGCTATTTAACAACACGGCAATGCGATGTAACCATACAGAGTGGCAAGAGCCGTTGGCACATGTCGTTGGTGTTCAGGCCAAAATATATTCATACACCTATTGTGCTTGTTGTTGACATTGATGGCCCGGCCAAAAATCCGCACCAAAGAGCGACTTCTTCGTAATGCATGTACGCTCCTAGATTTCATAAGGATTGGTATCGTACCAAATTCGACAGTTATAATTGTTCATGTACAAATACATCCAGTCGGGTCTTATCGCTGAAGAAGCTTTGTGGACGAAACTTAAGGTTAATTGCGTATTGCTCAAAAGCCCATTCTGCAAACATGTCTATGGTCCATACCTATCCCATAAATAGTTCGCAAAGCAAACTGAAGTAACAGCAATTAATTTTGCATACATATGTAGCTTCAAAGGATGATCGCCATTAACTGTCAAAAGGATGATCTGATAGAACTACCTATTTATACGAGGGTTATCTTTATTTGCAAATGTTGGTTGTGTGATGAATATACGAAATTTAAACCAATAATTCTCAATTTCTGGTTTTAACAGTTTTGTTTTAACTTTTGAATATTAAGAGCCAATATCTAAAACATTTTTCATATTTTAATAACATTTATTTACTTCCTATTATACCCTATAAAAAACCTTGGTTTTTGACATATAAGTCTTGAATCATGATAAAAATAGACAGAAGGCAGATGAATTAAATGCAGTACTAGACTTTTTCTTTTATTTTCTTATATTTTCTCTTCTATATAATTCTTTTCATCTATTCTCTTTCTCGTGTTATGTTTGTGTATGTAAATTTAAATATACATGGCATATAAAATAATGCCGAACTTTTACCAAAAGAAAAACTTGGTAGCAATGACTTCATTTGCAATAAATCAAAGTGAAAAAAAGTTTATTTCTTTTTGAGAGTGCATAAAATATATCTAAAAGTTTAAAACTGTTCATTTGAGGTTTGATTTGGAAAATACTTAAAATAATATAATTGACTTAAAACGTCATTTTTGTAAAGATAAATGAAATAATATTCTAACTTCCAGATATCGTATTCTAAGACAATGTATTAGACATTTACATATTGTTCCCCTAACGGGGTAAAAGTTTCTTGACAATCAACATTATGCATCTGGTTGTTCGCTGATGAGATACTAATATAGCTTTTTCTTTTTCATTCAAATCATCAGATTTACGTTTTAATGCAAAAATCAATTTGCAATCAATAATATGTTTGCTATATATAACTTATCCACCAAATGAATTATATTCAATTTGCATTGCCCCTTCCAAATTATATAATTTTCACAATTCAATGCCTCAGCTACAGTATTTAGATTTTCAATTATCAAACTTAACATTATCGACACATCCTCAATATAATAAACTTTTCTAAGTCTGCCTATATTACCAGTTCTAATTAATTTTGGTGCACGAATTTCCCCTTTATTAATGTTATCAGGTGTATGCTCCATTTAATAGAGTTTTCACATTGAGAGGTTTTAATGCAAAAGTTGGTTTTAACGTTAAAACCATAATTAAAGCCTGGTTTTATAAAATCTCATATATAAAAATGAATGTGTCTTTATTTGTTTGTGGGTTTGTTTGAAGTCTATAGACGGCTAAACGGCTGAACCGATTTTCTTGAAATTTTCACAGTATTTTCCTGCATGTCTGGAAGGAGTTATTGGCTACTTTTTATGTTGAAATAGGCAAATAAAATAAAATAAAAGTAATAAAAAATGTATGATTGTTATTGTCTAACCAAATATTACGTATACGTGACCCGTCAGCTCTATGTAATATTTTATACACGACAGTAATTGAAATACGTCTATACTATATATATATATATAAAAATGAACGTGTGTTTATTTGTTTGTGGGTTTGTTTGTAGGTTTGTTTGTGGGTTTAATTGTTTGAAGTCTGTAGATGGCTACACGGCTGGACCGCTTTTCTTTCAATTTTAACAGTACCTTCCTGTATGTCTCGAAGAAACTATAGGCTACTTTTTATTTTAAAATTTCAAGCAGGCGAGGTGCCACGCCCACATACCCAATAAGTATTTAATGTCACATATCTCATAAACTGCAACAGCTAGAGTCCTCAAATTTTGTATGGACGACTTTGACATATATATGAACAAAATGGGCGGATTGGCTATAGTGGGCGTGTCACCTCCCATAGTATATATATATATAAAAATGAATGTTTGTTTGTATCTACCATATAGAATCGTAAACTATGCATTCGATAATGTTATGATCTTTACCAAAATTGTGGCGCATGAGCCAACGAAGGTTTCTAAGTTGGAATGACCAATTTCCGACAGGTGGTGCCACTGAAAATTACTTACAATGAATTAAATCGTAAACTGTGCATTCTTTAACAAAGTTGTTGCGCATGAATCGACGGATGCTGGTGCGATTAATTTCCGATGGGTGGCGTCACTGAAAATTATTCAAAATGAATGACAAGCAATTGGTCAACCTACACCTCAAGCACGGAAGAAAAGAGCATTACGAGCCTCAGAATCAGACGAACATTGAAACTGGAAAATCTTCGAGTGCATGCCGCTGAGACCCGTTCGTTTGAACCGCTTGAACAACGAGAAGTGAGATTAGAAACTGATCGAATGCGTACTACTCAGGTCCGTTCATCTGAATCATCAGGACAACGGGAAACAAATTTAATAAAATGATTCAAAATTAATTGAACATTTGTGTAACGTCTTTCCTTCAAATTTATTTTAGTTGGTGGCGCAGCAACACGCGCAGGTTACAGCTAGTTATTGTATAAAAACCATCTTAAAACTTTTTTATTTGGTTTTAAGTAGGTTTTATAAAATACAACCCTATTTTCGATGTACTAAATCAGAGTTACCAACATTGAAATGTTGAAAACAACTGAAAAAAACAAAACATATATAAAAAACAGAAAGCCGGTTGTGTGAACTACTTGATTTCCATGCACTTCTTCACATTTGATAAATAGATCCACTATTTTAAAGTATTCTTTTCCAATATTTGTAATAATTATTAATTTATTCTTCATTTCTTAATTTTTCTAATTTTTTTTTAACAAAAACAGTTGTTGCCTCATGAATGTTAAAACCAGCTGATTATGGTTTTAATCTTAAAAGCAGGTTTTAACTTTAGGAATGAAAACACTATAAGTCTCATACATACATAATTGGTCATTACAACCCTTCAGTCAGGATTACGACCTAGCTTCTCACACCACTTATGTTGTGTGTGTTAATTTTATACATGAGTGGCGGGACCTACAGTTTAAAGTCGACTCCGAATGACAGATTTTTGATAAACTTTCATGGCAATTTTATTTACTCCCAGAGTTTTTGCCAAACATCTTCTGAGAGGAAGTCGCCGAAGAAGTACTTTTTGTATTTTATTTTGATGTGTGGCCTGGGGCTCGAACCCTGGCTTTTCGTCTAATAAGCCAACACACCCCTACTAGACCACCGCGACTATAAGTCTCACTTGATTCAAAATTCCAATATTTTACTCGATTTTCAGCAGCATCTACATAGTCAGATTCTTTATTGCCATCGCTATTATAATACTATGCGACAAAATAAAGAATTAAGAACACCCAGCTAATAACATAGTGTAAATTGTGAGTTTTGTTGAGTAGAACTCAAAAATATTTTCTTATATTTCTTGAACCCTCCAATCTTTTTTATTTGACAAAGACTGTTTTTTGGACTTTAATTACAACAATATTATCACTTGAATTAAAAACACCATCTTCACCATCTTCATCCAATTTTTCAAAATATTATTTAAATAAATAACACGACTTCACGAGCAATAACAACTCTCCCCGTAGTTGGCTTGCATAAGCAACCAACTTCATTTTGGCATTTGTAAGAAAAAACTCACCACCGTTAGATTTTGAAGCTTTTTGCAGTAAGACAGCTTCACATCCAAACGTTTTCGAATGTGACACAGACAGTTGTTTACCATACTACCTCTCATAAGGAGTAACATCGATAAAATCTTTCGTCCGAGCACGATTACTTAAAAATGTTGCTGTAGGCTAGCACATCAATACCTCACTTTGCGTTGTGGTTATATTCCAAAAACACACGACGCAAATTGAAACGACGCAAAGTAAATCATGTAAAGATCGAAGATAGGTTCCCGGGTTACGACACTACTAATTTTGAAAAAAAAAATTTACAAAGTAAACATTAAAAAAAACAAAAATAGTATAACATTTTATTACATATGTATGTACATAAAAAACAAAAAACAAATTCAATTAAAAGAAAGTAATATATTCAATTAGTTTATAAAAAACAAAATAAAAATTAATCACTGTCTGAGTCCATAGTGGCTGTTGTCGTAAGTCGGCTTTCTTTCACAAAAAATTGGTCCAATGTTTGCTGAACAGCTTTTTGTTGTCAAAGAAAATAAATTTCCTTGCAGCAATTGATATTCGTAGCTACCATCAGGAACACTATAATATTCACTTTTATTGAGTCAATATTTGATTTATTGAGTACAATATTTTAAGTGTTCAGGCATAATAATATACGCAATTCAGCTGCTTATTCAATATTCATTTGACAGCTGGTTAACAAAACAGCTGGTTATAACAACATTGTTTTTATTTTGTTTCTTTTTTGTTTTGTTTTTTTGTTTTTTTTTGTTTGTCGGTGTTGACATTTGATTTGTCAAATATCAACAGAAAGTGTTCGATTAATTGTAATATGCTCACTAAACACTTTTATGACAGTGCTGCATTTTAAGTTTGACTCAATATTATAACAATTTTCGTATTTATTGCGCAATTATTAATTGAAACTTTAAATGAAATATTGAGCTCAATAATGGCGTTTATTACGATTTATGCAATAAAGGTACATATCCCAACACCGTATAAAGCTCCTTCCGCTGTCAATATAATTTTTTACAAAAATCTCCATAGCTTCGTCAATCAAGTACATCGCTTTAGAAATTTGTTTAGAGTTTAAATTTTGTCCTTCAGAGGCTTCTAACGATCACTGTCATCTTCTTCACTAGCACTATGATCTCCGAGTTTTGATGGCATGGACCAAAAAGAAGCAAAAGCGATGCCAACTTTTTAGAAATAATAATAAGAAAATTACAAAAAATAAAGACTCGAACACAAAACATCGCAACTTCAAAAATCTAACGACGCACAGTGAAATTTACTAATTTTAATTAATAATTCAGCAGCGACGCAACTTCGGGAAAACGCTAAACGAAAGGCGCAAAGCGAGGTATTGTTGTATAATTTTTTAATGGTGTATCAGATATTTTGTTTTGTCACAGGTAAGATATTCAGTATTTTTTGGCATTTTTACTTTTAGACCCTTTACCATATGTTTTGCATTCATACATACATACATAATTGACCATTACAACCCTTCAGTCGGGATAACGGTCTAGCTTCTCACACCAATGATGTTGTGTGTGTTAATTTTATAGTGGCGGGACCTACAGTTTAAAGTCGATTCCGGACGACAGATTTTTTGAGTAACTTTTCATCGCAATTTTATTTACTCTCTTAAGCGTAGATCATAGATAATATTTGCGCAAAGCGAAATGATATGATATTTGTAAAAAAGGCAAACATTAGTCGACTTTTAGTAATCGCTCAAACGTGAAAATGGCAAATTTTTCGATAAACAATTAAGATTCATCAAAAATCTTGACAATGTTTCATTTGATAAGATGACAAATATAAAAAATATATCACGACTGTTATTATCTTTAAATAATAACTACGTTAATTTTTGTACGATTTTATTAAAATAGTGTCAATCTCTTTACAAGAAAATGCACTTTAAGAATGTCATCACTTATTTCATATATCTTAATGAAATTTCGCAATGAAGAATGGCCAAATTCGAAAAAATAAGAAAAAAACTTATATGTTTTAAGTTTACCAGATGAATTTACTTATAACATGTAAATTTGAGTCCTATTGTTACGAAAATGGAAATGGTGTTACATCGCTTAACATTAAAACAATAAACAAAAGCTACAAAAACAAATACAATGGACTTGTTTACATGATCAACAAAAAAACAAAAATATAGCAACAATATTAGTATAAAAAAGGGATAAACAAGTAAACAAACAGCAACAATAACACTGCAAAGACAAACGTAAACATATATGGAGATCTCGAGAAGGCGAAGCCATGAACGTTCGACTTCAAGATCATTCATCACACTGTTTACGTTGCCATATAAAAGGCAAGACAAAACAGGCAACGGAGTCAGAAAGAATTCAGTCAGTCTTGTGTCAAGACGCTTTGCGTTTGTGGTTTGTAGATCTCGTGGTTTGTAGATCTCTGTTATAAAGATCTGTCGAACAATTGTTAGTGTTTACGCAGATGAGTGTAAAGCAGAATAACAAACAAAGCAAATTGTTGTTTTTTAGATCAAGTTGTGAACAGTGACACATGGAATTGTACGAACAATAAAGAAATTAATTATAACTGAATACAAATAAATTTTTATTTTTTTTTTGCAATCACTGAACTCATATTTTAAACGTTTTTAAAAGGGTAAAAACGTAACAATATGTTCATGTATACCGTTTTAAAGGCTCATCTCTCCCCTTTTCAAATTACTTTGGATTTTGAAAAAAGATTAAAAAATGTTTTGTGTGAAATGATTAAAAACCAGTTTTTGTCAATAAAACAAGAATGAAGGGTTTGAGAAACATAATAAATATATTTTTGGGTTCTACTCCAGAAAAGTCACAACCTACGCTATGTCATTAGATGGTGGTATTTTGACAGTCGCACAGTGTTATGAATGATTGCCATCGATTTTCTAGAATAAATTCTTTGAGAAATTAATGAAATTTTGTTAACTTCAAAAACTTTAGTATGATCAAAGAGAACAAAAAAATAAATAAATATGTAATGATTATTAACTTCTTTCCAATCCACGTTGAATGTTTTCCGTAACTAGACTATAGAGAAAGACTCGTTCAGAAGGAATTATTTAGATATTTTAGAAATCTCAATTTAGATGCCGATAATGGTAGGTCTTAGCAGTTGTGTTACTTCGTTAAAAATAAAATCATGTGATTCAAATAACACCTGCCGTGAAAGCAATATCATTCAACAACCACAATTTGATAAAATATGTATAAAAAATGCTTTTAAATATCAACAAGCTTTAATCTCCTACAAATAATTAAGTTAAAAGAATGAATATGGTATTATTAATTTTTTTTTTTTGTTTTCCCATTTACAGTATGAAAATGTTTTAGGCATTTGCCAAAAATTATAACAATTACATTCTCGAGTGGTAACATCTGCATTTTATTTCATCGCAATGTATTTGAACACATTCCATATGGTTGATTTAGATTTTTGGTTTTTGTGTTTTAACATCTAAAATTACCATTTTTTGGCAAAATACCGTCTGCATTTGTCGACATAAAATGCAACTTTATTAAAATAGATAAATCCATAGACATTACGTCATATTTCCCATTATAGAGATACACAACATGTAGTTTAGTTTGAAGTGTTGAGTGTATACTATAAATCCACGTGTGCAAAGTGTAAAAATTTTAGAATAGAGGTTTTAGCGTAATTTTAATATTTTAGTATGTTATTATATATTTTACTGGCGGTTCATTTACGGAAAGTTTTTGAATTTAATGTTTGCTCATTATTAATTTATTATGTTTTGAGCATAGGAGTTAAATTGTTTCAGCATTAGCAGACAGTAGTTGTTTTGAGTAGATTTGGAAGTTTTTGTTGGCATTAAAGTAAAAAAAATAAACACGCATAAAAAATGAAACGGTGAAAAACCGTGGAATGGAATGGACTTGGTCCCATTTACAACTCCTTCAATTTTAGTAACATTTTCTCGGAGAGACAGTGAGAATACACACGAGTAATGATATAGTGTAGATTGAATATAATTCAAAAATATTTTTTTTTTATATTTCTCGAACAATCCAAACTTGTTTTATTTGTAGTAAACTGTAGTTTCTTTTGAATGTTTCACACAAACTTATAGATTACTCAAACCGATCTAAAACAATATACAAACACATATTTGAACTTATGTGCTATGAGTTTTTATCTTGTAAACTTGGAAAAGGTCATGTTTTTTTCTTATTCTTGGCTGCAAAAATTATTTAAAAATGTATTTCACAACAAGAACAGTGTACTACTATATCGACGTATTTCCAAAATAATTTCGTACGAAATATTTTTATTTGACAGCATTTCGCACGAAGTTTTGTGCAAAGTACCTGGCTTTAGTCAAAATTACGGCCTAGCTTATTAATGAGTGGCGGGATACACAGATTTAAAAAAACGTTTTTAACGGCAACTAGTTACAATTTGAACTTTTGTCATGTGACTACTGCTGCTTTCATTCTCTTACGATATCGGAATTAAGGTTTGAACGAAGAGCTTTCGTCTCTATATACTGACTGCGGCGATCTCAAAATATATAAACACTGATGTGCTAATAAACATTGATTTGCTTATAAAGACTCATGTGCTTATATACACTGATATACTTATAAAAACTGATGTGCTTATAAACATTTTGTGGTTATAAACACTAATATGTTTCTAAAGACGGATGTGCTTATAAACACCGAAGTGCATATAAACACTGATGTGCTTATAAACAGTAACCAGCTAACAGTAATCAGTAAACACTAATTTGCATATAAACTCTGATGTGCTTATATACACTGATGTGCTTATATACAATGATGTGTTTATAAGCTCTGATGTGGTTATAAACACTAATCTGACGTGCTTATAAACACTGATGTGATTATAAACACTAATCGGCATATAAACATTGATGTGCTTATAAACACTGATGTGTTATCGTAACATCGATATTTTACACATAAATTTCGATATTTAACATCGATATTTTTATGGACGGTACATCTGCGTTTAATAACGATACATCGCCTTATGCTGATGTACTTTAAGGGTTGTGTTTATTTCAGTTCTTTACATTAAACTCGTTGTTATTGACGGCGTTAAAATCAAAGAACATTGACATCGTTTAAGTGAACGATCTTCTGTATAAACGGTTAACTTAGTTGTTACTAAATCTATGAAAATTATAAACGATTTGAACGCGTTGTTAACTAAAGTATGGGATATCTTTAAATTCATAAAGAAAAGTGTTAATGCAAGTGACGAACTAAGAAAGACACAAATGGAGATGTACTTAAAAGAAGGACAAATTAAAAAGTTGGTATTAAATGTTCGCATAAGATGGAATTCTTGCTTTAAATACTTCAAAGATTTGTAGAATTAGTATTTATTGTAGGAGCGAAATTATTGTCAATCCCAGCAGCTTCCCCAATGGTTATAAGTATTGAAATAAACAGTATAAAAGAAATTATAGAACAGCTGTATCAGTTTGAAAAGTTAACAAAAGAATGGTGATAGTTAGGTAACTGTGAGCAAAGTTACTCCACTAATACGCTGTGTTCGTGAAGTTATTGAAAAAATAAAGCCTAAAAATGATATTGATCTTAAATTTAAAGAGGAAATAAAAAAACAACTTTAAAGACGGTTTTACATCGAGCATTCTGTAATTCTTTCCTTATCGACTACTCTCGATCCCACTTTTAAATTAATGCATTTCAAAAGCTCGGAGGCCAAAGAAAAAGTAGTCAGTTACCTTAATAAATACGTTCGAGAATATAATGTTTCTCACTCTTCTACAACTTCCAATAATGACACGTCTGATGATGATGAAAATGATTTAGAATCTGATATTTGGAAATACCACAAACTGTTAACCCATAAAAATATGAAACAAAAATCATCCTCTACTACCGTTAGCGAAACGGAAGTACAAATGTACCTATCATCCCCGGTAACACCAATAAAAAGGGACATGAAATCTTTGTTTCCAAAACTTCAATCTTTGCTACTTATGTGCCAAGGGAGTGCTTGTTTTCGGAAGCTGGTGCAACAATAACACAAGAAAGAAATAGACTTTTGGGATCTAGGCTTTCAAAGCTACTTTTCCTTACCTCTATCTCAAAATTATTCAATCTCAATTAAAACCAAAATTGTTTCATTTTTTATCAAATTTATAAATTAATTAATTGTTTGATCAACTAATTAATTATTTATTTAAGTTTTGTTTTATATGACTTCTTAACTGTGGAATTACACAATTACAATTTGTTTTTTTGCCTATGAGGCTGTTTTGTTTTACTTTTTATATAAATGAAATGAAGTATTAAATAATTTTTGTCAAAAAACTGAGTTTTTCTTTGAAATAATATTATTTTTAGTATTTATTTACATGAATATAAAACATCGATGTATCAATGTTTTATCACCGATGTTTTTTACATCGATGTTTTTTTATGTTGGCAACATCGATGATTTTCTTAACGATGTTGCATCCCTAGTAGTGCCACACAGGTATAAAATTAACACAATCCACATAAGCGGTGTGAGAAGTTAGGTCGTAATCTTGACTGAATGGTTCTAATGATAAATTATGTATGTATATATGTTGTCATCCTTCCAATTTTCATGCTACGTTATGTCAAAGAAAATAAGCCACTTCCATGTGTTTCCAGCGGATAATAACCTTAAATTTACTGAAAAGTGCACTAGAAAGGAGTTCTACGATAAAAGAAATTACGATCCAGCACTAACTTCAGATCTAAATCCGATCGACAATTTGTGGAATAGGTTTACAGAAAAGCGCCGCACAAATTGTGATAAGCTTTGGAAATTAATTTATTTTGCATGGTGCAGCTGACCGGATTTGATAATTTTTTGTTGGCCATATTCTTACACTACATATACCAGTTTTAAAAAGCAACGGAGTCTCTACAAAATATTTACCGTTTTAGAATACTATTAAGACTAAAATTAGTGTAAATCTATTTATTTTCCAGCGCGAATTTGTATTTTAATTTAATAATTAATTAAAATAAATTAATAAAAGCGAATTAAAATTTGTTTTTGTGATAATTAAGCAGAAAAAAGTACATTTACTTATCAACATTTTTTTTTAAATTTTTCTTACTTTCTCAATAAATCTCTGTGTGTCACATTGGTGTCCTTATTATTATTGACATAAGTGTATGTATTTTTAAAATTTGTAGTCTGAAGACTCATTAAATATTTAAAGACAGCTCCCACTCGTCCTTCATATGATATCGCAACTAAACAACACTTAACCACCTATAGTAGACTATTTGAAGAGAACAATTCCCAACTGTATTTGTGAACTTAAATTACAGTTTATGTTTATATTTATTTTTTTATCTGCATGTGAGATTGTGTAAATTGCATGGGTGTAATTAAAATATGTGGATTTGCATCTAAAACAAACACCAAAAACCTAATTCATATATATATATATATCATTTATTCTTATTTCAATCAGAGTAACACCCCAAAAATAAACATACAAAGTGTAAAATACAGCAAACAAACAAAGTTTTTCGTAACCCCAAACAACCATTAGCACTTAGGAGAAACCATCTAAGATCGTGTTGAGGGGTTAAAAATGCTTTTAAATTTTACACTTGCTAGGAAACCTCGCTAATTATTTTGAAAAAAAAAACAAAGTGATATAAGTATTCTCTTATTACGAAAATGGAAATGGTGTTACATCGTTTAACATTAAAATGATAAACAAAAGCTACAAAAACAATGAACTTCTTTACATGATAAACAAGTAAACAAAATAACCAACAAACAATGTATACAAAGAACGATGTTTACATTTATGGAAATATCGAGAAGGCGAAGCCACGAACATTCGACCTCAAGAACATTCGTCAGACTGTTTACGTTGGCATATAAAAGGCAAGGCAAATCAAGCAACGAATCAGTAAAAATTCAGCCAGTGTTTGGGATTTTTCCCAAACCATTATTTAATTACAAAACCCTAACTGCAAACCCTACAAATCTCTAAAAAAAAAATTGAGATTTTTTATTTTTTTTTATTCTCCTTTAATTTCTTATTTGTTACCAAATTATTTAAGTAAGTGACCTAACAGTTAATTTTTTTACATGCACACAAACATGTATGCACATGTCATATAGGTAGAAAATCATACGATTATTGTTTATGATGATCTATTTTTAAATGTTTGGCTTGGCAAGTTATAAATAGAATTTTTTAGACAGTTGTAAAAAAACCTCCTTAAAGTTAATTTAAATTAAATCGATTTTTTAAAATAAAGTAATCAAATAATGTGCTGAATTAAATTAAATAAAAACAATAAAACACTTCTACATAAAATTTTGGTGCCGAAACCCGGGAATTAACTTTAAATGTGTTAAAGTTTATTCCTTATATATAGAGAAAATTAATACTGCCGTCGAGCTACGAATTTTTTTGAAAACTAATACTGCCGTCGAGCTACGGATATAAAAAAACTCTGCTGAATCTGATTACGAGTTTAAATTTACAATAGAATGGAGTCAACTGCTGAGGCAATTGTAGACCAAAATACTGTCCTTAAACATATTAAACGTTTATCCACAACTTTCGCTTCAAAGCCAAAGGAAGCTAAAACTAAAGGGTATGTATAAACAGTCCTCGAAGACTTAGAATAAAATTTTCGTGTTTTTAAGGACGGACACGATCAAATTATGAACCTACTACGTGACAAATCCCTACCGGAGAAAGAAGTGCCGTACATAAGCAATGATGTTTATTATGAATGTTATGACACATATATTTCTTTTAAAACAAGATTGCTGGATTTAATTTATGAATTTGAATCCCCACAGTCTCCAACAGTTCACGCAAGCACTTTTGCTACAGGCAGTAGGAACGAACCTTTTACTGCTGGTGCTCGACTTCCTAAAATAAATTTGCCAACGTTTTCAGGAGACTATCTGCAGTGGATATCCTACCAAGATACATTTATGTCACTCGTTCATCAAAGTCCATCACTCACGAAAATTCAGAAGTTCTTGTATCTGCAAAGCTCCTGCACAGGAGTACCACTCTCCATTGTTAATGAATACCCAACCGCTGACCCCAGCTACGATTCCGCATGGGAAGCTCTTGAGAAGAGATTTCATAATCCGAGGAAGCTAGTGGATAAAATTCTTCAACGTTTGTTTTCAATACCAGTAACTTCGGGTAATGTACAATCTGTTCAACAATTACTAGATACCACCAGAAGCTGCTTATCTCAACTGAATACTAGTCTACTTGACGTCGCAAAAATTTGATTTGCAAACCCGTAAAGATTGGGAACTCTCGCTTAAGACAAGCACTTCTATTCCATCTATCCAAGAAAGTTTAACTTTTCTAGAAACAACTTTCCGTGCTTTGGAATGCGTTCAAGAAGAAAACCCAAATAAAAGCTTAAGTTCAAAGCGTACTGAACAATGCCGTCTCAACTACACTGGATGAAACTTGCCCCTGCTGCAAAAACGCCATCCATTATACAAGTGTTTTAAATTGGCTACCTTATCTTCGACGGAGAAAAAAACTTATTATCAACGAACACTGGTTGTGTATAAACTGTTTACGACCTGGACATCCACAAGCTGATTGTAAATTATCAACACGCTGTCAACGCTGCGGCGAGCCGCATCATACATCGATATCTCAAATGTTTACTCAACCAGTTTCAACGTCAACTCCTACTGCACCTGCTATAAGTACCCACCATTCAAATACTAATCAAATAGCTCCAGCTTTACTTGCTACGCTGAAGGTAATTATAAAGATAAATGATATAGAGTATATCGTAAAGGCTCTTGTTGATCAGGGATCTCAAGCATCCTTCATCTCTCAGGAATTAGCTCAGCTCTTACCAATACCACAACGGAAAACGTATGTCGATATATCTGGTGTTGGTGGGAACAAATTAATAACAGCCAAAAAGTCAATTGACATGAAACTGTCTTCTACGTATGACAAACAATTTGTATTGAAAGTTAAAGCACTGATTGTACCAATGGTATCAAAATATGTTCCTCCAAAACTAAATATAAAATCTGTTTCAGATCTCCCACAAATCTATTTAGCTGACACTAATTTCTTGATGTCGGAGAATATCGACCTCCTACTTGGAAATGATGTATATGGCGATCTATTATTACCAAATATGAAAAAATTAGAAAATGGATTATTTCTCCAAGAAACTCATTTTGGATACATGGTTTCTGGTGTTCCTAAATCAGCTGATCCAGGTACAACTATTTTTGCAAATTTGTGTTCATTAGACAGACAGTTGCAGCGCTTCTGGGAACAAGAAGAAATATTGTATGAAAGGCCGTTTACACCAGAAGAAAAATTGTGTGAAAAATTCTTTGAGGAAACGCATACGAGAGATGAAAGTGGACGTTTTATAGTCCATTTACCCTTCAAGAGTCTACTCCATGGTAAACCACTTCCTAATTTTTCCTTCACGGATTTTAGTGCACTAAAGCGTTTGAAGCAGTTAGAAACATCATTTAAAAACAAACCGAGGCTAGCAGAAGAATATAAGAAATTTATGACAGAGTACGAAACTCCTAATCATATGGCCAAACTTGGTGAGTATCCTCATGCGATTCCAAAAAATGTACTAAAAGAGTAAAAAGAGTGTAAAAAGAGTACTACAACAACTGGCTAAAGATGAAGAAAATTTATTCCCACTTGGAAGTAAAATATTGCTTTCAGACACCTATGTTGATGACGTAATATCTCTTTTGAAATCAGGCGGATTTCACCTTCGAAAATGGAATTCTAATTCTAAACAACTTTTAAATCGTATTCCAGAGAAAGATCGTGAAAAGATTAATTATTTCAACTTGAACCACGAAAATATGGCAAAAGCAGTTGGCCTTTATTGCGATATTAACACTGATAGTTTTTGTTTTAAAATTAATTTTATATTTTCTGAAACGGTAACTAAACGTAGTTTGCTTTCGGATGCTGCCAAACTTTTTGATCCCCTAGGCTGGTTAGCCCCCACGACTATCAAAGCAAAAATTATTTTTCAGCGTTTATGGAAGTTACATTTGGACTGGGATGATGTGTTACCCGAAGATATTAAATTGGAGTGGCTCAACTTCAGAACAAAATTAAAATATCTGGAGCAAATACATATTCCGAGGTGTTTAGGATACATGTCGAAGAGGTCTTATATTGAGCTACACGGATTTAGCGGTGCTTCACAAACAGCTTACGCTGCTGTTGTATACGCTAGAGTTGTTACTGAATGTGATGAAATAGATGTTAAACTGTTACAATCGAAAACTAAGGTAGCACCGTTGAAAAATGAGACAGTTCCACGTCTCGAGTTAAGTGCAGCCTACTACTACTAGCAAATTTGATGTCTAAAGTAAAAGCAAATAGTAATTTTAACATTAAACACATAACTTACTGGACTGATAGCACAATAGTTCTCTCGTGGCTCAAATTCTCCAACAAGCGATTGGAAGTGTACGTCGCCAATCGAGTGGCAAAAATGCAAACCCTTTCTCATATTAATGATTGGAGATACGTACCTTCATCTGATAACCCTGTAGATTGTGCTTCTCGTGGTTTATTTCCAGAAGAACTTTATCATCATGCACTCTGGTGGACTGGCCCACATTGGCTTAAATTCAACGCCGATTCTTGGCCCACATTTCTACACGAAGCAGATATCACAAAATCATTTAAATATGCTGCAAACGAACATCTTTCTACTAACGCTGCCATTTGCACAAACAACGTAAATAATATGGATAAAGAGTATCCTGATATTACACTGAGGTTTTCAAGTTTTTCTAAATTAACAAGAGTGACGGCATATCTTCTGAGATTCATCGATAATTTAAGGTGCAAACATTCCAATAACGGTTTTGATACCAGTTTTTTGAAAACATGGGAACTAACAAGATCTAGAAATCGCCTTATTAAAATGCCACAAGCTGTTTCATTTCCAGAAGAAATACACTGCTTAAAATCAAATAAGCCGCTACCTAAAACTAGTAAAATTTTGAAATTAGCGCCATTTCTTGATGGATTAGACATCTTGAGAGTTGGTGGTCGCATATCTCAAGCTGAACTTCCTTTTCACGTAAAACATCCTATTTTATTATCAAAACAAAATCCTCTTTTTTTGCTTATTTTTTCAGAAGCTCATAAAAAAACTTGTCATGGAAGTCTTTCTCTTATGCAGGCATATGTTTCACAGCATTATTGTGTAATTTCAGCGTGTGACTTAGCAAAAAGGGTCCAACGGCAATGCATTGTGTGTTTGAAGTACAAAGCACAAACGTGTCAACAGCAAATGGGAAACTTACCAGCAGTTTGCCTCCAGCCAACACGAGCTTTTAAACATAGTGGACTTGACTATGCTGGTCCTATTAACATAAAAGCTTCCGCTTTGAGGACCGCATCAACTTCTAAAGGTTATATCTGTCTTTTTGTATGAACACAGCTCAAGTAAAGTTGGATAAGATACGTGCCTTCGTATAAATATGGTAATTTGCCCAGTAAGTGCGTTGCAGGTTTTGTACAATATAATCCCGTTGCATACGGTTGCGAAATCCGCGGTATTGAAGACTGCTATATTAATGAGAGACAAGCCGAAGGTGAGATTCATTAGGGTTTATCGTATTCTCGCAAAGCGAATGACTAACAGTTCGCTTCTTAATAATCCCCTATACATTACCAATAAACTCGATGATTTTTGGAAATTATTCCCATGATGAACTCTTTTAAGAATAGTAACAGTTGGTTCGACATATAGTGGGACAGGAGCGGGGTATTTCGTCCCAGAGTGAAGCTCATGGAGAAATTCACAAAATGCTACATAGCGAAACTTAACGTCATTGAAAGATGGGCATGATTTACATATGACGGTAAACAGCATTTTGCTGTATTCAAGTTGACACGCAGCCTACTCGTGGCCCCTCCTGGATGGCATTCTAGCACCCGCTAGATGTTAACTAATGCGTGCAGCGAATGTCCAATCCCCTGGACGTTAAATTTGGGTTGTGCGTAGGGCTTGGAACCCACCACGTAAAAACAAAGATCCAATGAAAACCAAGACAGTATCCTATAAAAAGATCCCCTCTAAAGTTGACGACCACGGCAAACGTATAAAGGACTATGATTTACGTATTGGCACATGGAACGTCCGCACCCTTTACAGGGTAGGCGCTTCCGCCCAGCTGGCGGATGCCCTCATTAAATGTAGGACTGACATCACTGCCATTCAGGAAATGCGATGGACAGGACAAGGATGCAAAAGGCTTGCATCTTGCGATGTATACTACAGCTGCCATGAAAACAAGCACGAATTTGGATGCGGATTTGTGGTTAATAAGAGACTTCGTCACCTTGTCTCTGAGTTCACACCTGTGAACGAAAGAATAGCCACAATCCGCATCAAGGCAAAATTTTACAACATCAGCCTAATATGTGCTCACGCCCCGACGGAAGAAAAGGACGATGTGGTTAAGGATGCCTTCTATGCTAAACTCGAGGACGTATACGATAAGTGCCCGGCCCATGACGCCAAAATCGTCCTCGGGGATTTTAGTGCAAAGGTCGGGCGGGAAGGTATCTTTGGCCCCACTGTCGGACAGTTCCGCCTCCACGCAAACACTACCTCCAATGGTATGAGGCTGATCGATTTCGCCGCGGCGCGTAACATGGTAGTATGTAGCACTAAGTTTCAACATCTCGACATTCACAAGGCCACATGGATGTCCCCTGATCGGTCAAGATCTAACCAGATCGATCATATTGTGATAGACGGAAGGCACATATCCAGTGTACTAGATGTGCGCACATTCAGAGGTCCAAACATCGACTCGGACCACTACCTTGTCGCAGCCAAGTTTCGATTGCGCATTAGCGCTTCGAGGTCTGCGCACTCTAGTGCATTGCGAAAGCTGGACGTTAAGAAGCTGCGATCACAAAGGACAGCTGAGGCGTTCACCGCTCAACTCTCGGATAAGCTCCGTCGCTCCCCATCTAATCTCAACGACATTGGCGGACTGTGGGCCAGCATCTCCCACTCCTTGCGCACTACTGCGGAAACAGTCCTTGGTTTCGAACGCCCACCCCAACGAAATCAATGGTACGATGAGGAGTGTCGCGAGGCAACTGCAGCGAAAAACGCCGCATACAAGAAAACGTTGCAGTCTGCCGCTACGCGAGCCATTGTCGAGAACTATAGAGAGAAGAGAAGGGATGAGAGACGCCTTTTCAGACGCAAGAAGAGGGAGCAGGAAAGGCGTGAGCGTGAGGAAGTCGAGATGTATAGATGTAGGAATGACGCTCGAAAATTCTATCAAAAGGTTAAGCGTCTAACCGAGGGTTATAAACCCGGAGCGTCTTCCTGCAAGGACGAAAATGGAAACTTAGTAACAGATCCGCAGGGAGTACTGAGGTTATGGAGGAAACACTTCTCTACTCTGCTACAAGGCGATGACGACACCAATACCGCCTTTAGAGATGATGTTCCGAACCCGATCGATGATGACGGCGTGGAGTTTCCGCCGCCTAGCCATGAAGAGGTCAAAGTCGCGATTACGCGCATTAAAAACAATAAAGCGTCAGGTCCTGATGGCCTCCCCGCTGAATTGTTTAAGACCGGATGTAATGAGTTGGTAGGGCGCATGCACCAGCTTATTTACAAAATATGGCTAGAGGAAAGTATGCCCAACGATTGGAACCTCAGTGTCCTCTGTCCTGTCCTGAAAAAGGGAGACCCTACTATATGCGCCAACTATAGGGGTATAAGCCTTCTCCCTTCTTACAGGCGTATTGTCTGAACGACTGAAGTCACTCGTCAAAACACTGATTGGACCTTATCAGTGCGGCTTCAGACCTGGCAAGTCCACCATCGACCAGATCTTCACACTACGCCAAATCCTGGAAAAGACCCACGAGAAACAAGTCGACACACACCATCTTTTTGTCGACTATAAGGCTGCCTTTGATAGCCCCATAAGGGATCGTGTTTTTGCCGCAATGTCTGAGCTCGGTATACCTGCGAAGCTGATAAGGCTTTGCAGAATGACGTTGAGCAATTCCTGTAGCTCCGTCAAGGTAGGAATGGACCTCTCCGAGCCTTTTGATACCGTGCGAGGTTTCAGACAAGGCGACCCCTTATCATGCGACCTCTTCAACTTCGTCATGGAGAGTGTTCTGCGAAAGGCAGGAGTGCATCGCAGTGGCACTATTTTTCAAAAAAGTGTCCAGTTGCTTGCGTACGCTGACGACATTGACATCATAGGGCGTACGAAGCGAGATGTTACTGCTGCCTTTAGTGCTATTGAACGCGAGTCTACCAAGATGGGTTTGGCAGTAAATGAGGGCAAAACAAAGTATATGTTATCGACGAGTCGAGACGCGCGGCGTATTGATTCTCAGATTACGGCCGATAACTATACTTTTGATACGGTCAAGGAGTTCATCTATCTTGGCTCCGCCGTTACCACCAGAAATGATGTCAGTCTGGAGATCAAGCGCAGGATCACTCTTGCCAACAGGTGCTACTATGGTCTCAATAGGGAATTGAGTAGCAGACAAAACTAACACTCTACAAGACACTCATCCTACCCGTGCTTCTTTATGGCGCAGAGGCATGGACCCTATTAAGTACAGATGCAGCGGCCTTGAGAGTGTTCGAGAGAAAAGTACTGCGCAAGATCTTCGGTCCAGTGCGAGTTGGCGATGATTTCCGTATCCGATACAACAGTGAGCTGTATGAGCTCCTCAACGACATGGACGTTGTACAGCGTATTAATATCCAGCGGCTGCGCTGGCTCGGCCATGTCCTTCGAATGGAGGAGGATGCGCCGGCAAGACGGGTATTTGATGCGGGAATCTGCGGAAGTCGGCGAAGAGGACGACCTTGCATCCGTTGGAAGGACCAAATCGAGGAAGCCCTGTCATCGATTGGTGTGACCAACTGGCGTAGGCGCGCACGAATCAGAGGCGCCTGGAAGGATGTGTTGCGGCAGGCCGAAATCCGATAAACGGGTTGTTATGGCCAATTAAGTAAGTAAGTAAGTAAACAGCATTAATACCTGACAGCTTTGAAAAGGTTGACAAGACATTTAATAGAATGCATAGTTGAAGCAGCTAGGCAGACTAGGATCACAGGTCATGGGGGAATTCGTGGCGATGAGCAGGCAAATCAGATCACGAGGAGAGTAGTCTCTGCGTCGCTGATGACGTCAGCACCTTTCAGCGGAGTTTGAAGAGGTGATTGTATGTATATACTTGTGGAAAAGAAACATGAATAAATACAGACATTATTTTCATATCAATATAGTTTGAGACAGACTAAACTTTTGTTGCCTAATTACAATGAGAAGGGATTTGAGTTATGAATCAGAGTACCGAAAAGTAGACTTAGGATAGTAACCGATAATTTTCCGTTAATGTTTTTAAGAAACATCAATGTATTTATCAAATAATAGGCAGGCAGTTATACGTAACGACGTCTAACAACATAGTGAAATTGGACAGGGAAAATTTTGAACGTACATGGATTGAAAACGGTACAATAAATCGTCCGGTCGCCTTATTCCTCTATCCCTACTCAACAATAGTTACATTCTATTTTTTACTTTCATCTTATTACAAAAATCAATCTATGCACAAAAATCATTGACATATTTTGTGATAAATCGATATATATCGATGCTTCTCTGCGTTGCATAAAGAAAGCATCGATGTTTTGCTTTAATGCGATGAATATTAACAGACTAAGATTTCATGATGGAAGAGAACTCACGATCCTTACGCTAATAGTCTAGCATAGCTACACTAACAGAGCACTCAATACCCCCAGTTTACCGTCAAGTATTGTATTATTAGCAGATAATTTCACATTGTTTTCTATAATAGTATCAGATGATTTTACTGCGATTAACAGTCGGAAGTTACATTTAACCGTAGATCGAGCCTTAAACATTTTATAATTCTAGCTTACGTATCACTTTTGTTACATACTTGTAGTAACATAGAATTGTCACGATTGTTGATAGATTTTGTTAAAAAATTTAAATATTTTTATTTATTTCAATTCATTTAAATAAAACTATTTTATATTATTACATTTTATTATCACTCTATGAAATTTACCCCAAAATTTTGGACATGATGCACATTGCAGTATGGTTTTTACGTTGATTTATTTTTTTTCTAAATAATAACATTTTGATTTCTAGCACCCTTGCTTTGTAGCGATTTATAAGTTGCCCATTGTTTAGATAACGCAGCTTATTGTCACTCGCATCAGTAACACTCTCATTTGGTGATGGTACAAACCATTGTTATATTTCGTTAGAAAAATTTGTTGTCAACGTCATGTGAGGTAAAAAAGTTTCCCGTTGCAATAGAACATCGATTATGTCAATAACAATGCCCTACGATTCCTCTCTGGTTACCCCGCCACGGGTTTCCCCAAATACGGCTGTAATAAGGACTTGCTACGCACGTAGCATGTACTTGAATGTAAAACTGCCAATTCGATTTCGGTGGACCACGAAATTTATAGCGACCACAAAATTCAATTAATTACTAATCTACAAATACAAAATTATTGGGTATTTCAATAGTTGCAGCCACCTTTTCGAAAAGGCGTAATAAATTTATCATCATTTCCGAATAGCACGCTATCAAATCGAATGATTCTGTTATTTCATACTTTCGTAGTTGACCATCTGTAATATCTATGAAATAAAACATAAGACGAAACCCTTTTTTAATCTTTGTCTGTCAAGTGAGACGAATATGAGAAGAGCAGTAAGAAAGACTCTACAACATTTCAAGAAACAACTGCAGGCAAACTGCGTGAAAAATTGTAATATTTGCCCTTCCCAAGTTACTAAAGGCATATGGTTCCCTGTTTCAAGTACTACCATCTTTGGCTACATGCTATTGTCATGTTTGTTGCTGCCAATACTTTCATCAGATTATAAGACGAGACTCTGTTTTCTTCTTTTTCAGAGTCTTCAGCAGCATGAAAATTACATACATACATAAAACATCGACCATTACAACCTTCGTTGTAAATTGGAAATGTTTGACCTGAGGTTTGAACCTTGTTCTGATATTTAATAATTTAACAAGCTTCATACTAGACTACGACTACTTCAATCAATCTTAAGAATAAGATCAGAACAGAAAATTCAACTTTTTCATCTTCATCCAACACTTAACTATCAATTCCATCTCAAATACCATAAATAATGTATAATTTACGATAAAACTTCATAAAATCTTTGAAAACTTAAAAAATTACATACACAACACCAAAGAATCTTTAGGAAAGTCGTATGTATCAAGAATGATATATAAGCCAGAATTATAAAGTTTTTGAATTTTTTAGGTCCTGTTTAAAATCTTCTATTTTATTTGGATTAGTATAATGGCGACAACAATACTAACGAATTATAAAAATATCAGGCATCTAATTTTTCTGAATTAAAGTACAAAGCTCGATCTACAGTTAAATGAATTCAATAAGAGTCTATTCTAATATTCAAACTACCCCTTGCATTTAGAAATATATCATCCGCATAACCTTGACAATCAATGCCCTTCTGACCGTTTGACTTATTAATTATTTAAAATATTTTTTCCTTTGTAAAATGTTACGGTTTTTAAATAATTTCTTCCATTTTACATGGTTGTATAAGTACAGACTTTAATTGTCTCCAAAAATAAATAATAAATTAATAGGGAGACTTTTTCGTGATAAATTTTTTAATTATATAAGGAGAATAGAATCAATGCATCTATAACTGTATACTTGAGCTCATTCGTTTGTTTGCTATGCTTACCAACACATACTAAGCTTAACATTACAAAAATACTGATTAAATCTGTTATGCTGCGGAATAATTTGTGGTACTCTTCAATTTGTTACGTTTCTGGTTTATGCAGTGGTGGATCTGCATATATTTGTTATTGTATTCATGTGCAGGCCTGACTGTATATATGTAGGTATGAATATCTGCCGGTTTACTTGTATTCTATTCATTCTATTCAAAAATTAATGGCTTTCAATTTCAACAATAGAAACGAAACAATATAAACAACAGATCACGTAATATTGCAATTGAGGCTAAAGTGTTGTATAATATACAACAATGTTTATAGTATGTTTGTCTGTAAAATTTGAGTTTGACACAATAAATTACACCAAATTTAAAAGCAAAAATTATTTTTTTTGTTGTATACTTTTGCCGCCGTATTGTTATTTTTCTATTATTTTTTGGATAAAATGTTACATATTTTTTGAACATGTAGTTCCAAGGATATTAAAGTTTTGGATCCATATACATAAATGTAAATGTAAAATTTTTTATTAAAATTTCATTGAAAGCATTTGAGTAGATATAAGATCGTAATTATTTTTAGCAATTCCCACTGAAAAAAATTATTTTATTGCAATTGAGCAGCTAGTGAACAAAGCCAGATATGGCGGACTGAACTGCCTAAATAGAGACTAGCTGGATTTTTCTTCTTTTTTTAATAGAAGATCCTTGAACATGGGACTAGTTTCCTTTTTTTTAATATTTGCTAGTTTTTTTATTTCAATTGCTAAATAAACACTTCTGGATTTGTTTGAAAATGTCTGGTTATGATTAAAAATTTGATAGACATGACAAATTTCAGAGGACACCAGTGGTATGCCAAGCAGGAACAGCAATTTGACAAATTTTATTAGACAAGTAATTGCTTTGTTTCAAAACAAGTCGTAGTATTTGTATGATATGAGATTTTGTTTAGATTTTATTGAAAATAAAAAACAGAAAATATTTCGTAGCTGTACAGATGTGTGCTTGAAGATCCAAAAAATAAAATAAAAAAATCTTTTAATTTGGACATGTCTGGTTTTGTACGCCAGCTCCACAATTAATTTTATTTATTGAACTTTTAATTTTTAACTGGAATAAAAACAAGTGTTAAAATTTTTTAAACAATTTATTATCAACTAACAACATGAACCAATAAAACTTTCGTCTTTAATTGTATTTCAACGTATAGATAGTTTTGAGAAGATGAAATTTGCAATAATTATTAGGAGTTGAGTAACGTAGACCCTATATCCAGTATAGTGTAACAGACCATAGTCTCCGGTGTAGAAATCGAACCCACGATTCTGACAATAATAGTTTACACACTACCCACTAGACCACCAGGCCACCCATAATGAAAAGTTATTAAATAGTGTATTTGCAAGCAAGCATACCATTTTTTACGTCTGAGGATCGTCATGACCCAACATTATTACTTTGCTTAGGCGAATGGACTTTCAACTGCTTTCAAAGTACTAATATGATGTACTTCCATCAAGCACGTAATCCAAATCTATTTATTTGTTTATCTCAAAACACTCCTTTGGTGAAAGCTATAAAATTCAAAATCCCTCTGGTTATAAAATATCTGATGTCTTTAACTGTCAATACCTAACACTTAACAGCTGATCCTATAAACACCATAAACGCAACGCAGCAATCTCTGTGAAATAGAATACCTGGGTGTATGTGGAAGTGATTCTGCTGCGTTGCATTAAGACTAATTTATATTTTTGTTTTCGGCAATGAGGGTATTCATACTCAGAGTCAGAGAATTTATATAGACAATGAAAGTGATTATTTCTATGAATATAATAAAATACTTCACAGAGGTTTTAGAAACGCGACGTATGACACATAACACGAAAAAAATGTTTTAGCGGCATCATTGATAAAGAATTATTAATATATTAATATAATAGTTAATTATAAAAATAAACTGTTTATTTTTCATTTGTTTTTGTTTTATGCTTTGCAGTTGCTGTCTTCATTATAATTACTGTGCATGTAGCGTACCTTAGGCTGCAATTGAAAAATTGCTGTGTTTGCCGCATTGCTTCTCTTGGGTTTATGGCATGAGAATGTCACACTGCCAAAATGTAGTCTACGTAGAAAATTTTTCGTAGAGATTTTGTATAAAAAAGGCAAATGGTCATCGTTTGCGTTGCATTTTTACTAAAGATAATCATTTTTAGCAAATAATTGTGCACAGTAGTTAAGTGTATTTAATAATGGAATCGGCTAATATATAGCGAGTTGGCTTATTAAACGAATGGATATGGTTGAAATCTCAGCTCATATATCTCGGACAATAAAAAGTATTTCTTTGGCGACTTCCTCTCAGCATATTTCTGGCAAAAACTCTGAGAGTAAATAAAATTGCCATGAAAAGTTTCTCAAATCTGTGGTTCGGTGTCAACTTTAAACTGTAGATCTAGAATAAAATTAACACAGCTAATCTGTGTGGTGTGTGAAGCTAGATTGTAATTATTAAAGCTCAATGACTACGTCGATAAGCAAAACTGAATTACTAAAATGGCGATCCATTAAAATGGACTTTTGGCTCCAACAAGACGGCACAACTCGCCATTTACTGAACAATGGATTTAATGCAAAATCAATTTTGTTAAAACTTTATTTTCCGTTCCTGCGATTAAACGTCTTTCGATACCTTTTTGTGGTCCATTGTTAAGTAATTCGTTTATGCCAGCAAACCAACAACTCTTGAAGCATTTGAAGCCATTTTCGTTATACGGTCAGATTTATGGGAAAAAAATAGTCAAGGATTGGTATGATAGAGTAGAGAAAGCGGCAGCGGACATACATATGCTCAAAATCATAATTCAAAAATAACACACATACATAACTGGTCATTACAACCCTTCAGTCAGGATTACGCCCTAGTTTCTCACACCATTTATGTTGTGTGCGTTAATTTTTTTACATGAGTGGCGGGACCTACAGTTTAAAGTCGACTCCGAACGACAGACTGTTGAGAAACTTTTCATGGCAGTTTCTTTTACTCTGCAGAGAGGATGCCGACGAAGAAATATTTTTACATATTTCGCGTAGTTGGGACCGAGAACTCACTACCTACTAGACTACGGCGCCTACAATAGTATATATTTCATATATAGTGTTCAAAAATAAATAGCCTTCAAATTATTTACCAGATTATAATAAAAAAAATTCATACCAACAATATTTTTGTCCTCTATTAATATTTTGAGATCTCAAATACTAAATTTTTTTTATTTTTTTTTTTTTCTGAAAATAATTTCATTTGAATCTAAAGTATTTAGCCTGACACAAAGGTGACATTCAATTACGTTGTGATGTATCACAATGATTCCAACAATTATCACAATGCACATCAAGCCATTTTCTAATCGCATCACAATTGTATGCTATGAACCACATTTTTATTATTAAAAGAGCTATAATAGCACGAAGTAGGAAAGAGTGTGAAAAAACTGAAGGACAGCGAAGAATGTATATGTATTGTATATGAACGAAATCGTGAAAACAGATTTCGTATAAAGAAATTAATTTTTGTGTGTAAATGTTATTTTCTCTTATCTCTCGGTCTGGGAAATATTTTATAAGAATTTTAATTTATTGTTGGTTTGAAACTATAAACCTATAAACGGATGAATACATGAATGAATGAACGTCTACCAGCGCAAATACCGTACATAAAATACAATCGTGAAGTGCTAGAATTTTATGCTGTATAAATGTTTATTAAATGTATTTTCCCTATTAGATGTTTTTGTATTTATATGAACAATCTTCTTATTTCCAAAATTTGTTGTAAATAAGTTAAACAAGAAATTGTACAGCGTTGTTTTTAAGCCAACAACCAAATAACGTGGAATACAAAACATTCTCAACCTAATACCGCATGACTAAATAGATGTGACTACAAAATTTTTGATCACAATGGTTGCATTATTTTGCCAGTAACAATTTAAGGACGAAGCAAAATGTGCATTTACTTACTTACATACTTAATTGGCCATTAACAAACCGATTAACGGATTTTGGTCTGCCGCAACACATCCTTCCAGGCGCCTCTGCTTCTAGAGCGCTTACGCCAGTTGTTTACACCAATCGATGACAGGGCTCCCTCGATTAGGTCTTTCCAACGCATTCAAGGTCGTCCTCTTCGCCGACTTCCGCAGATCACCGCATCAAATACTCGTCTCGCCGTGGTATCCTCCTCCATTCGAACTACATGGCCGAGCCAGCGCAGCCGCTGGATGTTAATACGCTGCACAACGTCTATGTCGCTGAGGAGCTAATACTATACCGCTCACTGATGGATCGGATGCGGAAATCATCGCCAACTCGAACTGGACCAAATATCTTACGTAAGACTTTTATCCCGAATACTCTGAAGGCTGCTGCATCAGTGTTTAATAGGATCCATGCCTCTGCGACATAAAGAAGCACGGGTAGTATGAGCGTCTTGTAGAGTATTAGTTTTGTCATACGAGAGAGGTCTCTGCTACTCAGTTGCCTATTGAGACCATAGTAACACCTGTTGGTAAGAGTGATCCTGAGCTTGATCTCCAGACTGACATCAATTTTGGTGGTAACGGCGGAGCCAAGATAAATAAATTCCTTGACTATATCAAAAGTATAGTTGTCGACCGTAATCTGAGAATCAATACGCCACACGTCTCTATTTCTCGATAACATATATGTACTTTGTTTTGCTCTCATTTACTGCACTAAAGGCAGCAGTAACATCTCGCTTGGTACGTCCTATGATGTCAATGTCGTCAGCGTACGCAAGCAACTGGACGCTTTTTTGAAAAATAGTGCCATTGCGATGCACTCCCACATTTCGCAGAACACTCCCCATGACGAAGTTGAATAGGTCGCATGATAAGGGTTCGTCTTGTCTGAAACCTCGCACGGTATCAAAAGGTTCGGAGAGGTACATTCCTTCTTGACGGAGCTGCAGGAGTTTCTCGGCGTTATTCTACATAGCCTTAACAGCTTCGCAGGTTTACCGAGCTCAGACATTAGACAAAAACACGATCCTTTATGGGGTTATCGAAGGCTTCCTTACAGTCGACAAAAAGATCGACTTGGCTTTTCCAGGATTTGGCATAGTTTGAAGATCTGGTCGATGGTGGACTTACTAGGTCTGAAACCACACTAATGAAGTCCAATCAGTGTTTTGACGAGTGGCTTCAGTCGTTCACACAATACACCTGTAAGAATCGTATATATGATATACCCCTGTAGTTTGCGCATGTCGTAGGGTCTCCTTTTTTCATTGTATTTACAAGAGTGCTAAATACAAGCTACTTATATATTTCGCCTTTATTTGCCGTGCATGTAATTATAAATCAGTTCTCAAATTATACATGCAAAGAGTGATTGCGAATGCTCTCCATTCCTTTTGATCATTAAAAAGGACTTTAACTTGGTTCCACGTTTTGCTTTGTGGTTGTAATCCAAGTAATAGACGTTCTATCCAGTTGAACTTATGAATTCCATGGTAATTTGGCTTTGGTCGTTAGTTTTTTGATTTGTTAGTTAATCTCAGTTCAATTTCTGCCTTGTTTTTATTGTCTAAATGTTCGTTCGTTGAAATTATGTTCGGCCAATAGACCACCAGTTTACTAGAATATATAGACAATAGAAATAGATGTGCGCCTTGCAACAAAAAAAAAAAAAAAAAAAAAAATAGACTTAATGCTGTTAAATAAACGTAGTTTGGTTTGGCTTTTAATGTTGTTCCATCTCCTCCATATGCAGAGCCTGAAGGGTTACTTTTGCCTTATTTATACTATAGACCTCAATGTCAAGTCCAGAAATATTGTCTTTAGGTATTGTGCTCTTAAGACATCAGAGAAAATCCACACTGCTATTTAGTACAAAATGTGTTGTTATATTTGCTTTTCTCAGCATAAATATTACCTTCGTTAAACTAGTAAGCTAGTTTTAAAGCAGATAATGGTGATGTCACCTACATACATAGACAATGTTGTTTAAACGCTCATATATATAATACTCTATTCCCTATGGCGATTTACTATTCGTATTTATCACTCTTATTAATTGGTTTACAACCCTGTTTCACCTCAAAGGAAAACGTAAAAGTTAAGCCTGACTGGGTTTGGCGAATTAATGTAAAATTCACGTATAGAAAGTATGATCTTATCAGTAAAACTAGAATGATTCGAAGGGTGTTTATATAGGGCCAGAACTTTGAGGAGCGAAAATTGGATTGTTCTCAACGTAACTTAAACTCTCTATCTGACTATGTGCTTTGAAATAATGGAGTAGCCGTTAGCATATACATATCGGAAAGCGAGATTGCCCATATATAAAATACGGTAACATCGGGAAACGATACTTCTCTCTATCAAACAATTAAAATCGGGAAACAAAGTTTCTCGTGGGTGCAATTTGTTACCCATTTATTTATTTTTAAATATGTTCGTTCCTAAACAAATGAATCGAATAAATTATTAAAAAAGTATCCAATTTTGGACGACTTTCTTAAATTTTCTTCAAAACTCATACACCAGAACGTAAGATTCTTAAATGAAGCAATGATTTCTTAGAGAGAAAGACTAATACTTCAAACCTAAAATACTAGATTAAGTAGATGTGTAGGTTGGAGGAGACCAACAAAAGGTCTTATGGCTATCGCCGTACACTTAAGCCATTAATTAGTCTTTTTCTGCGCTCACCATTACGGGATACCAGCAAACTTTGTCAGCTTCTTCGACCGAAATCATCTAAGACGAGTTATGTCTGGTAGCTGCCACGAATGCTGAGTAATGACTTAGAAAGATCATCGCTAATCAGTGTACTAAAGTTGCATTTATTTAGACTTATGATTTTTTCTATCAGGATAGCTGCAGAATATCTTCGCAATTTCGGCTACTGTATAATTGATCCACAATAGTCGTGCTAACATTCCGCGTACTTTCTCAGCTTGGTCTTCACAGCAATAAGAGGTATTAGGTTATCCAAGCTTATGGTATGTAAAACTCTGGCTCTATTAGCAAGAATATTCAACTTTTGATCGATTGCTTTCTGAATGAAAAGTAAGTCCAATTAGTTAAACAATGTACACCACAAACGGTTAACAATTACAAAAAAATACCTCGATTTATATTAAAGTTTGAATAAAAATAGCCCAATGGGAGTTCTTTCATTCCTTCAGGCAGAGGTTTATAGTAAAAATGACACCCCATCGCAAAGCAGGCATACAGTGTTGGCCGAATTTAAACCACAACATGTAACGAGCTCATTTAGAGAATATTGACTACCCAATATCAAATTACATCTTTTTTATTTTTCAGTGCAAGCGTTGTATTAAGAAAAATTACAGTTAATTTGTTTTGTTTTTTCTTTACATTTTGTTGTTATTTTTATTATATTATTTTAAAAACGTTAAACGTACATTTAACTCCGAATTTAAAAAAATTAAGAAATATTCAGTCTGAAGTCGACGCTACAGTGAACAATTGTTCACAATATGACGCGCAACACAAGGTCAGGGAAACAATAAAGAGGCTTACTGAAAACAACATCAAATGACGGGATTGCCTGCAATAGAAAATTTATAGAATATACTGAAAAAGAAAATAATAAAACAAGATGTCGTATTTCACGAAACATAAACTATTAAAGCAAAACGCATTAAATGCTAAAATTTTATTTGAAAATCAAAAACTGCCAGATTAACGTTACGTTACAAGTGTGTTCACAATACACTAAATTTATTTTAATTATTTTCCTTAAAAAAATTACATTATTGTTACCTATTTAATATACTATTAAGTATAAAATATAATTCATAAAAAATAAATAATTTTTCTTAACAACATTGTGTTATGAAAAAGTACGTATTATAATTTTTATGCGACAAAATAAAAAAACTAAATACACCCAGCTAATGACATAGTGTATGTTGTGTATTTGTATTTTTTTATTTTTTGAACCCTCCAAATTGTTTTATTTGACAAAAAACTGTTTTTTTGGCTTTACGCACAAATTTATTGATTACAGAAACAATTCTGATCCGATGTCCAAAATTTAAACCTTATTAGAAAAGGGAGGGTTGGGTCTTTAAAACGATATACATACATATATATGTTATTTGACTTAATATGCTATGGGGTTTAATGAGGTAAACTTAAAAAATGCGAATTTTTTTCATATTTTTTAAAGTTGTCCATTCATAGTAGCAAACTTTTATTAAAAAGTATAAAATAAGTGTCTACTGTTGTAAAGAGATTGACACTTTCTTTGATAAAATCGAACAAAAATTACCGTAGTTATTATTTAAAGACTCTAACAGTCTAGTCTTGTAGTTGCCGTGGTCTAGTAGGGTAGTGTGTTGGCTTATTAGACGAAAAGCCAGGGTTTGAGCCCCAGGCCAGACATCAAAATAAAATACAAAAAGTATTTCTTCAGCGACTTCATCTCAGCAGATTTCTGGCAAAAACTCTGAGAGCAAATAAAATTGCCATGAAAAGTTTCTCAAAAAATTTTTCGTTCGGAGTCGACTTTAAACTGTAGGTCCCGCCACTCATGTATAAAATTAACACACACAACATAAGTGGTGTGAGAAACTAGGTCGTAATCCTGACTGAAGGGTTGTAATGACCAATTATGTATGTATGTAACAGTCTATTGCAGCCGCCCAAATGCCCATTTTGCGGTAACTTTTGAAAATATTTGAACTGAAAGTTCATTTGATAAGATGACATATAAAAAAATATAGCACGACTGTTATATTATTTAAATAATAACTACGGTAATTTTTGTCCGATTTGATCAAACGAAGTGTCCGTCTCCTCACAAGCTAATGCACTTTCAGAATGTCATCATTTATTTTATATATTTTAATTAAATTTTGCAATTAAGAATAACTAAATTTGAAAAAATAAGAATACAATAATTTTATCCAAGTTTGCCTGGTCAAAACTCATAACATTTAAGCTTGTTTATGTATAGCATTTATGCATACCATTTTAAAGAATTTTGAAAACAGGTTAAAAAATATTTGGGTAATCAATAATTTCATGTGAAAAGATTAAAAAAACAGTTTTTGTCAAATAAAAGAAGTTTGGAGGGTTCGAGATATATAAAAAAATATATTTTTGATTTCTACTCAACAAAACTCACAACCTATGTTGTTAGTTGGGCGTATTTTGACTGTCGTACCGTGTAGTTATTCGGAAAGAAAAAAAATTTCAATTTAGAGACTTGGCTTCTGCGGCTACAATTTTTTTTTCATATTGCAGGCAATTTGTGGAGTCTGCGTCAATGTATAGTCTTCGGAAACAAAATAATTTGTCAACCAATTTTCGACTTCCTCGTTGTAATCGAAGAATTGCTCAACCAATGCGTGTCCCATCGATGACAACAAATAGAACTTGGTGGTTGCCTCGGATTAACCCGAGGTTAATCAATTTTTCATCTTCAATAACCAACACGATATATCACTGATTTCCTAACGTGACTCAAACAAAATTACACAAGAGTCTTTTCGGTTTTCCACCTGTTAATTAAATCCATTTTACTGACTTTTGGATCTTTCCTATAGCTTTGAAACAGTCTCAAATTGTTTTTTGTGCTACATCTAAAATATCTATCGTTTGTTTCTGACAGAAAGCCTTATTTTCATCTAATAATGCTTGCAATTCAGCGTCTTCAAACTTTTGTCACATCAAAATTACTATCTCTGGACCGTCAAAACCATTGTCCATCAACCATCGGATACAGCATATGCCACGACAAGCATTCGATGCGAGTCTCCAGCACTTTTCTTTCAATGAAAACCAAAAATTTATGGTTTCCTCAAAACATCATTTTCTGGTACGAACTTTCGTTATCTTTAACACGATGTAAAAATATAACGTTGTTTGTTAACTGATTTGATTTATACTGATTATGTTTGACAGATGTCAAGGACAACAAAAAAAATTAAGGCTCATTCGCAATAAATGTTTATTTGGCGCTCACCGGTAAGCCTGTTAAATTCTAGGCTCACTAGGATAGCATAATTCAAAGAAAAAATTAAACGTTGTATTACTTATGAATAGCTTTAAAAATGTAAGCTGTACTTGAATCATGAGTTAAGTTAACAATTAAGCTCTTAAAGGTTTTTATTTTCTTTTTATTCATTACTTTTTGTATTTCAAACTAACAACCTTCAGCAATTGCGTACTGTAAAGATTCTGAGTGTAAGGTTGAACGGTCGTATTTTGTTCTTGCATATTCTTTTCTAATATATTTTACTTTTATATGCTACTAGCAGACCCGGGCAAACATTGTTTTGCCTTCGAATTTTATTTTCACTGTAGGTCTGGTTTCCATGCAAAGTCATGGCTGATTGATATTTAGAAGAAGAATGAAAGGTTCACTAAATCTTGTGTCTTTATCTTTAGTCTGCTATGAGCGCAGCACTCTCATATGATTTGTGTGCCGTATACGGCGACCAATATTTGCACGTGGGCGTGGCAGTTTGTACTGCAATATTCGTTTTTTATGATATTTTTTTATTGTTGGGGTAGTGAGGCTGTCCTTTATTGTCTTACCTGTTGCTTATTTACTTTCTTCAATAGCTTTCAATAATACAATTAATTTACTTTCACTAACACCTTGGGTTAATTTATTAAAATGTATGTAATATTTAATTTAAATAAATTAATCTTCAATATTATAAGTTATTTTTTTCGTTTGACACCCACGAACTTTTCACGAAAAGAGGTTATGTATGAGTCGGTGTCGGGATACTTAACGCCGCTACACGCCGCCACACGCCGATCAAGCACCTAACGCCTTCAGCAAATCACAAAATAGGCTTATTGTGCAAATAGAGTATCGGGCTAATTAACGCCACTGTACGCTGATTAACGACCCAACGCCTTCAACGAAACACAGCATAGTGCAGTAGTTCTTGAGTTACGGTGCAAAAACTCAAAAAACTAAATATTGCTCCATCTGTCGGGCGAACTTCAAACTACACAGAAACACTCCACCAACCAAAATAAATTTAAAGGAAAGACATTACACAAATGTTCAATTAATTTTGAATCATTTTATTAAATTTGTTTCCCGTTGTCCTAATGATTCAGATGAATGGGCCTGTGTAATACGCATTCCATCAGTTTCTAATCTCACTTCTCGTTGTTCAAGTGGTTCAAGCGAACGGGTCGTTCATTTTGAATAATTTTCAGGGACGCCATCCATCGGAAATTAATCGCACCAACTTCCGTCGTCACATGTGCAACAAATTTGTTAAAGAATGCACAGTTTACGCTTTAATTGATTTTAAGTAATTTTCAGTGGTGCCACCTGCCTGAAATTGGTCATACTAATTTAGAAACCTTCCCCGGCTCATGCGCAACAACTTTGCTAAATATCATAACATGATCAAACGCATAGCTAACGATTCTATAAGGTACATACAAACAAACATTCAAATTTATATATGTAGGATATGGGAGGTGACACCCCCACTATAGCCAATCTGCCCATTTTGTTCATATAAACGTCAAAGTCGTCCACACAAAATTTGAGGACTCTACCTGTTGCAGTTTATGAGATATGCGACATTAATACTTATTGGGTATATAGGCGTGGCACCTCGCCTGCTTGAAATTTTAAAATAAAAAGTAGCCTATAACTCCTTTCAGACACACAGGAAGATACTGTGAAAATTTCAAGAAAATCGGTTCAGCCGTTTAACCGTCTACAGACTTCAAACAAACCCACAAACAAATAAACACACATTCATTTTTATATATAAGAAGAAGATTAATTTCATCAGCTCTCTATTGTATTGGAGTATTAATTTCATCTAGATTCGTTAATATTCAAATCTAGTTCTTCATTAAATTATTAAATTTAAATTCTTAAAAAAGTATACATACATATGTATTTTAGTTCGCTATTTTCTACTGTTTCTGTGCTTTTTTAAAGCCTCCAATAGCATAGAAAAAACAAGAAGTGAACTTTCTGCATTCATTTCTAAAAATGTATGTTCCGCTAACGGAAAACTGAATAAAAGTAACAAAAAATAAAACAATTTTTATGTACAATTACTAAAAAAAGCTGAAAAAATATATAAAAATATGTAAATATAAGAATCGTAAACATTATACATACAAACATAGACGTACGATATGAAAAAATCTTTGAAAAACCTACAAACCTCATGACTTAAAAATACGACAAACATTCTGGCTTTAATTTATTTTTTCATTCACATTCTTTCTTTCGTTCTTTTTTATAGTTTAAGCATCTTTTTATGCTGGTGCTTTGATTTCTTTCCAGTTTTAGAAAATGATATTACACCATTTCCAGAAGAAAAGAAGTAAGGAAATAGCAATGATTAGGTGAAATTAAATTGGCATCCGCCTAAAATTTAAGTTACTTCATTACTAATTCTTGCTGGCATTCCCCATGCATTCTGACAATTTTAAGGTGTAGATTTTATCGCAATCCCCTCTACTGAAACAAATTCTCCATATAAATTCTATGTGCGATTTACCTAGTTCACAAGTGGCAGACAATCAGTGGTCTCCTCTTTGTTTACAACTTCTGCGATAGGCAGCCGCCCCATTGGGTGCAACTTACATTGATCCTATAAGATCCCCTTGCAGCACCGATATTACCTATTCTGTCATATAATTATAGCTCTTGGTTGGCATCTCTTTACCATTCCTAAAGCCTTATGAAAGAGTGATTTTTTCTCAAAACGTCATATAAAATGTTTTGTCACTAAATTTTGGGTGTGCAAGAATTCTCTTTCTCAGTTTACCTAGAGTCGGACAACGTCGCAGAAGATGTCCGGTGGTCTCCTTTTCTTCCTTGTCTTTGCAGCTTCTGCAGAAGTTGTTAACACCCAGAAACCAGTGTCCCGTTATCACTGCTTTGAGCTTCTTTAGATTAAATCTTGATGTGTTCATTCTACATATATCTACAACTGGCAAGATCTGTGTGGTGTCTCTACACGGTGAGTCATTATCCCATCTTACCTTTGGCAATGAATGGAGTTTTTGTGAGACTGTTTGTTTGCCTCTCTGCAGAGGAACGATATTTTCATGCAGGAATTAATTTAATTTTCAGCTTTATCAATTGCGCCGTCTTGTTTGTTGCCTTCGATGTCCACGTGTCCCGGAAACGAAATGTGATCGGCTGTCCCGCTATCTTCTTTAACCCCAGTGTTATTGAACAATTTTAGATGACTTAATTGACTTTTTACTGTCGAGAAATATGCTTATATATCATGTAGTCTAATATCGAATTCGCTCGGCGGCAATTTTAATAACAATTATTTCAGCGTGAAAAATACTACAATAATCTGATAGTCCAAGGGGCGATCTCATATTCAGTTGCTTAGAGAAGATTCCATACCCGATTTTATTGCTTGGTCTGGATTCATCGCTAAAAAATTTAACGATTATTCCTGAGAAGTGTAAACCATTACCATAAAAGGATCTATGCCGCAAAACCAGACACGGAAGCAGGTTCCGGAATCATGTTGCCGATAGGAACATTTACACCAATCTTAGCTAAGATTTTGAGCTGACCATAGCTTCTATACTGACATGCTCTTCTTCACTTGTTTCGCCAATATGTCTAGTGGTAGACAGTTAGAGATAATAAACAATGCCTTGGATGACATTGTCTTAATGACCAAATAGCATAACAGTTGTTGTTGTTTGAATGTTTTTGAAAAGCAGTATGCATAGTCTGCCTCCATTAAATCGAAATCGCATTAATTTTTTGGCCAAAATTTGAGAAATCAAAGAGACGAGTTGCAGCAGAAATCTCTAGTAGTAAAAGTATTGAAATTGAACCACTAGTTCCGGCTGTATCTGCGATTGCGTGTAAATGTAGCCAATTAGATTTAGCGGTGGATTTAAAAGAGAATATCTGTAGTCCAAGTAGAGCATAACTTTGTTTCATATCTTTTTAAATAGGTAAGATAAATTGCTACTTTTTTATTTGAAAAACAGTGTAGGAAACCAGATAATCTCCCAAAGTTCTAAAAAATTGTTGATTCGGGAACCAATAAAGCAGTAAATCCGTTTCGAACTAACTCAACGACGGTTTTTTTGTGTATGAAAAACTCTTAGGATCCTATCCTCCCTCTTTCATCCAAATTGGTCAAGCGTTTAGTCGTATCTAATTTTTGAAAAAAAGGGGTGCAATTTTCAATAATGAGTGAAAAGTAACGAAAGATATTTGCAGTCAAAAAATTCCAAAATTTTATCTTTTGCAAAATGTTTCCAGACGTTAGGAAAAAGTCTCATATTTTTTTTGTTTGGGTCAGAAAACTTTTTCAAAACATGAATTTTTCTCAAATTTCAAAAATTGCAATTTTTTTTTGTAAGTAACCCTATATTTTGTCCGTAATTAATTTGCTATTTTGCAACGTATATATTTTAAAGAATATATGTAGAGATTTAATTTTATTATATTTTCTATAGGAAACACTGCTTTCATTGAAAAATGTTTCTTTGCCAGTAAAAATGTTTAGCGCGGCTGCTGGTTGGAAATCTAAGAATAGCTGTGCATTTATAAGTATGGGTGTAGCACTGTTTTTGGCTTTTGGCAATGAATTTAAATAAACTTGAAAAGCAACTTCTGCATGACTTTGCTAATGGTTGAAAAATTATTTTACGGAAGTAATATGAGTAAAACTAATATGAAAACTTGCTTTTATAAAAAAATTTAAATATAATATCCAGGAATATAATAATTTGTTTAAAGAGTTTGTAACATTGAAAGCATACATTTAATATTTACATGTTTAAAGTATTAATTACCCTTATTATTAGGCTTTATGAGTTCGTTTATACAAGACAGTCATACAATTTTATTGTACATTTTCCAAACATAGAGTTGAACTAAAATAAAGAAGAAGAAAACTTGCTAAATGGAAAAATATTTGACTCCTGTGTGAGATAATATCACCAATAACGTAGGCGAAATATGTAGGAATAGCATACATACATAATTGGTCATTACAACCCTTCAGTCAGGAATATGAACCTAGTGTCTCACACCACTTATGTCGCGTTTATTAATTTTGTACATGAGTAACGGGAGCTACAGTCTAAAGTCGACTTCGAACGACAGATTTTTAGAGAAACTTTTTATGGCAATTTTATTTGATCTCATAGTTTTTGCCAGAAATCTGCTGAGAGGAAGTTACCGAAGAAATATTTATTTTCATATTTTCGTTTTGATATCTGACCTGGTGTTAAAAACGTGGCCTTACGTCTAATAAGCCAACACACTACCTACTAGAATACGTTAACTTCTAGGAATAACACTAGATAGAATTGATATGGCGGAAATGTTGAAGGCTTGCTGGGAAAACGTGGGAATGCAACCCTGGAATTATGAACTAGATGTATACCATAATGGTCTGGGAAAAAGGAACAAATCTGAAAGCAGCTCAAACGGACTTGAATACAGAGACTAGCGTGTGTTGGTATAACAGGGGCAATAAGAATCTGTCTTATAGCTTGTACTAACATAACATAATTGGTCATTACAACCCTTCAGTCAGGATTACGACCTTGTTACTCACACCACTTATGTTGTGTGTGTTAATTTTATACATGAGTGGCGGGACCTACAGTTTAAAGTCGACTCCGAACGACAGATTTTTTGAGAAACTTTTCATAGCAATTTTATTTACTCTCAGAGTTTTTGCCAGAAATTTGCTGAGAGGAAGTCGCCGAAGAAATACTTTTTGTATTTTATTTTGATGTCTGGCCTGGGGCTCGAACCCTGGTTTTGCGTCTAATAAGCCAACACACTACCTACTAGACTACGGCGACTTTAGAGATCTCTACCTATGTTACAAACAATTTTGCAGTACAAAATACGTGGCAAGGCAATATCCGGCCAATAACAAAAGCCAATTTAAAAACAAACAAATAAATTTCATTTAAAAGAAAATCCACTTATAAGACTATTGCAGTTTAAGCCAATATGTGTGTATTGACCCATTTAAAAATTTCATTTTCATTCGCCATTAGTATCTCATATTTCGCAATAAAATTTCATAAAGTATATTTGAAACGATATGCCCTACAAAAATATTCATGACTGTAATCAAGCGCTCAATTGTTAAAAATATGTTGACAATATCTATTACGTTAATGTTTTTAAATTCTTCTAAAGACATCCTTAAAGAGACACTCACGTTAAACAGCGTTAAAATCCCACGTGTGTTTATTTCATGAAGCAGAACGAAGTCCATGCTCATAACAAAGAAGAGTTCCTTTAATCATAAAGACGAATTCATAAATGAAAATGGCGGCAGTATTGAAATCCCTTGAATAAGACAAGGTCAACCTTTATTAACGTTGCATAACAATGTCATCCGTGGTTTTAAGCATTCATATGTTGCAATGCCGAAAGCAAAGACTTTTGCAACGAAAGCACAGAGAAAATGAAGAAAAACAATAAAATTTAATACATGGCCACGATTTCAGGTTAAGAACGGATTAAGATTTAAATGAACGTATCGTAGTCAAATAAAAATACCTTAAATACGAATACGTGTATTATTAACAGTAATAGGGAAGTTCATAGGCTGATAGCTAACATATATACTTTATTATACAATCGATCGATGGATGGAAGAAACTTAAAGTTACGAAAGCAAACATGTTACTAGCGTCTAATTGTTGCTGTACCTCAACTGTTCAGAAATTTTAAGTTTCATACACAATTGATCATTACAACTCTTCAGTCAGGATTACGACCTAGTTTCTCACAGCACTTATGTTGTGTGTCTTAATTTTATACATGAGTGATGGGACCTACAGTTTAAAGTCGACTCCGAACGACAGATTATTGAGAAACTTTTCATTGCAATTTTATATACTCTCAGATTTTTTGCCAGAAATCTGCTGAGAGGAAGTCGCCGAAGAAATACTTTTTGCCTAACGAATGTTCGGTAGACCTTTACAACGGCGATCTTCAAACCACGACTGTTTTCTTCAAACGCAACGCGTCTTCACACAAGACTGACTGAATTCTTCTTGCTCGTTGCCTTCATTGTCTTGCCAACGTAACCAGTCTGATGAAAGTTCTTGAAATCGAACGATCGGGGTTTCGCCTCTATCACGACTTCATTGTTGTTTGTATGTTTTGTGCTCGCTTACTTGTCTATTCACTTTGCTTTCATACTGATGCTGTTGGTTTACTTGTAACAAGTTCGTTGTATTTCTTTGTTTAGCTTTTGCTCATTTTAATGTTAAACGATGTACACTGTTTCCATTTTCGTAACAATATATTTCTTATTAAACTTGGTAAAAATTGTTTCTTTACAACTAGGATTCGCAAAATTATAATAAATATGCACAAAAACATAAAAATAAAAAAGACGGTTCTGAAATTGCAAGTACTAGTGTTACACATATAAAAAATGTCCAATAATACTGACCTATTAAATATATCATAAAACAACAGCGGCCCTTAGATAAAAGCCTCGACCAAGAAACACTATTCGTATCACAGATCTTCTAATAAGTACAGAAACTCATTAGTCAGCAACACAACATATTAATTTTGGCAAAAATCATCCGTCGCAAACTAAAAGAAAACTACTCATTTGGATATGTAGAGCAACACAAACCTATGGTATCAAAAAATAATGTTCGACTCATCTCTCTTTCGATAAAATATAAAGAAATAAGCAATCGTTATTCAAGAACAAGGTTTTTAGAAGTGGTGAATCTAAATTCAATCGAGGACAGCTAAGCATAAAGAAGTTGCAATAATGGAAGGATCAGCTAACGTACAGCATACACTGGATCCTACCATAAAGACTGGTTCCGTGATGGATCAACATTTAACCAGACGTATTATGTAAAATGATTTGACTCCATCCGCTCTTAAAAACTTGTATGTAAAATGGATTTTTATCCAAAATAATGACGATAATGATAATGAGGTCAAACCGCAAGAGCTGAAAAGTATTTAGATGATATTATATATTGGACAGCATAGAGCTCTGGTTCAAATTGAACTCAGGAATGAATGAAAAAAGAAACTAAAAACATCTTTAAGACCTGTGGAAAGTGGTTCAAGTGGTATGAAATAACATAAACTATGGAAGATTTCAGAGACTTTTTGAAAATCTGACTGCGAACGAGTGCCTCCACTAAGTATTAACAATAATTAAGTCCAAATGATGATTCTGTCCACCTTTAATAGGGGGTGCTAATCACGTGACCAAGGAATTTTTACTTTTATAATTTAAAGTGTCAAGTATTGTTAAATTACTTTTTGCTTCACTTATAGTGTTTTCACACCGAGTGGTTTTAACGCAAAATTGGTTTTAACGTTAAAACCAAAAATAAAACCTGATTTTACCATACAAAATTATTGTGTTAAAACCAAAATAAAACCTTTTTTGAATTGGTTTTAAGTTGGTTTTATGAAATACAACCTTGTTTTGATGTACTAAATGTACTAAATCAGAGCTACCAGCTCTGAAAACCTGAAAACAGCTGATAAAAACAAAAACAAATGTAAATAAATAAATAAATAAATAAATGTAAATAATCATTTATTTTGTATTAAAAAAGGAAAAATTTGGAATATTTTTAATTTCTTCAATGAAAATTTTAAAAATTTGTAAATATTTAATTATTAATCGAAATGTGTGTTGTTTCTGGTCACAATGAAAATAGTTTCTTGTGCGAAAGGTAAGTCAGAAGCTAAATATATCAAGATGAAATAAGGCATATATATTGTTCATAAATTTTTTTTCTCGCAGTCATAAATGTCATGAATTTAAAACCAATTTTAATAAAACTTGCAGTGTGAACGCAAAATCAGCTGTTTATGGTTTTAATGCTAAAATCAGGTTTTAAATTTTGGTGTGAAAACACTATTAAGTATACATCATAGAGCTAATTATAAGACCATCACTGTGCATATATTTGAAAATTAATGCCATGGTAAGGATAAACGTGATAGTGTTGAAATATTAAATTATGTTTCATATAACGCCAGCATCAAAATGTTCAGTCAAAAAAGACAACATCTGCATAAAGACGATAAACAATGATGGCCATGAATACTAATCCTTTTTCTACATCATAAACATCACACTGAGGATTCACAGTACTAAATAATTTACACACTGAAAATGCTCCAAAATAAAACAATATTCTCACAACAGGTCATATAAGAATGTCTGTTTTATCATTGAAAACCACAAACAAATTTTTATATACGAGTACATATGTATGGTAGAATAAAACTAAAAACTGTGTTAAAGTATTCTTTTAATGGAAGTGTGAGTTTAAATTATATTCGTGGAAGTGGTGAAGTTCCCATAGAATCTCTTATACAATAAATGTTCATACGCTGGAAATAATAATTTTATGTAAGAATTTATGCATTTTTCATCATGTTGTATGAACAATAAATGAAATAAGTAGCCGTAGTCTAGTAGGTAGTGTGTTGGCTTATTAGACGTAAGGCCACGGGTCAAACCCCAGTTCAGACATCAAAACGAAGACATTAAAAAATATGTCTTCGGTGACTTCCTTTTATCCGTCTTCTGACAAGAACTTTGAGAGTAAATAAAATTGCCATAAAACAAATCCATCTAGGTAGCACCACGTTCCTGGAGAAAATAATAGGACTACAAACTATGCGTAATTCCTTCCCCAATATAGCCAATAAAAAAGTAAAATTTATATTATTAACCATTCATGCCCGAATTTTTTGGGCCAGAGCCAAAATTTTTTTTAAGGACATGTGTTTGTTAGTCATGGCCTAAATATGAAGTGATATTAAATTCGGAGTCCTACGTCTTCTGGTTATACACGTTTTTAACCAAGCTTGTTTGCAAAAAAAAATGTTTTAAAAAAATTAAAAATTACGGAATTTATGAACAAAAATGTACAATGTTGCCTATAGGCAACATCGGGCATGAAAGGGTTAAAGAACATTACCACATTACCTACCAAAGAAAGTTTAAAGCGGATTTAAGATGAAATGATATGATGAGGGGCTCTTCAATAAAGTTAAATTTTATACTCACTTGGCATCGAATACATATTTAAATGGTTGTAAGTTTCTTACGTATACAAATATACAATACAAATATGTATTAAGATCAAGAGTGTAGAGATATTAAAACGGCTATATGAATGTAATAATGTCTGTATGCTGCTTTTAACATTCAATAACATCATCGATATAAATCTATCGTTATTATTTCATTCACTAGCAACAACAATGACTGACATTAACACCAATAAGAACACGTCAGTAACAATATTCTCTTCCTGAATTGATAAATATTTTCATATGCTTTTACATTCAAATTTAAATCTAAATCTAAAGACTATGAAAGATAAATAGTGAAGGGGTTACCAGCTTCCCATTTGAAACGCAATTAAATTAAATTCCTTTTTAGGTTTACTAATTTGTCTAGAAGTGTTGTTAGTACGAGCAGTGTATAGTGAATATACCGTAAATATAAATTTACAATATTTAATGAACACAACCAATGTAAATCTAAAACGTATGTTTTGATTGTGTCCTGCCATGTGCCATGTTGCAAAATTACCTTGCAGTCTCTTGTGGCCCATTCTGTTCGTTTTTTGATAAATGCATGGTTCAAATTGATCAATTATTATCGGTAGCGACCTGTATTAGGGGTCATCGGGTGTTAAGAGCTCGTGGTACATCACAACTCTCTGGTGCCACCAGACAAACAGCATTGTCTTCCTGCCGAATCGATCTGATTTTGCAGCCGAAGTTGATGGTTGTCATCGATTAATCCATGATGTTTACCATTTAAGATTTTGTAAATAAATTAATTTCTTATCGTCAGTAACAATTCGATATAAAACTCATATTCTATCGTGACTTCAGAAACAACAAATTAAAGTTTTCCGCAAATCGTCATTTTCTGGTACAAAGTTCGCCATCACGATGAAAAAGTATGATGTTGTTTGTTTTATCCACAACTATTAATCGTGGTATTTCGACATTGTTTAACTAACTGCACATATTTCCGCATACAGAGCTCGAACGATTTTGGTTATGTTAGTCGAATAGGAATTTAAATATCTTCGCTGATAGTCAAATGACTATTTGGGCAATAACAGGATACAGGTCTGCCCTGGATTGTACAAAGACGATTAACAATTACTCCAGGTATGGAACGGTATAATTCATATTGGCACCTAGCCGTCAAGAAGTGATTGGAAATGAGGAAGCAAACAGAGACAGAATTCTGCATACATAGGCATGGATAATCCAATGCCTTTTATTGTATTGAAGACCAATCCGAGAAAGTAGCACAATATGCTGCAATGACACATTAGGAAAAATTTTGAAGATGATCTAGAGCGATGCTGAAGAGTAGAAAAACTGAATAAAGAGCGGTTTTAGCACCTTTCGGGGCTCTCCGCCTTCCATGTACACTTGAATAATCGCTGTAGATAATAATGAATACTGGACACGGAACAGTAGACTTCATAACCTTAAGATTTCATTATTTTAAGAAAGATAGCCTTGTTACAGACTTCCTATGGAAAGTGGGGTTGGTATCCTGCTATGGTGAGCGCACAACAGACCTACATGATGACATAGGTGTATGCCAATAGGCGCATACTTTCTGCGCAAATGGTGCTAAAATATCATTTATAAGATCCAGCCAGCCCTAGAATTAAAACCAGCAGACAACACATTACGTCGACAATTTGTTTCTTGGGTTATCGAAAGTCAAGAAGAATATGAGAATTTTTTTAGCAAAATAAACTTCACCGACGAATACCATTTCCAGATCAATGACTACGCCAACAAGTAGAACTGCCGTATTTGGGATGAAGAGAAATTATCTTACATACATACATAATTGGTCATACATAATTGGCCTTCTGTCAGGATTACGAACCAGCTTCTCACACCACCTATGTTGTGTGTGTTAATTATATACACAGTTAAAGTCGATTCCGAATGACGGGGTTTCGAGAAACTTTTTCACGGCTATTGTACTCTCATTGTTTTTGGGCAGAGATCTGCTGAGAGGCAATAGGCGAAGAAATATTTTTTAATATTTCGTTATTTGTTGGAGATATTTGACCTGGGGTTTGAACCATGCCCTCACGTCTAATAAGTCAACACACTACCTACTAGACTACGGCGAATTATTTTAGAGCAACCATTACATCCACAAAAAGTTACGGTTTGGTGTGGTTTATGGTCCAGAGGAATCTTCGGATCATAATTTTTCGAAAACGAAAATGGAAATGCAATTACTGTCAATGAAAATTGCTACAGGTAAATTATCCGAAACTTTTTGTGGAAGAAAATTGATGATTTAGACGTTAAATAATTTTAAGACGATGGTGCCACATGTCACACAGTAAGATGTTTTTAAAGAAAGCTTCCTCCTCGTAGAGGAGGAGAAAATTGCCCATCCAGATGGTGCGATTTGACATCTTAAAATTTACTTTTTTTTGATTTTTTAAAAACGAAACTGTACAACAATTATTCCACAACATTTCAAATGCTTAAAACCAACATTATCGACCAGATAAGTAGAGTAATAAAATATTGGGAGCCAGCCGAGCTAGAAGGAAGGTCACTTGATCGACATAATTTTTATTAACCTATTTGTAAAAAAGTGAAATAAAAATTATTTTAATATCTGAAAAAAGGTTTTATTTTTTATTAAAATTTACCTCAATTTTGGGCCCCCTTATTTAAATTGTTTATTTCATAAAATCGAAAACATTGTATAAAATAATAAAATTAAATCAACATGTAGGTTGTTTGTTATTCCTTTTATATTTATATTGTTGCACAACATAAATTTCATAACGTTAACGGTAATTATTTTAAATCGTCATAATTTGTTTGTGTGTACATTCAGGGCCCCTCTTTACGCTTCATGAAAATGTTTTTGTTATTATAATTATTGTTATGTTAAAACTCTTTGTTTTATAAATAAATATTATATTCATTATTTTTCTAACATTACCACTTTATAACCAACAGCCAGTCAGCCAGCCAGTGAGTCACCAAGCCAAGCCACAGTGTTGTGGCATTACATATACTATAAATACGTACAAAAATAAAATAAAAAATAAAAAAAAATAATAAAAATATATTTTTGCATTCATACTAATTTACAGTATAATTTCAATAGTTCAGTTATACAATTCTTGCATTCTCTCTGGTTATTTTATGTTTAATTGATTGCATGATTTCTGTGATTTAGTTCGATGGATGTATCGATGTGAGAATAAAACCGTTTTTATTGAGCAAAACTAAAGGCACAATTAGCCAAACGTGCACCGAATATAACATACGTTCATTTTTAGTATATGGAAGGCAATGAGAACGTTCAACCAAATTGAATATAATTTCGGTAAGCATTTCCATTTGTTTCGTATGCTATAAGCGAAAGTAAGTTTCTGAACGTTCGGCTAATTTTAGCTTAACTCTTTGACTGTGTGTTGGCATTAATTTGAGATTTTGTTATTCTTTTACACAACACTTGCGCTTATGTTATTTAATTAAGTCTTGATTAGTTAAATAAGTCAGTGAGATCCCATCTACATTTCGACAAAAGCTCACGATGAAATAGATTTTGTTTTATATGGAAAATCTGGTTGAAACTCACTAGATTTTGATCGACATCTCTTAAGTAGTAGATTTCATTAATTGTGAAACTCTTTTTATTAAAATATTAACATTTTTATACTTTAAAGTGGTACGTAATATATTTTTTTGCAACTCGATTCATAACTCATTTCAAGAATTGGCAATTCAAGATGATAATGAGTTTCTGCCGCCACGTCTGTCCCAATAGTTTGAGTGTTATCATTGTCCGATATTTACAACATGAAAACACAATATTTCTTCTTTATTAGAGGTGTTTCACCTGGCGCTATAAACGTCGGTAGTATGTATGTTACTATCCTCCGTTATCTTCGGTTAAGGCGGACTGTCTTCGATTAACTGAATAGCCTCAGTAAATTATCACTTCTCAGTCATATGTATGTAGGATTGGGACAGTTAAGGACAAGACGGACAACAACGATTAATAGACAGAAACGGAGAGACGGACGAACACTCATTTATCTGTGGGAGAGAATGAGCTGGAGTATTTGTGAACAACAGACAGACAAGGAAAAGCATTGAATTTTAGTTTTGTAGAGTAGAGTGATAGTGACGTTCGAAGAGTGAAGTTAATATTTTTAGTTTTTGACACACATTAGTTTCATGTACATATATTTTTAGTTTTTTTTACCGCCTTTAAATAAAATGAATTTGATTTAACTTAATTTAATATACAGTGTTTTATTTAATAATAATAATAATAAAAGGAATCGACAAATTCCTACAAAATTGGGGGCTCGACCGGAATGGCCCAGGCGGAGAAGTGAACATGTGAACTTGATAGAAAGGTGATGAAATTATGGAAAAAACTGTGTGAAAAACTGATAACTGCCAAAAAGAAAAACAAAAGAAACCAAAGAAAAGACGTAGTCATACTATTTTTTTTATTGAAGTGATGTGCTGTATGTATATGAGAATACGAAACAACAACAACATGAATAAGTACCGTATGTGAGGAAAAATTCTGTCGCATGAAAAAACGAAGCTTCTCTAGCTGTGAAAGAGAAAAGAAAATTGTGAACTATACCACGTATCTATATTCGAAAAAAAAACTGTGAAGTTGGCAACAAGAATGGTCATGCAAATGTTATGTTAAGAAAGAAAGACGTTACAAAGAGATTAAATGAAAAAAAACGCTACGAAAAACTCATGAACATAGTAGCAAAGAAAAACATGCATTGATGTTGTTGTGTAAATGTGTGTACATAAGTGTATTAGGCAAAATAGAACAAAGTAATGAAACTCAACGTTTTTACAAAAACAACATAGTGTGCATATGAAAACAACCCTTATTTTGAAATCAACGAGTGCTTATGAGTGAAAGATGATCGGAGAGTAAAGAAGCTGTTTTTTGCATGGTGAGAGAGTTAAAGCGTAGTAGATGACGAAACTGGTTGCTGTAATTGCTTGAGCAGTAAATGATCGTTGAGCAGTCGGAGCCATGGCATATTCATATAAGGTAGCCTTAAGTCAACAGCTGACGACATTTGGACTGTCAAAAAAATTGTTTGTTTTTTGTGTATTTTGTTTCGATATTCAATTTCGTATTTATATTAGTCATAAACCCTCATATGTACAGCATGTATCCTTAACGATACGCACTCTAGAAATTCTTTAGGATTACTATTTTAAAAGCCAATTATATTAAAATTTTTGCAAGATGATTAACAATATTTAAACCTTTAACGTTAAATACATATATCTTTTAAACTACAACCTAGATTTACTATATTTATAGTTATTTAGATGAAAGTGATGAATTACAAAAAAAAAAAAAAATAGAATTCCATGTCTCCAACTAGGTGCCTAAACTATGACTGAAATAACTTGTGTGATATTTTTAAAACAAATTCTCTTTCAGAAGATTGGGATATAGGGATTAAAACAGATTGGGCCAATCTTCTGTTGAAAATATGTTTTTATATAATTCAAGAGAAAATAGTTTAAATAAGTATTCAATTTCAAAATTCAGTCATAAAATACATATAAATTAGGTACAAATTTTAATTGGTACAATAATAAATAAGAAATAACGTTTGCAGCTGATATTTTTTTAATTTACAGGTGCTGCTCTATTGTGTAATTTAGCTTAACATAAAAATCATAAGAATTTTCAATGTATAAAATTTATTTAGTTTTTTTTAATTGCTTTAACTAATTTCCTATGGAGGTTTGAGAGTTAATTTTTTTGACATACTGAGTGCTCTTTAACAAAAACAAAATGCCTGTTGTTTTTGCATTGTTGTACTTGTTGTATTCTTGCGGTTACCTGATATAAATATGCCTTGGTCGGAGCCGTGAATATTTTTGTTATTGCTGTTGATGTCAACCAAGGCGTGTATTAGTAATAATGAAGATAAGTGTGTATGTATGCATTTAGAAAATTTGAGTAGGACTATTGTGACTATAAGGAGAGGTTAATATTGTGAGGCTGAGTAGATTATATGTTAATGGACGTTGAAGTTTTGAATTTTGAGCGCTTTGGACGTTTGTATTCTTTAGGCGTATAGACAATTTTTCTTTTTTTAGTGTCAGACGACAATAGATGATTTTAGATGTTTGAGTGCTTGAGATGAATGTATTAAATTGTGATGTGTAGATGTAGTATTGTATACAAAATTTGTGACGTAAGAAGAAGATAAAAGCCTCTCATATTTAATTTGGAAATTGCATACATAGTGTAAAGATAATTGGTGTTATTTTATGAAGATAATTTGAGTATTTTGATTAATTGAATTAGATGTGAATTTTAATTGAATGTTTAAATTCTTTAAGGAAAATTAATATGATTTGGAATATTTTGATTAATTTTAATTAGTTTGAATACAGAGTTTATTGTTGATTGCTGAATATAAATTTTTTGAGAATATTTTATAATTTGTGTAGAGTTTGATAATTAATTTTAATGCTTAATTTATTCAACGATAATTGATAAGATTTATAACATTTTAATTAATTTTGACGTGATTGTGAAATTTTTCCATCAAATTTTATACTTGAACAATATTTTGAATAGCACTGTATTAATATTAATATTTTATTTGTAATAATTATTCAATTTTTATAATAATATTTAATTTAAATTTATAAGCCGCTGACGAACAACATGAACCGAGACGAAATTTTGGGTTTAAGTTTAGAGGGCTTGAGGGCCAAATTGGACGAATTAGGAATTTCTAAGACGGGTAATAAAAGTGTTTTGCAGGATAGACTTTTGAATCATTTTAATATCGAAGTTGTGGATGATAATTCTGATCATGGTGAAGCTTCTTCTATGGTTGCCGGCAATGTTGCGACATTACCCCATAGTATTTTTACTTTAAGGGACGTTCAGGATTCGGTTTCAGCTTTTTCAGGCGATGGTTTGCCCCAAATTGAACAATGGTTAGAAGAATTCGAAGACTGTTCATATGCTGTAAAATGGAACGACCTTCAAAAGTACATATACGCGAAACAATTCTTGACGGGTGCTGCGAAGACTTTTGCTAGAAGCGAATCTGGTATTAAGGATTGGAGTTCCCTGAAGCAAGCTTTGAAGAGAGAATTCGGAAGAAAGCTGTCATCGTTAGAAATTCATAGAACATTGAGTAATCGGAAGAAGAAGTCAGGTGAAACATTACGCGAATATCTTTATAGTCTGCGAGAGATTGGAAATCCTATTAGATTAGACGAACAAAGCCTGATTGAATATTTCATAGATGGGATAAGCGACTATAGGTCAAACAAGGCTATTTTGTACCAGTCAAGGAACTTAGACGAACTTAAGGAGAATATCGAAATATATGAAAAGATACGAGTGTCGGAATCAAGCTCAAAGGGCGCGCGACCGAAAAGTTTTGTGAAGAAGATGCCTGAAACCAAGGAAGATAGACGCTGTTATAAGTGCGGCGACAAGGGACATCTATCGAACGCGTGCACAAATCCGCAGGTGAAATGTTTCAAGTGTCATGGGTTTGGACATAAGTCTTTTGAGTTCGGACAAGAAGTCAAGAAGGAGAAGAACGATGATAAGAAAGGAAGTGGAGACGGAGGATATGACAAGAGCACCAATAATGTTCATACGATGTCTGGTGATGTTATCATCCCATCAAGTAGAATATTCAAGGACATCTCGATTCTAGATAAGACGATCTCTGCTTTCATTGATACTGGTAGCGACATTTGTGCTATTCGTTACGATACCTTATCTCTTTTAGGTGATTTCGATCTCGAACCCAATAGGAGAACTTTGGTTGGGATAGGTCGAAAAAAGATTACTACGATGGGTAATTTTACGGTTAAGATCCGTGTGGACGAAGTTGAAATGGATGTAACATTCCACGTTTGTAGGGAAGGTGATCTGTTGTATTCTGTTGTTTTGGGTAATGATATTTTTGCTAATGTGGATTTGGCCATTGACTCGAATGGAGCGAAATTCCGATGCAGAGACAAGTCTACGGGAATTAGGGAAACGGATGATTTGGGGTATGTAGCCGCATTAGAACAACAATTTCAAGTTCAGCAACAACAACAGCACGGGCAACAAATGGTACTGCAGTTGCAGCGGCAAAAACCTTTTGAAGACCAGCATCGCTTGCCAGTAGTTGAAAAAATTCCCCAACAAGATAATGTTCAACAGCAGCAACAGGATGACAGTAAACAATCAAATCAACAACAAAATGTGGAAAGGAGCATACAACAGGAGTCTCAGCAGCAGAAACCTTATGAGACACAAAAAGGAAATAAAACATCTCCTAGAGTTTCCTTGTCAAATGATAACAAGTTTGAGCAGAACAATCGTCAGTCACAGCAAGGAATAGTTAATGAAAAATCAAATCGACAAAATAAACGCAACTCTAATAATAACAACAACGGTGGTACAAAATCAACAAATAAAGCGACTAAAAATGAAAATACTGAACAACCCGCAGTAAAAAGATCTGAAGGGAAATACCGGCGGGAGCAAAATGGAAAAAAGCGACGGCAAAGGGAAGAAAACAAACGTCAACAAATGGAAGAAGATAAACATCGACTTACGCAAGCTGAAGAAGAAAAACGTCGACAAATGCAAGAAGAGAAGGAAAGACAGCAACAAATACCGATGCAGAAGAAGCTCTGTGTGGAAAAGTCTGGCAGTTGGTACAAACATGTTGAACACGTGCAACGGATAATAAATAGTACACCGCCAAGAAGTACTGGAATTATTCCGTTCAAATTATTAACTGGTTTGGATATGAGAATTAGTGAATTTCCCGATTTAAGAAAATTATTGGATGAGCTGTCCATACGAGAATATGATGAAGAACGTGATCAGTTAAGAGAGCAAGCTAGAACGAATATATCGCGCATCCAACAGGAAAATAAGAGGACTTTTGACAGAAAAAGGGTTCCTGAAACAGCGTATGAGGTCAACGAATTAGTCGCCATTAAGCGGACACAATTTGGTTCGGGAATGAAGTTGATACCGAAGTTTCTTGGTCCTTATAGGGTGGTGAAGAAGCTTGGTCGTGGTCGGTATGAGGTTGAGAAGGTGGGAGATTCTGAGGGAAGTAGAAAGTGTACGACTGTGTCGGAGTTCATGAAAAGATGGGGACAACATTCGGGACGAATGTGAGGTCAGGAGTGGCCGGATGTAGGATTGGGACAGTTAAGGACAAGACGGACAACAACGATTAATAGACAGAAACGGAGAGACGGACGAACACTCATTTATCTGTGGGAGAGAATGAGCTGGAGTATTTGTGAACAACAGACAGACAAGGAAAAGCATTGAATTTTAGTTTTGTAGAGTAGAGTGATAGTGACGTTCGAAGAGTGAAGTTAATATTTTTAGTTTTTGACACACATTAGTTTCATGTACATATATTTTTAGTTTTTTTACCGCCTTTAAATAAAATGAATTTGATTTAACTTAATTTAATATACAGTGTTTTATTTAATAATAATAATAATAAAAGGAATCGACAAATTCCTACATGTATGTGATTCTCTGAATACCAATTTTAAAATCAGAAAAAATATGTTTTAATAATCAAAAATGTGTGGTTGATTTACGTGATTGAATTCTGACACAATGCTAATTCATACATTTGGGTCTCAGGTTTAGCTTAAAAAGTTACTAGAATTTTCTCCGTCTATTTTATTGAGAGCGGAAGCCATACATTAAATTACAGTTTAGTCTACTAACAGAAAGGGTTCTGCTATATATTCGAAGAGGCATAATAATTTTTTTTTTTCGGAAGATCTGACCTTTTTAATGTCTTTCGTTCTACAGTTCCAACAAAGAGTATTATTGACATCTCAATATTGTTATTCTTTAATTTTCATGACACTTAAATTTACGAATCTTTATTGTTCTGCTGCAGTAGTAATACTAGTTCCTAACTGAAGTGCACACATAATTTTGGGTTATTCATTCAGTTTAAAATTTTTGTTCCCCATTATTTTTTGTTCCATTATAATTTAAAGCTTGTAATTTCTCTTCACGATTTCAAAATATCATACTTAGGGCCCTTATTACAACTTGCCGTTAAAGTTGGGTTTAGTTAAAGGTAACTTTAGCTAAAGTGAACTTTAAAGTTACCATATTTTCGTTATCACAACCTACAGATGAAATAAAGTTAACTTTTTCAAAAATATGGCAGTGCCGGAGCAATGTCGATAAAACTGCTCAATATTTTTTTGTTGTATATGCTCATTTTGTTTATATTTACAGTTGCCATGTTGAAAATAGTATTTAATATGGCAAGCTCAAACATAAACTTAACTTTAAGAGTTAATGGTAGGATGATCTCCCTTTAGCTTAACGCTCACTTCTACCTTATTGTCCACTTACAATAATGAAAAATCGTTAAAATCCTTCCTTTAGTTAACGGCAAGTTGTAATAATGGCCCTTAGGATGTTAAATTTTCAATAAATATAATTTTTTTCTAACTTACTTGTGAAAGTAAAATAAAACATTGAATAACCGCGTTATTCGTATTGTGAACAATTCGTGCTGTGGCTCAAAGTTATAATGAATCATTTTTCATAGTCAGATATCTGTCATATATTTCGGTAACTTAGTATTAAAACATAATTATTGGAAACAAAAAATAATTTACTGTTGCCTCACTGCAGGACATTGTTCGCTCCGAAATGTGAAATTAATAGCTCACTAGCCTCTCAAAATGTTCATAGTACCGGGTTTGATGTAGCATGTAAGGTTATCAAATTGGTTCCTCATGCCAAGCAAATTAAATTCTTTCATTTTGGACATTTCGCATAATATTTTGCTCCATTAAACTTGTGAAGAAGAACGATCCACTTCTCTTCCAGCATGAATTTTGATAATAAAATACGAAGACATACAAAAGTGAAGTGGTGAAATGGCCAACCCTAACGAGAATTTTTATATTACCTACATGACATGAATAAGAAGTTAAATCTCTTATAAACTTACTATCAAATTAAAAATGAGACAGCATGGGAACACATTTAACATTTAAAGGACCGTTTGTTACAAAATCATAATCTATTTGATGTTGATCCAATAAGTTGTTATCAATAGGTGGTATTTGCGTTTTAGTATTGCGTTTTTCCTTTGTTATGAATTGTTTATCTGTCAAAAATATAATTTATTTATATCCGTCAGGAAATATTACTGCTTTCGGAAGAGATATTTTTATCTCTATACTCTCTTATCAAATTCATATGTTTTCGCTTACGTCCTTACTAACTGAGTTTTTAGTTTGTCAAATAAAGAAATTTGAAACAATATTTTTGAGTTCTTAGTTTGTCAAATAAAGAAATTTGAAACAATATTTTTGAGTTCTATTCAACTAAATGTACAACCTACTCCATGTCGTTACTCGGGTGTATTTTACTGTCGTTCTGTCTTTTAATTTTTTCCCATTTATTGATTAAATAAATTTTACCATATTAACAAATTTTTAGATTCTCTGGTCAAATTGTCTTTATTTCGCTAATTTTATTAACTGTGCAGCTTTAATTGCTTAATTTCGTATTCTAGCCATTATTTTTCGTCATTTTATTATCCAAATACTCACATATTTGGATTTATATTCACGCATTTATTTATTAAGTGTAAATAAACAATATGTCGATTTTAAGAGTTTTTTTTAATGATATGAAACTTTTATACCTCATAAATCTCATGTTGAAATAAATATGAAAAAATATTTTTTAATTAACAATTATTCATGTCTTTTTCGTCTGTTTGAAATATTCACATCTTTGCAGTGTGAACAAATTCCATTATCGACATTTTACTGACAAATTGATTATTATAAGTATATATTTTTTACGAATTATTATAACTTAATGCAGTGTCATATCAACTCATAAGCTCATAATTATATAATTTATTGTACAAAAAGTAATTTATTTATACTAACCTGCTAGCAAGAGCCGTAATAGTTAGTTGATGCGTCCTGTATACAAATTCTGGATGTAGACAACATGAATACCGTTCAGTCAACTACAGTCCTCAATGAAAGTCTCACGATCATTACATCACATACATACATAATTGGCCATTACAAACCCTCAATCCGGATTACGGTCTAGCTTTTTACACCACTCATGTTGTATGTGTTAATTTTATACATGAGTGGCGGGACCTAGAGTTTAAAGTCGACTCCGAACGACAGATTTTTGAGACAATTTTAATGGCAATTTTATTTACTCTCAGATTTCTTGCCAGAAATCTGCTGAGAGGAAGTCGCCGAAGAAATTTTTTTTCATATTTCGTTTGGGGTTTGAACCATGGTTTTACGTCTAACATGCCAACACACTATCTACTATACTACAGTGACTACTAGTTCATATATAAAATAAATAAATCAATTGTCATATGTTTACATTCTGCAAATCACATATTCAGTCCTGCATAAAAAAAGTTGTACACAACAAAAATAATTTTAAAAGTTGATGTTAAAGCTTGGAAGGACATTCCAGTCAAAGCTAACCAATATTTAATCAACTTAGTGCCTTGTCGCTATAAAGAAGTCTTATCAAATTAATTATTTGACGTAATTTTGGAAGAAATACATCTTAGCACCGCTATTGTTATGTAAGGAATGAATTACGTGTTTTACTCAAAATTTTAGTTATCGTGTGCACGAAAATGGAATTTTTAAATCCTTTAATTTTTGAAGTTTTAATTGAAGTATAAAAATAAAACTTTTCAACTTATAAAATATTTGAAATTGTAGTGATACTACTATTTTAATATCCTCCACTGTACGTACTTATTAAGTGCTATTTACCGAAATTATTTATCTTGTCCTCCAACGATTCGTCCACTAAATTAATAAACATCCTACCTACATACAGTGAATAACATTAATTGTAATCGCTATGGTCTTTCTGGACATTAAATAAATAAAACTGTTATGTTTGTTTGCGTCTTTCGTAATTAAACACAAGCCATCTTATTCTTATAAATACGGCAACAAATTCAAAAGAAATAGAGAGGAGAACATTTTTTTTTGATTTGTTTATAAAATATTACAACCATATGAGCAATTAGGTTTCCTAAAGGCACAAATACGAACATAAAACTGAACATCCGTTTGTCGTTGTGGACCCTTTAATAAGCCAAATCCCGTTATTTGGCAGAAATAAAAACCAATGACCACCAACACCAAAGAAGGGACGGAAGAAAATTATTTATAAATTAGTTTTAAACACAGCATTTTCTGGCACAAATAGCAGCAAACATAACTTTTTTTATATACGGCAAACCACATAGAAATGTAGCGGCAACTTTTCACATCTACAAATACATAATGACTAACACACTTATATGGTACATATAATTGCTGTAAACAAACGTCTACTAAAATAAAGTTATACTTCTAATAGCAACATATGTATTATAGAGAAAACAATTGTTTAAAAATCCAATGTGCAACATGATTTAAAATTTAAATGGTTTACAGCAAAACTATAATTGTATATAGTCTGCAGCTTGTATTGAGGTTTAAAATTTTTCTATGAATAGGGTCCTTTCATTCGCAATTAACTTAATCTGACTCGACTTTTTCAAAATACACCCAGCTAATGACATAGCGTAGATTGTGAGTTTTGTTGAGCAGAATTAAAATTTTTTTTTATATTTCTCGAACCCTCCAAACTGGTTTTATTTGACAAAAAAGGTATTTTTGACGTTTTCACACAAAATTATTGTTTAACCAAATATTTTTTAATCTATTTTCAAAATCCAAAGTTTATTGAGAAGGGGACAGATGAGCCTTTAAAATGGTATACATAAACACATGGTTCAAGCTTACATGTTATGAGTTTTGATCGGGTAAACTTGGAAAAAAAATTTTATTGCATAATTTAATTGAAAAATTTAAACTAAGTTACGATATTCTGAAAGTGCATTATCTTGTGAAGAGATTAACACTTTGTTTGATCAAATCGGACAAAAATTACAGTAGATAATTTAAATAGTATAACAGTCATGTTATATTTTTTATATATGTCATCTTATCAAATGAACTATCAGTTAAAAATTTTCAAAAGTTTTGATGGATCTTGTTGCTTACAGCAAAACGTGTCCATCTCACGTTTGTACGACTGCCAGAAGTCGGCTAATATTTGGGTTTTTTGCAAATATTCTTATTTCTCTTTGTGCAAACATTGTCCAACTTCTGATGGTCGCTCAAACGTGAAATTGATACATTTTGCGATATACAATCAAGATACATCAAAAATTCTGTAAATTTTTTAACTAAACGTTCATTTGAAAAAATATAAATATGAAAAATATAACTCGACTGTTAGACTCTCTAAATAATAACTACGGTAATTTTTGTCCGATTTGATTAAATGAAGTGTCAATATCTTCAGAAGATAATGTACTTTCAGAAAGTCGTCACTAATTTCATATTTTTTAATTAAAGTTTACTACTATGAACGGACAAACTTGAAAAAATATGGAAAAAATTAGCATCTGTCAAGTTTACCTCATAAACACCACAGCATATTAAATCAAAATATATATACTTATATATATGTATATCCTTTTATAGGCCCATCCTTCTCCTTTCTAATAAGGTTTAAATCATAGACATCGGATCAGAAATATTTGTGTAATCAATAAATTTGTGCGTAAAGTAAAAAAACAGTTTTTGTCAAATAAAACAAGTTAGGAGGGATCAGAAAAAAATTAAAAAAAATATTTTTGAGTGCTACTCAACAAAACTGACAACTTGAACTATGTCAATAGCTGGGTGTATTTAATTTTTTAATTTCTTCGCCGTAGTCTAGTAGGTAGTGTGTTGGCTTATTAGACGTTAGGCCAGAGTTCAAATACCAGGTCAGACATCAAAACGAAAATATGAAAAAAAATATTTTTTGGCGACTTCCTCTCAGCGAATTTCTGGCAAAAACTCTGAGAGTAAATAAAATTGCCATGAAAAGTTTCTCAAAAATCTTTCGTTCGGAGTCGACTTATGAATGAAATGAACACACACAACATAAGTGGTCTAAGAAGCTAGGTCGTAATTATGACTGAAGGACCAATTATGTATGTGCATTTAATTTTTTTTATTTTGTCGCATACGTAAATCCCATTCAGCATTTTTGGAACGAATTGTACGAAACTACGTAATAACTCGAAAAAAGCCTCACTGAAGGTGTCACTCGTCGTGATTATCTGACTTCTTATTAGAGTATAGTACAATTTATCAAAAATTTATATTCTTTATTATTTACCTTTGTGATTGTCATGTAATAACGTTTTCTTGAATTTAAATTCCAATTAGTTTTGTTCTTTGCGAAATAAAAGTTTTATACTGGAATCGACTACTTAAATGAGTATAAATTTGAGTTAAAAAATTTCAAATGATTATGGTTCATTACTATTCTTTTTTTTTCTTATTCTTATTCTTTTAGCTTTCGTTCTCATACGCAAATTTATGCTGCAGAGTGTAGTTGTGATATTTTATGGATTGTGCATAACACAAGTTGCCTTATAAGTGTGAAATAAAATATACGCCAAACAGATATGACGCCATTACACTTTTCATGTAACTTACGACATCATTTTCACCAAGAAGTAGCTGTAACTCACCGATGTCGCATTGGATATCGAATTCGAAATCAAGAATTGTTTAAACCTGAGATTTCACAAATATTAAAATCGATCGATATTACTATTAAATCTCTTGTTCTTGGTGGCCAGTTGACATTAGAACTTCTAAAGAAAAGTTGTTGTGGAAATAGTTCTTAAGTAGTCCCTCCAATAAGTCACGTGTATCTCGCCGGGTGTGGCAGGTAGAGCAGTCATTCTGAATCCAAAATTCTTCGGAATCCATAAGAATTACGTTATTATATAACGAATGACGTTCACGGTAACTGTTATTTTGGATTCATCTTCAAAAACATAAATCACACTTTCGCCGCCTGACCAAAATCTGCACCAGGGAGTTGATAGTTGTGGGTGCATTTACTTTTCATGAAATGCATGAGGATTTTCTAAGCCTCAATCTCGATAATTGTTTGTATTCACCAAGCTAATCAAATGTAAACGCATTTAATCGGAGAAGGTGGCTTATTTCGAAAAACTGGGTTTGACTTCATTCTGCTCCATTACCCACTGAACGAATTGCATTGATAGTAGTAACAAGAATAGCAAGCCGCCATTGAGAAGCCATTAATCCGAACAAAAACAACAGTTGATAGTAGTAACAAAAATAGCAAGCCGCCATTGATCCCAACAAAAAAAAAAACAACAGTTATAGTAGTAACAAAAATAGCAAGCCGCCATTGAGTAGCCATTAATGCGTAAAAAATAGCAGTTGACATTAATCCAAAAATAAACCAACAACTGAAAGTAGTAACGAGAATAGCAAGCCGCCATCAAGCACCCATTAATCCAAAAATTAACCAACAACTGAAAATAGTAACAAGAATAGGAAGCCGCCATCCAACAGCCATAGTCTCTTTGCATAGTCTGCTGGCTTGTGTCCTTGAGTAAGTTGAATTTTTGTAGTTGCCTTTTGCCAAAATTCATTTTGTAGAGCTTCGCGAAGATTGATGTTGTTAAGAACGATGTCGAATTGATATTTTCGAATTTCACTTCGAAATTTCACGGAATTTTGTCAGTGCAGAGACTTCATTTACCTATGGCGTTAAAACGGGCTGCTATGTGTGCTCTAGTGAGCTTTAGTAATCAAAGCTATCACTCCAACCTACCTACTTATCTCGTTTACGGCAGCAATATTTTCAAGAGATCGACGGATGTATTGACACACATACTCAATTTCTTCAAAGTTTTTAAATAGTTGACACATTAGATGCACTTTTTCGGCTGATAACTATTTGAAATTTATGAGTGTTTTCAAAAAAACTTTCTGTATTATAAGTATATAAGTTTTCTCAATTTTAATGCCTTGTTCTTTTGTAAAGCGGGCTACGTATGTCATAACTGAGACACCATATACATATATACTTACTTACTTACTTAATTAGTCATTACAGCCCTTCAGTCGGGATTACGACCTAGCTTCTCACACCACTTATGTTGTGTGCATTAATTTTATACATGAGTAGCTGAGTAGCTACAGTTTAAAGTCGTCTCCGAATGACAGATTTTTGTGAAACATTTCGTGGCAATTTTATTTACTCTGAATTTTTGCCAGAAATCTGCTGAGAGGAAGTTGCCGAAGAAATATCTCCTTTTCCATATTTCATTTTGTTCTAGATGTTCTATCCTCGCGTATAATAAGCCACACACTACCTACTAGTTTTCGGTGACACCCATTCCTTTTTTATCCTTTCCGTTAGAACGTCCGAGGAGGCCATACGCTATGATAAGTAAGAATTACAAGATTAATCAAGTAATAACGTTTAATTCTTATAACTAAACCTCGTTTAAATAGTTCAAAGTTCAAATAATTCCAAAATGTAAACAAATATGTTAGATCAATCCCAACGCCAGATAAGGAGACTCGCAGGATGTGTGTTATAGTAACAGAAGCCAAATTCTAATATAATATTGTGACATTCTCCTGTACCAGTTACCGCAGCCAACAAAACTGTGTTTCTGCTTTTGGTCACGAAAATACAAAGAAAAATTTTTTATTTTATTGTTTTTCTTGCTTTTTTATTTTTTAAATATTTTCATTAAAAATTTATACGTAAGTACATATATATCTATGGTACATACGCATAGACATATTTTGCAACAAAACATGTTTCCTTTAAGAACTTATTTCGAGGGTGAAAACCACTTAAAAACGTTAGGCAGAGAATGGGGATAAAAACAGAAAAAAGATACAAAATCTGTAGCACTTTAATATTAATGCCTGTTTTTTGTTTTGTTTTTTTTCTCTGGTATTTAAAGTAAATTATATTGTTGTTGATGTTGTTTTTGTCCTTACGTATACTAATATCTTTATAAATATTTTATGACTTTAAATGTGTTGTTCTCTGTGTAAAATACTAAAATCATGCGAAAACATGAACACCAGATAAAAACACTTTAAATGCCTTAAAACAGCCATGAACTTAAGGGCGACTTTTTGCATTTAAATTTCGTGTTGAAGGAAATTTTTTCCAAGTTTTTGCGCATAAACCACGAGTCACATATACTGAATAGAGAAATTTACTCTCTTGATTCTCTTCAGCGTACAGATAACACACATACAACTGTTCTTAAAGAGAATTGTTTCACTGTAAAGAGTTTTTAGATCAGTTAAAGAGAGTTGGCTGTGTTTTCTAAGGATATTTTACCCACAGCTGTGTGCTCAGATTCAAATGTACGTAAATTCCTTATTTGGCGCTTTAATTTATATATGTTTCATTTCAAGGTTATTTGGCTGTTGCATTTTTTTTTGCATAATAACGACATAGTTTTCCGTTGGTCCTAGGACAACATATTTCTTTTGTTCGATTGTTTACAACAGTAGCAAAAATACTAGCTGCCTGTATTTGACTTTTTTATATTCACATTATATTCATTTTTATTTTTTAATATGGATATTGCTTGAGGTTTCTTTTATTTTAAAATAGAAAATTCATTTTTAGCACAATGAATTTTATTTTCAGTAAAATTATTAGCAAACTTTAACTTATATAAAAAATATAACTCGACTGTTAGACTCTTTAAATAATAACTACGGTAATTTTTGTTCGATTTGATCAAACGAAGCGTCAATCTCTTTACAAGATAATGCAGTTTCAGAATGTCATCACTTATTTCATATTTGTTAATTAAATATTGCTACAATGAACGGACAAACTTGAAAAAATATGAAAAAATTAGCATTTGTCAAGTTTACATAACATAATACATAATTGGCCATTACAACCCTTCAGTCAGGATTACGGCCTAGCTTCTCACACCACTCATGTTGTGTGCGTTAATTTTATACGTGAGTGGCGGGACCTACAGTTTAACGTCGACTCCGAACGACAGAATTTTGAGAAACTTTTTAATGGCAGTTTATTTTTACTCTCAGAGTTTTTGCCAGAAATCTGCTGAGAGGAAGTCGCCGAAGAAATATTTTTATTTTTCATATTTCATTTTTGATGTCTGACCTGGGATACGAACCCGGGCTTTACGAATAGTAAGCCAACACACTACCTACTACACCACGGCGACTTCATTTGTCAAGTTTACCTCATCAATAAATTGTGCGTAAAGTCCAGCAAAACAGTTTTTGTCAAATAGAACAAGTTTGGAGGGTTCAAAAAATATATGAAAAATATTTTTGTGTTCTACTCAATAAAACTGACAACATACACTATGTCATTAGTTGGATGTATTTAATTTTTTTTTATTTTGTCGCATAGTGTTATTTATATCGCTTCAGTTAGGATTACGACCTAGCTTCTCACACTAGTTATTTTGTGTGTGTAATTTTATCCATACGTTTTTGAGAAACTTTTCATGGTAATTTTATTTGCTTTGCCAGAAATCTACTCAGAGGACGTCGTCGAAGAAATATTATTTGCATATCTGAGATGTCTGCCTATGGTTTGAACCGTGGGCTTACTTCTAATAGCCCTACACACTGCCAACTACGGCGACTTATGTGTGTCACTTGCATCAATTATTGTTATTTAAAATTGTGATCCATTTGATTAGGATTACGGATAAAAAAGTGCACTATCAGTACAAAATGGAAACCAATTGTTATTATAACAAGTGAACGAGCCTAAATTTTTCGTTTATGTTTTCGATGACATCAGTGAAACACATTCAGCATACATCGAGTCAGTGAACAAACAGCACAAGAAATTGTGCTGGAATCCAACTTTAAAAGTTGAGACAAGAGGCTTTACTTAATAATAAAAATTTAATTTTTTTCCAACAGGTTACCTGATTAGTGGTTACTCCAATAACCGACATTGAATATATGATTAGTATGTGGCCTAGAATAAATGTTATACGAGTATATGGTAGAATCTGACACAGCACTTGTAACCATTTGAGATCCTAAAAGTTCTTAATCATACAAACTACTAACGCTTGGTAATCCAAGAGTATGTCAATGATTGATTAGTCTTTTGCGTTAAAACTTAATATACCAAATAATGTTTTTTATAAAGGTCATTATGTATACTAACAGAATAAATTTTAAGTCAAGTTTTTTCATGTGGTCTCTAACTAAATGCAACTGTACGCTCAATCCTAAGTATAGGGTCATCGCAAAAAAGTACCAAAACGAAACAACGCAATGGACACAATAATTTTTATTTGTCGGCCAATAATATCCACTAATATTAATCGTCCTTTTAATTCTTTTATACCAACAGAAACAGTACACAAAACCAGGCAACATGCACATTTATAAACATGGCCTTCATTTAAAGCGTCCTCACTATCTCTGCAAATATTTAAGTGTGTGCAGTGTAAAGGAAAAGGCCTTACGAATATATGTTGCAGTATCTCGATGACCAGTTCACAAAAATACACGTGAGAAGACCACTCCCCGAAATCGCAAGAAATCTGATGAGAGGATGTCGACGAAGAAATATTTTTTCATATTTCGTTTAGTTGAAGATGCATGACCTGTGGTTTGACCCGAGACCTCACGTCTAAGAAGCCAACGCACTACCTACTAGCCCACGGCGACTTTAAAACCCAAACCATTACAAAAACATCCGTTATTTACTATATACTCGTATAAAGCCTCCCCAATAAATTTATGTACATATATATTTAGGAATACACACGCTTTGGGACTTCTTTTATTGTGGATTATGATGTTTTAATGTAACTGAAACAAAGCTTATTTGAGTAAAAATATACAGTGGAAAGCAAAAGTCTAGGTACCCTAATATGCGTAGGCAATTTTATGCATTTTTAATAATAATAAGTGATGTCTTTTGTATTTATTTTATATGTTTTTATTTTATTTTATAAAAAAATTTAACAAATTTTTAAGGTTTTTCACAAATCATAAGAAAAATTAGGGAAACGTTTTGGTGACTAAATTTTTGCAACGCAAAAGTGTAGGTATCCCCAAGAGCTCAGAGTAAATTTAAAATTCAAGGGCCAGTATTGTTCACAAATATTTATTTCCCTTAAGATCAAGCAATATATTCAACTAATTTGACAATGATTGTGCCAGATTTGTTTAGCGTTTTCAATTGATATTTGCCGCTTGCTCCTGAAGTTTTTCAGTTGACTTTTGTTTCAGATTTTGCAACTACGTAATCGTTCTTCCAAATGATCTCTTAAATACACTCTTAGGGTTATATCGTGACTTGTGCAATAGTATTAAGGCGGAGGGCAGGGGATACTTTGGTAGGCAAATCACATCCTACATTCCTGTCTAAAGTAAGGGAAAACCTCATAGTTAGACAAATAAATAATTATCTCGTAACTAATAACATCGTATTTGAGAGGCAGTCGGGATTTATGAAAGCTAGGAGCAGCACTACTGCCTTAGTCAATGTAGTTGATGACCTTAGGTTGAAACTAGATGAAAATTGCATAGTGTTTTTAGTACTTTTGAATCACACTAACGCTTTTGATATGGTTGATGATAGGATATTATCAAGAAGCTACAGACACTCTTTAATTTTTCTCAGCTTGTATATTATATGGTAGCACAATGGGCCCAATGCGGCCAAGTGTGTCCATCCAAGAATTTTCTTGGATGGGCAGCCACCTCTACCGACCTATCTTATACGGTCTTATCTTGTGAACAGATCACCACAAGTTTACATAACGGTAACATTTCAAATTCGCTAGACGTTAGAAGAGGTATTACTCAGGGATCAATATTAGGGCCTCTTTTATTTTGTATATACATTTACGACCTACTTGATGTCTTGAAAAATTGTAGCATACACATGTACGCTAAAGACGTTCAGATATATAGGAGAACTCGCATTGAGAACATTAATCTTTGTATAGACCTGATTAACTATGATTTACGAAAAATTGACAACTGGGCCAAGGCTAATGAACTTTGTATAAATCCCTCTAAATCTAAATGTTTAGTGCTCTCTAAAACAAAGAGAGCATTTGTTGTGCCAGATATAATTATCAGAGGGAATAAAGTAGTGGTCGGCTAACGTGGTCTAACCACGTTAATGTCATCGTTGGCATAGTTTACGGTATGCATAGAAACTTAAGGGCTGTTATACATTCGACTCCCTTTGCCAAACGTATGCAACTGGCTAAAACGTACCTGATTCCTGTACTTTTATACGGATCTCAAATTTTCACAAACAGTGATAGCCATGATAGGCACAAGCCATGGCTTACAATAATATAGCAAGATATGTTTCCATTAGAGGACGACGCGACCATATCTCATAATTTTCTTACGAGATATTTGGAATTAATTTTGATAACCCCTTAAATATTAAATGCCTTATTCTCATCCATAAGATCATTACCACAAAACAGCGAACATACTTATTTAGCAGGATTCAATTTGTGAGATCCAACCGCGATTGGAAAATTATCCAAAACGCCAGTTTTTTGTACAATACATCAGTATTTGGAATACCTTGGTAAACTATATTCGGAACATAGGCAAAGCAATTAAGTTCAAAAAGGAGTTATAGAAGTTATTTAAGTAATTTTTAAAATATTTTGATTGTTTTGTATATTTTTATTTTTATTACTGATTTTAATCTTAATTTTTTTAATTTAGTCTTTAAATTTAATTGTATCTTTGTGTATATATATTTCTTTGTTTGTGTATATTTCTTTATATTTGTATGTATATACTGTTCTTTGCATTTTTCCTACTTTATTTTCTAAATATATTCATTTATTTTTTATCCTGATCTTTTGCATCGATTGCTATATTTTCTGGGATTACAACATGTCCTAAATCATTTCCAACTCTACCTTATTTCTTACATTTTATTACTTATCTTATTATCAATGATTTTTTTTACTTTTTTTCTTTGCTGTACTCACATAGCACTTTCATTTATAAGATTAATATCTTGTTGTGCTATGAAAAATATTAAATAAATAAATAATAAATAATAATAGAAATAAATTAATAAAAGGAATACAAAAATATAACATCAATTATTTTTACATCTTATTGCTTAATACTTTTGAATCCGCTATAGTATATTGCGCTACCTAGACTTTTGCTGTTCACTGTATGTACATATGACTTAACAATTAAATTCCTCTTGATTAGATTATGAAAACAAATGAACACAATACGAATTCATAATTGAAAATTATACATGCATAAGCATATTCTTTTCATATACAAATTATTTTATTTCAAATAATAAACTGGATAATTTTATATACAACCTCATCACCGCAATCAACTTTCACATAAAAAAGAAAGAAAATGAAAAAATTCTTTTAAAAACAATCTGGAACGGAAATTACTTTGAAATAAAAATGCGTCAAAGAACCAAATACATTATGGTTTTCACTAATTTACATATAAAAGCCAAAACTCACTCATACATACATACGTATGCGTATACATATGGCATACCTTGCTTTTTTAAGACATATTTCCTTTTTCTATTCCTGATTATGGCGGTATTTTCCGGAGGTAGGAAAAATAATTGAAAACAAGAAATTTTTAGCTTTTTAGTTCTGGAGCATGAATAACAAGTCACAAGCCTAGTGTCATGCACTGGCGTCCTCCGTTCGGACTATAGCAGTTTTATTTGTCAGTGATTCCATAAAATATTTTATTTTAGCATTTTTTGATTTCATTACGTGAGTAGGCTAACATTAACTTTCATTTTCACTGAAACTGTCAGGGGGTTCAGCATATTCTGTATAGTCTATACCTGAACAGTTTTCTTCCTTGTCTGATTATTCATTCAATATAAATTCCATTTATGTGGGGTTAATTTTTCTATCAAAAACAGCAACCGCAGCAGTTTTAAACGATAATACTATGAATTCGTAATGTGGTTCTGTTACCTTTAATTCAGCATCGCTTTTTTTGTACAAGCTGTTTTTGTATTTAGTATTTAGTAGTGGCAAAGCCAGAGATGTATTAATATTGAAATTAGTGGGACCCAAGCTCAAATATTGTGAAACATTTTTGTATGAAAAAAAGCGTAACCTTTTTGATCTGAAGACCTTAAGTGCAAAAAAATTAAAAATGAATTTTCGACGAATATGCAAACAGTGTACATCGTTTAACCTAAAAATGAGCAAAAGCTACACAAACAAATACAACGAACTTGTTACAAGTAAACCTACAACATGAGTATGAAAGTAAAGGGTATAGCCAAGTAAGCTAGAACGCTACAACAAGCAATGTGCAGAAAATACACAAACAACAATGAAGTTCTCGAGAAGGCGAAGATACGAACATTCGACTTCAAGAACCTTCATCAGACTGTTTACGTGAGCATATAAAAAGGCAAGACAAAGCAGGCAACGAATAGTAAAAATTCAGTCAGTCTTGTGTGAAGAGGCTTTGCGTGTGAAGAGAATAGTCGTGGCTTAGGGATCGCCTTTGAAAAGATCTGATTTGTAAGCTAAGAAGAATAGCGAACAAGCAATTATTGTTGTATTCGTCAAGTTGTAAACGGCGTTACACAAAAGTAGTGCAAACAATAAAGAGCATATAAAGGGCAACATCATCAAAATAATAACACTCGGGTTTTAAGTACATGTGCAAACAAATTCAATTATTCACTCTAAAAATTCACCCTCACGAAGCCGAAATTAAAAAATATTTTCCCTTCTTAAATTATTTTATATATATTTAAAGAGTGTCCGTCTAAGTCGTTGATGAGTACATTGAGGCACTAGTTACGTTATAGACATCCATAACCATTTAATTATTTCGTAATTTATGTCGTTTACTCTCCGTGTTATTCCCATTGTAAACAGTCCTGCAAATTGCATATAATACCAAACCCTGGAGGTTATCATTCTTTCTACAGCATTGTTGTACCGTGAAGTTGTACCGATATGAAGCGAGCGTCAAGAAGCATATGTCTCCATAGGGAACGAGTCCTAATTTTTTGTGTTAGCCGGGCATCTGTCAAACATAATCAGAGATTCTATCCAACAACTTTTTGCTTTCATCTATAAGACACATATGGGCTAAGTGATCATCGCTAAGTGAATCATTGATTTGCTTCAAAAGACGCACAGTTTTATTGACGTAGAATGCACAAATTGCTTGAAAGACCAATGCCCAATGTTTTGATTGAAATATTTTTTCTCTCCTTTTTATGCCGTCCTATCACTTTATGTGAGCCGCCTATAGTTAAGATAGTCTCCCACCATTTAAACCAAGTATTCCGGCTTACAATAATTTGTTTTGAGTGGTTTTAAAATTACTGACTACATGAGACTGTCAAAAGCGTACTTCGCGTAAAATATCAAATAATAATATAATGAACGGTAAAGATGTTTAGAAACCCATGTTATATGGTCCTGATCTAATCTTTTCCGTCGAAAAATATACATTCAACATGCAGATTAGCTATCCTTAACAAGTTCTGACGGTTTTCTAACGGTATTAAAGAATTTACAGTTCTTAAGCTTGTGGAGAGGTCAGTTCTTTGTGAAACATACAAGGTGTTGAATACATTTCTTACTTTCGTTGGAACTTTATTTGTAAAAGAAAATAATATTTCTTATTTTCCATTAGTTTTTTTGTACACAAAAGGCATGTGTTTCTTGATGAGAAATATCCTGTGCCTCTATTTACAAATAACTTTCATATTGTAATTGCCGCTATAAATTAAAATCTCCGTTTTACCAAATAATCATACAAAAACCATACAAATATTTCATTTGCTTGTAATATAAAAAAACATGAAATGAAAATTAGAGGTTTCTCCTATTAAAAAAGAGAAGTGAAGCAGAAAAACAGGAAAGCAGGAAAAAAGTGTACATCCTTGTTTCTTTAGCTTTAATAATACACCTAATTCTGTTTTTACACGGTAGATTGGTTCCAGAAAAAACCGTGTAAAAAAAAACCGTGTAAAAAAAGACACTGATCGTATGCAAAAATAGGTGGCTGGTTCCTAATCTCTAAAACCTATTAAAATTAGTGAAAAACAAGGATTTTTTAAGAAGTTTTGTATTTGACATTTTCTTTTAGGGATTCATAAAATATTTAACAAAATTAAAAATATAAATAACTTAATAAATATAAAATATTTTTTGGCTTACCTTTCATCTTAATGCGTTAAATTTAATGTAACGATAGAAAAACAAATTTGCCAATAAAAAATTTCTTTACCAAACACAAAATATTAACACATTTCAATTGCTCTGACCTTTGTGCTTGTATGCACAAAAGGGAATTCCCCTAAATTTGTGCCATTTACATTTGCTTTGACCAGTAAATTTGCTTGTCGCGCAAAAAGGGAATTCCCTTAAATTTGTGATATGAACATACTTTGCAAAAATTAAATTTGACAAAAAAAATTTAAGCACAAAAAATTTTAAATCGTGCTAAATGGAATAAAATCGTGTAACAAAAATTAAAAATATTTTATTTTCAAACCGTGTTATATCAAAACCGTGTAAAAAAGACCGTGTAAAAACAGAATTAGGTGTATTTAGCAATTTCGTTAATCAAATCTATTATGAAATTATCAGAAATATGAGGAAATAACGAAAATAACGAAAACAACAGCAATAACATCAATATTTTCAAATTTTCTTGTTGTCATTTTATTCTAATTCTGTTATCCTAGATTACTTCCCTTTCCCTAATAAAAAGCAAACAAGACAACACACAAGAGAACACAAAAAACCTTACGGCCATGCTGTTATTCCCGCCTTTTGTTTCACTTGTACTGTTGTGTATAAGCTGGCGTATCTCACAAAAGCTTTTGTTAGAAAAGAGTGACAGCAGCCTGTATGTACAAGTAAAATACCAATAGTATGTGGAATAAGAAAATACTTCAGAATGAAAAACATATATATAAAATATAAACAAATTAGGTAGTCACAGCGAGAATGGCTTTTGCGAAAAAATAGAAAATGTTGCATTAGTATTGCAACATTAGCCTCCACAATCATCATCATATTGTTACGTTTTTACCGTTTTTAAAAAGGTTTAAAATATTAGTTCATAGATTGCAAATAAAATTATAATAAATTTGTGTTTAGAATTAGATAAATTCTCTAATGTTCGCACAATTCTGTGTGCCACTGTTCACAACTTGATGTAAACAACAACAATTTACTTTGTTCGTTATTCTCCTTTACACTCTTTTGCGTAAACACTAACAATTGTGCGGCCGATTTTTATAACGGAAATCTTCAAACCACGACTATTCTCTTCACACGCAACGCGTCTTCACACAACGACACCGTTGCCTGCTGTGTTTTGCCTTTTATATGACAGTCTGATGACTCACCTTAAAGTCGAATGTTCGTGGCTTAGCCTTCTCGAGAACTCTATAAATGCAGACATCGTTGTTTCATTGTTGTTTGTGTGTTTTGTTTATATTGTTTGTTGTTGGATTTTTTGTTTACTTGTTTATCCCCTTTTTTCTTACTGATGTTTTTGGTATATTTTTGTTTACTTGTTTATCATGTAAACAAGTTCATTGTTTTTGTTTTTGTGGCTTTTCTTTATCATTTTCATGTTATACCATTTCCATTTTCGTAACAATATTATTATGGTGCGTGTAAAAGTAAAGCTTTATTCTACACTCGGTTTGAGAGAATGAGAATATGTTAGAGAATATGTATGTACATATATACAGTGATGTGAAAAGAAATAAGGACATCCATGTGATATCGGAGTAAGGAAATTAGTTAGAAACGACAATATTATTACCTTCACCATGCTTTAACGAGTTAAGATGTATAATTATTTAATATAAATCGAGGTTGTCTTACTCCAAGGAGAACATTAAACACAGTTTACAATCATCAGTCCAATCCCATACAAACTTCTTAACTGATGCAAGCCTTCAAATAAGAAGTGATTTATCGTTTCGATGTCCTTCTTTAATAACATATCGCATCTATGCGTTTCAGTTGTGTTTCCCTTAAAGATGTTTATCAAGTCGCTTTACTTGCATTACTCAAAAATTTTACTTGATGACTACGTAATCACATAAGGCAGACTGCGTCATACTGAGAGCAATTGTTAATCAATATTTTACAGTTTATGACAATACTTAATCCCATTATCCTGGTTGCCCATCAGCAAAGGTGTTTAAAACCAAATTTGCAAAATTTTTATTATCCCGGGTCATCCACTATAGAAATGGCAGTAAGATCCTTTAGTCAGAAACTATCTCAGGTTTCTAGTTATTCTAAATAGAGGCTTAGTTCCATCCTATCTCCAAATTTTTTATCCATCCGAGAATCAACAAAATCTCACGGTCTAGCATTCAATGTCGGATAATTATAACGTAGATGATACGCTATAAGTGCCACTTCGTATTGAGCTCGTATATTGCATTGTTTTCAATGATCTAATAGGTGATGTTCTCATAATATCACCTACTTCTAATCAACACATTCTTTGAACCTACTGAATTATTCTAATTAACGCTTTCCTATCCATCGATATCCACCACACTACTGAAGAAGTTACAGTAGGTCTAATTACGATCCTGTAGAACATGTGTGTCATTATCGTAGTGAGGACTCATTTGGAAGGTATATCTGGTCACTGCGATTTGACACCGCTGAGTTTTACTTGTGATTTTTTTAAATCGCACTAACGTTATCAAAGCCAACCTAACCCATACATACATACATGCATACATAATTGGTCATTACAATCCTTCAGTCAGGATTAAGACCTAGCTTTTCACATCACTTATGTTGTGTGCATAGCTGCCAGATTTCATGATTTATCGTCATTTTGACGATTTTGAGCTCCAAAAATATCATATTGACGATGTATGCCCTTATTTTTTTTTTTTTTTTTATTTATTTGTTATTAGTCATAGCACAACAAGATGATGCTATGGGAGTACATCAAAGAAAGAAAATAATAACAAATCATTGATTATATATGTAATGAAATGTTTGAAATAATGTAGATATAAAAATGAATAAGAACGTGTTAAAATCACGGGAAATAGCAATCGATACAAAAAAGGATAAAAAAATGAATATGTGTAAAAAATAAATTAGGAAAACTACAAAGAACAATATATACAAATATAAAGAAATATACAAACAAAGTAAAAATATATACATATACTAAGATACAATGAAATTTAAAGATAAATTAATTAAAAAAATGAAAAATTAAAAACAATCATTAACATATTTAAATTAAAAATTTACGTCATATTCTTTACTTTAGTACATTAAAAGCCACTTTAAGCTTTGCATTTACTTTGCAATTGTTACTAATCAAATTTTCCATCAACACATTCAGGAGGTATTTGAATCCTTTTTCGTTTACCCTGTAATATGCCTGGAATCTGTAAAGGACACATGATTTAACGTCAAACATAAATATTTTAGTATGTTTTTAAGTATTCTAACTTTATCTCAGGGAGTGATAGTGGATTCGATTTATGTCGCTGCAACCTTTCCATGGATAGTTTCTCCTCTTCTAGCACCAAAAAATGAAGATATACGCTACTCTTTTTTAAATATTTGTATTTTTTTTTCAAAAAATTGTTGAGAGGTAATTCACAATAAAAAAATTTTGTTTATACAGCATTTATAACTAATTCACAATAAAAACGTTTACTCGCAATATATTCGTAATACCGATTTTTTTGTTATGGGAAAAAAAGTTTACTCCCAAATAACTAATTCCCATAATATTCACGATAGGGGTGATTAAGTTGAACTTAATATTATGATATTATCAACGATTTACTATAATAATTTCACTGATTTAAAGTGTGACTTAACAGGGATATTTATTGAGTAACTATAACCCGTATTTAAATTTGTTCAGTTCCTAGTGACTGTAATACTGTCTTATATAAAGTTCTTCTGGCACCACATTATTTCTATGCTAATAGTACCACACGTATAAAAACAAACTTCAAATCGTTCTATTTAAAAAAATAGCAATAAAATATATTGTAATGAAAAGCAAATACTTTTCAAAAAACATTCTTATCAAATTATTGCCATATGCGTGCAATTTTGGAATATTCAAAAATAGTTCACGTATTCATTGATAAATGCATTTATGACCGTAAATATATCCAATAAATATCGACTACATCGGTCCATATTTCTACGAGAAAGCGGTGAACACTATAAGCCAATGATTACAAAATTCTTTTGGCCTGAATTAGATGTTCTGGCCACCAGCGGCAAATGGTTTCAACAGAACGACGTTATGTGTCACACAGATCATGCCACGTTGGATATCATGTACAAGCGATTTCAAGGTATGTTAAGTTGCAGTTGTATGCGAATAAGCCGCAAGCTACAGCTGTTTTCAAACCTATCATAACCCATGCTATCAATAAAACTTGGCCTGATATCATAGAAAGTTAGTCGTTTTGAATGCGATCCATCCAGACAAAAGTTTGTCATGGACTTTTAAACGATGTTATATTCCACACATAATTGCTATTTCAAATGAATAAAAAATATCAGTGATATCCAACACACACTTTCCTGCATTTAAACCAAATGGGAAGCGTTTGGAAATGAGACGTTATAGTTTTGTGAATGAATATTCATTAGATTGAAAGATGGATAGTCACCGGCAGCATTTTTACTTCTGACCATTAGACCCGCTGGGCCATTTAAAAGTTTATATTTAAAAAAACGGTTTGAAATTATGTCAAATTAATTATTTGTTGTGAATACAGACTATGTTGAGATACAGACTATGAAAAAACACGTCATGATGTATTACCTACTAGAATATAGACTATCGAAAAATCATCATCATTCCAATTTAATGGGGTATACTTTCTTTTTAATTGTTTTTGAACTATATTACTCATACGCTTCATATTACATGTACTGGAATAGTTACCCTGAAAAGTATACAATAAAAATCTTCGATTTTGTCATGTATGTAACTAATGGAATTAAATATAACTCATACTTCATATATGTTCTCGACATTATGAATTTTACATATTAGATATGAGCATAATGTGAGTAAATACAATGGGTTGGCGATCTAAAAGTTTAAATTAAAAAATGTAATAAAACAAAAATACAGTATAATCTCGATAATCCGGACAATTAAAAACCATGTGGTGTCCGAAATATCGAAATGTCCGAATTTCCGAAATAAAAGAAAAAATTTAGAAAATACATGCTAACTTATATTTATTTACAAGAAATTCACTTTAAAATGAAATGTTTACATTCATATTAATATACCAGTAGATTAAAATCATTTATATAAAATATTTTCGTTATTTGCTGCACAAATAGCCAGACATTTTCATCTAAAGAAGTTTAGTTTAATTTTGCTTTTTGTACGCAATATCTCTGAGGCTTAAAAGTTTGAAAATATTCCCAGCAGGAAGTTCCTGTTCTTCGCAATCTTTTATACAAATATTAAGGGCAGATATGGCTTGAGAATGCTGTCTTTTTGGAACGTTATTGCAACATTCTCCATTAAATGATTCAACCTCATCATTTTCATTAGTCTGATCGCCAGTGGTTTCAATTTCATGAGTCAACCATTCGGTAACCTCATTAGAATTATAAACATCAGGCGCTAAGTTGATAAGTAAATCAACTAGTTCGGTGGAAACGCTGCGTCTTAGCCTTGAGAGAGGTATTTCATTATCAGAGTTACGCTCTTCATCATACAAAATTTTATTAAAACTGTTTTTAAGGATATTTGCATCAATTCTATCCCAAGCGTGTTTCAATGAAAATGTTTTAAGAGAATCCATTAGATTTTATGAACTTGATAAAATAGCGACCACAAAACTTTTACGATAGTTTAGTTTTAAAATTGGCTGCAAGTGTGCTGTACAGTTAGGTGGAAAAATCATAAATCATATTTTGTTATTTAAATTTACTAATGACTTTGGATGACAAGTTGCGTTTCTACTAGTAAAAGCGCTCTATTTGATAAATTATTTTCTTTGAGATATCTTTTTTCGTGCAAAAGCAATAGGAATAAGTACTGCCCGAATTATTGAAGTAGAAAAAATTGATGGTGTCTGGATTACAGAGTCTAATAATAATAAGTGTCCGCATTACCGCGTTGTCCGGATTTGCAGGTGTCCGGAATATCGGAATTATACTGTAGTTTGAAATTTTGATAAATTTATTGTTTTGCTGTGAACTACATACAACTGGATTTTTATATGGCTGCAGCAGATTTATGTCCTTGTTATGACGATTTTTAAAAATTAAAAATTTACATCATATTCTTTACATTAGTACATTAAAAGCCACTTTAAACTTTGTATTTACTTTGCAATTGTTACTATTGGAAATGTATGTTAGTGAAAACAAGGAGTAAAGTATTATATTTTTAAGTTACTTTCAAATACCTGTCATGATTTTTCTGTATTTTATTCCTTTTTAACCACCAAAAAGGTGAAAAATTACAACTCCTAAATAACCTCTTAGTTGAGAATAATATATCACTTGTCGTTGAAGACTATGTTAAAAATTCTTGTATAGCTTCTAATATTGCCATCGGAAGAACAGAGGCAAGCGCCGTTATTTTTTTTTTCGTACGACCAACACTCAAGGGGTGGATGGAATTGTGTTTGGAACTATGAAAATGTGATATGGGAAGAAGCAAAGAGAAGACAGTGTTTATGTTTATGTTTATTTTTATACCATAAGTAACAGGATAGACCTCTGCACGTATTAAGTTCGACATACCGACACAGTCCGGCTAAAAACCGTCTTTTTACTGTAATGCAATATGCGATCCACTGGCCAATCGACTACATACGGATATGATGGCCGAAAAAACGAGCATTATGTAAGAATATATTATTTTGGGGAAACAGTCCCCTTATATCGTTCAAGCAAAACCATTTTATAGTAGCGACAGAACAGTGAAACACAAACCACATTGCAACGATGCTCCAATGATTCAATGGAGTTGGATACACTACTGTCATTAACGAGATACTATGGCCTCTCCTGTACACGGTCGAGAAACCGCAAAATAGACGTTGAGGCACACATGAATGTTGTTTTCCATTCTCTGTCAGTTATAAACGGTGTAAATAGTAAGATCGGATGATAAGAACTTAAGAAGGAACTGAAAAATGTGTCAGCATTACACTGAATTTTCATGCATAGAACATCAAAAGCTTCTGTCTCCCTAATATTTACACCGCCCATAGATATAGATGATATAATATTATTGCTGCGCTTATGTGTCAATAAACAACGTTGGGATAAATTGTTTAAGCCTTAAACAATTTTTTCCTGAAAATGATCCCAATTTCTCCATTTTTGGAAAAAAATATTAGATAAAGATAAGGGACGCTAGCTTTTAATTTCTAATAAATTCTTTTTTAAATGTAGTATTTTTGAATATTGTAGATACATTGACTTCATATGTTTTACTACAATAGAAATAATTTTGGTTTTTAAATAATTTTAACTTATTTATGACGATTTTGACGATTTTTTCTCAAATATTTGACGATTTGGTGCCTCATTTATCTGGCAGCTATGGTTGTGTGTGTTAATTTTATACATGAGTGGCAGTTTCTTTAAAGTCGACTCCGAACGACAGATTTTTTGAGAAACTTTACATGGCAATTTTATTTGCTTGGAAGTCGCCGAAATTGTCGTTTTGATGTCTAATCTGGAGTTTGAACTTATGTCTAATTAGCAAACACACTGTCTACTAGGCTACGGGGACTTCTACCCAGGTGTATCCTTCTAGGATATATCATTTCCATCATCCCAGAATCTACAAGTTAGGTTTAATAGTGTCCTCACAGTGCACAACTGAACTTTGAGTCTACCGTGCCCCATTAACTAACCTAAAAGGTGGCTTATATGTCCGCTGTACAATCCTCTTTATATCCTCCTTTGTAATAAACACAATATAAATTGGAAAATATTCTTGAAAATAATTGCAATAATTATTGCCCTATTATCGACATTTAGCTCTGAGTGTGTACGAGAAAGCATTTTACAGTCTAATTCTGGAATTGTAGCACAATATTTATGTTTTTCTGTTTTCTTCTCAAAAGACGGAAAAGTCTTTAGCCTTTAATGGTTGTCAAAAGGAAATTCAACGATGCAGCCTGTTATATATTTTACAGTAGTCAACTGACATTTGATTGTTGGTTTACTCCCCTATCAGTGTTGCCAGTTCAGATTGGGGAAGTAGAATTGAATATATTACGAAATTATTGACCAACCCTCTTGCATTAACACTCTCAGTCATTTCGTTCACATTTCCTCACCCATTCAAAAATATTGATTTTCTCTATATAAACTACAAATTAAGTTTGAATTCATACAAAAAGCTCTTTTTATACACTGAAAAAAAAGGGTGGATATACGAATATTTTTATCTAAAGTTAGACGAATAATAAAAGAAAAATTTTTTAAAATATTCAGCAGGTGTTGTTTAAATAATAAACAAATAAAACACAAAAATATTCAATATAATAACATAAGACAACTAAATTTATACAGTTTTGTATAAAACTTCTCTAAAACAAATATCATGCATATAAGCACTTTCAAAAATACTTTCAAGACAGTTCTTATAAAGGGTAATTTTTTTATCAGAATCCCGCAGTTTGAAGCAAATAGCCTCGTGTTATTCAAGATGATAAGATTCTATTTGTTTCATAGACAGTACATGCTTCGTTCGTATTCGATGGAACGTAGGCTGGTCGGAGAGAGCTTTGATCACTTACTACAGGTCGGTGTGGTGAACAAAGTTGTAATTTGGAGAGCCCCAATACGCATAATCAAGAGAACTATTGTAGTATTAACTAGGCTTTTTTTGACTCTCCCGAGACCAGCAAGAAGCCATATTAATTTCTTATCAGGAAACAATTATCTGAGATTGTGTTGCCTTAGTTGAATTGCGCAGAGTGCAGTTTCTGCCTCTAGATGAATGATGACATAACACATCTTCTATGGAATTACATTGCGCTGTCCAATTTTTTTACTACAGAAAATTGCTCATGTGTTACTATTTCATCAGTATAATGCAATCACTTAACATAAAAAAATCCAGAAACATTTAAACACACAAACGAGGGAGCTAGTGACCAGGACCAATTTTAGAAAGAAAGTTGCCACAAATCGTGTACATATTGTTACGAAAATGGAAACGGTGTAAGTCGTTTAACATTAAAATGAGCAAAAGCTACGCAAACAAATACAACAAACTTGTTACAAATAAACCAACAACATCAGTATGAAAGAAAAGGTAGCGAGAACGCAACAATAAGCATAAATTTGGTGTCGGCTGTAATTTGCAGTAATTTCACACAAATTACCAAACGCAACAACGTGCGTTCACCAACTTCAAAATCAACCACTATCAACTGTATTAATTTAGAAAGGTGTGTACAAAAGCATATTCTCTTAAAGCCCACTAATGTATGAAGAATTTGTTACAAACGAGGTGGAATCGGGAGTGATACAAAAAGCCGATATGAATTCAACGTATATATTCCACCACACACACATAAAGATTTCTTAAATAAAGCCAGTGTCTTATAAAATCAAACAAATAAACACGTACACAGCCGCAGATGTGTGACTATGTTTGTGTTAGTATGGTAAAGCTAATTGTGTGGCTGAGTGGTGACTGACTGAGGCAAAAGTATTAGTTGAATATTTTAAAAAATATATTAAATTAGTGCCACTGCATAAATTCCAAGCGTTAAAAGTATTTACATATATACGTAAAGGCATTAAAAGGAGTATCTTCTTGGTCTTCATTTAATTAATTTGGTTTTTTCAGCAAAACCGGTGAAGCCTGTCTACTACAGCAGATCCTACGACGATTGTCAACTGTCCTTTCCTATAAAACCCTAACACTGTGGAAATATATTGATTTGATGTTCTGATATCCAAAAGGTGCTGCCTGTTCTCGCTGTTTTATTCTTTATTGATTGGTTCTTCAAAGGCGATTAACAAAGCCTAGCAAATATTGCAGTTTGAAAACCATGGCAAACGTTTTTCCGCCTCCTTTTTTGCTTGTACTTTGATAGGTTGGTATCAAACACTTTAGTCCCTATGTCATGTCACTCATATCACGCGTAAATAAATGTTGTGGAATTTGATTGAATAACTAGACGTGTTACTTTGTAAAAGTAAAAGTAGGCAGTTTTTTACATAATCCTTAGCCAGTTTTAAGCATTTTGACTCTTAACCAAAGGATAACATTTGTGTGTACGAATAAATATACCAATAAGGAGTTTTCCTTTATAAAACTATAAGTAAAGCAAGTGCGTAGAAAATTTACATAAAATAGAGAGATTGAGTGTAATAGGTTTTAAGCATTTTGGGGTGAACACCATCATCGCTTTGGTTGCTACGGGATATATTTATTATGTCTAGCAAAAGTTCCTATATGCGTTTTTATAGTAGAAGAGAAAATCCATCCATCTTTTTCTCAGAGTTTTATACTGTAAAAATATGCTAAAAGCCCATTTTATTACGACCTAATAATAAAATAAAGTTAACTTTTTCAAAAGTGGCAACGACAGGCTTCTTTTTTGTTGTTTTTCCTTGTTTTGTTTATATTTGAAGTTGCCATATTAAAAATAATATGTAATATTGCAAGTTCAAACATAAACTTAACTTTAAAAGTTACATATAGGATGATCTACCTTTTAGCTTAACGCTCATTTCTACCTTATTGTAAAATTATAATAACAAAAAACAAATTATCTGCCCGTTAAAATCCTCCCTTTAGTTAACGGCAAGTTGAAATAAGGGCCTTAATTATTTTTAGGGCAGAATCTTTACTCGAATGTGAAGGAGCAATGTCCGTCATCAAAAATATGAGTCTTCGCGACTAAGCACAATATATTTTCTATTGATCACTTCTTATATAATACACAGCATATGGAAATTGATGTGGCTCCCAAACATCAAGCTTTCTTTAAATGGTTGAAAACATAATTACACTATACGACATATCAACAATAAAAAAATATGCCCAGCTAATGACATTGTGTAAGTTGTGAGTTTTGTTGATATTTAAATAAATATGAAAATAATATAAATATTTCTTTACATTTCTTGAACCCTCCAAACATGTTTTATTTGACAAAAACTGTTTTTTTTTGGACTTTACGCACAAGTTTATTGATTACACAAACATTTCTGAACTGATGTCCAAAATAAAAACTTTCTTAGAAATGAGAGGGGTGGGCCTTTAAAACGATGTACATACGTATATATTACTTGACTTATAAGATTGTTACGCAAATCGAAACGACCTAATATCGTTTAACAACAAAAACGATGAACAAAAGTCACACGAAATACACACTAACACTAAGAATACAATGATCGTGTTGATTATCTAAAGCTGCTCACGCACATTTGTACAATGAACCTGGTTGCGCCTGGCACCAACAACAACATGTATGTGACAAAACGGGATAGACAACATAAGCAAAGTACACAATCAAAAATGTATTAGCAATAGAGCTCTCGAGAAGGCGAGATCACTAACCTTCCACTTCAAGAATGTTCGTTAGACTGGTTGTGTCGGACTATAAAAGGGCTGGGCAAGGCAGGCAGCAGTCAGTAAGAATTCAGTCAGCCTTGTGTGAAGTTGCGTGTGAACAAAATAAGTTGTGGTTGTAAAGATCCAGTGAATACTTGTGTGAACTAGTAAAGTGAATAAACAGATTATTATTGTTGTATCGTTAAATGTGAATAGTGGCACAAACGTAGTGTGAATAATAAAGAGAGTTTAAGAAAAACTAAACACATATTTGTTTTTACTTGGTTTGCAATTAACGAATTCATATTTAAACGTTTTTAAAAAGGTAAAAACGTAACAATATGCTATGAGTTTTGATAAGGTAAACTTGAAAAATGCAAATTTTTTCATATTTTTCAAGTTTGTCCGTTTATAGTAGCAAACTTTAATTAAAAAATATGAAAAAATTCTTAAAGTGCATTCTGTTGTGAAGAGATTGACATATCGTTTAATAACATCGAACAAAAATTACCGCAGTTATTATTGAAAGAGTCTAACAGTCGAGTTATATTTTTCATATCTACATATGTACATATATATTTTGTTCAAATGAACTTTAAGTTAAAAAATTTTCAGATATTTTAATGGATCTTGATTGTTTGTTGGAAAACGTGTCAATTGTACAGTAGAGAAGCCACCAGAACTTGGCCAATGTTTGCTCAAAGCGAAATAATAATATTTGCAAAAAACACAAACATTAGCAGTCTTATGGTAATCGCCCTATTTTTTAAAAACCAATGAATTCTACTGTATTTTCCTATTTTTATATAAAAATAACAACTATTCCTAAATCTTATTTCATAATACCAAATTGTCTGAATAAAATTGCATAGCCACCAGTAAAATCTCTAGGCCAAAGAGACTTAAACTAACTGTTTGCATAATGCTGTTTGTTGTCTTAAGTTTTCTACATACATATATACATAATTGGCCATTACAACCCTTCAGTCAGGATTACGGCCTAGCTTCTCACACCACTCATGTTGTGTGCGTTAATTTTATACGTGAGTGGCGGGACCTACAGTTTAACGTCGACTCCGAACGACAGAATTTTGAGAAAGTTTTTCATGGCAGTTTATTTTACTCTCAGAGTTTTTGCCAGAAATCTGCTGAGAGGAAGTCGCCGAAGAAATATTTTTTTTTCATATTTCATTTTTGATGTCTGACCTGGGATACGAACCCGGGCTTTACGAATAGTAAGCCAACACACTACCTACTACACCACGGCGACTTCATTCCTTAAGTTTTCTGTTTATGCGATTATTGTTGTTCCAGTTATCATCATCGCTACTGATCATCATTGGTGGGAGTTTTACATGGTTTTTGTTTGTGTACTTCATTGTAAATTCATTGTGGGGGTGAACAGGGAAAACAAATAAAATAAAATATTTGGCCAATAAATAAAAAATACGAAATTATTAGTTTTCGATACAATATATTTAACATACGATTAGACGTACCTTTCGGGTTGGGGGTTGTTTGGATAATAATCTCTTTTCGGGTTTATAATTAACAATTCACAATTAATTTGTAAATATACACAGTTGTAAAATAACTTAAGGCTAAACTTAAAATTAGGGTGGCCAGCGTGAACATCCCGCCCCCCTTGCACTATTGCAACAAGAGGACCGAGAAGTCACCTGGCCAGAGATCATAGATAAATTAACATTTCAGGGTATATAGATTTGTATTTAAAATTCAGTAAAGTTCAATAAAATTCAATATAATGGAAATTCAATAAAAATAAGATTAAATGTAATACAGCAAGATAAGAATAAGAGTTATCAAAAGAAATTATCTACCCAGCACGTTAATTACGATTGTAGCCCCAGAAGCTGTGTTGGATGCTGCCATTATGGCCCCATTACCAGAATTTGGAGGTTGACCAGCACATGAGCAGGGTTTTTCCAGAGCCTGGTTGTGGGTTGCGCTCTTCTTGTTTTTGCTATGAGTAGAATTGGCGTTGTTATCAGCTCTTCGTTTAGGATGGTTCCTCCAGCGATTGCTTCTCTTGGGCTTATTTGTCTCCGAAGCGTTGTTCTTGCCTAGTCTGCCGCCGTCAGCTCTATGATGAAAGTGCAGCATGGTATGGTGCTCCTGCAAGCATTCCATACATCGATCTCTGCTCCGGCACTTGGGGCATTTGCGTTTCGATACAATATATTTAACATACGATTAGACGTACCTTTCGGGTTGGGGGTTGTTTGGATAATAATCTCTTTTCGGGTTTATAATTAACAATTCACAATTAATTTGTAAATATACACAGTTGTAAAATAACTTAAGGCTAAACTTAAAATTAGGGTGGCCAGCGTGAACATCCCGCCCCCCTTGCACTATTGCAACAAGAGGACCGAGAAGTCACCTGGCCAGAGATCATAGATAAATTAACATTTCAGGGTATATAGATTTGTATTTAAAATTCAGTAAAGTTCAATAAAATTCAATATAATGGAAATTCAATAAAAATAAGATTAAATGTAATACAGCAAGATAAGAATAAGAGTTATCAAAAGAAATTATCTACCCAGCACGTTAATTACGATTGTAGCCCCAGAAGCTGTGTTGGATGCTGCCATTATGGCCCCATTACCAGAATTTGGAGGTTGACCAGCACATGAGCAGGGTTTTTACAGAGCCTGGTTGTGGGTTGCGCTCTTCTTGTTTTTGCTATGAGTAGAATTGGCGTTGTTATCAGCTCTTCGTTTAGGATGGTTCCTCCAGCGATTGCTTCTCTTGGGCTTATTTGTCTCCGAAGCGTTGTTCTTGCCTAGTCTGCCGCCGTCAGCTCTATGATGAAAGTGCAGCATGGTATGGTGCTCCTGCAAGCATTCCATACATCGATCTCTGCTCCGGCACTTGGGGCATTTGCGTAGAGGATGAGCTTCAGGACACAGACGACACTTTGAGCTGGCGGTAGCAATCACTTCGTCGAGGCTTTCATTTTGGGGACGCTCCACGGTTAGTCGACGGGATGCAAGTTCCGACATTTGTAAATACAATCAACAAAACGGACAAAAGAAGAGAAAAAAATTAGTTCTGTCCATGATTAGGAAGCAGCACGAGTTTTACAATTGGTCGAGTCAAAACGCCATTGGCGGTTCGAACATCGGCCACTCGCACCTTCGAATCGGGGCCGAGATAGACCCGTTCGATCCGACCTAGCTTCCATTCGTTAGGGGGAAGATTGTCATGACGAATGACAATAAAATCATTTACAACAAAATCTCTTTGGGGAACCTTCCATTTGTTGCGTTTATGCAACTCAACCAAATATTCGTCTTTCCATCGACGCGCGAATAAATGGTGCAAAATTTTCAGCTTACGCCACCGATTAGCATAGCTTATGGATTCGTCCGAAAAATCAGGTTCCGGTCGGGATAAGGTGGCACTTCCTATAAGAAAACGTCCCGGGGTTAAAGGATTGATGTCAGACGGGTTGTCTGTCATCGAGCTAAGAGGTCTAGAATTCAGACAAGCCTCTATTCTTGTCAACATAGTTGAGAATTCTTCATAAGTGAAGCTTTGGGCATGGGATATCTTACGCAAATGAGTTTTGAAACTCTTCACTCCTGCCTCCCATAAGCCACCCATATGTGGAGCGCCAGGAGGAATAAAATGCCAATCTACCAATTGAAAGACATTTTTGGTGACAATCTGTTGTTTAAGACTCTCAAGGAACTGAGTCTTACCCTTATTCAAGAGATTAGCTGCGCCAACAAAAGCAGTACCATTGTCCGAATAGAGGTGAGAAGGACAACCGCGACGAGAGAAGAATCGAGCAAAAGCGGCCAAAAAACATTCGGTGGATATGTCATTTGTAGCCTCCAGATGGATGGCTCGAGTAGCAAAACAAACAAATACTAAGACATATCCTTTCGTTATTCTACAACCACGCCCTATATATGACTTTATATCAAAGGGACCAGCAAAATCAATTCCGGTATGAGTAAAAGGGCGAGTAAGTGTAGTTCTTTCGGGCGGCAATGCAGACATAATTTGCTGACCGAGTTTCTTTTTATATAAAGAACACACTTTGCAATTGTGAACAACTGTCTTAACCAAATTCTTCAATTTAGGAACCCAAAATTCCTGTCGCATAAGGCGCAGCATCAGAGAGATATCCGCATGAGCCGAAAACTTATGAAGATGTTCCAGATAGAGACGCGTAAAACGGCCATTATAGGGTAATAACTTCGGAAAACCATTATAGGGTAATAACTTCGGAAAACGTTCGTTGTAGGTCAAAGTAGGTGATTGGGAGAGTCTACCCTTAACTCGTAGAAATCGACTAGAATCTATAAAGGGGTTGAACACGAGCAGTGAATTCTTAGAGGTTAAGGTAGAGCCATTCTTCAGTGAAGAGTATTCGGGGAAATGGGTACTTTGGCAGAGAATGATCAAACGATCCTTTGCCGACTTCACCTCACTTTGACTCAACGTATGAGATAGGGGGACTTGAGACGACCTTTTTCCGGGGAGTAAAGAGTGATAAAAGCGAAAGATGTAGGACATAACTCGCAGAGCACGAGGTAAGACTCAAAAATTCTTCAGACGTATTCGTCTGGGCAACGTTAACCTGTATCAAACGCGTTTCTAGCTGATTATTGGGTTTAAAAGACGACAGTGGCCATTCAGACTGTGGACGAGATAACCATTCAGGACCTTTCCACCAAATATCTGAAATAGAGAGCTCCTTAGCGCTCATACCACGACTAGCCAAATCAGCATGGTTATGATGAGATTCGACGTGATTCCAGTTGTCAGTGCCTACCTGGTCTACGATATACGATACTCGATTCGCCACAAAAGTTGGCCAATGGCACGGGGGTTTTTGAAGCCAGGACAGAACGATAGTCGAATCTGTCCAATAGAAGGCTTCCGATCTGGTAAGATTCAGCTCCTTACGAAGTGAAAATACCATTTGCGCCAATAGAGTTGCGTCGCAGAGCTCTAAACGGGGTAAAGTTTGCACTTTTATAGGCGCAACCTTTGTTTTGGCAGCGAGTAAGTGGGTGACAAATTCACCAGACGGGGTTTGGACTCTACTGTACAGAGTGGCAGCATATGCTTTCTCAGAAGCATCACAAAATGCATGAAGTTGTACTTCACACTGAGGGTTAAAATTAACCCAACGGGGGATGTTAATCCTTTCGATGTACGAATAATCATCGACAAACTCAAGCCATCTGTTAAACGTCATGGGTTCCAAGCATTCGTCCCAATCCGTTCCGTCTTTCCAAATTTGTTGCATACGAATTTTAGCAACTATGACTTTAGGTGCCAACCACCCAACGGGGTCAAATAGCTTCGCTATTTGAGACAAGACGGATCGTTTTGTGACTACAGAGAAATCGGGCGTTGGAGCTGGCTTGAAGAAAAATGCATCAATGCTCGCATTCCAACGTAAACCCAGAGTTTTAGCGGTGCTGGCGTCTGACAATTTTAGAAATAGGGAATCCAATAGATGTTCAGGTGGCAAATCATCAATAAGACCTCTATCATTTGATGTCCACTTACGAAGGGAAAAGCCAGCAGAATTCAGAACATGAATTATCTCATCACGATTACGAGTAGCTTCGACAAAGGAATGCGAACCAGCCAAAATGTCATCCACATACATTTGGTTTCGCAAAATCTCAGAAGCAAAGGGGTGATCCGATTTACAATCATCAGCTAACTGATGTAGGGTTCTTATGGCCAAATAGGGGGCACAGTTAACACCAAATGTGACTGTGTTTAATTCAAAATCCTGGACATCTTCCTGGGAATTCCGACGGAATAATATCCTTTGAAAAGGGGTGTGATCTGGCACGACCAGTATTTGCCTATACATCTTTTGTATGTCCGCATTGAAAACAAATCTAAACAATCTCCATCGGAGAATCAGAATAGTCAAATCGGCTTGTAAAATCGGGCCAGTGTGCAAGACACTATTAAGGCTTAAGCCATTAGAGGAGGGGCAAGAGGCGTTAAAAACGACACGCAACTTGGTGGTGGTGCTATCAGGCTTAAAAACGGCATGATGGGGTAGGTAGTAACTGGGTTTAGGAGAGTAAACAGCGTCGTGATCGATCTTCGACATGTGGCCCAGGGTAAGGTACTCCTCAATAACCTGATCATATTGATACTTAATCTCAGGGTTCCTCAACATACGAGACTCATTTCTCAAAAATTGGCCGAGAGCACCTTTTCGAGATGGACCGAGATTCAAGTCCGTCGAAAATTCGGGTTTAAAAGGAAGAGCAACTACATATCTACCCTCTTGAGTCCTATAAGTCGTACGACGATACAGATCCTCACAAAGGCGATCTTCAGGCGACAATACCTTCGATTTCGTTATTTCCTCTACTTCCCAGAACCGACTAATTTTCGCATCCAAGTCCAGTTGCCCAAAGAAGGAAGCAACGGAATCCAACGGGTTCAAGTGAGGTATTCTACCAGTTACTATCCAACCGAAGACAGTTCGCTGAGCGATCAAGGGGTTTTTAAAATCCTTCCTAACCTCAGGAAGCATGATTTGAGAGTATATATCTCCGCCCAATAGCAAATCCATATGGGCACATTTCAAGTCTGTCAACGGAAGTTCGGGAGTGTTGAGGTCAACAAACTTCGCCAAGGAGTAGGTGGGTAATCGACCAGTTAGCTTGTCAACCACATATGCCTCCGTAGTCAGACTAAACGCTGGATCAATGGAAGATCCCAGCGAAACAACACAGACCTTAGTCGAGTTTGCTGCTACTGCGCCATTAAGGCCCACAACAGTGGCAGCCGGTGCTAAAAGGGTTGGAAGATCTAGCTTCCGTTGCAGCTTTCTGGAGATGAAAGTAGCCTGAGATGCCGGGTCGATTAGAGCTCTAGCAGGAAAAACTACACCATTATGCACTACATTCACCTGGATAGTTCCCAATAAAACCGTCGAGTATGGGGTGGACTGTATACGAGTGGCGAAATTTTGAAAAGATCGAGCAGCAGCGGATGTAGATGGGTCATCATCCACTTCATTTCGCCTTTGTGCAGGAGAAGACCGAGGGATTTCCGGAGAGCTAATAGGGGTAGAAGGGTCAGCGGGGTTAGTTCCAGTCCTCGATTTTTCCCGGGGGGAAGACTCGGTACGATGAAGTAGCGAATGATGTTTTTGTTTGCTGATATAGCAAACATTTGAGCTCTGGCATCTTTTGAACTCATGCGAGGCTGCCAAACAATTCGTGCAGCATTTGTGTTTCCTAACGGTTGCCAAGCGAGCACTAACCGTCATTCTTAAAAAGTCGGAACATAAACGAATGGGATGATTTTCGCTGCAAACCGGACATTTTCGTTGGGGTAAGCTAGGGGCCACAGTGGTCCCAAAGGTTTTCAATTTTCGAGGGTTACTAGAGCTGCTTTGGTTATTAACCCGTGCAGTACCTTGAGAAAAATTGTGGCGACCGATAATGTCCGACACCGACTCCAAAGTTCGGTATCTGGCAGTCAGGAACTCATCCATCTTGCTCCACTTCGGCAGGTCCGAACAAGGCCCCTGAGTCTGTTCCCAAAGACCTAAGGTGTGTTCGGGGAGTTTGTTGGAGCAAATGTAGACAAAGATTATATCCCAATTCTGAGTCTATATGCCTAGCAACGACAAATTCGTTATACAATCATTGATTGTCCGTTGCAAACCTTTAATAGAAGGGCCAGACTCCTTGGATATGGAAGGGAGGTTAAAGAGGGTTTTCAATTGAGAATTCACCAAAACGCGTTTATTCTCATACGTGTCCACCAGGTTCTGCCACGCCATGTCGAAACCATCATTCGTCATGGGGCAAGTTCGAATAATGTCCCTCGCCTCACCTTCCGTCTTTTGCAAAAGATAATACATCCTTTGGATGTTACTAATGTGAGGGTTGGTTCCATAAATGGCCGAAAACATATCCCTGAACGTTGGCCAAGATGCGTCATCACCGGTAAAAGTTGGGGTGTCACAGGGGGGAAGGTGAATCGGGATACTATTGGTAGGGGGGCTCGCGGCCTTGCTCTTAAGGCTGTCAGTTGACCCATCAATGAGCGAGATGCATTGAACATATAGTGTATATCCCGACATATACTTGGCCTTCAGGTCTTTAGCAGAGACCTTGGTATCCTCGGCATTTTCCGACAAGTCCTCGTAGGAGTCCCGAAAAGCTTCCCACAAACGGGTTAACTCCTGCCGATGGACACTCAGAGTGTGAACAGAGTGTTCTTCTTTAGGGATAGCTTGAATGAAACTGTCAAAATCGACTAAGCGATTGTAGTTTCTTGTCAAGTTTCTCAACGCGGCCATTTTACCACAATTGGGATGGAGATAAGTTTATCAAAAAAAAACAAAACTCGGAGTAAAAAGAAAACGAAAGAGATAAGACTGGGGACTCCCAATTGTAAATTCCAAAGAATAGGAACAAATGAGAAAAACTTCAAAAAAAAGTTCACGAGAAAAAACTTAGATATAAATTAGAAAACGGACAAATTCAAAGTCTCGACTTCGAACACGAAAGAAAATATTTCGAAAAAAGAAAAAATATGCTCGCGAAAGAATCACCGATAAAAGGGGAAATTATCCCATCAAAAATAAAAAAAATGGTACAAAAAGATTTACTCAAAAAAGGTAAATCAATAATAAATTAAAAAAGAAATTTATAAAAATATAATAAAAAATATATATAAAAATTAATAAAAATATATAAAAATATCAGCAAAAAAATATATATATTTTTCCTTTAATTAAGTCAGAATAGAAGTGTCTCAAACAAACTCAAAATAAGTCGAAAAATACAAAACAATACAACTCGCTTAATATAATGGTGAAAGAATATAAGATATTGGTAACAGCGGCCACCTTATTCAATGACAACCTTCCAGCTGTTTATAAAGCAAGTACACAACAACAACACGCAAGATCAATGCACTCTGTGTTGTTTGTGTATCTTTTTTCTCGTTTATTTATATTCTCTTGATTTATATTTATCTTATATTCTTGCACTTCACTGAGACACTTCACTAAACTTTTATATTTTTTTTATTTGTTTTTCTTCTTTTTTTCTTTCTTTCTTTTTTTTCACTTATTTTCACATAAGTATATATATATTTCACCAAATTATATGTGTTTTTACATACCTTGTAAACAAATTTTTAAGGGGAAAGAAATTACACAAAAAAGAAATTCCAACGGTGCAAAGGGTGTGGTTTCCAGCAACAAATATCCAATGCAGCGAATAATCTACAAAAGATTATTGTCAAATATTTTATTTTATTCTTCAGGGGATGATCCGGCTCGAAGGACCAAAATGTGGGGGTGAACAGGGAAAACAAATAAAATAAAATATTTGGCCAATAAATAAAAAATACGAAATTATTAGTTTTCGATACAATATATTTAACATACGATTAGACGTACCTTTCGGGTTGGGGGTTGTTTGGATAATAATCTCTTTTCGGGTTTATAATTAACAATTCACAATTAATTTGTAAATATACACAGTTGTAAAACAACTTAAGGCTAAACTTAAAATTAGGGGGGCCAGCGTGAACATTCATAAATAATCTGCAATTGTGCAAATATAACAAGATGATACAGATTATGAAAAACCAACCAAACTGCAATAACAATACCAAAAAGGATAAGGCTGGGAAACAATATTGGATATGACCACAGACTCTTACTACACTACATGCACAGAGGAGAAGCTAAAAGTTAACAATAGCAACACAAAAAAAAAACAACGCAAAAAGAGCAAATCTAATTAATTTCATTCCAAATGCAAGTGCAATCAGTGGTAATAATTGTACTCAAGTCTATGTTCGTGTGAAGGATATTATGCAACTTTACACTCACACACAGCTTTATATAGGAAGCTAGCTACTACCAAGACTGACTTGGTTAGCTTGGCAGGAGGTAGGCCATGTCATTGAAATTCATAGAAAATCAAAACATAACCTCAGTTGGCAGCAACAAGGCCTGAAATGGCCTCATAAGACAACACACTACCTAATAGACTACGGCGATTTCAATTCGTGAGAAAAATGTTTGTTGGAGATGTCTGACCTGGGGTTTGAACCGTGGCGTCCCGGCTCATAAGACAATACACTACCTATTATACTACGGCGATTTCAATTCATGAGAAAAATGTTCAGTAAGGTTTGTCATTTCACCATGAATACTATTTTAATTGAGTCAATATTCTTTTAATTGACAAAATTACTTTAAGTGTTCAGGCATACGCAAATCATATTATTCAATAATCATTTGACAGCTGGAAAACAAGACTTTTTAATTTTTTTGCATAAGTTGTAACGTTCTCACTGAACAGTGCTGCTTTTTAATTTTTATTCAATATTATAACAATATGCGTATTTATTGCGCAATTATTAATTGAAACTTTATATGAAATATTGAGCTCAATAATGGCGTTTATTTTTATTTATTTTATTTTATTTTATTTATTTATTATTAATCATAGCACAACAAGATAATAATCTTATAAATGAAAGTGCTATGGGAGTACATCAGAGAGGAAAAAGTGATAACAAATCGCTTATTATATCGTTAGTCTCATTCGTAAATGTGTTAAGTCCCTTTTTTCAAATTTTACAGGAGACACAAAAAACATTGCGGCTTCTTCAGTTTTTAAAATTTGTAAACTTTTTAAACGCAATTATTTTTACAAAATAGCTTTCTTTAAAGGATCTAGATCAAATATTAATAATAATTAATAAATAATATTCGTGGAGTTAGCAAGTGCTTTTAATTTTTTTCGCAGTTTTGTGGACTTAGCGTTTTTGCAAACTACAAAATTACAACAACTTTAAACTACATATTGAAATTTTTTTTGTCGTAAAATATGTATTTGGTATAGTGTTATCGTTTTGCATTAAAATCTCAATTTTGGAAAAAAGTGGACTTAGCGTCTTTGCGAATTATACTAACGATATGAGAAATGAATTGTTTGAAGTACAGTATAAATAAAAATGAATAAAAATAAGAACATGATTTAACCTCAGGAAATAGCAATCGATACAAAAAAATTAGGATAAGAAAATGAGTATATGTAAAAAACTAAATTAGGAAAGATACAAATATAAAGAAAAATACAAACAAAGAAATATATTCATTTAATGAGATACAATGAAACTTAAATAATAAATTAGAAAAATGAAAATAACTAATTACTAATAAAAATGAAGAGTAAAAATGTATAAAACAATCAAAATATATTACAAACTACTTAAACAGAATGTATAGCTCCTTTTTGAACTTAGTTGCATTGCCTATGCTCTGAATATAATTAGGTAGTGTATTCCAAAGACTGATGGTATGTATAAAGAACTGTCATTTCGACAAAAGAGTCCTATGCCTTAATTGGATAATTTTCCTACCGCGGTTGGATCTAGCAAATCTAATCCTGCTAAATAAGTATACTGGCTGTTCCAAAGTAATAATCTTATGGAGGAGAATTAGGCACTTAATATTCAATAGATTATCAAAATGAATACCACATATCTAGTAAGAAAATTGTGATATATGGTCCCGACGTCCCTTAATAAATACATACCTGGCTATGTTATTATGAGCCAAATTGAGTTTCCGCCTGTCATCCGCATCACAGTTTGCGAAAATTTCCGATCCGTATAAAAGAACAGGAATCAAAAACGTTTTTGCCAGTTGCAGGCGTATAGCAAAAGGAGTCGAATTTATAACAGCCCATAAGTTCTTAAGCATACCATAAACTTTACCAACGATGACACTAATGTGGCTAGACCACGTTAGCCGACCATTAAAGATAACACCCAGATTAGATGCCGATTCAACAAAATCAATTTTATTCCCCCTGATAATAATATCCGGCACATCAAACGCTCTCTTAGACCTGGAGAGCAATAAATATTTCGATTTAGAGGGATTTATACAAAGTCCATTAGCACTAGCCCAGTTGTCAATTTTCCGTAAATCATCGTATCTACACATAGTCGGATATTATCAATACAAGCGCTCCTATAGAGCTGAACATCATCAGCGTACATATGTACGCTACAATTATCCAAAACATCAGGTAGGTCGTTAATGTATATACAGAACAAAAGGGGCCCTAAAATTGATCCCTGAGGAATACCTCTTCGAACGTGTACCGAATTCGAGATCTTGACGTTCAGGTAAACTCGTTGTGATCTGTTAATGAGATAGGAACGTATAAGGCTACAGGCTGAATTAGAAAAATGAAAGAGGGTCTGTAGATTCCTCAATAATATTCCGTGATCAACTGTATCAAAAGCCTTAGTGTGATCCAAAAGAACCAAAAACGCTATGTAATTTTCATCCAGTTTCAACCTAAGGTCATCAACTACTTTGACTAAAGCAGTAGTGCAGCTCCTAGCTTTCATAAATCCCGACTGCTTATCAGATAAAAAATTATTACTCGTGAGATAATCGTTCATTTGTCTAGCTATGAGGTTTACCATAACTTTGGACAGGAACGGAAGAATGGCAATTGGCCTGAATTCATTGTTAGATTTAGGAATCGGGATGATTTTCGACCGTTTCCATTCATCAGGGAATGAGGACATAGTTAAGACTGAATTGAATACATGAGTAAAATACGGTAAAAGTCTAGGTGACAAAGCTTTTAAAAACAGAGGATCTAAGTCATCAGAACCAATCGCATTCGATTTCACAGAAGATAAGGATTCCAAAACCTCGAGCTGACTAACACAACGAAAACTAAAGGGGTTTTCTGGCGGAACAAAACAAAGGTCATCATATATGTTACTGTCAGGTGTAGGAACATTAATATTAACAAATTTGTCATTCAGACCGTTTACATCGACATCAGGAGAAGTATTATGGCATTTTTGTCCAATACCAATATCGCGGATTACCTTCCATTTAGCTCTATTATCTAATGCGGAAGCGAACTTCCTGCCGTAAAACAATGTTTTTGCAATTTTAATGTGTTTGGTAATCTCACTACGAGCGGCTTTATGAACGGCTTTCAGATCATCCGTTCTGAACCTCTTCCATCGCCGATAGGCAATGTCGCGCTTATCAATTAATGCTTTAATTTCAGCATTAAACCACGGTTGGTGTTTGGCTTTAACAAGTTTTGTTTTGACAGGAACACAACTGTCATATAGCAGACGCACATTTTCCTGAATTAGTGTCACTTGGTCGTTTACATTACCCAGTGAGTAGATTTGATCCCAACAGATATCATCAACACTTCTGTTCAAGAGTTCGATCGTGGCCGTGATGAGAGTCAGTCGCATTACGGAGAAAAAGTCGAATATTATAAGTTCTTTTCCTATTTGTACTTCTTTTAAAATCGAAGTGATATTTTGTTTTTGCATCAGCGGTGAAAAAGAAAAAAAAACCGGTTTTAAAAAGTTTAAAACATTTGTTTTATGAGCGAGCTTAAGGCTTCAGACTCAGTGAACAATAATAATAATAATTCAACCAACAAAATCAACATAGAGAATGTGAAAATGATACTGTATGTGATGGTGAACTACTGAAAAAATTTGAAGATCATGTTAAAAACAATAAAAAAAAATCGCAACAGCATAACTTAGCACGAGCTGCAATGCCTGAAAGACAAAAAATAAATGAAAAAAATATTTCTATACCAGCAATTAACAATAATACAATTAATTCTGAAAAAAATAAAAACAAAAAAATTCCTCCTATTAACATAATTGATATAGAGTCTAAAGAATTAATAGAATTTATAAAAAATGCTTTAAAAATAAAAGACTTCAAAATTAAAGAATTTAGAAATAAAAAACTCTTTATATGAATTATTTAGATGACTTTTCAAGAGTGAAGGCATATCTGATTAAAACAAATTCAAATTTCTTCACATTTACTCCAAAAGTGTTAAAAACAAAGTCATATTTGCTAAAGGGTTTAGACTCCGATATAAAAGCGGACGATATTTTGAATGAACTTTGCCATTATCAAACTGAAAATTTACAATTTGTTAAAGTTAGTCAATTTAGAACGAAAAATTCTATAAAGAAAGGGTACAACTTGCCTTTCTTTTTAGTACAAATCACACCAGAAAGTAGTGTAAACGAGTTAAAAAAGATTAAAACAATTTTTTATCGCATGATAAAATGGGAACAAGTAAAAAGAGAAGAGATTCCCCAGTGACGCAATTGTCAAGGCTTTTTCCACAGCGCGGCAAACTGCTACTTACCTTCAAAATGCGTTAAATGCAACGAAGATCATAAAAGAGGTGAATGTAAATTAACAAATGTAGTGGAAGAAGAAAGAGATAAATTGTACTGCGTGCTTTGCAACAAATACGGTCATCCAGCCTCGTATAAAGGCTGTGAAAAATATAAGCAACTGCAACAAAAACTTATACTTAAGCAAAGATCATTAATAGAAAAAAAATAATGCTACTAATGTAAATTCTTTTTATAGCCCAAATGTAAGTTTTGCTAATGTTTTAAAAGTAAACAATAATAATAATATGAATTCGTATTCAGATAATAACACCTTTATATTAGAATTAAAAAATATGTTGTTAAATCTAAATAATCAAGTGGCAAATCTCCAAAAACAATTAAACCTACAAGCATCACGTATAGATGCTATTTTTTCCATGGTAGGAGTGTAAAAGATGGATAATAATTCATTCTTACTAAAAAACCTCAAAATAATTCATATTAATGTGAATTCTTTAATATCGTTAAGTAGAAGGTTTGATCTTCAAAAATTTCTTGAAGAACACAATCCTGATATTGTACTTTTAAATGAAACAAAACTCAACCCGAGACATAAGCTTAAATTTTTTAACTATGTTATGAAATGAAAAGATAGACCAGGTGCAACAAGAGGAGGTGGTACAGCCATTTTGATTAAAAGTAACATAAAGTACACCGTATGTACAAACAATACAATTAATTCAATTCAGATTTTAGAAAGTTGTATAGTGCGTATACCTATGGCTGAAAATAAAAATATTTGTATTTATTTCTATATATATTGTAATTATTTCTGCTTATTATCCTTTGGGAAATAATGACACAAGTTTTAGTTCCGAATTTAGTAACCTTTTCCAAGCATTAGATTTACGCAACATCAACAATTACTATATATTAGCGGGAGATTTAAATTGCCGTCATAGAGATTGGAGTAACCCTACTGATAATATTAAAGGGAAGAAATTAAAAGACTGGTTAGTTGATAATGAGATAGACTATAGATGCAAATTGTACGCTTCAGAAATGCCTTCATATCCCAAATCAAATTCATATATAGACGTATGTATAGCTGATTGTAGGTTACACATAATTACTAAAAACAGCACACTAAACTGTCTAGAAACTTTAGACTATGACAGTGACCACCAAGCATTGCAAGTATGTGCGTATATGAATAACGAATATGACCTTTTTTCTTTTATTGAGGAACCTCAGAATGTAACATATGATTATAAGAGAACGGACTGGAAAAAATTCAGGAATAAAATCATTCAAAAATTGGACAATAATACACTTATTCCAAAAAATCGAAATCTTTCTAACTCTGAGATAGATAATTATATTGACAAATTAAATAATTTAATTGTAAATGCTATTGAAAAGGTAACTCCTAAGACTAAGAAAGTCGACTATTTTAAGAAAACTAAAAGCCCAATAGTGCAGAAACTCCATCAAGAAAAAAGTAAAATTTTAACAATAATTAAAAAACATAACAGACTAGAATTCACGTTACCTGAAACTTCATTAAACTTACTTCGATCTCAACTAAAACTAATAAAAAAACTTTTAAAAGAAAACATAATCAAAGTTTTAAACAAAAATATACAAGATAAACTTTCCCAATTAGATCCAAAAGATTCCAAAAAAATGTTCGAAGAAATAAAAGAAAACTTTAAAAAAATTAAACCATTACATTTGGACAACATAAAAATTCCACAAAACCTTAAATACTTACTTGATAATGTAGCTATTGATACCAATGTTTTAGAAAAAGACAATTGCAACAATTATATAATTCGTGATCATAATCAAATGCTAGATGCGATTGGTTCTTTTCTACAATCAGTCCATGCCCATAAAGAAATATATAGAAATAATAGCACACATTTACAAGTAAATGACAAGTTTAACAGATTTTTAAGAATTAAAAATGATTTCGATAGTAATCCAACTACTATCACATTTTTTAATGCGGAAAAAATGTCTCATAACATGAGTGACTTACAGGCTAATGAATATTTTATAACTAAAGACCAAACGCTATTTATTCTTTCTAAGTTGAGAGCCAAATTATCTTCAGGAAACGATGGTATTCCTAACATTGTTCTAAAAAACATACCTGAAATTTTGATTTTGGAATATTGTTCTCTTTTTAATAATATGTTTAACAATTCGTATTTTCCCGATACATGGAAAAATGCAAAAGTTATTCTTTTACCAAAAAAGGACACAAATTTGTCGGATCCAAGAAATCTACGTGCTATAAGCTTACTGCCTAACATCAGTAAAATTTTTGAAATATGCATTAATAACAATATAAATAAATTTTTTTATGAAAATGGAAAAGTAGATGAAAAACAATTTGGTTTTAAATTTAAGCATTCGACAGTCAATGCAATACACCTTCTCACTTCTAATATTAATTGGAACTGGAACAGAAAATTATGCACAGGAGCGTGTTTAATAGATATGGAAAAAGCTTTCGACAACATTTGGATCCCAGGGTTAATATATAAATTAATAGATCTTGAATTTCCCTTTTATATGATATTGCTTATTTATAATATGATAAGTAATAAATCTTTCAAGGTATATTACCAAAACTACCAAAGTAGAATATCTTTTAACATTGTTAATGGTTTACAACAAGGCACGGTAAACTCTCCTACACTATTTAATATTTATATACTGGATTTGATTAAAAAAATAGACAACATTATAGCTTTTGCAGATGATATCATTATACATCATGCTGATGATACTATTGTAAAAATAAACTCTAAACTTCAAGAGTACTTCAATATAGTAGAGCAGTTTTCAGTTAATTGGTTTATAAAGATAAATATTAATAAATGCGAAACAATTTTATTCAGAGCACCAGTTAATAAATGTAACAATAACATCAAAAGAAATTGGAAATCATTTGGAATTAAATCGAATTTAAATAATGTCAATATACCAAACAAACAAATTGTTAGATATTTAGGAATTCATTTGGATAAATTCCTATATTATAATAATCATGTCATTGAAGCCATAAGTAAAGCACGAAAAGCTTTTTTTATGTACAAACAATTATTTTACTCAAAATATTTAAAGCCTAAAATCAAAATAATTATGTATCAATCGCTTATTAGGCTAATCCTCACATATGGGTGTCCGATATGGTTTAATATCGCTCCTTCCTACATGAAAAAAATAAGGGTATTTGAAAGAAAATGCCTGAGAGCTTGCACAGGATTATTTAGATCATCAGACAGCAACTACGTAAAATATATATCTAATAAAAAATTGTATGATATATCAAATATTATAAGAATAGACAATTTTATAATAAGTTTAATTAGAAATTATATTTTGAGATGTATTTCATGTAATGAAAATAATTTGATTATGGCACCGTATTATAATTTATTTATAATTTAATTATATACCTAATGCTCTACAAAATGGCTTCGGTCCTCCCGAATCATTTTTGTTATTAGACAGGCTAAAGATAATTCAAGACAACAATGGTATTCCAATTTTTTATCATAATTATAGACGTGCCAATGTCAAAGCTGTGGACTACAATAATTTATCAAATTTCTGTAACAGGTATGATAGAAGTATATCGAATAAAGATTCTCTTATATTACAAAGAACAAAAACCAAAAAGTTTTGGTGGATAATGGAGTAGTAAAATATAAAACCCCTTTTTTATCTGTAAGACTTTATTTTTTAATATTGTGTTATATATAAATAATGTTTTTCTTCACATTTTTCATTACAAATATAAATATAATTTTATATTTTTTTAATATATATAAATTTATTGTATTTGCAAATCAAAATTAATATTATAGCCATAATACTCGAGAGCTCGTTTCTATGACTTTGTATATATGTAAATATGTATTATACTAAAGTTTATTATAGTAAGAAAACTGTTATATATTGTAAATAAATAAACATAAACAAAAAAAAAAAAAACACTTCTGTTCAAAACTGTAAAATCAATACTTTTAAAATCACGGTATGTAATATACCTGTCCTCATGACTCGTTGACAGATTATAAGTTAAGAAGAGAAGATCATGATTGGAAAAGCAAGAGGCTGAAATTTGATCATATAACAGAGATTATTATTAAAGTCACCAATAATAATAATGTCTACATATTGAATAGAAATTTCCTCAAGAATAGAAATAAAGGGATCAAAGTTTATATTAGAATTCGGTCTATAGACACTACCTAATAAAACCTTCTTCTTATTGGTGGATGAATAATCAAAAAATAAATATTCTATTTGACTACCAATTTCTTTTAATAATTTTACCTTGCACGGAATACCGTTTCGAACATAAATTGCAACTCCGCCACCTTTTGTCCTGGTTGCCATATTGTTAACTAAGATCTTCCTGTCTGACCGGAAAAGCCTAAAGCCTTGTAGATTGTACACCGAATCCTGAACTTCCAGAGGAAACCAAGTTTCGGAAACGCAAATAATATCGATTCCTGCTGCCACAAATAAACGCCTAAATTCATCAATTTTATTGTTCAGACTCTGTGCATTTATATGAACAATGTTGAGACCAGTTCTCTGTTTGGCTAAAACTCTAATCATGTTGTACACACAGTCTCTGGAATAAGGACTGTTAGAGTACATCAGATTGTACGTAAGTTGTGGCAATGCAATCAAAAGCTAAGTAAATTGCTATAATTATGATAACTAAGCGCATAATAAAAAAGGAGTTATACATACAGATAAGGAAGGAAATAAAAATTAAATTAAAATTGAACATTAAATTAAAGTTGCACATCATCAGGTTTATCATTATCAGAAAACTAGTTGAGTAGTTAACTATCACGCCCAGGAAATAACTGGTTCAGGATATTTATGTCTTCAATTAGAATTGTGTCTACGTTACCTTGTTTCCTGATATATACGCAACCCCTCATAGTGAATGCAGAAGACAAAAGTTTTTTCTTTTTTAGACGAATTGCAGCACGAAGGATGTTAAAGTTGTTTTGAGTCAGGTTCTCGTTTACGAAGAATTTTACATCCGAGTTGTAACCAATGTTCCTTAGCCGGAGAGTAAAACCCTTGTGCTGTTTTCGGAAGTTAGCCAACGAATTTAAAAAGAAATTTCTATCGTACGCAGACCAAAGTTTGACTATTATAACGGCATCTTTCGAGGTCTCGTTGTGTTTATTATTATGGTTCCTCAAGCGGTATATAGATTTTAAGTTAGGTACAGGTGTGTCTATGGTGTTACAAATTTTTTTAAAAATCTCCGGTAGATTTTCTTCTTCAGAGAACGGAATTTCATTTATCTTGAGTTCAGTAGAAACAGGATAGTTCTCTTGTTGCCGCAATTTAGTTTTTAGATTCTGTATTTCCACTCGCATACTCTCAATTTCCGCCGATCCATTTTCAAGAATTGTTACCCTCTCACTTATCTCATGCAGTTTGTTATAGAGGATATTGTATTTTTCGCGCAGATCCTTTACGAGGTCTTCTTTAAATTCTCTAAATTTCTGGTCAATAGTGTTCAGGATCTGTTCTGCGAATTTGTTAAACCTTTTGTTCATACAGTTTAGTAGTTTAAAAGGCGAGTCAATTAAAGATGGTCGTAAAGAACTTTGCTGAATGTCCGCTATACGTTTATTGACTGGTGTGTTTTGCAATCCATCCGAGGTTGATGGTATAAATTTCGAGTTTTCGATAATAGGCATGTTTGTTGGGTTTTTGTTGGTTAGTGTCTTAGATTAAGATTTGCGTACGTTGCTTTTATTTATTTTCTTGTCCTTCCTTAGGTTAGACGTTAAAAATAGTAAGTGCAATCAGAATTTTTAAATTTAACTGTGGATATTTGTAATAAATTTGGCAGCACTTATTAAACCAGTAATCAGTGTAAAAACAATCAGCTGGTTATTCGAAATTTGTTTACTTTTGTTTTTGTTTTGTTTTGTAAAGGATTATGTTACTATGTAGTTGTTATAAAGAAAAAAACACTGACACTGTATATTAAAGATACTGTGTAAGTTGCCTGTTTGTTGTTGCTCGATTGCTGATATTTTCAATTTTGTGGATGAGTCACCAAAAAATAAGAAAAAGATTGTCCGTTGGATAAGATATTAGTTATTGTAATTTTTCAAATATTTCACTGAGTTTTATTCTGTTGCTATACGTTCTTTAAAATTTGTTATTTACAATTTTGTGGATGAGTCACCCAAAAATAAGAACAAGATAGTCCGTTGGATGAGGAATTAGTTTTCGTAAATTTTAAATTAATAATAAATTCTGTTGCTATGCGTTGTTTTATTTTGATAAATTACAAGTTATTATTGTACGCTGTAGAATTATTTCATTTGTTATTATTTGTTGTAAGAAATTTGAACATAGATTTTAATTTTATGATAGTTAGTTTAGAGGATATTTAAATTACAAAAACACATAGATTCTGGCACTTCACAAAATTTTCTTTCCTTGATTTAGAATAATGGCAAAGTTTAAAGAAAATATGGGCATCGATCACACTTTTTCCGGAGCTCAGACAAAAGCACGTCTATTCACTTCAAGCATAAAAATATAATTTACGCAATAATGATGCATACCTATCCCATACCATTTACGGAGTCGCCGTGGTGTAGTAGGTAGTGTGTTGGCTTACTATTCGTAAAGCCCGGGTTCGTATCCCAGGTCAGACATCAAAATTGAAATATGAAAAAAAAAAAAAAAAAAAATATTTCTTCGGCGACTTCCTCTCAGCAGATTTCTGGCAAAAACTCTGAGAGTAAATAAAATTGCCATGAAAAGTTTCTCAAAAATCTGTCGTTCGGAGTCGACGTTAAACTGTAGGTCCCGCCACTCACGTATAAAATTAACGCACACAACATGAGTGGTGTGAGAAGCTAGGCCGTAATCCTGACTGAAGGGTTGTAATGGCCAATTATGTATGTATGATGCATACCTGAACACCGTATAACAAGCAAACAACGTTTGCAAAATTTTATAAACAAAATTCGTATTGCGTGAGAAATGTGTTTCTGCAAAAGTTATATTCAGTGACGAAACACATTTTTGTTTAAATGTCAACGAATGTTTAAATGTCAAAACCTGCACTTTTTATACCGGAAGCATTATTGAGCAATAGTTCCCACTAACCTATGGAAATGGTAAAGTTATAGTCGACCATGCGAGAATTGCTGACTTTTTTGCCCGACATGGAAGAATTACTCTTAAATACCACATGTTTCTTGGGGCGCGATACCACGAAGCAATTGCGAGGTACGAGTGACAGGTAAGATGTGCAGCACTCAAGATTATGCAATTTGACATCTCTAGAGCATTTGTGTGGATATACGTGTTGGCTTCTCTTTCGAATTCAAATGCGCTTATATAAACATTCATTCCATTAGAGAATAATAATAATAATTTTTGAAAAGGAAGCTGAAACCTGAAAAGCCTTGTAGAACAATGTGCTGTTCACAATTTATTCTTGTGCACCATAACCTAAACAAATTCACACACAATTTTGTACGTACAAGTAAAAATTTTAAAAATTATTTACAAAAAAGTAACATAAGATTTGATATTCATGGCCTTGTTTGTTGGTAACACTCTTCGCATTCAAAATAAAGGAACATGTGGACAAACTATATGTAATGCCAATATTTTCTTGTATTTAAAATGTATTTTTCATAAGGAATCTATACCACCGTATTATTAATTTGTATTACTTTCCCAAATGTTACATCTATACATATATCTATAACAGAAAATTGATGGCACACTTACTGATGATGCTGCTCTTTTTGTTGTCGTAGTCGTTGCTGCCATTTAATTTCTAATAGTTTTGTTCAGTTCACAAAATATTGGCATCAGACACAGCATGTTGAGCAATGAGCACATCAGCTACAACTTGAAAAGGAAGCCCCAGTAGCAATAAGAGAATCTAGAATCATCATTAACTTGAGTCATATAAATACATACATAAGTAAATACATATGTACATTGTACATACAAGTTAGACGGTGATAGGTGTCAAAGATGGACATTACGTTCCCCTTTTGATTGATATACAAATATAGCAGACGATACTGTTCTAAAGGTGGTCTCAATAAGAGTGTTGTTTTTAAATTCAGTCCAATGCCTTATACACTGCGGTTCATCAGGATAGAACCAACATATTTTAAATTAAAAAAACTGTATAATTTGCAAATACAGATAGAATAAAAAAATTTTGTTTTGCAGAAATATAGTTAATACTGTAAATGATAATTTGAACCCAAAAAATAGTATAAAAATGAATTATAACGGTACTTTTTCACTTTCTTTGTAGTCAAGTATTACATTTTTCATTTTTTTTTTTGGTTCAACAGAATAGAACCACGTGCATTTTTAACTTAAATCAGTAGGCGGTTGTAATAAAGCTTTATAAAAACCAAACCAAAACCAAACCAGTTATCTAAATTAATATGTGAAGAAAGAGTCCTTTAAATTCGTCGGAATTGGTAAAAATTGATGTTTACCATTCTGAAAACTATTCTTATCGCGAAATCGGTAGAAAAATCGGACAAAGTCATAATGTGGTAATGAATTACATAAAACATCGTGAACCATATAATAAAAATTACAAAGGAGGTACTTAGACAGCTCTAACACCACAGGGCAAGCGAAAAATTCTTCGAATTGCCTCAAATTCAGCCCATTCTACCTCTAAAATTAATCATTTGCAGGAGTTAAAGCAAGTAAATCAACAGTTCGTCGCCCTATTTTAAACAGTGAACATTTACAAGTCCGAAAACTAAAGGAAAAACCTCCATTAAATGCAATCCGACAACAACAGCGCCCTCAGTTTGCCAAAGATCATATGGCATGGGATGTTCAAAGACTATTAAGCGATAACGATTGGCGAAAAGTAATTTTTTACTTTGTATACTTACTGAGACACCCTTTACATATAAAAGTTTATATGGATAAGAATATACAACATCTATACATGCTCCTGTTAAAGATTCAACGAAACATGTCATTGAATGTGTTACATACGTTGTTGCGGGCAAATGCTGTTTATTGAATGCTTTGGGGAGTTTTGTTGTCGGTTACGCCTAAAATTTACAAAGTCAAAAGCGAATGTGCTTTGATGATAAATCATCTATAAAATAGGCTGTACTTTATTAAATGAGTCAACACAGATGCAGCAGTACTTTACTACAGTCATACGTATATCTATGTATACATATGTATGTACTTTCTCCGTAATTCTCCTTATACTCTCTGTTTTTCTCTTTGTTAATATTGTGTACACTTTCTCTATTAAATTTTATAATCATTTTGTCAAGACTATGACATTTAATGAACTTTAACTCTGTGTCTACATAAAAAAGTGAGGAGCATCATTTGATGTTAATTGGCGTAATTTTTTCTTTGTAATTACAATATCATAATACTGCCAAAAATGGATCATATTTGATAAACACCTAACCGCAACTTGATTACACAATTCAGAATCGCTAAGGCGGCTACATTTTTTTTTTCCTTCGTATATTATTTATTGAATCTTTCCTTTCAGAATTTACAATAAGTAGTCAAATCTTAACCTAAAATACAATAATAAAAGTTGTTATTGCCACTGCAACGTACAACTAAAAGTGCACATCAAAAGTAAATTTATCTGATCAGATCATTTGTTTGAACCCTTTTGAGACGTCTGTGACCCTCGAATACAAGTAGGTCTCTTACAAGACGGTTGGGATGTTCTGTAATCCTAGAGATGTAATTGACACTTGCTATTTTTATTTCCTCTCGAACTAAGGGCACCTTCAGATCTTTGTGGATGTTACTGTTTCTCATATACCAAGGAGCACCTGTTATTATTCTAAGAAGCCTAGATTGCCGCCTTTGAAGCTTCTCTACATTGGATGGTGAGGCTGTTCCCCACAGTTGGATACCATAAAGCCAAATAGGTTTCAATACTGACTTATACAAAAGCAGTTTTAGTTCTAGATCAAGGGTTGACTTAGGTCCAATAAGCCAGTAAAGCTGTGCTCTTCTGAGTTTGATCTGGGTAATTTTGGCAGCTATATGGTGAGCCCAGGTAAGGCGACGGTCGAGATGGATGCCCAGATATTTTACACTACTATGTTCTGGTACTGTCACACCATTAATATTGATGGGCGGACAATTTCCCTTTCTCAGTGTAAACGTGATGTGCATGCATTTAGAGACATTGACTTTAATCTTCCATTTCAGCATCCAACTTTCCAAATCACTAACATGAGATTGAAGTCTTTGTGACGCAACTGTAGAATCTCTATAAATACTTAAAAACGCCGTATCATCAGCAAAAGTAGACGTGTGAGTCACTAAACTTGTAGGCATATCTGCAGTGAACAATAAGTAAAGAAACGGCCCTAGAATACTTCCTTGTGGTACGCCAGCAGATATCTTTCTGCGGGAAGAGATGACATCTTTTGATTTTATTTGGAAATATCTATCACATAAGTAACTTTTTAGCAATTTATGCACATTCTTTGGTAAAAACTGTGTGATCTTAAAAAGAAGTCCTTCGTGCCAGACCTTATCGAAGGCTTGAGATATATCAATAAATAGCGCAGAGCAATACTGCTTGTTCTCAAAAGCACGTCTAATTAAATTGGTAATTCTGTGCACTTGCTGAATCGTGCTATGTTTTCGCCTAAAACCAAACTGATGGTTGGGAACTATGGCGTTGGCATCAATATGCGGTATTAAACTATTAAGCAGCATTTTTTCGAACATCTTAGAAAGTATTGGGAGTAAACTTATTGGACGATATGATGATACTTGCGTTATGTCCTTGCCTGGTTTAGGTATCATCACTAAATCAGATAATTTCCAAGATGCAGGAAAGTAGCCTATTCGCAACATAGAGTTAAAGATGAACAATATAAAACGCACGGCCGATGTAGGCAAATTTTTAATCATTGTCGCAGTTATTTTGTCACAACCAGGTGATTTGTTCGGCTTTAGGCTCTGGATGACGGCAATCACTGCAGACAGCCGGAACTTGATCGGCCTACTAACCACATCGTCGATTGTAAGTGGGGCAATACTAGAAACAGAATTGTTTGGTTTAAAAACATTCTCTAAGTAGTTGGCAAAAGCGTCCACTATCTGTTCTGCGCTTTTTGCCCAATCACCGTGCTGTAGTCGTAAAGGGGATTCATGCAAAGTAGGTCTCCTCATTTTCCTTACTGCCTTCCATAAACTGTACTCTGAGTCTTTCGTTGCGTCCAAATTTTGCAAGTATTTTTGCAGGTTCGACTCTTTGTGCTTCTGCAAAGCGTCACGCAGAAGTCTTTGGCACTGATTAAGTTGAGACTTTAGACCTGGGGAACGATATTCTTGCCATTGGCGTCTTAAATTCCTTTTTTGGCGTAACAGTGCTTCTATGTTATTAGAGCAGGGAAATTTTCGTTTTCTTACCAAAGGGGTAGAGGATGTAGATACCCTAGCAGCTTCAGTTAAGATGTTAGCAAACTGGCGGACGCCGGATTCAATTTCCTGTTCACACTTCAAAGAGATATTTGATGGCAGGTGCGAGCTTACGAACATTTTGTATTTCCGCCAATTTGTCCTCGTCTGAAGATAATTTTGCTCCAGTAGGTTTGTATCAGGCACAAATGTTAGGATGGTTGGTGAGTGATCAGAAGACAGATCCAATGACGGGTGCATACGAAGATTTTCACGTCTAATATTTCTTACTACGGCAAAATCTATTACATCCGGAATTTTGTTTAGATCAGTTGGCCAATAAGTAGGATGACCAGCAGACAAGGCATCCATTCTGTTCGAAGATACTGCGTCCAATAGCTGTCTTCCTCTCGGAGTAATGAGAGTAATTATTGCAACAGGAATTAACTTAATATACGCTAGCTACACAACTTTGTGATCAAACCAACTCTATACTACGAGACCACAGTTTAGTAGTTGATTTTAAAGAAAAGGAATCATCAAACGACACAACACAAGTTGCCTTTAGGAATACATCATCTAATGCATTGTTCGTCATCGCTATCACCAGAAATTTTGGTTAAACGCGGCAATGAAACTAAGCACCATGAAAGCAAGGAAGTACAGAAGCTATGGTCATGCCAAAACCTTGGATATCGTTAGTCTGGACAGACCTATCGACCTATCGCGTAACTAAATCGGATTCAGAATTTTTGAGAACAATTAAACATTAGGTCGTCCGTTGCATTACCAGATTATTATAATACTGTTACGTTGTTACCTTTTAAAAATGTTTAAAATATGAGTTCGTAGATTGCACATAAAATACAAATGAACTTGTGTTTAGTTTTAATTAAATTCTTTATTGTTCGCGCAACTCTGAGTTCCACTGTTTACAACTCGGTGTAAACAACAACAATTGCTTTGTTTGTTGTTCTTCTTTACACTATTTTGCGTAAACAATAACAATTGTTCGACAGATCTTTATAACGGATATCTGCAAACCACTATTATTCTCTTCAAATACCGCGCGTTTTCACACAAGACTGACTGAATTTTTACTAACACCGTTGCCTGCTTTACCTTGCGACGTAAACAGCCGGATGATCTTGAAGTCGAATGTTCGTGTCTTCACCTTCTCGAGATCTCTATAAATGTAAACATCGTTGTTTAATTATTGTTGTTGTTTCTGTATTTTTGTTTACATTTATTCTTATAGTGTTTGTTGTTGTATTTTTGTTTACTTTTTATATTGGTTTTTGTTGGTATATTTTTGTTTACTTGTTTATCATGTAAACAAGTTCATAGTTTTTGTTTTTGTAGCTTTTGTTTATAATTTTAATCTTAAACTCCATTTTCGCAACAATACTCTAGTAGCACAGTCTGAAATAATGGCTGTTAAAATTCCAGCCTTGCGCATTTGGTATCAGACTTAGATCCCTGGAAAAAGTTAACGCCACATTTAATATTGCCCAAGAAAGCTGGGTGTCTCTAGAAGACGGTTACGCTAATTTGTATTTCTTTACACTGAGAATAAGCAGCACTACGGAAAATTTAAATAATTTCCTACATGTGACAGGTGCTCCTCTGCACAGAGGCAAACAAATGGTCTTACAAAACTCCATTCATCGGCAAAGAAAAGAAGGGATAATGATCCAACCAGTGGAGATGCCAGACAGATCAGAAACGACATGGATTACATCAAAGGATAGGCCCCTAAATGTTCACGCCAGGAAACTAGGAATATCTCATAACGACTTATACAGATACTACGTAAATTAACACATTTTATTAAGAAATTAGTAGAGCCTCTCAAAATCTTATTGAGCGACAAATAAAGAGAATTGTTTACCGATATTTTGAAATGGGAGCATTTAACATTACATGTTATAGCTGTACATTTTTATTGGTTACTGTATTGTATTGTTTGTTATTTATTTAAAGAGAGAAGTTGGAACAGAAAATAGTTAAGATACAGTTAATAAATATTTCCCTATAGCATATTGTGGACATACTACTACAAGAGAAATTTATTAATTAATTTTCGTTTATGTTTTACTCCATAGCTTTTGAGTTCTTTTCCTTCCTGTTAGATTTCGTAAATTATGTGTAAATTCTTTAAAAAATCTTTGGTTTTTTTAAATTTTCTTCTCTCTTTCGCTTTTTTAAAGAAATATAATTAATTTTAAACTGAAATTTTTATAATACTGGGAGAAATGGAAAAAAATCATATCCCCTTGATAAAGAAGAATGATGAAAAATACATGAAAAGTATAATTTTTTTCTTTAGCAAAAAACACCCTCATTACGACCTGAAAATTTGTCATACTGCAACGCATTTTTTTACATTGCTTCGTAGGCATGTTGTACTGACAATTTTGTGGTATTATAAGTTCATTCTTACGTATTGCAGTGTAAAAAATAAAAGCTGTGGTAAAATTATAATGAAAATATATTCATTCTTTAGTATGAAATTTAAGGCATCACGCATTGTTACTTACAATATAAATACAAACTAAAACCAATTATTATGACCTGAGTAACGTAGACCTTATACCCGGCCTGTCACACTACAAAGCAAAGTCTGTAAGGAAAATGGAACATTTTTCATTGACTTTTTTAGTCACTATGCTTGCTACTGGCTTTATTTAATAAAATAAAACAAAATTTAATTTTTCTAACCTAAGCTCCGTTAAACAACCATATTTTGTAATAATAATAAATATTCATTTAAAATTTCCCTAAGTAAACATCGCAAGATGGTAATTATTAGACCATAAGCAGCACGAGAGAAACTTCTTTTAGCTTCATTCACTATTTTCAAATTTTTTTTAAAATATATGAACTATTAGTAACTGAACCCTAACTGTTGGCCATTAACAACCCAATTAACGGATTTCGGCCTGCATTAACACATCCTTCCAGGCGCCTCTACTTCTTGCGCGACTACGCCAGCTTGTCAAACCAATCGATGACATAGCGTTCTCGATCTGGTTCTTCCAACGCAAACAAGGTTGTCCTCTTCGCCGACTTCCGCAGATCCCCGCATCAAATGCCCGTCTCGCCGAAGCATTCTCCTCCATTCGAACTACATGGCCGAGCTAGCGCAGCCGCTGGATGTTAATACGTTGCAAAACGCCCATGTCGTTGAGGAGCTCATACAACTCACTGTTGAATCGAATGCGGAAGTCATCGCTAACTCGCCTAAGATTTTACGTAGGACTTTTTTCTCGATTACTCTCAACGCTTCTGCATCAGTGCTTAATAGTGTCCACCTTTCTGCACCATTACATTACATACATTAGTTTTGTCAATTGCCTATTGAGACCATAGTAGCACCTGTTGGCAAGAGTGATCCTGCGCTTGGCCTCCAGACTGGCATCATTTTCGGTATTTTGATAAATAAATTCCTTTACTATATCGAAAGTATAGTTATCAGCCGTAATCAGAGATCCAATACTTGTCGATAACATATTCGTCGTTTTGCTCTCATTTACTGCCAGACTCATCTTAGTAGACTCCCGTTGAATAGCACTTAAGGCAGCTATGGAATGATGTATGTAGAGTACATTTGATGTACTATTGATGTATGTATAGTACATCAACTCAAATCACATTTTTTATTATTATGGAAGGTTAAGATATTAGTCCTTCTCATTATTTTAAGTATAGGAAACACTACTATACTAACACCAACTGCTTTCTCTACACCACCTTTCGCGAGATGTTATGCATATTGTTATTTGGTGGAATATCGTGAAAAAAGAAACAAAATTTGTATTTCTTACAATTACGTCTCTTGCCAGAAATCACATTAAGTTGTAATTGAAATATTTTAAATTTAAATTAGATTATTGGTTAATTAGATGGTCTAAGCTCCGTAATAATTTTGCTGCTGTAAAGTTAGCCATTTATAGAGACAAGTTATGATGTCTTTAAACAGTTCCTTCTAAAAATCAAAGGCATATCCCTTTTGGCTTAATTTTTCACAATTTCTTTCCAAACTCCTATGCTATGAGAACCGTTGACAGTGAAATATTTTAAGTCCATTATAGCCAGAAAATTAATTGGAAGTGAGATTTTCTGGCATAATCTGTAATTGAAAAATAATCGTTGAATTTGACTTTCGGGAGCTCATGCCACATTGGAGATTCTGCACGAGCGCTTAGAGGGCATGGTAATATCAGAGAGGTAATGTGAACTGTCGGGTAAAATTTTTTTTGAATTTGTCTTTAGTTACAAGCCACAGCGGCCTCTGAACTCATCATGACCCATGACATCGGCTAAATTCAGCCTGATTTATGTATGTACCAGAGTCAAGCATTTTTCCACCCAGAGAAGTCGTTACATTTGTACGATTTGAAATTCCAGACATAATATCGTCACCAATTTTTTCAATTCAATTAAAAATTTCAATAATATCTCATACCCACAATGTTTAATTTAATACAGATAGGAAGTGTTTGGAGAACGACAACAACTCAAAAAATTTATAAAACGAATTAAATGTTCAATTTTTTTATGTAATAGTTTAAAAAATAAAACATATTGTTATGTTTTACCTTTTTAAAACGTTTAGAGTATGAGTTCGTTGAATGCAAACAAAATAAAAACAAATATATGTTTAGTTTCAATTAAACTCTTGTTCGCACTACTTTTGTGCCACTGTTCATAACTTGATGTTACAACAACAATTTGCTTTATTCGTTATTCTTTTTTACACTTCTGTTCGCGTACACACTAACAAATGTTCGGTAGATATTTACAACGACGACCTTCAAACCATGACTGTTTTTTACAAACGCAACGCGTCTTCACACAAGACTGACTGAATTCTTACTACTCGTTGCCTGCTTTGTCTTGCCTTTTTATATGCCGACGTAATCAGTCTGATGAAGGGTTTCGCCTTCTCGAGAACTCTATCGCGAATTCATTATTGTTTGTGTATTTTGTTCACATTGTTTGTTGTTGAGTTCTCGTTTACTTGTCTATCCCCATTTTTTCATACTGGTGTTGTTGGTTTACTTGTAACAAGTTCGTTGTATTTGTTTGTGTAGCTTTTGCTCATTTTAATATTAAACGATGTACACCGTTTCCATTTTCGTAACAATATATTAGAACGCTATGAGATAGATATAAGTTTAAGTTAGATCAAGAACACTTTTGTCAAAGTTTTTCCGAAACATCCCAGATATGCTTAATTGAGTTAAGATTGGGCGAGCAAGTATATTAAGGTGCTGAATATAGGAGTCAGCCCAAGTGATTTAATGACACCGCCAGGGGTTTAATCGGAATATCAGGCCGTTTTGAAAAAGTATAAAAAATTACCCCAAACTTAACAAAAACAATGAAATTTAAACTCCAACGAAAGTAATATCAAAAAAATTTAATAATGTAAAACAAAAAAATTCAAGTCAGATGATGCAGACTCTTACAATAGCTAAGGGCATGATCTATACCAAGCAGGCCTTGTACGATCCAATTGAAATTTGGGTAGAGAAAACGTTATAGTGGTAGCAGCATCATCTTATAATAGACGAATTCATTAATGTATTTGGAACTTCTAGAAGATATCCTTATTACAAAATTTGAAAAATGTTCTGAAGGTCACTATAACTTTCCATAGGGCTGTACATGTTACGCAAAAAAAAATTAAAAATTTCTATGCAAAAATGTTGATCTACTTCCATGGAAGGCGTGACGTCCCGATTCCAATTCCATAGAAATCTTCTCTACAGTTAAAATTTACAGAAAGGGAAGGCAAATTTTTCCCAGAATCTTTAACAGGGAAAATTGGAGAGTTCTGAATCACTTTGTAAACTCCATGACAAATACAATATTTGCGTTTTTAAGTACTAAAGATGTCCCAACAACAAATAAGACAATAAATGTTTATTGTTCCAAGAGTGAATTGTGGTATGAACCTTAACAATTTATACTGGCTATAGAACTTTGTAATTAAATCAACTTTACTCTTCGAGGACGCGGTTTTGTAGTTGGCTTTAGACAAAATGAATAATCGAACCCTGGCTACCACCAGACATATTGGCGAAAGAAGCAAATTGTCTTATAAAAATTCAAGATGCGATAATTAGCCCACTTGTAGCGGCATCAGACAGACATAGCAATGCAGAACAGAATTTAGATTGAACCTGTCAAGATTCAATCTGAGTGCAGTGAAAAGGGGATATCGACCTCTGAGTGCAGACTGCAGACTGCAGACCCAGCAGACTGGGAGTATCTCATAACGACTTCTGCAGAAGCTAAAACGACGAAGAACAAGCGTAGACCACGGAAATGAAGTATTCTTGAACATCTAGAATTTACTGACAAACATGTCCACCAAAAGGTGATCTGAGATGCCTACCAGAAGTAACATTGGAACAATTTTATTGTAATTATTTAAAACGATTTTACTCACGTTGGTTTCTCTGTTTCTACAAACATTTATAAATACGTATAAACGTACATTAAAAAGAAAATTATAAACTTCCCAATTAGTGTGCTTTCTAGTCGTCTTAATTTTTGGCAGTAAAACTTTTAGCAAAACTAGTAAAACAAAAAAACTTTACGTAGGTTCATTTGAATCTTTATAAACGACAGACAGTTAAAAAGTGTGATGTAGAGTAGTGAAAAAAAGAAAAACAAAAATGAATATAATACTGTAAAAACGAAATCTCAGTACCTGAATCACACGTAAAAAGTATTACGTTAAAGCAGAAATGTAATGTTTTTTTTTCTCAGTCACTATTAAATTTGAAGCGCAAGTTTCACTGACATTTTCAGCGCTAAATAAACCCGGTAATACCAGCATAACAGTTTTTTACAATATATTCACATAGGAGAGCAAGCACTAGGATGACTAAAGCAGAAAATATATTTTTTTTTTTTAGTTTTTATAAGTTCTCAACCACTTTTAAGCGCCGGTGGGGGAACCAGGTAAATCACGTATCCGTTAAATTTGTAAAAGGGAAAAGTGAAAAAATTTTCATATTTACAGAAGTGGAAAAGTCTTTGGAAAGTAAAATTTCATAATCTTAGGGGAAAGTGAATTAAGTAGTGTTGGAGTTTCTTTCCTGTTTTCAAGAATTTCTCCTTCTAAACTGAAATTTTTAAGTAAATGTGCACAATCTCTATGTATATAAGATTATAAACGGAAGTAAGTACATAAAGCAGTTTTGATTGTTTTTAAATTTTGTTTATTTCTACTTTTAAATTATTAAAGGAATATATTTCAAATTACAAATTAAAATGTGTTTTAAATGGACAGTCGTTTAATTTTTATTGCAAAATTTTTAAGTAAAAAATTTCGATTGCAAGAGCATGAATGCTGTTACGAAAATGGAAACATTGTTTAACATTAAAATGAGAGCTAGAGCTACACAAACAAATACAACGAACTTGTTTACAAGTAAACCAACAACATTAGTATGAAAGAAAAGGGGAAATACAAGTAAGCTAGAACGCAACAACAAGCAAAAAAATACACAAACAACAATAAAGTCGCGATAGAGTTCTCTTCGACTTCATCAAAAGGGTGTGAACAGAGGAGAATAACGAATAAACAAATTGTTGTTGTATCGTTAAGTTGTATATGGTGGCACACAAAAGTAGGGCGAACAATAAAGAGTTTAATTGAAACAAAACACATATTTGTGTTTACTTTATTTGCAATTAACGAACTCATATTTTATACTTTTTTAAAAAGGTAAAAACGTAACTATACTATTGTGAGTATATTGGGAACAGATAAATATAGTAAAAGGATGCCTAAGTAATACTTCCAAATACATTTACATATCCGTAGTTTTTTCTAAAAAACATCTAGAAAGGTTTAGAAACATTTGGTATGCCCGTAGATTTTCTTTAGTCAAACCTTTTGCTTGTTAGCACGGCAAGCTGAAATCTCTAGGAAATTTTATAAATGGCACTAAAAATACTTAGAAAGAAAAAAGGCACAAAGTAAAGACAAAACAAAAAAAAAAAACGACAGTATTATTTACTATTTAATCCCTTTTCATGTATAAAACTAATGCGCAAAATTTGTTGATATTTTGCGAAATATCAAGGAAAACGAAAAAGAGTAGTTGGAATCACTGGGCGTATACATACATATGTGTCCCAATATTCTTTATGCGGTAAACTTTGAAAAATTCTTTAACTTAATAAAATTCGAGTAGGAAAATATGGATAAAGGCGTAGATAAATTTGGGTACAATTGCCACAAAAGGGTGAAATTTTGAAAAGCAATGATAGTAGTTTCTTGCATTTTTTGAAACTCCAACGGTTTCTTCCTTGGCAAGTTTCACAACATATATGATGTCTAACCTTTTCGGGAACGTGATCGGCAATTTATAGTTATATGCCACCTAATTAAGACGAGGGATTAGCAGCAGCCTCTTTTTTTATAACTACTTTAGGCTATTGTTAATAGAAATAACAACCGATTAATGATGTTTCTTTACTAGATCCATACAAGTGCTAAGCATTTGACATAGCCGTATTTCTCGCTCACATGAAATCCAGGAGCGTCTAATATATCCTGAAAAAATCACTATTTGATTGTATTTTGGGCTGGCGGCGTCATCGGTACATATCTCTGTGAGAACGAAGTTGGCCAGATCTTCACTGTTGTTGGAAACTGTGATTACCAGCTTCTTTAGGCCTGAATTGGATCATCTGGACACCAAGGACATGCGGTTACAAGAGAACGGCGCTACGTACCGCCATGGATATTCTGCAGGAGCTATTTGAGATGGGGCCATTAGATTTTTTCTTGTGATGTTTATGTAATAAACTACAACAGTCCTCAAAGTCAGCATAAGATGGGCCGAAGTCATAGAAGATTGGCCATTGCGGATGAGCTCTACCCGGAGATGCGTGCGAACATTTGAACGATAATAGCATGAATAAAAAAATAAACAAATTATGATTTTGTTTAGATTAAGTTTGTAGAATGTTTAATAGAATGTGAAAATTCAAAATGTTAAAAGCTAGGGGATGTATATGTATTGGGAACCTATTAAATTTTCGAATTCTACCTTGACTAGTGGAATCTCTATATGTGTGTTTCATCTGCGCTGCAATCTTATTTTGTCGCCTATGAATTTTTTTTTTTGTTAGAAGCTGAATGCAGTATGTCATAATACCAGGTTGGTTAAATCACCAGTAATTAACTAAAATTTTAGTATGACCATAGTTCCTTAGCTTCCGCGTTTAGCCTCATTGCTTAGTGCATAACTCTTGTAAGCCAGTTATGGATACTAATGTCTTGAGATAGGAGAGAGTAGCAACTTTTTTTAAAATCAAATCTGCCTTGAACATACATAGCGATCCGTTGTGATATTAGAAGAAGCGATGTCACATAGCTAACTAACATGAATAAAGTAGTTCGACAATTCACAATGGAGCCTGAAAGTTTAATAAATTAATTGAGCGATCTGGTATCAAACAAAAGCCTTTCCGTTATATTATCTGGAAAGTATTTAGAAAAAATTGGCAATAACTTGATTATCCCTAACTGATTTAAAAGCCCTGTAGAAGTTATTTTAAGGTAATGAAAGTTATTCCGCTGGCCTAAACATTATGAAATGGCACACGAGAATGAATATAGTGACAGAGATGTCATAACGATTAAGTTGATTGGTATGCTTCTTATACAATTTAGACTGGGTGAGTCTGAAGCAATATTTTTCCTAAGTCCATGATTCTTCGGTAGGCTTTGGAATACCTTTTCATAATTGAAAGTCTAAGAAAATGATGAATGAAATTTACAATTTACAAAATTACAAGTTCTAAAAAAGCATCTATTGTTATGTTCATTACAACCAGTATTAAATTAATTTTTTTTAATACATTTTATTTTTTAAACCACTGTTGCGAGTTTTAATTCCCAATTATTACTTTTGTTGATATACATTTTTTGCGAAAAAATATCGCTGACAACTAAAAATTTTTCTTTCTTAATCAGCTGATTGGCCACAATAGAACCCTTTAGTCAGAATAACAACCTAGCGTCTCACATCACTCATGTTGTGCCTGCAAATTTCATCCACACCTGATGGGACCTACAATTTAATGTTGAAAATGCTTATGGCAGTTTTAATTATTCTTAGAGATATTGCCAGAAAACTGCTGCCGAAAGGGAGTTTCCAATAGAAATATTTTTCAGATTTCGTTTTCTTAGAGATGTCTTAGCCGGAGGTTGAATCACGATCGCTCGTCTAATATGTCAAATGACTATCTACTAGACTATGGCAACTTGAATTAAAAAAATACTGTCCGTATTATTGGTGTTATATAAATGTTTATAGTCGTAATGTATACAAGCGCGTGCATATATATAAGTATAGACAATCCCTCTTATACTTGGTTGCATTACAAAAAGTAATAAGAACCACAAATATGTGTATATAGATGAGTAAAAATGACATACAAATATAATAGCTAAAGGGGTGTGTATCTGCAATAGCAGGTTATGAGCTTAATTTGTTGGTGGCACTCATTTGAAAATTTTTGCCACAAAATCCTCAAAAATGGAAAACAAAAAAACAATACAAGTAATTAAAACAAAATACCAAAAGTTGCAGGAAGAGTTAGAGAATAGACTGAATTCAAAAACAATAACTAGAACAGTTTACATGGCTAATAAAAGCATTTAGGAAATATGCATTACAACACAATGAGATCGTATAACAACAATTTGCTTTTGCATACACAATTTTAATCTTGTTATAAAAAGTTTTAAATGTTGTACTTATGCATTAAACGAACGAAGTATGCTCATATTATGCAAATATTTTATTTGTAATTTATTCTGGTTATTGTTTGTTGTCGAAATATAAGTTCCGGAAATACTATGGGTTGACGGCGATGTTTGTTACACCTAAGTAGGAATTAAAAATTAAAATTATTATGTCACAATTTCGGAAATTATGAATAAAAATTTACCGAAATTTTAAAAATTATGCGTATGACTATTATATCTACCACAATTGAAAATTTACGTAACAGATATTATTATTTTTGTTGCAATTACAGTAAAATTGTGTTTTATATGTAATAATGAAATTTACACATGAACATCGAATCACAACTTATGATATTCTGTTATTGTATTTTGTAGTGATTACAATAGTAATAATAATAACAAAGGATCACAAAAAAATTGTATTATCATTAATAATGATAATGAAAGCATTGATAATTAAATTCAACAATAATAAACATTATTTTTTTTTAACATTATAGTCAACCAAACATAGATTTTCTTAAATAAAAGAAACAGCCTTGAGAGTATTCGAGAGAAAAGTACTACGTAAGATCTTCGGTCCACTGCGAGTTGGCGATGATTTCCGCATCCGATCCAACAGTGACCTGCTCAACGACATAGGCATTGAGCACCATATTAATATCCGTCGGCTGCGCTGGCTCTGCCATGTCGTTCGAATGGAGGGGCTCTGCGGAATTCGGCGAAGAGGACGACCTTGTATGTGTTGGAAGGAGCAGATCGAGGTAGCTCTGTAATCGATTGGTGTGACCAACTGGCGTAGGTGCGCAAGTAATAGTGGCGCCTGGAAGTATATGTTAAGGCAGGCCAAAATCCGTTAATCGGGTTCTTAATGGCCAATTAAGTAAGTAAAGTAAGTAAAAGAAACAAAATTTTCTCACAAAATCCGTATTTCCTTACCATAACACAATATTACGTAACAAGACTTTATAGCAGGGGTCGGCACAAAGAGAACATGATTAAAATGTGCCTGTAATTGTGAGAAGCATGTTTCAACCCATTGGAAAATTGTTAGTAATATTTTCAAGTGTACTTCTTAACCTGAAGTCGCCGTAGTCTAGTAGGTAGTGTGTTGGCTTATTGGACGTAAAGTCAGGGTTCGAGCCCCAGGCCAGACATCAAAACAAAAATACAAAAAGTATTTTTTCGGCGACTTTCTCTTAGCAGATTTCTGGCAAAAATTCTGAGTAAATAAAATTGCCATGAAAAATTTCTCAAAAATATGACGTTCGGAGTCGACTTTAAACTGTTCCATCACTCATGTATAAAATTAACACACACAACTTAAGTGGAGTGAGAAACTACGTCGTAATCCTGATTGAAGGGTTGTAATGACCAATTATGTATGTACTTCTTAACCTAATAATATGTATATGTAATGGAACATAAAAAAAATGTACAGCGCCAAATCCCTAAAGACTTGACCATATTATTCCAAAAATCAAGATCATTTCTCATTGGTATTAGTGAATCTTACCGAATTATTTCTTCGGGTGTGTAATTGAAACTTGAAAAAAGCGACATTATTCTTCTTCTTTAGAAGCTGATAAGCGACTGAATGCTTTTTTACGGACTTGATTGATGTTCGTGTCCTTAGTGTGTAAAAAAAACGAAGATGTCCGGCCTATGAGGGCATTGGTTGCCGACCAGAGATCAGCAATGAGTATTCAAAAAGATGAGTAGAACCGAATTATACCCATAATTTCTGATACTTATATGCATTCATACTTATTTTAATATCATGCTGATACTACTCGTATTAAAAGTTTGAAGTACTCATCGTACTCATACTGAACAATACGTATGATGTTGTTGATTTCGACTGTCCATGACTCAACATTTACAAGAATCACAAAATAAGTATGATTCGCTTACGAACACTACAATACTCACTAGAAGTATGTACGTGTGTTTGCTTGCTGTCTTTGTCATGTTCTTATTTCTTTTTTTGTAAATTTGATGAATTTTTCGAGTCACTCGAATCATTTATAAGTATTTTTCTAACGTTATGAATCGGAAAGAGTGGGCATATGAATCAAACATATTTCGAATGGTATGAGTTCGATGTCAACGTTGTACTCATACTTATTGTACTCATACTTATAAATCAACGTTGTACTGAGTACGAAGGAATAAGTGTAGCTAAATTTCAATATTGTTGACTCAATTATATTCAAAATTTTATGAGTGCTTATGAGTAGCGAAAAAACGATTCATTGCTGATACCTGGTGCCGACCACTGGTTAAAGCTCAGTTAAAGCCGACCGTAACGGAATATGAGTGCAACAACAAGAATCAGCTGATCGATATTGCTATATATATAAGGCAATACGAATGGTTATAGAAATGTAATGTAACGTAAGCGGAACGTAAGAATCTGTAAAAAATATAATTTTCTTACATTTTTACGTGACATCTGTTTAGCAGTGTTAACAACAGTCAATATTAAAAACCTCCAAAACTGAAAATTGAAACTGTAAACAGAATTTAAATTTTTTACATAAATATATTATATTTATCCGTATGTGTAATTCTCATTAAATAAAACTTCAGATTGTAAAAACCAAAATTATATTTTATTTCATTATTAACTTTTATAATTTAAAATAAAAATAAATACTATTTTTCCCTGTTTAACTAATTAAATATCCACAAGCGTTCGAAATGCATTTCCGTTTGCTTTTTGCCTCATTAGAGAAAATAAAAAACATTTTTGTTTTATTCTTATAAATTCGTTTTCCGAAATACTTATGTGCTGTTTCTGTAAGATAAACGATTTCACTTGCTTGTCTATTTATATGGGAAATACAAACACAAAATTGAGTGTTTTTGTTTGCCACAAGAAACAAAATTGATTGTTTTTATTTGTGTGAAAGTGAAATTGTTTGTCTTACAGAAACAGCACATAAATATTTTAATAAAAAAATAAATATAAAATCGTTGCAATGAATCTAAAATCGCTGTAGTGATAACACTGAATTAACAGCTGAATTAAAGAAAATCAAAAGGTGCCAGATTAAAGGAGCAAAAAGTAGTGAAAAGGAAAAGGAATTTAAAATTAAAATTTGAAATTAAAATTAAACCACCTTAAGAAATTAAAATAAAAAGCCTTTAAAAAGTGAAACTACTAAAATGAACGATGAGCAGCTTATTTTGTTGGTACACCTTACCGACTTTTTGTACCTTTGTTTACCCAAAAACATATGAGACGTTTTTACGTTGTATAATTGCGCTTATATTTTTACGTTAAATAACGTTACTGTTACATTACGTGACATTTGCTAACTGAGCCTTTACCCAAACAGCTAGTTAAAATTAAGTTCCTAACGAACGTTTCAATGTCCGTCCTCGTCTATGAATCATTCAGATGTAACTCTTATAAGACACAGTCATATCGTTGGAAATTACATTGCCGATGTACTGGTCTGAGACGGTCCGCAGCTCACCATATCCGACATGTTGTAGGTACTCCGATTGCCTCGGTTAATTTGAATATTGTTTACTATTTTTATAGCGAGACTCAATCTTATTGTCAGGAGAAGGATACATGCAATATTGCTAGACTTTGATTTACACTTATGAATAAAAAGAGTACTGACTCACTTCTGTCCTTAAATCGCATGCCAATTCATCGCACAATATCGCTTCCAGCAAGCCACTGCTCAGGCATGCAGAAAGAGTTGGCATTACGGCAAATGACTTCTGCGGAAGCTGCGCATAACGAAGATACTGTCTTTCAGTGTCAGTGGCCTGCTCTTGGAGGCTTCTAAACTCTCACTTTCTGATATGCTTGACCAAGCTTTCAGACAAAAAGATTGCTGCAGTAAAGAGATTTATGTTGTACCAGATTGGTTTTCTCTTTTTTATTGTAAATACGGGCCTTCCCTTAAGAGGGGTCCGCTACATTGACTAATCTAATTTAATCTCACTTGAAAATAGTGTTACGTCTTTACCCCTTTTAAAAACGTTTAAAATATGAGTTCGTAGATTGCAAATAAAAAAAAAGTTTTTAGTTTTAGATAAATTCTTTATTGTTCGCATAATTCCGTGTGCCACTGTTTGCAACTTGATTTAAATTACAACAGTTTGCTTTGTTTTGTTATTCTTATTTACACTCTTCTGCGTAAACACTAACAACTGCTCGTTAGATCCTTACAAGGGCGATCTTCAAACCACGACTGTTTTCTTCACAGGCAACACGTCTTCACACATGACTGACTGAATTCTTACTACTCGTTGCCTGCTTTGCCTTGCGTTTTTATATGACCACGCAAACAGTCTGATGAAGGTTATTGAAGTCGAATGTTCGTGGTTTCGCTTTCACGAGATTTATAGTGCGACTCCATTGTTGTTTATATAAATTAATTTTTAAAAAAATAGGTATTTTGTTGGGCTTCTGGTTTATAAATTATTTATTTAACCTGATGTGTTGTTTTAAAGTTTTCATATTATTTATTTTATTTTAATACGTTAGTTGTGATTTTAGTTTTAATGTTAATTTAATTTCATATTAATTTTATTTTTCACTTAAACTTTATCCACTATGTGGAACTTTTAAAAAATTAAAATAATTTTATTACATTCAACTATTAATAAGTATTTATTTTAATTTTATTTTAAATTATTTTATGAAATTCTTAACTTATAAGTATTTTAGTTCCTTCCAATTTAAAGGGTGTCACTTAAACTTTATCCACTATGTGGAATTTTTAATAAGTTACATTAATTTTTATTTCTTTCTATTTTCAACTGTTGTTTTTAATTTTTATTGGAAATTATTTTTCAAAATTCATATTTTAGTTTATCAATTTTTAAAGTAGTATAGTTTTGTCATATAAGTAAAGGTTTCACTGAAAGCAATTAATATTCTTAATGTTAATGGCACTTAAACTTTATCCACTATGAGGAATTTTTAATAAGTTAAATTAATTTTTATTTCTTTCTATTTTCAACTGTTGTTTTTAATTTTTATTTGAAATTATTTTTTCAAAATTCATATTTTAGTTTATCAATTTTTAAAATAGTTTAGTTTTATCATATAAGTAAAGATTTCACTGAAAGCAATTAATATTCTTAATGCTAATGGCACTTTCTCAAAACCGTCCTCACTGGACCGAAGCGTAAGTTAATACTGAAACTCAGCTTTCAATGAAATACGTTACAATAGCAAAGGATAATAGAATGAAAAAGAAGATCAATGAAAAAAATATCAATGAAACTCTTCCGCATAGCAACAGTTAGAATAATAATTAAGAAAGCATCAAAATAATTTTACTTTACTAAGCAACAAAGCAGCAATAACAAAAATATCAATGAAAAGAAGAGTAGCAAAAATGTTATTCTTTAACATATTAACTTGCGTAGTAACAATTAAGAATATTAATTGAAAACATAAATATAATTTTTACAAAAAGGCAATAACAAAAAATATGAATGAAAAGGAGAGAAGTAACAATGTAATAGAGTAGAACAATTAATTAACCCATTGTTAACTGCTCCCCCTTTTAAGATTCAGACGTCCTCGTCTGAAACACTAGAAAAATAATGAGAAATAACCTATTTTAGAGTTCATATAAAAATAGTGAAATAGGATTTTAAAATCCATTTACAAATTTCTTTAACATAAAATAAGTATTACAAAGTAAATAAATCTACAAGTTTGTCTGTCGTTGCTACTGGATTTATTGCCAACTAGAAAATTTTTAGATTGCGGTGAGAAATTTAATATTGTCCTTATGAACAATTCTGTCGTCAATTCTAAGTGTTGTTCCTAAGTCTTGCTGAACTATTCTCTCATTAAAGACTTTGCTAAATTTGTTACCTAAACGCTTATTTATCCTTACATAGACCTTATCGCCTGGCCTATATGTTCTCGTGATTGCATTCTTATTATGGTAGTGCAAGTCGGCTTTCTGTTTAGCTACAATTCTTGAGTGGATCGTTACTCTTAAGTCGTCTGGTATAGCCTGAACTATATCGACTGGTCTCATACCAACAGTGGAGTGAATTGTTCTATTATATTTCGATGTGGCAAGGAGAATAAGTTCCAGTGGATCTGTTGAGATGTCATCTAATCGAAGACATCTGGCGATTTCCGTTAACGTACTGTGGAAACGTTCAACTTGCCCATTGGATGTGCTGTGAAGTGGTGGAATTGTATAGATGTCAGCACCAAAGTTATTTTTTACAAGTGTTTTAACTGTCTCGGAATTAAAAGACTTTTCGTTATCACATACTATCATCTTTGTGTTTCCAAAAATATTTAAGACTTCCAGAAGTGCTGGTTTTACATCAATGATAGCCCTTGAAGCAATTGGCCTAACAACAGCAAATTTCGAAAATTTATCTAAGCAGGTAAGAAAGAAAAGTTTGTTTGTATTGTAAATATCAATGTGAAGTACTTCCCCCATACAAGATGGTATTGGAGTTTCAGCCATTTGCTGTTTTCGTGGGTGCCTGGAATATTTTCCTTCTTGACATGTTCTACAAGTGGCTATGATATGTTTTAATTGCTTTCTCATATTGGGAAAATAATAATCTTTAAGAATCTGGCTAACATTTTCTCTAAGGGATCGATGAGCTCTATTGTGTTCACTGTTAAATATTTCCAATTGATCACTCGGGTTAAAAACATCGGTAAAAATTTTTGGGATAGCGGAATTTAACTGAAGGGTAATAGGATATTAGAAAATGTTGTATTTGTGCTAAACAATGTAAGTCGCAATGTATTGCATTTACAACGCGGGGGTTTATTGAGGTATGAATCAATTCTAGAAGTTCCTCAGCAGTTCTATATGAAATCCGATAGCGGATACGGTCCCTAAATATTATTTTTGTTTCCTTCTTCAGAAAATTTTCCCGGACAAGGATAATTTGGTTTTTGAAGCAATTAATGGGGTTTTCAACGTAGGGTATAACTTCGGTGGACGAAATCTCACTAGCGCAGGCCTGAATGGAATCCAATGATGTTGAGTCTGTTGCCATACTCAAAAATTGCCGAGATAAAGCGTCTGCAACTATGTTATCCCTGCCTGGCTTGTAAAATAATGTTGGAGCATACTCCTCTATAAATGCCTTCCAACGCTTTATTTTCGAATTCGGGTTCCTGTCGGAAACGGAAAAAGTCAATGGCTGATGATCCGTAAATATGTTCAGGTTTTTTACACCATAGAGATAATGCCTAAGTGACTTAAGTGCCCACACGATGGCCAACAATTCCCTTTCATTGGTAGCGTAATTCTCCTCTGCTGGAGATAAGGTCCTTGAAATCATGGTAATTGGACGTCCGCCTTGTGAAAGCACTGCACCAATTGCGTGGGAGGATGCATCCGTCGTAAGATCAAACGGCCTTTCGAAGTTTGGGTATAGAAGCAATCAGCCTCAGACGGAAGCAATTTCTTTAACCTTTCGAAGGCGGTCAAAGCTTCGTTATCCAATTCAATCCTAACTAACTTGGATTGACGAGCGCCTACATGCCCATTCTCCCCTCGTAAGTACTTAGTTAATGGCTTTGCAATAGAAGCGTAATCTTTTACGAAACGCCTATAATAACCTGCGAGCCCCAAGAATGACCTAAGGCCTCTCAAAGTAGAGGGAGTTTCATAGTTAACTATAGCCTCAATCTTACTTGGACACGTTTTAATGCCCTTAGTAGATACGACAAAGCCGAGGTATTCTACGGAAGTTTGAAAAAACTTGGACTTTTCCAACAACACGCGCATGTTAGCATTGAGAAGTTTCTTCAAAATTTTGTGAATATCATTCATATGGCTCCGCTCAGAGTCGGAGAATATAATGATGTCATCAATATAGACGTGACAACACTTTCCTATATCCTCCCGCAAAATGTCATCGATAGCGCGTTGAAAAATGCTTGGTGCATTTTTTAGCCAAAACGGCAAGCGACAAAACTCGTACTTGCCATTATTCACGCTGAAAGCTGTTTTTCCCTATCACGCTCAACCAAGTTGATTTGGTGAAAACCACTTTTCAAATCTAGGGTTGTGAAAAACTTAGCTTTCCCGAGATTTGCCATAATGACAGAGGGATCAGGAATAGGATATTTATCGCATATAGTCTTTGAGTTCAATTTCGTAAAATCGAATACAAGACGTTTATTAGGTCTGCCACATTCGTCGAGTCCCTTTTTGTCCACTACCCAAATAGGGCTATTATAGGCAGAACGTGATGGTCGTATTATGCCATCTCTTAAAAGTTGTTCTACTTCCTTGTTGACAAAGTCGATCATTGAGATTGGGTATGACTGGTACCTGGAATAAATGGGTTCCTCGTCTCTCGTCCTAATTGTAGCGGAGATATTGGTATTATATGGTAGGGCTTCATTTGGTTTAGCGAATACTTCTGCATTTTCCTGGATCAGATCGTACAACTCAGCCTCAATATTCCCTGGAATTCCTTCTAGTACTAAGTTATTGATTACATCTAAATTCAAATACTTCAGCCTTATCCCCCTTCGAAAAACATAACATTATTACCCGTATCTATTACACCATTTATTCCCTTAATGAAGTTAAAACCTAGTATACCATCGAATAATGGCAAATTTTCCAGTAGATAAAAAGTTTCGGTCCTGTTAAATACATTCACTAAAGCCGTCTGATCGATTCTACTAGCGCCATGAACAGACCTGACAAAGAAAGGCCTAGAAAGTTTTTTATACCCTTTAGATTCCGCGAATTTTTTATATAGCTTTTCGTAGATCCAGTGTCAACTAAAAGCTTAACAGTACTGTCCCCTATCGTTCTCTCGAAGTAGGGGAGAATTGACTTTCCCCTAAAAAATTAATCTCATCTTCAAAGGACAAATTCTCTAGGTTTGCTGGTGTTGAATCTCCCTCCCATGGGTGCTGCTGTTGGCTTTCGTGACCTAAATGATTTATACTTTGCCTATTCTGAAAATTTGGACGACTAGTAGATCTAACAGTGCGCATACTCACATCAGTATCGATTTCCTATGAATGGGGTTGTAAATTAGGACCCCGGGTATTTGGTGTTCCAATATCTGCTCGAGAATTTTGTGGAAACTGAGAGCAAGATGGTTTTGGCTGACTATGGGGTTGCCCCATTTGACCACTAAATGGCAAGTTTCCAATTGGAGCCTTCGAATAAAAATGGGATGGCGGTGGGTGAAATTGTTGTGACTGAACATAATGTTGTTGCGGTTGTTGTTGGACTTGTCTATGTAAAGTTGAGTTTCCCGTTGGTTGTCCTAAAAAATTACCAGTTGACCGGTTACCGGAAATGGAAGCATTAAAGTAATTGGATCTAGGGTTTGTATGGGGAAAATATGCCTGTTGAACGTTACCAAGCCCGTTATTATAAATTGTGGCAAATCGGTATCTGTTTTGATTTGTCTCTAACTCCTGTGCCATTGCCAAAGCAGTAGGCAGATCCGCTGGCTTACACGCAAATAAGGTATCACATAGTGGTTTATTGAGACCCGAAATAAAAACTCGCAGTGCATCTATCCTATATTTCTGGTTAAGTGACTGGATCAATGAAGAATTTCCATCATAGGACATTATAACCTTGTTGATTATGGAGGTCAATCTACTTTCAATATCACTATAAAAATTAATGATAGGTCTTTGGCCTTGTCTTAAGGTAGAAAGCTCCTGCTCTAATGTGTAAATAGAAGTCTTATCAGAATACGCAAAATCCAATCTATCAAGTATAGCATGAAAGTTTAAAACTGTGTTGTAGCTACTTAGAACAGAGTCTGCCCTCCCTACAATTTTATTCCTTAATATGGCAACTGCCTGGTAGTACTTAGAACTACCTTTATAACGTTCGAACAACTTGTGGGCCGTAACCGCCGCTTGACGCCAAGAGACGTACCTAAAGGATTCACCTCTAAACTCAGGGACAGACTTCACGATATCAAGTGACTCGTCGCAATCCACTCCCTCAACGATATCTCTGTACTCTTGCACAGCAGATGGGGGTTGAAGTGCGTCGATTTTCCTATTCAATTGGTCAATGACACCCTGAAATTCTTTTCGGGTTTCTTCGGTTGCCTGCCTAACGGCTGCATTGAGAACTGCACTTAGAGCTGCCTCATCCATAGTTTTCTGTGTTGTATTTCTATCACTAATAGTAAAGTCTCGAAGTAGTCTTAAGGTTTCGTCGACGTCGTCAATTATTTCCTCAATAGAATTCATGAAACGCGTTATTCTCGTATAATAATAATAAATAAATATAAATAAATATTGGAATATTTTTCGTCCAAAACTCTTTTTTTTAATTTACATCAATAGCAAAAACAGACAACCTTTTGACAAATAGGTAGAAAATAGCTTCTTAACATACGCTATAATAAGTTTTTTTACAATGGATTCTTTTGATTTTGTGATAGAGGTTACTATAATTTTGATTTTTAATTTTTTTCTTGTAGTCAATCTATTTAACATTCAATTTTTCTCTACAAGGTTTTAAACAATTTAACAACCATAGATGTTTTTTAATAATTTAATTATAGAAAATTACGCTTATCATAAAATATAAAATTAATTTTACTTAAATATTATAATAGTTACGTGACCGCTAATACTGCCTCCTGATGAGTGTCCTCTTCATTAATGATATTTCTAAATGGCTTCAGCTTTTCTTCTTATTTCTCCAGGAAAAGGGTTTTTAATGCAATGTTGGGCGCCAATTAATTTTTAATAAAATAGGTATTTTGTTAGGCTTCTGGTTTATAAATTATTTATTTAACCTGATGTGTTGTTTTAAAGTTTTCATATTATTTATTCTATTTTAATACGTTAGTTGTGATTTTAGTTTTAATGTTAATTTAATTTCGTATTAATTTTAATTTTCACTTAAACTTTATCCACTATGTGGAACTTTTAAAAAATTAAAATAATTTTATTACTTTCAACTATTAATAGGTATTTATTTTAATTTTATTTTAAATTATTTTACGATATTCTTAACTTATAAGTATTTTAGTTCCTTTCAATTTAAAGGGTTTCACTTAAACTTTATCCACTATGAGGAATTTTTAATAAGTTAAATTAATTTTTATTTCTTTCTATTTTCAACTGTTGTTTTTAATTTTTATTGGAAATAATTTTTTCAAAATTCATATTTTAGTTTATCAATTTTTAAAATAGTTTAGTTTTATCATATAAGTAAAGATTTCACTGAAAGCAATTAATATTCTTAATGCTAATGGCACTTTCTCAAAACCGTCCTCACTGGACCGAAGCGTAAGTTAATACTGAAACTCAGCTTTCAATGAAATACGTTACAATAGCAAAGGATAATAGAATGAAAAAGATCAATGAAAAAAATATCAATGAAACTCTTCCGCATAGCAACAGTTAGAATAATAATTAAGAAAGCATCAAAATAATTTTTACTTTACTAAGCAACAAAGCAGCAATAACAAAAATATCAATGAAAAGAAGAGTAGCAAAAATGTTATTCTTTAACATATTAACTTGCATAGTAACAATTAAGAATATTAATTGAAAACATAAATATAATTTTTACAAAAAGTCAATAACAAAAAATATGAATGAAAAGGAGAGAAGTAACAATGTAATAGAGTAGAACAATTAATTAACCCATTGTTAACTTATATTTTGTTCGCATTGCTTGTTGTTGCCTTCTCGCTTACTTGTCTATCCTCTGGTCTTTCATACTGATGTTGTTGGTTTAATTGTAACAAGTTCGTTGTATTTTTTGTGTAACTTTTGCTCATTTTAATATTAAACGACCGACGAACCTTTCGGGAATTTTTTTTTTCGCCGAGGAGGGGTAAATGTACCTAACCACACCATAGAGGAAGTCGTCACATCCTCCGTGTGTGGGACTCACACCCACTAAATCCCCCCCTCGTCTCCTGTGGACTTGTTTGTGCCCACTCCGGAACTACGGTGGTATTACTTCGGAGTGGAGTCCTTTTGGCCCTTTGGCCCCTTCATGTTCATATCCGCGTCCGGATTGCAAATCGAAAGTTGAGGAGTCATCTAAGCGTCTCCACTATTCCTTTCGTCTAGATCATCGTCTCGGTTACGCCCGGCACGTGTGACAGTATCACCTATCCCGACATGCTTACTCGTTCTGCAGCTTCAAGATTTATCTTCCTCCGGCTCAGAATGCGCTCTATGTAATTCACTACCGAAGTCCAATTTTCACTACTCGCAGTCATAACGCCGACAATATTAGCGGCTGTGATCGTTCCGACTATTGACGTCAGTACAGAGCGATAGCTCTGCCAGCGTGCACAATCGTTCTTGAATTTCATAAGGGAAAAAATCATATTTTTAACAATTTGTGTGAAGACATAAAATGTCATTAATTTTAAAATTTTACTTCCTTTATTTTTCTGCTGTGATATTATTTCTACAACATTTTCCCCTTATTTTGTAAAATAATAGGTTGTCGACCTTTGCCTTCCATAATAACAGGCAAAAAGTCTTGCCATCATTTATATAATGCTCCTCATCATCATTTTTGTTCTGTTGAATTGGTAACAAATTTTCAATGTTTTCTTTGCATAAAATTAAAAAGGTTATACGAGCTTCTTTATAACATTAAAAAAAAGTTGAAAAAGTTTTCATTCGTTTTTTTTTCTTTTTAATTTCTATTGTTGTTGGTTATTCATTTTTTAATTTGAAAAAGGTTTAATTTTCCCATTTATCGTGGTTATTATTTGATTCTTTGTTTTGCCTTACTTTTTGCAGAGTTTGAAATATTCGTACGAATTTTCAATGTTTAAATGATTGAATGTGTTCAATGGTCGAAATTACATATTTTTTAATCGTTTATGGATGTCAATGTGAAGTTTTCTATGCAGTAGTAGTATAATATTTACTCCAATCTTGCTTAATTCTAGTTACTACCTCTAGACCAGAGATCAGCAATGAGTATTCAAAAATATGAGTAGAATCGAATCATACTCATAATTTCTGATACTTATAATTATTTTAATATTATATAATAAAATAAACCAACCGTTTATCTTCATGATCAAAGAACGAATGCTTTATTGTAACTCGCTTTCATATTTCTTAACCTACTTTGCTTATACTACGCTTATTATTCTATTTCTACTACTAATTAATGGTTGTACCAAAAGAGTACACTCAGTGATGGTATTTTAATTCTTTACATTATTTACTATGTTATATATACCATTAAAAAAAAGAATTTGTATAACAATATTTTCTCTTATATTTGATATCAAGAAAATATTAAGATAATAATAGAAAATTCTTTTTTTTTAATATTCTAGTATTGTACAATATTAAACCTATAATTCTTAATGCTAACAATTTATATAAGTAATATTGAACAATTTCATAACATTATCATTTATATCCAATATATTTAGTATTAATAGTAAAGTATTGACTAAATTAATATACAAATATTGACAGTATGGTGTTCCCGACACTAGGATATACATTTCTTAAAATTCGTAACATGAAACGCTATATTTCATTGTCCTACTGAGGAGTATTTTTTCAAATATACCCACCCTTTCTTCAAAAAGAAGAGTATCTATTTATTCTTCTTCAAAAACATTCATTTTTTATATATATATAGTCTGTGATACATGATAAAACAAAACAATGAAATAATCAAGTTGATCAGGCTTGGTTATTTCACATTTTTTTTTTGCTTTATGGGAGTGCATATTCAAATGTATTTAAATTACTCTTATCTTTCACTGTGCTCTCAATATTTGTATATTTTGTTATATGTACATTAAATTTCAATTCTTAATATAATTTTCTTCGTATTTTCTAGTATTTTAGGTTTTTCTTTCCCTTTTCAAGTAATAACTTCATAAAATATATATATACCTCTTTCATTTCTTTATTTTCTTAATCTGTTCTTATGGACAACATTCTCTTTTTTTGTTCTCTCGTCAAATATTATTGCATTGACTCCTTCCAACCCTTTAATAATGAAAGGTCCATCATAGATATTGCTATGTTTGTCATACGGCTGTTTCTGTAAATAGACAGTGTCTTTCACCTGTTATTGAATTGGTTTCGCAAATCTGTCATAAAATGCCTTATTTCGTTGTTTATGCCTGTCTATTAGCTGTCTAGCTATATTCGTTTTCTGTAGCCTATATTTCACTTCTTTGCTTTAATTCTGAATATTATAAACAGGATCTAAATTTGTCTTTGTCTCATTGGGCATGGTAGCATTTCTGCCGAAAACTAACTCAGAGGGTGTATACTTGTTCTCAAAAACCGAGTTTTGTGTGGTATTATGGTAAAATGTAAAATAATTAATGTAAGTATCCCAATCATTCCTGTTCTCACCTACATATGCCCTAATGTATTCATTAAAAACTCGGTGATTGCGTTCCACTGTGCCTACCTGGTGGTGATAACTCGTAGAAAATTTTAAGTCAATATCTAACAATTTACAAAGTTCAGTCAGGACCTCATTTTTAAACTCAGTTCCTGAATCTGATTTTATAGCCTGCATTCTCCCATATATCAAAATAAAATTCTCAAAGATCGCTTTGGCCACAGTGGGAGCCGATTTGTCCGGTATAGGAATCGAAACCAAATGTTTTGTCAGATCGCACATCAGTGTCAACGCATACTTATTTCCATGAATTGATTGGGGTAACGGACCTATTGTATCCATAACTATGATGTCAAAAGCCTTAACGGGAGTAGGTGTAAGAACTAGTTTCTCTATGTTGGATGATCTGACTTTGTTTAGCCTGCACTGTTGACAATTTTTTAGAAATCTCGCTATATCTTTAGTCATCCTCTTCCAATAATATTTAGTTCTCAGTTTAGCGTACAACTTTTTCTGTCCGCAGTGTCCTCCTAATAACGCGTCATTATGGTAAATCTGCATCAATTTTTGTTTCTCATCCTCATTTCCTATTATAGCTATCGGTTCAGTAAGAATCAGTTCCAAAGTTTTTAGTGTTCTATTACCATGTTCTCTCAAGTCCTGAATTTTAAAAATTCTAAAAAATGGATCAACTTTCCTCCATTCTGCACTGTAGATTTTGCATTTGTTAGCCTCCTTTTGAAGCTTCGAAAGCAAACAGTCTAATCCATCTGTTTCGTTAACAAATTCAAAATCCACTGATAGCAGTTTACTGCATTTCCTATGAAAATGTATGCGCAATTTAATATAATGTTCATTATGATCTATTATTTCCGTTTTAATCCTGGTAATATTCCTACTGAATTGATGAGAAAATTTGTCGTAGACCTGCAATGTGTCATAATCTAAAGCAGGTTTCACTTGCTCGATCTACTTAATAAGTTTACTTTTCGATTTTGAACGCATCGTGACGGCCAATACTTGATTGTCCTTAACCTTAAGGTCACTTATTGAAATTCTGGAAAGTGCATCAGCACCAACATTGTCTCTACCCCTAATGTATTCGACGTTAAAATTATATTCTGATAGCTCTAATCTAATACGGGATAATTTTGATGATGGGTCTTTCAGATTAAAAAGATAGACTAGCGGTCGATGATCCGATCGCACCGTAAAAGATGTTCCGTAAACGTAGGGACGAAATTGCTTGATAGCGAAATGTATTGCCAACAGTTCTAATTCTATAATAGGTTTCTTCTGTTCCGATTCCGTAAAACATTTAGACGCATAATAAATTGGAAGGTCATCCCCATTGAAGTTTTGACCCAAAATGGCTCCACATCCATATTTGGATGCGTCAACTGTTATTATAAAAGGTTTTGCTAGATCCGGATATTGTAAAATTCTAGGATTTATTAATGTAAGTCTCAACTTGGCAAAAGACTCTTGACATTTCTCATTCCATGTAAACTCTACGTTTTTCCTTGTCAGTTTATTGAGAGGGGCTGCCATTACAGCGAAATTTGGAATGAAGCGTCTGTAATAATTTGCGAAAGCAACAAATCTTCTAACCGAGTCCTTGTCAACCGGGGTAGGATAATTTTTTATGGCCTCAATCTTCCTATCGTCCGGCAGAAGACCTCTTGTCGTACACTTGTGGCCCAGAAAAGTAACATCGGATCGAAAAAAATCACATTTATAGGGATTTATTCTTAAATTATGAGACCTCATTATATCAAAAACTTCCTTCAAATTTCTCAAATGGTGGTTTTTATTACAACCCGTGATAATTACATCGTCAATATATAGGAATGCCTTGTTAGGTTCCAGACCAGAAAATGCAATCGACATCATTCTTGAGAAGGAGTTTGGTGCAACACTCAAACCAAATGGGAGAACTTTCCACCTAAAGGATCCTTTGTCAGTACTGAATGCCGTTATGTCACTTGAATTGGGATGTATTGGGACATGGTGAAAACCGGAAAATAAATCAATAACTGAAAAATGTTTTGCCCGACCTAAATTGTCCAATATGTCGTCGATCCGTGGCAAGGGAAATTGGTCTGCAATCAGCTTCCTGTTCACTGCTCGGTAATCCACACACATCCTGTAAGCCTTTTCGTTATCTATACTCTTTTTAGGGACTAGGATCAATGGGCTGTTAAAATTCGAAGTACTGGGTTCAATCAGGTCGTTATCCAGCAAATTTTGGACCTGCCTATTTATTTCATCCTTTTGAGTATGAGGAAGTCTATAATTTTTCACATATACGGGAGACGAATCGACCATTCCGAATTTCTGCTCGTTAAAGTTGTTAACGGACATCTTGTCGTCGTTAAGAGCGAAAATGTCAGCGTAAGATAATCATAATGGCATTAAATCATTCTGAACGTCATGTGGCATCTGGTCAACAAGTATAGCCCTCAGTTTCTCGATACGTTCCTTGTGTATGTCATTGTGATTCACTGAGTATACATTAAAATGTCGAAGTTTTTCGAGTTTAATTCGATCATTTTTGACACATTTCACCTGATCAGTCGTGTTAACTATACGCAAAATAGGATCCGAATCTATAATCCCTTTACCGATAAAGACTCCTTCAGATATTTCCTGGCAATCTACAAACATGGGTTCCCTAATGCCATGCAAATTGAACATTCTGTAAACCTCACACCTGGGTGGAATTATGCAAGTAAAGTTTTTTGGACCTTGAAGTATTGGAATTTGAAGCCGTGCCTCTCTAACAAAAATTGTAATGTGCATATTCTCATAGTCTATCCTACATTTGTTGTCCCTGAGAAAATCCTTTCCCAGTATGCCATCGGATGGTATATTGAAATCGTTACTGACAACATGAAGAACAATGGGAATCATGAAATTAGAAACAATTAAATTGGTACAAATTGTGCCCAAGGTGGGAACCGTCTCGGAGGTGACACCAGTTATGTTGATAATATTATTCCGGTTGAAAATCATTTCAGGGTTTAAACAAGATATTTTGATCAGCGATATGTCCGCTTGAGTGTCCACAAGGAAGCTAGAAGGTCCTTTAGTATCAGTGCAATTTAATTTTATGAAATCTGTGTAATTAAGATTGAGACAATAAACGGCTCTTAATTCCGATTCTCCTCCTCCCTCAACAGTGCCTGCTGAGGGGCCTCTGAGTTTAAAGTCCTCACTGTCCGATTATTATGATTACCCGTAGCAATACTAGCTCTACTTCCATATGAACCATTAATATTCGTCCTATACCCATATTTACTGTTGTTGCGGCGGTAAAATGTATCATTTCGCGGATCTCGGTGTGGAAAACTATTTTGGTGTTCAAAATTGTTCCTATGTTCAAAGTTATTCCTGTTCATAGAGAAGACATGTGCTTGCCCACTAGTACTAGATTCCTCCAAAATTAATTGTGCTACAACATCTTTAGGTTCCTTAAAAGTGCTTGACGCCAATATAGCCTTTACCATATCCGACCTTGCGTTGCTCCTACATACACTAACCGTTTGTTCTATACTCATTTCGTGCGCTTTTTCTCTGGTAATACCCTCTATGACTAGTGATCTCTCCAAGGAATCCGCTAGATCTTCCACATTCTTCGCAAAATCGGCATAATTATTGTCCTTAATACTTAAGGCTGTAATCCTTCCAGCCACCACCTTCGAGCTATCAGGCCGAATTCTATTTCTCAATGCTTCCTTGATCTGACTAATACTAGTGACTTCATCAGGTAACACTTCCCTGGCTTTGCCCTCCAATTTAGATTTTATAAATGAGATGAAACAACCTTCCAAGTTATCGGACATAGTTTTTCTTTTTGTTTTTATTAGTTTGCAAGATAATTTTTTCGGATATGATTATTTGCTCATTTGTTAGTTTTTTTTTCACATTGGTTTGAAATTTTATATATATATATATATTTTGGTTGCTGCCGTTATTATTGTATATATATTTATATATGTAGATATATATTGTCTTTTTCCAATATTAACGGTTTATATTTATTTTATTGTTGGTTTAGTAAAATCTGTTAGGCAGTCTTTTTTTTTTTTGTTTTCGAAGGGTATACAAGTTTTATGAAAAAAAATTTTTTTCACTGCCACTATAAATTTAAAGTTTAACACTCTCGTTTCTGCAATTTTAGTTAATACCGTTATATATTTATATATGTAGATATATATTGTATTTTTTTAATAATAACGGTTTCTATTTATTTTATTGTTGTTTCAGAAAAATCTTTTAAGCAGTCTTTTTTTATATTTTTTTTTTTTGAGTTTTCGAAGGTTATACAATTTTTATGAAAAACTTTTTTTTTTCACTGCCACTATAAATTTGAAGTTTCTTTTGTTTTAACTTTTGATTTTTATTATATTTTATTGTCCAGTTTTAATTTTTTTTTTCACTTAATATGAAAGTTTTTTTTTAACTGTTTCTTTTTTTATATACATATAGACACACAGTCACGGTCGCCATATAATAAAACGAACCAACCGTTTATCTTCATGATCAAAGAGCGAATGCTTTATTGTAACTCGCTTTCATATTTCTTAACCTACTTTGCTTATACTACGCTTATTATTCTATTTCTACTACTAATTAATGGTTGTACCAAAAGGGTACACTCAGTAATGGTATTTTAATTCTTTACATTATTTACTATGTTATATATACCATTACAATTATACTCATACCACTCATAATCAAAGTTTGAAGTACTCATCGTGCTCATACTTAACAATACGTATGATGTTGTTGATTTCGTTTCTTCATGACTTAACATTTACAAGAATCACAAAATAAGTATGATTTGCGTACGAACACTACAATACTCACTAGAAGGTTGTGTGTTTCCTTTTTTTTTGTGAATGCAACAACAACTAAGACTCTAAATTTTGATGAATGATTTGAGTCACTCGAATCATTTATGAGTATTATAAGTATTTTTCAAGAAGTCGCCGTAGGTACTGTGTTGGCTTAGTAGACGTAAGGCCCGAGTTCGAAGGTCAGACATCAAAACTAAAATATGGAATAAATATTTCTTCGGCGACTTCCTCTCAGCAGATTTCTGGCAAAAAAATCTGAGAGTAAATAATTTTGCCATATAAAGTTTTTCAAAAATCTTTCGTTCAGAATCGACTTTAAACTGTAGGTTCCGCCACTCATGTATAAAATTAACACACACAACATGAGTGGTGTGAGAAGCTAGGCCGTGATCTTGACTGAAGGGTTGTAATTGCGAATTTTGTATGTTATGTATGTATAAGTATTTTTCTAAATTTATGAATCTGAATGAATAGACAAAGTTGTACTGAGCACGAATGAATCAGAGTAGTTAAATTTCAATATTGTTGACTCACTTATATTCAAAGTTTCATGATAGCGAAAAAACGCTTCATTGCTGACCTCTGCTCTAGACATGGCTATGACTCTATAAATTAATCGGAAGTTTCTTTCATAATATATCGGCTTTATGGACAACCTTTTCTTCTGCACTACTATTTGGAAGGTACGGTCATCTCTCATGGAGGTGACGTTAACTGGCTACCTAGATCGTGCGATTTTTTGTGAGATTTTCTTAAGTCGCAGGTGTATGAGAATTAGCCACAAATCACTGTGGTCCTCAAATACTGTAGAATCTATGTTATCGGCTAAATTTCAGCGTGATTTAATCGTCAAAGTAATGGAAAAGTAAACATTTCGGATGCTCTCCACCCAGAGAGGTTGTGGTAGTAATGTCACATACTATATAATGATTAATAAATTTCGATGATATCACACACACACTTTGTTTTATTTAAATGTAACGATAGGAATCGTTTATGAAAAGATGTTTTACAACACAAATATGACTTCACTGTACATGTTCAAAATCAAAACAATCGAACTGGAATAGACTGCTTGTCTATATTAGACGAGCTCGAAAATATTGTGTTGGATAACTTCGTTTACAGAAGGCTGGCAAATATTTTTTCTATTGTTTCAGTAACAAATTAAATATCAGAGCAATAGGGCAGTAGTTTAATATCAAGGTTTCCTTATACAGGTTTATTAACTATGAGAAACTAGGTCGTATAGGCTTGTAAAAATCAATTCTATATGTGTGTATGTATATAAAGATAAATAAGCACACCATTCTACCTGGCAAACAGTCGCCATGTGTATTGCTGTATTGCTATGAAGTGCTCTTAATCTGGAAGGGTCTACCAGTAGCTATGCTACCGCAGGTATCGCGCTTAGCTTCAAATGCTAACTAATCACAACAAAATGGAATTTCTCGAAAGGGCCGAAAGCAACGAGTCGACGATTCTAGATGCTGACTAAAAATTAATGCAAATTGAAATAATTTTGTATAACACGATGAGCCATCTAAAAAGCACGAGATACCATAACCTTTTTCGATTTAATTGCAGCCACAGCATATTTCATTCAATCTATTGATTTAGACAAACCCTCAAATTAGGAGCAATTACAACAAATGTCTTCAATCTCTTTCGTGGTAGTATTTATTTTAAAAGCATTATTTGGTGTGTGATGTATTCTTTTATATGATTTTCTTTATAAACGACGATTTCTTTTCATTTATTAATAAATTTTAAGAATTCTGTGTCCTTCAAATACGAAAGTTTCAAAACTACAAGTCCTTTTTAAAAGCCAAAGTGGAATACAATTGTTGGTTTATTTAAGTAAACGAAGAAAGAAATATTAATTAATTGCCAATTATTTGTTAAAAGACCAATTTTATTAAAAAAAAGACGTCAATAACCCTAAGACTGTGAATAACAAACAAGTTGAGATTTACAGAAATTTATTTCCTTTTCTCATGCTTATGATTTCCAAATGCAGTCTATACAGTGGCAAACAAAACTGAGTTGTTGATGGTATAAATAATATATAAAATTTTATAAAACTATTATCAAACTTACATTTGAATTTAATGAAAATTAATTAAATTTGTTTGTTACAAAATTTTCATTAAATTTAAAATTTAAAATTATTCTCAACATCCAACAACATTTGCTTGCCGGTGTTTGTATACTACGAATATATTTATAAAGTTTTCTTTTTTTGCTTCATTTCATTCAATACTCGTATACCAGAGTTCATTATTTCCGTTTATTTTGCAAAATTGAGAAATCATTTTAGAATTTTGAATAATACTTACAAACAATAACATCTGACTGGAATAAAAACCCATGCATTGAATTTATCCTTTTTCTACATCATTTTGTTTCATACACATTGCTGGCATTTCTGTAGTCAACAAGCATGGTTTGGTATATGAATAGAATTCAGAATGAGTGGCCAAATAATACTGATGAGCCAAGCAAAGTTTGCTTCACTACGGCTATGTAATATTCTACACATGGTACATATACATTGATGGTATAAGAAGTAAAGGGTGTTTTTTATAGAGGTACAGAACTTTAAGTTGGCATTACTTTTCAAGATGGCGACCGATTTAATATCAAGTGATTTATTCTCAGTTTGGTTTGGCAATTCATCATGAATAGACTCACGCCTGAACAAGATTCGTCGAATGGGCCCAAAACCAGATTACCGTTGTTCCCGATTTTCATAAGCGAATTTTGTTTAGCGATGAAGCGCACTTCTGGTTGAATGGCTACGTCAACAAACAAAACTGCCGCATTTGGAGTGAAGGTAATCCTCAAGTGTATGTGGAAACACCGTTACATTCAGAAAAACTGACTGTTTGGTGCGCTTTATGTTCTGGTTATGTTCATTGGTCCGTACTTTATCAAAAACGATGGTGGCCAGAACGTTACAGTCAATGGTGATCGGTATAGAGCAGTGGTGCTCAAACACATACTATCATAGTTTTGTTTGTGTTGGTAAAGCAGCGGAGAACGAAATTCAACTTAATTTTTGAGAATCGTACACTGGGAAAATAAAATAAAAGAAAAAAATTGGTTTATTGTGTTGCGTGTATGTTATTACATAATGAACTTATGTATGTATGTATATAGGTATGTATGTACGTATGTATGTATGTATGTATATATGTATTGATGAATATATTGATGAATGTGTGTATGTATGTATGTATTGATGAATATAATGATGTATGTATGTATGTATGTATTGATGAATATATTGATGTATTATTGTATGTATGTATGCATGGCTAGCCTCGTAATGTCTTTTTATAAAAAAAAAGGATTACGACATAAAGTGCGATAACACACAATACATTGTGCATTACCATCCATATTCTCTATAAAAAAGAAATCATATTCCCAATTTTCATCAAACATTTTGCTGCGTGTATTTGCAAAGAACAAAAAATCATTCAAAAAAGTTGCGTAGCGAGGTCTTGCTTCATCAAGTGCTAAACGTCAACTGAATTGATTTTGTTCTCTGAGTTCAACACAAAACAACAAACAAAGCAACAAACACACGATCATTATAAGAAACCACACAAGTAAGCTTATACTGTAGGTGTATCAACGCAGCGTCAGCAGAATTTTCGTTTCCTATCACATGTGATAGGAAATTTGGATTTTGAGCATCACTGGTATAGAGCTATGATTACTAACTTTTTCATTCCTGAATTGAATAACCATGATGTCCAGGAGATGTGGTTTCAACAAGACGGCGCAACATGTCACACAGCTCGTGCCACAATAGATTTATTGAAAGACACGTTTGGTGACCGCCTAATTTCACGTTTTGGACCTGTGAATTGGCCTCCAAGATCTTGTGATTTAACACCGCTATACTACTTTCTGTGGGGCTATGTAAAGTCATTGGTCTATGCGGTAAAGCCACAAACGCTTGACCATTTGGAAGACAACATTCGCCGTATTATTGCCGATATACGGCCACAAATGTTGGAAAAAGTCATCGAAAATTGGACGTCCAGATTGGACTACATCCAAATCATATTTAAAATGTAATGCCACAAGATTATCTTTCGGATAAATAAAATTCATGTCAATCGAATAATCTATCGTTGTTTTATTGCAACTTAAAGTTCTATACCTCTATAAAAAACACCCTTTATATGAAATAATTTTTAATACATTTTTTAGTTTCATTTGATTTGAACCGAATTATTAAAGTCAAGTAATTAAAGTCAACCACAAATCGATTTTTAGAAATATTGGTATAATCTCAAATGTTTTCGTGGAACTTGTTTAATTATAATTAACATTGTATATGTTATTGTATCTATATTTTAATAAAAGGTGGTCCAATAATAATGCTTAATGTTAATTGTGAGTCACACCTTACCGTAAATTTTTTTACTCAACTTAGGGCCATTGTTTCAACTTGTCGTTAAACTTGGGTTTAGTTAAAGGTGACTTTTTCAAAGTCACCTTTCACCTTCTTTTCATTATTATAACCTAGTTATAAAATAAAGATAACTTTTTGAAAAGTGCCGGCTCATGCTCATTTTTTTTGAAGTTGCCATATTAAAAATAGTATATAATATGGCAAGTTCAGATATAAACTTAACTTTAAAAGTTACCAGTAGGATTATGTTCCCTTTAGCTTAACGCTCACTTCTACCATATTGTCCACTTATAAGAATGAAAAGCAATTTTTCTGTCCGTTAAAATCCTCCATTTAGTTAGCGGCATGTTGTAATAATGGCCATAATTGACATTTTTTTGTATAAGTGCTTGACAAATTCAACTACGGAGAGAAACGAAATTGATCTGCAGTGAAAACGCTGCATACAAGAAAAGGAAAATTCTGTGAAAAGATGAAGCGTCTAACCGATGGTTTTAAGCAAAAGCGGTTGTGGTTGAGGTTGTGGAGGAAACACTTCTCTACTCTGCTACGAGGCGATGACGATATGAATACCGCCTTTAGAGATGATGTACCGAAAGTCGCCGTGGTCTAGTAGGTAGTGTGTTGTCTTATTAGACTTGAGGCCTCGGTTCAAACTGCAGGACAGACATCAAAACGAAATATGAAAAAATATTTCTTCAGCGAGATCCTCTCAGTAGATTTCTGGCAAAAACTCTGAGGGTAAATAAAATTGCCATGAAAAGTTTCACAAAAATCTGTCGTCCGGGATCGACTTTCAACTGTAGGTCCTGCCGCTCATATATTAAATTAACACACACAGCATCAGTGGTGTGGCTCGGCCTGTTTTGTGGGACCAAAAACAAATTGTATCACAATCGTGTTTGTTTGGAAAAACTGTGGACATCGTTTGCAGCAGAAATAAAAGTACTAAGTAAGTAATATTATATATTATTTAAGTTTATTGAGTCATAGATAGTTACAAAACTGATCTCTAATTAATCTACCATTCTTGATGGTAGTTTTATTGAATTCTTTTTGCGGTTCTTTTGCGTTTTGCTTCTCAACTTCTTCTCTTAAGTTTTCATCCAAACCCTCTCGACTAAATGACATAAAAGCAAAAGACATGCAATAAACAGAATTTCAGCGCTGATTCTCACATTCACTGTGTTATATACAAATTTTCTTCCCGCATGAAAATAAGCGTCAATAAGCTCGGCTCGGCTCCGCTCGGCATCAGCGCTCACTCTGTTCGCACCCTTAGAGATGATGTCCCGAACCATTCGCCGCCTAGCCATGAAAAAATCAAAGTCGCGTCTTAAAAACAAAAAAATTGCAGGTCCTGATGGCCTCCCCGCTGAATTGTTTAAGCCCGGAAGAAATGAGTTGGTAGGGCACACGCACCATTTTATTTATAAAATATGGCTAGAGGAAACTATACCCATCGATTGGAACCTCAGTGTCCTCTGTCCTGTCCTGAAAAAGGGAGACCTTACGATATGCGCCATGTACAGGGATATAAGCCTTCTTCCCATCACATATAAGGTTCTTACGGGCGTATTGTGTTAAAGACTGAAGCCAATCGTCAAAACACTGTTGCGTCCTTCAGACCTAGCAAGTCCACTATCGACCAAATCTTCACACTACGTTAAGTCTTGGAGAAGTCAGAAGTTGACACACACCATCTTTTTGTCTAATATAAGGCAGCCTTCGAAAGCCCCATAAGGGATCGTGTTTTTGCCGCAATGTCTAAGATCGGCATACCTACGAAGCTGATAAGGCAGGCCCTTTGATACCGTGCGAGGTTTCAGACGAGGCGATCCCTTATCATGCGATCTCTTCAACTTCGTCATGGAAAGTGTTTAGCGGAAGGAAGGGATGCATCGCAACAGCACTATTCTTCAAAAAAGCGTCCGCTTGCTTGCGTACGCTGACGACATTGACGTTATAGGGCGTACCAAGCGAGATGTTACTGATGCCTTTAGTGCTATTGAACGGGAGTCTACTAAGATGGGTCTGGCAGTAAATAAGGGGAAAGCGAAGTATATGTTATCGACAAGTAGGGAGATGAGTTGGCGATGATTTCCGCATCCGCTCCAACAGTAAGCTATATGAGCTCTTCCACGACATGGACGTTGTGCAGCGTATTAACATCCAGCAGCTGCTCTGGCTCAGCCATGTCGTTCGAATGGGGGAGAATGCTCCAGCGAGATGGGTATTGATGCGGGAATCTGCAGAAGTCGCTTGGAAGGATGTGTTAAGTCAGGCCGATATCAGTTGATCGGTTTGTTAATGATTAATTAATTAAATAAGTAAGTCAAGATTGTTGAAACAAAAATGGACATTCCAATCAAAATTTTTTTTGCTCTTAATAATCGACCAAATGTGTTTACAATATCAAGAATTGAGCGCAAATTTTAGTTAACCGGGCCTGTAGGAAATGTAAAACCACCTCTACATTAGAAGACTGCTTTACTGCACTCACTTCATGACTTCTCAGTAAATTCAAACTATACTGTGATGACGTGTGCTATACAACACACTAATGTAATCAGCAATGTTTGAATCTCTTTAACATGAATGCTCTTATGACTCTCACACGTTTGTCTGTTTATATGAAAATACACAAACATACAATTACTTGCCACAGAATTACTGACCATTATTTTCCATTGTTTGAATTCATTCTAAGATCTTCAAATTGTCGAGGCTTAATGAATTTTTAAAAATTTAAGTTGAAAGTCAAAAATATGTGCGGAAAAGAAAATGCTTGAACTAACGTAGAATATTAACTGATAACGTATATCTGGAATGTGAACACAGTACAGTACCACGGCTAGATGCATTCCATGCAGTTTTTCAACCAGACAGTTGGTTGGTACATCTTCCTCTGGCACAAGAATATTTTGTCATGCAAACAATGTGCGTGGATGTGAGTGCTCTTGGTCACGTTAATAAATTGTCGAATTTGAATATTTTTAATTTCATACACTCGGTGTTTACGTCCATCGACAAATAATTGCAGCACATGGTATTTGTTACTAGCCACTAGCATTGAGGAGTTAATATTTACCCGTGTTGGGTGAAGCATTGAATTTTTTTTTAATTTTTTTTTTTGTTTTTAAAAAATCCTTTTGTACAACAGCAGGTGAATATGGAAGAGAAAAACAAGAAACGTTCAATAAATATTATTATTGGTGGTTATTAAAAAATTTTAATTAAAAAATATAATTTTCTGCTACAAAATATGAATAATAAAGGATCCTTTGGTTTTCTATTCCACAAAAAAAAAATAAGAACGAAAATCGTAATTTAAAAACGTTGATAATAGTAAATTATTTGCTGTTGAGATACATAGTTGTTCTGTATTTACTTTACAGGTAACCATTTGGTATTATTTTTAACAGTTTTAGGGTCGCTATTACAACTTGCCGCTAAATAAAAGGAGAATTTAACATGCAGATAAATTGTTTTTCATTATTATTAGTGGACGATAAGATAGAAGTGATCGTTAAGCTAAAGGTAGGATAATCCTACTGGTAACTTTTAAAGTTAACTTTGAGTCTGAACTTCCCATATTAGTAATATTTTCAAAACGGCAACTTCAAATATAAATAAAGTGAGCAAATACAACAAAAAAAGCTCGTCGTTGCCACTGCGTTTAAATAAAACTTGTTTAATTTGAGCAGCGATATCGACATTGCTCCGCCACTGTCATATTTTTGAAAAAGTTAACTTTATTTTATCTGCAAGTTGTAATAACGAAAATAACTTAAAGGGGACTTTAAAGTTCACTTCAGCTAAAGTTACCTTTAACTAAACCCAACTTTAACGGGAAGTTGTAATAATGGCCCTTAAAAAGAATCGACTTGATTGTATCCGTCGTCAGTATAAATCATGTCTATATTTGGAATTTTTTGGACGAATTTTTCTTACTAACTAATACCAACCTAGCCTCTCAAACTATCCATGTTATATGTGTTAATGTTATCAATGAGCGGGGGGACCTACGGTTTCATATAGATTCCGCAGACAGATTTTTGAAGAACTTTTCATGGCAATTTTATTTACTCTCAGAGTTTTTGTCAGAAAACTGACGTGGGGAGGCCGCCGAAAAAATATTTTTCATATTTCGTTTTGCTGCAATGTCTGGGCTGGGGTTTGAACCACGGCTTCAAGTTTAATAAGTCAACACACTGCCTACTAGACTACGACGACTTAAGCAGCGTCAAGCGAAAATTATTGTTGTCGAATCACGTCGAGGTGATAACAAATATCCGTTGAAGAGCTTCTGTTAATTAAAATATTCAGAGGAAGCAATCGCCAACAAGAGGCCAACGCTAGAAAAGAAAATTGAATCGAAATAATAAGGACAGCGTGCTGTAAAACACGTACCTAGTGTGAGAATGAAATATGTAAGTGTATTTTAATACCTACTGATATATCATTTGAAGGTCATCGGTTATAGTTCCACAACATAACCAATGCCATCGTTAAAATTCAGCCAGAGTTAAGCTCCAAAGTAATGTAATATGGACGTTTCGGATGCCTTCCAACCAGAGAAGAGATGACGAACCTTTAATCATTGCTATATTCCACAAATAATATCTTTCACACACTTTGTTTTATTTAAATTATACTCAAACATTACCCAACAATTAAATGATTTTTTTGGGATATAAACTAGAATTTTCATATTAAATGTATTAAATGTCGCTTCACAAATAATTTTACAGAATCAGTAAATATTTTAATTAAAAACTTGCTTTCAATAGTGTTGTTGTTGGTCTTTTACGTTAATCATGTTGTAATCTTAACTTTTTGTCCAAACTATTAATATTCGACGCTTTGTTTTTGTTTTTTTTTGTTTGTATTCTTTATCCTGTTGGAAAAAAGTTTTTCTCGGGGAGGTTCTAAATTTGTATATTAATCTTAATGAGATCTAATTCAGAGGTGTATTCCTCCTATCAGTCTTTACCTGGTCATGTTTTCATATTCTTACTTTTGGTGCTGTGAAACTTAGTCAGCTGTTTTAAGAACATATCTTTCATCTCATCTATCAGGTGTACGTTTTGAAATGATCTCCTTTTTTTGTCAAAATGAAACAGTAATTTTTAATTGGAAGGTAAGAAACATTTTATGCCATACTGGCTATACATTTTCAAATCGAGGGAAACAAATGGTAGACGGGAGGAGACAAGTCTGGTGAATACGGCGGGTGGTGTAGCAGATCTCAGCCTAATGCTTCGTATTGTATCCTGAACTGGCTTTTCTTTGTGTCGAGGTGCATTGCCAAGTTGTAAGATGTCTTGTGGTACATGATTACACAACTTTCTGGTGCAACCAGATACCAAGATACCAATCATGTTTTGCAGCCGAAGCTGATGGTTGTCCCGGATTAACCCATCATTTTTTCGGTTTAGGATTCTGAAAACAAATCCATTTCATCCGTATGTTCATAATTCGATGCAACATTTATTTTTAAACAAAATTTATTTATTTTCGAACAAAATTTCTGTCTGTAATTTAATTATGTAATTGCTTCTGATAGAGCATGAATCTCATATGTCTCAACTAACATTCGATTCCATTCTCCAGCCCTTTTTTTCAAATAAAAGCAAAGAATATGCTATTCGCAAATCATCATTTTGTGGTAAAAAAAATTTCGCGATTTTTAACACAATGAAAAAATTTTTATGATGTTTGTTCACTGACGTATACTGAATATGTTTGACAAAAAAGTGTGCTTGTCCACAATATATGTTTCCTATGTTTATATCATACCGGTACTGGCGATTACACTAGAACAGAGTCAACCCAACTCATCTAGTGAGAAACTATTGAGTGAGATTATTGCGTGGATGGCTAAGCTATCTAAGTGCCAGCGTTGTCACAAAGAAAAATTTTTCCCTACCAATATTCTTTCCAAAACATACCAAAATTATTCCAATCCTACCAAAATTTGGATTTAATAAATTATAGATTATTCAGTATGAAATTAACGTTTTATTGCTAAAATTAACAAAAGAATTTCATATATATCACATTTAATGTGTTAAAAAAAAACAATTCATTTAAAAAATATAAAAATAAAGGAACATAAACATAGTGTATAAAATTATAGCTACAAACTTAAACATAACAAATTCATCTTTGACATAAAATTAACATAAATAATTTGTTTAGAAATATAGTATATTATACATATAACAAAAATTATATTTATAATATTCAGGTATCATTGAAATCTTCTTTTGCAGAACTATATGGAAGAGAAAGCAAATTAAAAATAAAATTACATAAATCACCATAATAAAATTCATTTAAACCATTTTTAAATGTGCTTACATTGTCCCAAAATTCATTCGAAGTAAGTTCCATTGCATTACGATTTTATCTGGATCACAATTCACTAAATTCTTAAACTTCAGTATCAAGGGCAATATATTTATTTTTTCTTTGGAAAGAACATTTCTGGGTGTTAGGTTAGGTTAGAGGACGTGCACTTGTCTTAATTGACAAGTGCACTACCCGGAGGTCGTATTGACCCATTGTACAACGTCCGAGTTTCTTACACCACTTATGTTGTGTATATACGAGTGGTGGGACCTACAGTTTAAAGTCGACTCCGAACGATAGATTTGTGAGAAACTTTTTTTCATGGCAATTTTATTTACTCTCAGAGCCAGAAATCTGCTGAGAGGAAGTCGCCGAAGAAAACACTTTTAGTATTGGACCAATTTTGGTCCAATTGGACCAAAACGGCAACGCTGCTTAGTGCTTACTCACGCATACATACACATAACACTATACGACAAAATACAAAAAATTAAATACACCCGATTAACTACATAATCTAAGTTGTTCAGTTAGTTGAATAGAACTCAAAAATACTTGTTTTATTTTTTCTCGAACCCTCCAAACTTGTTTTATTTGACAAAAACTGTTTTTTTTGGACTTTACACACAAATTTATTGATTACACAATCATTTCTGAACCGATGTCCAAAACTTAAACCTTGTTAGAAAGGAGAGAGATGGGAGATGATACACACACACACCATATTATTTGACCTATTATGATATGGGTTTTGATGAGGTAAACTTGACAAATGCGAATTTTTTCATATTTTTTAAGTTTGTCTGTCCATAGTAGAATACTTTTATTAAAAAATGTAAAATAAGTGGGGAAATTCTTAGAGTGCATTATCTTGTGAAGATATTGACATTTGATTAAATCGGGCAAAAATTGCCGTAGTTATTATTTAAAGAGTCTAACAGTCGAGTTATGTTTTTCATATATACATATTTTCAAATGAACTTTTAGTTCAAAAATTTTCAGAATTTTCAACGCATCATGATTTTTTTCGCAAAATTATTCACGTTTGAGCGACCACCAGAAGTTCAACAATGTTTGCGCAAAGCGAAATAATATTATTTGAAAAAAACCCAAATATTAGCCAACTTCTGGTAGCAGTGCAAACGTGAAATTGTCACATTTTGCGATAAACAATCAAAATCCATCAACATTTTTGAACTGAAAGTTCATTTGATAAGATGACATATATAAAAAATATGAGACGAATGTTGTACTATTTGAATTATAACTACGCCAATTTTGTCCGATTTGACGATTTGATCAAACGAAGTGTCAATCTCTTCAGAAGATAATGCAATTTGAGAATACTATCACTTATTTTATATTTTATAATTAAATTTTGCAATTAAGAATAGCTAAGCTTAAAAAAACTAAAAAAAAATATATTCCAAGTTTACCCCATCAAAACTCATAACATATAAGTTTGAAAAAAATGTTTATGTATACCGTTTTAAATACTAATCTCTCCCATTTCCAAAAAACTTTGGATTTTTAAAATAGGTTCAAACATATTTGGGTAATCAATAATTTTGTGTAAAAAGATCAAAAACCCGTTTTTGTCAAATAAAACAAGTTTGGAGGGTTCGAGAAAAATAAAAGAATATTTTTGAGTTCTACTCAACCTAGTGAATAACTTAGACTATGTAGTTATTCGGGTATATTTGCACGGTCGCACCATGTAATTAGTTATTACAACCTTTTAGTCAGGATTACGATATACTTTCTCACACCACTTATGTTGTGTGTGTTAATTTTATACAAGAGTGGCGGGACCTAAAATTTAAATTCGTCCCCGAACGACAGAATTTTGAGAAAATTTCGGTGGTGGTGGAAAATAGCGGAAGTCAGCTAAGAAATATTTTTTCATATTTCGTTTTGTTCGAGATGGCTGACCTCTGTGACTCATAGGCTAACTTAATTTTGTGTTGGATGTTACTTTTGGAAAGTAATTCACTTTTATAATTTGATTTGTTCTCTGTGATGTTTCTTACTTTTAAGGGCATAGAGTTGCATACATCCATTAGTCTTCTTGTGAACCTGCTGTCAAGTGGTTTGTATTGTTCTTCTACTCTGCCTATAAGTTTGCCTGTTGAAATGGATATTGCCATTTTGGAAATTTTGTATTACCTTTGTGACCCATTTACACACAGAATTACGAAAAAAGCAAAATGCAAATTCCGTCAAATAGCTTTCAAACTGGCGAGAAAGAAAAATAATCCAAAGAACAAAAATAACCTGAATTCCTCTGGCATGGAAAAAAAATTTAGGCCATTCTTTTCTGAAATATTCTTTCAGGTCTAAAGCTCAGGTAGTGTTGTTATTTTTTTCTTTACTAAAATGCCGAAAGAAGGAAAAATAAAAAGAACTGGTGAGAATAATTTGTAACGAGGTGTATTCTTAGGTCTTCTTCACTTGTTTTGTAACGTATATCTTATATTAACCTGTGTTTTATCATCTACACGGGCTTATTCAAATTGTTCGAAATGACAAACATTATTAAGGAAGCCAAGCATTAAATGAAGAAAAATGCTTTTGTTTTGTGCAAGTAATGTTGATAACCAAAATACTGTTATGTTTTTAAATTTTGCAAAACTTTTATTTATTTCTGGATTCTGTGATTGCATTTCAAATAAAAAAACTTATTTTTCATCGTTACTTATTTCTAAAATAAATATAAATAAATCGTTTATTTATTTTCATTCGCTGTGCTATTTAACAAAGATTAATTAAGCTTTTCGGTGTTCAATACTTAATACTTTACTTTTTAACACACGTCTCGTTTATTAATCACAGACTCACTTCTTATCACAACACCCTTATAGCATCGTTGTTTGCTCTATTTATGTCCTTCTATACCAGGGTTCACCAAAATTTTTTAATATGCATTAGTGAGTAAGAGAGAGAAAATAAATACTTCAATGTTTTTTCTTTTTTTGTTTGAACACAGGCGACTAAAAACTGTGTTGAATATAATAAGTTGATGATTCTTGTAACATGCTTAACCTATGGGGAGCGAGCTTTTCAGGGTTCAGGAGCATTATAACATACATACATACATAACTGGTCATTACAATCCTTCAGTCAGGCTTACGACCAAGTTTCTCACACCACTTATGTTGTGTGTGTTAATTTTATACCTGAGTGGCGGAACCCACAGTTTAAATTCGACTCCGAACGACAGAGTTTTGATAAACTTTTTATCGCAATTTTATTTACTCTCAGAGTTTTTGCCAGAAATCTGCTGAGTGTATTGATGTCTGACCTGGGGTTTGAACCCTGGCTTTTCGTCTAATAAGCGAACACACTACGGCGGTTTCAAAAAAAAAATACAAGATAGGGGTAAATCTTCAACAATATATTTTTTAATAGAAATCGTAAAGGCAAATAGCGGTGTTATAATGTTATATTCAAGAAATTCTGATAAAAAAGTCTTAAATTAATAATTTTTCCCGTCACGGTAGGTTTTGTGTTAAATTTATGAATTGTTATAAAAAAATATAAAAGAAATGTTTTCTTTTCAGCTGTCAAATGTTTATTGAGGAAGCTGATTTGCATATGCCTGAACTCTTAAAATAATTCTGTCAATTAAACTAATATTAACTCAATTAAAATTCATGCCTGAACATAGTATTACGGAAAACGATTTAGCATACTTTTTAACAAAGAGTTCCACTTCTTACAAACTCCAAACGGTTTTAATGTTTTTAACGGGATAACCTTTAATTTTTTTTATAAAAGAGAAACATTTTTTATATAGAAGATGCCTTACAACGATGTAAAGATTGTTTTATTCAGTGAAGAAGTTAAAAAATATGAATTACAGTCAAACTTCTATAATTTGAACTTCTATTACTTGAAGTTTCTATAAGTTGAAACACATGGCGTGGCAACAGCATCTAGATCATTTGTAAATTTACTTGCCAAAGTTAAAGTCTCTAACAAATGGAAATATTTGAATTGTTGGAAATTTTGAATTTTCCGAAACATATATAAAATAAAAGTTATGAAATTTGCTTGCGGTATGTTAAATATTTCTCTTGTTATATTTATTTGATCAGCAAAATGATTCCCACAGTCTCATTTTACTAAGATAATGGTCAACTTTGTCATAGCATTTTACTAATCGTGTTAGACATTTTTCAGGTATACTATTCTTTGTGTTCTTAAAATTAATTAAATATTTTGAAAGTAATCTAACTGCTCTACACATCAAATTCCACAAATCAATTTATTGTCATACGCATTGCCTCAAAAATGAGAATCATCGTTGAATATAATATTTTCAACAGAAACAGATTTATCACACAGCTGGAATTTAAAAAAATATTTATCAGCATTGTATATTGCTAGTATATTCACTATGAAAAGGCGAAACTTACTAAGCATTTTTAGTGTTGACGCATGTCACTAATCATATTTTTGGTCTAAAAAATCACATGGTTAAAAACTCTTTAGCAAATAGACATTTGCGTACTGAAACTACAAAATGATTTAAAGTTCTTCCATCTCTTCGAATCTCAATCGTGTGCTTTTCATCCACAACTATCGATAAGACTGTAAACAGATTGATAAACCAAGATTTCAATTATTTTTAAATAGTGGATCTCTATGCGTCCTCAATTGTTTATATTTGTTTTCAAAATTGGAACAAAAAAATGTTTCATAAAAGAAAAAAGAAAAAATCCACGGTAAAACTTATTTATGAGAAGATTAAATATAATAATAATGAGAAGATTAAATAAATAATAATTTTATTAACTACAGAAGCGGCAGATAGCTTATGACAAAATTAGGTGATATAATATACGCCATTCTGTTGAAGCCCTTAAATGTGCAACTTATTACTACGACATCTTATAATACAATAGGTATTCCATCTAAGTCGGCGTAGCCTAGTAGGTAGTGTGCCGGTTTATTAGACATAAGGCCACGGTTCAAATCTCAGGTCAGACATCAAAAGGAAAATATGAAAAATTATTTATTCGGCGACTTCCTCTCAGCAGATTTCTGACAAAAACTCTGAGAGTAAATAAAATTGATATAAAAAGTTTCTCAAAAATCTGTCGTTCGGAGTCGACTATAAACTGTAGGTCCCGCCACTCACGTATGTATAAAATTAACACACACAACATATGTCGCGTGAAAATCTAGGTCGTAATCCTGACTTGAAGAGTGGTAATGACCAATTATGAATGTTTGTATTCCATCTGAGCCAATTTCCATTTTCGATGCCAATAAATTTTCTTTGCCCAGACTTTTTAAATTTTTAAACATTTTAGAGCAATTGCATATATTTATTGAAAGATATGTACCGGATTTAATATATGGATTAGTCTATCCAAAGATTATGTCTGCATTCACTCATTATTCTTAGCAAACTTTTTTACCAGCTTAACACGCTTTAAAAATAACTTAATTTAATGTATTGATTTATTAGTTTTCATATGCATTTTGAATGCTTTTAAATTTAATTTTACTATGGCCATGCCACGAACATATTGCAATAATATTTCGATTCAAAGATTCGTTCGGACTTGCAAAAACGTTCTTCAACGTTTTTCGGTTTTAGCTAATGTGATACTCTATATCCATACTTTTGAATCCTAATACTTATAAACTTTCGGAATAGGTCCTCGAAGCAACAAGTTTGATACATACGAATACCGTTCTTAAATTGATCAGGGCTGTATTTCTTTTTCGTATCAAAAACATCATCTTATTTACGCACTTTCTTAATTGAGCCTCTAGTCAGGATTGTGACCTAGCTTCTCACACCAGCCGCGTTGTGCGAGTTAATTTTTATACTTGAACGTTAGAACCTACAGTTTAAACACTGACTTTGAACGACATAATGCACAACTATTTCATATCAGTTTTATTTATTTTTATAGTTTTCGCCAAAAGACTGCACTGAGGAAGTCGTGGAAAGAAATATTGTTGCAGATTTCGTTGTGTTCGAGATGTCACGGCTGAGGTTTGAACTCACTTATTACTAGCTCTAGAGAGTCTAATAAGTGCTACTTACTACAATACGGCGACAAAAGATATTACACATATACATACATAATTGGTCATTACAACACTTTAGTCAGGATTACGATCCAGTTTCTCACAGCACTTATGTCGTGTGCGTTAATTTAATGCATGAGTGGTGTGATTTACAGTTTAAAGTCGACTCTGAACGACAGATTTTTGGGTAACTTTTCATGGCAATTTTATTTACTCTCAGAGTTTTTGCCAGAAATCTGCTAAGAGGAAGTCACCGAAGAAATATTTTTTCATATTTCGTTCAGTTGGAAATGTCTGACCTGTGGTTTGAAACGACGCCTCACGTTTAATAAGCCAACACACTACTTACTAGACCACGGCGATTTCAGACGAAAGAAATTACGCTCCTTAAAAACTTGGAGAAATGGAGAAAATAAAGTATTAAAAGAGGATGCCAAACTTACTTGCTTGACAGCGTTTAAGATTACTATTGCGTTTTAAATATTTTGAATACAAATTTTGCAACAAACGAGTTGATAAAACGCAAATACTGAAACTTTTTTTGTAGTGTTCTGTATAAAAACACTCTCAATCATTCGGTTCTTTGCTGACAATTATTGTCAGTCTCAAATTAGTCAAAGAGCAGTGAGCGTTTAAAAAATTATTACGCATTAAGACAAGAAGTTCAAAATGAATTTCAAACTAAATTTATTTGGAATTGCATGTGTTTTCCTCTTCACGATACTGATAGCCATAAAAGCTGATGAATTTAATAGTGGAGAAAGTAGGCCTGATGAAATAACTCTAAGAAATCAGTTATTCGCCGACGTCATATTAATAAAAGAAGGAGTAGATCGTCTGTTAATTTCAAATGAAGTTCTAAAGAAAAAGTGAGAGGAATTTCTTTAAAAACTTTTTTAAATTCATTTATTTTTTTTTAATTTAGATTTAACACCCAAATAGATACGTTAAACAAAGTACAATCAAAAATTATATTGGTGGATGACAACGCTGAAGACGAAGATGGCCTTTGCGATCGCATCACCGGAATGTTTAATACCACGTTTAGAAAATATAACGCTTTTGAAAGTCGTTTAATTACAAAATTGGAAGATATTCAGGAAGAACAAACCTTACTCTTAGGCGAGATAACATCGAAACAAGATAAGCTTAATAGAAATTGTGGCTCTTCTAAAGGTCTATCAACGGAAGGTTTAGATGAATTGACTACGTCCGTAACAGAAATTAATGAAAAGTTGAAAACATTTGAACAAAAATTTGAACAAAATTCTGACCGTCTACATCTACATCGTCTTGAAGTGAAATTAACTGAACAAAAAAGTCAATTCAATGCATTTGTGGAGAGTCAAACGAAGCTTTTAGAACAAATCAGTGCTAAGTTGAACAAAAATCATGAGATGCTTGAGAAGTATGAAAAAGAATTTCCAAAATTAAATACTTATACCCCAAAACCACCATGAAACTACCCATGGAAATTATTTTGGGATTGACTACAGCAAACATAACTGGTTTCAAATAATATGTACATATAAACAATAAATTATTAAAAGAAGAATTAAATAAAAAACATTGAAATCAATAAAAATAGAATATTTTGAGAGATATTGATCATAATTTATAGTAAAATTTTTCAATATTTGTTGAAATAACAGGAAATATTGTTTAAGTTTTAGGGTCATTATTACAACTTGCCCTTAACTACAAGGAGAAATTTAATGGACAGATAAATTGTTTTTTTTTTTTTTATAAGTGGACAATATGGTAGAAGTGAGCGTTAAGCTAACGGGAGGATCATCCTACCCGTAGCTTTTAAAGTTAAGTTTACGTTTGAACTAGAATGAATATTATATATTATTTTCAATATGGCAGTTTCAAATATAAACAAAACGATACATGCCACTTATTTAAATAAATTTGTTTAATTTGAGCAACGTTATCTACATTTTTCCGGCACTGCCATATTTTGAATAAACTTAACTTATAAGGTTGTAATAACGAAAATAAGTTAAAGCTGAATTTAAAGTTTACTTTAGCTAAAGTAACCTGTAACTAAACTCAACTTTAACGGCAAGTTGTAATAATGGAACTTAATCTTTTAAAAAACTTTTTTGGTTTTTCTGGAATTTTTTGTGGAGTTCTACGCATTTGAGTAGCTTGGCTTGCTTAGTACAACGTATCTTTTTTTATTACGGTATGCATTAAAATAGCGTGGAATTTTGTTTTTACATTATCTTGGGCGATATCGTAATTGTAACAAATTACAATTTTGAATAGTTTTCTTTATTTTATATTGTTTGGACATATTTGGTTAACAATAACGTTAAAATATGATTACGACGATATGTCCAATACTAACACATCAAACAGTTAATATTGTTACGCAAATCGAAACGACCTAATATCGTTTAACATTAAAAACGATAAACAAAAGCCACACGATACAAATACACACTAACACTAAGAATACAATGAACGTGTTGATTATTTAAAGCTGCACACACACATATGTACGACGAACCTGGTTGCGCCGGGTACCAACAACAACATGTATGTGACAAAAAGGGATAGACAACATAAGCAAAGTACACAAACAACAATGTATTAGCAATAGAGCTCTCGAGAAGGCCAGATCACGAACTTTCTACTTTAAGAATGTTCGTTAGACTGGTTGTGTCGGGCTGGACAAAGCAGGCAGCAGTCAGTAAGAATTCAGTCAGCCTTGTGTGAAGTTCCTTGTGATCAAAGTAAGTCGTGGTTGTAAAGATCCAGTGAATACTTGTGTGAACCAGTAAAGTGAATAAACAGATTATTATTGTTGTATCGTTAAGTTGTATACGGTGGCATACAAAAGAAGTGTAAAGAATAAAGAGAGTTTAACTGAAATTAAACACATTTGTTTTTACTTTGTTTGCAATTAACGAACTCATATTTGAACGTTTGTAAAAAGGTAAAAACGTAACAATATATTTGTTTTATCGTGAATATTTTTTTGGTGAAATCTTTGAAAGAGTTTGTAGGTGACAACGGTGAAATTTTAAGAACGAACGTCAGCATTTAACGTCTTTTTTCAGTTGAACTTCGTGGTAGTTCTGGACTAGGTAGTTCCACACAAAAATGCTTAACAAGTATAGCCATTTCACCTAGAATAGACCAACAAACTAACAACGCTTGAGAATCGTACAGAAGAAGCTTATTTTTGGGTTAGTAAATGTTTTGTGTGGAGAGTTTGGTGTGATTAGGTGGCTTAATTGTAATGACCAATTATGAATGTTTGTATTCCAACTGAGCCAATTTCCATTTTCGATGCCAATAAATTTTCTTTGCCCAGAATTTTTAAATTTGTCCAAGTTTTGAACATTTTAGAAATTTAGAAATTATTATAGAATTTAATAATTTAATTTATTTAGAAATTTAAATGTATGGATTAGTCTATCCAAAGATTATGTCTGCATTCACTCATTATTCTTAGCAAACTTTTTTACCAGCTTAACACGCTTTAAATAGTAAGTAACTAAAAATAACTTAATTTAATGTATTGATTTATTAGTTTTCATATGCATTTTGAATGCTTTTAAATTTAATTTTACTATGGCCATGCCACGAACATATTGCAATAATATTTCGATTCAAAGATTCGTTCGGACTTGCAAAAACGTTCTTCAACGTTTTTCGGTTTTAGCTAATGTGATACTCAATATCCATACTTTTGAATCCTAATACTTATAAACTTTCGGAATAGGTCCTCGAAGCAACAAGTTTGATACATACGAATACCGTTCTTAAATTGATCAGGGCTGTATTTCTTTTTCGTATCAAAAACATCATCTTATTTACGCACTTTCTTAATTGAGCCTCTAGTCAGGATTGTGACCTAGCTTCTCACACCAGCCGCGTTGTGCGAGTTAATTTTTATACTTGAACGTTAGAACCTACAGTTTAAACACTGACTTTGAACGACATAATGCACAACTATTTCATATCAGTTTTATTTATTTTTATAGTTTTCGCCAAAAGACTGCACTGAGGAAGTCGTGGAAAGAAATATTGTTGCAGATTTCGTTGTGTTCGAGATGTCACGGCTGAGGTTTGAACTCACTTATTACTAGCTCTAGAGAGTGTAATAAGTGCTACTTACTACAATACGGCGACAAAAGATATTACACATATACATACATAATTGGTCATTACAACACTTTAGTCAGGATTACGACCCAGTTTCTCACAGCACTTATGTCGTGTGCGTTAATTTAATGCATGAGTGGTGTGATTTACAGTTTAAAGTCGACTCTGAACGACAGATTTTTGGGTAACTTTTCATGGCAATTTTATTTACTCTCAGAGTTTTTGCCAGAAATCTGCTGAGAGGAAGTCACCGAAGAAATATTTTTTCATATTTCGTTCAGTTGGAAATGTCTGACCTGTGGTTTGAAACGAGGCCTCACGTTTAATAAGCCAACACACTACTTACTAGACCACGGCGATTTCAGACGAAAGAAATTACGCTCCTTAAAAACTTGGAGAAATGGAGAAAATAAAGTATTAAAAGAGGATGCCAAACTTACTTGCTTGACAGCGTTTAAGATTACTATTGCGTTTTAAATATTTTGAATACAAATTTTGCAACAAACGAGTTGATAAAACGAAAATACTGAAATTATTTTTGTAGTGTTCTGTATAAAAACACTCTCAAGCATTCGGTTCTTTGCTGACAATTATTGGCAGTCTCAAATTAGTCAAAGAGCAGTGAGCGTTTAAAAAAATTATTACGCATTAAGACAAGAAGTTCAAAATGAATTTCAAACTAAATTTATTTGGAATTGCATGTGTTTTCCTCTTCACGATACTGATAGCCATAAAAGCTGATGAATTTAATAGTGGAGAAAGTAGGCCTGATGAAATAACTCTAAGAAATCAGTTATTCGCCGACGTCATATTAATAAAAGAAGGAGTAGATCGTCTGTTAATTTCAAATGAAGTTCTAAAGAAAAAGTGAGAGGAATTTCTTTAAAAACTTTTTTAAATTCATTTATTTTTTTTTTAATTTAGATTTAACACCCAAATAGATACGTTAAACAAAGTACAATCAAAAATACTATTGGTGGATGACAACGCTGAAGACGAAGATGGCCTTTGCGATCGCATCACCGGAATGTTTAATACCACGTTTAGAAAATATAACGCTTTTGAAAGTCGTTTAATTACAAAATTGGAAGATATTCAGGAAGAACAAACCTTACTCTTAGGCGAGATAACATCGAAACAAGATAAGCTTAATAGAAATTGTGGCTCTTCTAAAGGTCTATCAACGGAAGGTTTAGATGAATTGACTACGTCCGTAACAGAAATTAATGAAAAGTTGAAAACATTTGAACAAAAATTTGAACAAAATTCTGACCGTCTACATAATCTTGAAGTGAAATTAACTGAACAAAAAAGTCAATTCAATACATTTGTGGAGAGTCAAACGAAGCTTTTAGAACAAATCAGTGATAAGTTGAACAAAAATCATGAGATGCTTGAGAAGTATGAAAAAGAATTTCCAAAATTAAATACTTATACCCCAAAACCACCCAGGAAACTACCCATGGAAATTATTTTGGGATTGACTACAGCAAACATAACTGGTTTCAAATAATATGTACATATAAACAATAAATGATTAAAAGAAGAATTAAATAAAAAACATTGAAATCAATAAAAATAGAATATTTTGAGAGATATTGATCATAATTTATAGTAAAATTTTTCAATATTTGTTGAAATGACAGGAAATATTGTTTAAGTTTTAGGGTCATTATTACAACTTGCCCTTAACTACAAGGAGAAATTTAATGGACAGATAAATTGTTTTTTTTTTTTTTATAAGTGGAAATTATGGTAGAAGTGAGCGTTAAGCTAGCGGGAGGATCATCCTACCGGTAACTTTTAAAGTTAAGTTTACGTTTGAACTTGAATGAATATTATATATTATTTTCAATATGGCAGTTTCAAATATAAACAAAACGATACATGCCACTTATTTAAATAAATTTGTTTAATTTGAGCAACGTTATCTACATTTTTCCTGCACTGTCATATTTTGAATAAACTTAACTTATAAGGTTGTAATAACGAAAATAAGTTAAAGCTGACTTTAAGGTTTACTTTAGCTAAAGTAACCTGTAACTAAACTCAACTTTAACGGCAAGTTGTAATAATGGAACTTAATCTTTTAAAAAACTTTTTTGGTTTTTCTGGAATTTTTTGTGGAGTTCTACGCATTTGAGTAGCTTGGCTTGCTTAGTACAACGTATTTTTTTTATTACGGTATGCATTAAAATAACGTGGAATTTTGTTTTTACATTGTCTTGGGCGATATCGTAATTGTAACGAATTACAATTTTGAATAGTTTTCTTTATTTTATATTGTTTAGACATATTTGGTTAACAATAACGTTAAAATATGAATACGACGATATGTCCAACACTAACACATCAAACAGTTAATATTGTTACGCAAATCGAAACGACCTAATATCATTTAACATTAAAAACGATAAACAAAAGCCACACACAGTTGTATACGGTGGCATACAAAAGAAGTGTAAAGAATAAAGAGAGTTTAACTGAAATTAAACACATTTGTTTTTACTTTGTTTGCAATTAACGAACTCATATTTGAACGTTTGTAAAAAGGTAAAAACGTAACAATATATTTGTTTTATCGTGAATATTTTTTTGGTGACATCTTTGAAAGAGTTCGTAGGTGACAACGGTGAAATTTTAAGAACGAACGTCAGCATTTAACGTCTTTTTTCAGTTGAACTTCGTGGTAGTTCTGGACTAGGTAGTTCCACTCAAAAATGTTTAACAAGTATAGCCATTTCACCTAGAATAGACCAACAAACTAACAACGCTTGAGGATCGTAGAGAAGAAGCTTATTTTTGGGTTAGTAAATGTATACACAAACAGAAATGGAGAGTTTGGTGTGATTAGTTGGCTTAATTGACCCAAACTTCTTCAAGATATGCGATGAATATTGTATACAATGGAGCAAGATATCCAGTGATGATTACAGACTTTTCTACATAAAATGAAAGAATTCGACATGATGTGTTTTTTATCATGCAGTTGTCAGTTAGTCATGCCGTATAGTTTTTCACTCCATTTATTTTGTGGGTGTTAATTTTAAACATGAGTGGCAGGACCTACAGTTTAAGTCGATCCCGAACGTTAGATTTTAGAGAAAATTCTTATTCCAATTTTATTTACTCTGAGTTTCTGCCAGAAATGTAGTGAGAGGCAGGCGCCGATGTCTATTCGGGGGTTTGAAACGTGGTCTCACGTATGATAATCCAACACACTACTCACTAGACTACGGCGACTTCGGGAGGCCAATTTAATTTCACATTTGGGAACAAGATCGACAAGGTCCTCCGATTTTTGAGTCAAATCGACAGTTTTAAGTAAAAATACAAGGGATCGTATTCAAAAAAATGGTTAACAAAATTCTAGCCCTAGAAAACAACGTTACTGAAACACTAGCCAAAATGATGAAAAAAGTATGTTAAATGGGAGCTCGCGGATGCAAGCAATATTTACATGGAATTGTCTTAACCCATAAAAAGCCGCCGTACCAATTTGGAATACTTAGTTATTTAAGGTGTACAGAAAAACTATTGACGTTAACCATATTAAAAAAAATTTTTATTTACTAGGAAGGCGTGTGGTTATAAAAAATGGAATAAACAATTTTACTTTTTAATCAATTTTTATTCTTACGGTAATATTTACATTCTTACAATAATTTAATTCTTAACTTTAAAAGATCAATTCATAATTACTAATTCATTTTTCTTCTTCTTCTTTTATATACTCTTCTTTAATGAGCATTAAATAATAATTTGTATCCAGCATTACACCAAGATATTTAACCTTGTCATCCCAGCGAACAGATTCGGTACCAACAGTAACATTGGTTTGTGTTAGAAATAAATTTTTTCTTCTCCTTGTAAAGAAAATAGACTGAGTTTTTGAAGGATTGGTCATTATTCTAAAATAGTCAGTAACTATTTTTGTTGATTTCTCCAAGTTGTGTACGATATCTTCTGATAATATTTCTAAACTAAGTATTGCTCTATCATCAGCAAAAATAACTGAATTACAGCCATGTAAAGCGGGAGTCATGCGTAAATAAATTGTATGAAATTGGAGATAGATGTGATCCATGTGGAAATCCGGAAGGAATATCATAATGCTGTGAACAAATATTTCCAATATGCACTTTGAATGTTCTGTTTGATAAAAAAAACTTCTAATTATTTTGACAAGTTCAGGATCCAGTCCAATTGTATATAGTTTGCGAATTAATACATTATGCCAAACAGAATCGAAGGCCGCTTGTATGTTTATTAGAACCATTCCTGTAGATTTACCTTCATTTAAGGAAGCCTTGACAATTTTCTTATTCTAACGTTATGCGTTATGTTCCGAACGGAATCCAAATTGTTGTGGCGGTAAAATGTTAGTTTCTTCCATTAAACAAAATTGTTTTTCTTTAATAATTTTTTCAAGTATTTAAGACATTATGGTTAGTAAACTTATTGATCGATAGCAGTTTGGATCGTTGCTGTCGTTTCCAGGTTTGTGTATTGCTATAGTTTCTGATTTTTCCAAATTAATGGGAAGTAACAAAAATTTAAGCATGAGTTATAAATACGACGTAGAACTTTTAAACCTTTAGATGGAACATTCTCTAAACAAAAATTTGAGTTACCATCATATCCTGGTGCTTTTTTGTTTCTTAAATTTTTTAATAATATTCTGTAGAGTATCGATTCTGACCGTCATATAACTTAAGTTTTGATCGTCATCAATCGTACTTAACGCTATGTTCAGTCATGTACTTTTATTGAATTAATATTCGGTTTATTGATAACAATATTTGTAGTGTTCAGACATAAAATTTATTTTACAGCTGGTAAACAAAACAGCGGATTGCTTCAACAACATTGCTTTTAATTTAATCGCGAAAATTAGTGCCAAAAAAATTTGAGAAAAAATGGAAAAAAATTTTACATTGGAAAAGGTCGTACTAATGATTAACCGAAACGCCGAGCTGTTGCGGTTAGTAGGGAATATTTCTGACTCCAATAAATAAATAAAATACAAACCTTTCTGCTGACCCTCCATTATTTGTTTGTCGTTGTTTTGTTTTTGTTTGTTGTTGACATTTGAGTTGTCAAATATCAATAGAAAGTTTTCGAAAAATAGTAATATGCTCACTGAACGTACTTACGACAGCGCTTTATTTGAAGTTTTAATCAATAATATAACAATTTATGAATTCATTGAGCAATAATTAATTGACATTTTATATGAAATATTGACATCAATAATGCCGTTTATTGCGATTTTCTCAATATACGTGCATGTCTGAACATAGTATAAGGTACTGCTAACTACTCTTTCTGTACCCAAATCACTTAAATTTGAAGAAATAATATGATTCAAAAAAAATTTTGAGCTAGTATTTCGGCTTTTTCGTTATTGGTTGCATCAGTCAATTATTTTGCTTAAGTGTAGGTATACAATTTACTTTCTTGTTAGGAGCTCTAGATATCCTCCAAAACTCTAAAGAACCTTTGGGTAGTCAAAAAGTTATTCCACTGCTGGTTTTTAAATTCCAGAATTTGACTTTTAATGCCATTGTTTAGGAAGTTTATTTGTGATTTGAATAGGGGGTTTTTTAAAACTTATCAATTTCCTAGGTGTACATTATTTATATTCAGAATCGCTAATGACAATCTGGTCAAATTTGATTTACTTTTAGTTCCATAATAATCTGATTAATTTTGCCAAAAATACAGTTTGGTGGAGGTCCGTTTTGGTTAACCATAATTAAATTTTTTGTGTAAAGGTTAAAATTTCGTTTATTTGATCAAATTGGAACCATAACGAATCACAAGCAATGATTTTTTATTCTGATATATTATATAAAGTTTTGACAACAGAAGTTTTTTTCCCACTTGTAGATTTGTAATCTAACAAGTTGAGGTTATACGGCCGTGGTGTAGTAGGTAGTGTGTTGGCTTACTATTCGTAAAAGCCCGGGTTCGTATCCCAGGTCAGACATCAAAAATGAAATATGAAAAAAAAAATATTTCTTCGGCGACTTCCTCTCAGCAGATTTCTGGCAAAAACTCTGAGAGTAAAATAAACTGCCATGAAAAAGTTTCTCAAAATTCTGTCGTTCGGAGTCGACGTTAAACTGTAGGTCCCGCCACTCATGTATAAAATTAACGCACACAACATGAGTGGTGTGAGAAGCTGGGCCGTAATCCTGACTGAAGGGTTGTAATGGCCAATTATGTATGTATGTGTGTATGTATGTATATTATATAAAGTGGTGGTCTTATAATAAGCACACTCATTTACACAGTCTATTTCAAGTAGCAAACTAACATGAAATATTCTTTCAAACTTTATTTATGGGCAGTTAAATATTCTATTTGGTATATTTAAGCGACGTATAAAGTAAAGGGAACATCGATAAACGATAACAATTAATGCCACTTTTGAATTACAAAATCAAAAAATTTCTTGGTTGCGTAATTAGCACATCCGTCTTAAAGGTAGACAAAGCAATCATTTAGGTTTAATTCTGTTTAATATTTTATGGATACACTCCTTCTCTTTAATAACGATTACAAACAAGACATCTTGTATATTGTATGCCATTCCATGCAACTCCCAGCACTTTTCAAGGGTCTCTAAGATTTTTTAGTTTTTTTGTTCAACTTGTATCTCGAAATAGTTTGAATTGGATTGGAATCAGAACTCACTGCTGGCCATTAAATAATTAAAACTTATTAGTCTTCCAAGTACTTTATCCAATCGTGCGCTATATTATCAGTATCTTGCGTTAAAATCAACTTTTCATACAAGTTCTCATAAGCGAATAAAATAAAGGTATAGTAGGAACTTCATTAAGAATTCTTATTCGAGCAGAATTAGGACACCCTGGTGCATTAATTAATCTACACTCTATGTTTGGTTAAATGTGGATATTAATTTGTTGTTTAGACGGTAACACAAGTCATTCGATATATCGTGTTTTGTAGTATCGTGAAAACTCAAGATATAATGAGAACGCGCTGTACATACATACATACACAGTTGGTCATTACAACCTTTCAGTCAGCATTACGACTTAGCTTCTCACACCACTTATGTTATGTGTGTCAATTTTATATATGACTATCGGGACACTACAGTTTACAGTCGATTCCGAACGGCAGATTTCTAAGAAACTTTTAGTAGCAATTTTAATTACTCTTAGTAAATTTCTGGCAAAATCTCAGTGATTTGTCTCTGAGTCAGATTCAGAGATTTTGTCAGAAATTTTTCCAGAAATCTGTTGAAAGAAAGTTGAATCCTAATTCATCAAAAATTTAGAAGGATTCATATTTAAAAGGTTTTTTAAAAAATATCCGCAATTAACCCTAAATCGAGCTTTGTATTGAAAATTGATACATTTTAATTTTTGAGACTATATAACTTTAATTCAGAAAAAGTTAGATGCCTGATATTTGTTGAATTCGTTAGTATTGTGATTGCCGTTAATTTAAACAAAATAAAAAAAGAAAATTTCAAACAGGGATTAAAAAATCAAAAACTTCATAATTCTGATTTATGTATCATTTTTGATACATACGACTTTCCTATGGATTCTTTGGTGTTGTGTATGTAATTTTTTTAAGTTTTCAAAGATTGTATGAAGTTTTATCGTAAATAATACATTATTTGTGGTAGTTGAGAAGGAATTTAAGCTTAAGTGTTGGACGAAAGTGAAGAGGTTGAATTATCTGTTCTTGATATTGATTGAAGTAGTCGTAGCTTAGTAAGCAGCCTGGTGGCTTATTAGACGTCAGACCAAGGTTCAAAACTCAGGTCAGACAGTTCCGAATTACAACGAAAGGCTGTAATGACCGATAATGTATGTATATATGCAATATTCCTCTTGTTCGTCTTATGAAGTTATGAAAGCATTGATATCGTTTATTTATGTTTATTTATATTATTATACTGCTTGTAACAGAGAACCGTATGCCTTTAGTAGTTTGGGAAGAAAAAATACTCACGCAGATTTCTAGCAGCTGTTTATTGGAATGTTTTAGAGTCTTTTTTACTGCTCTGCTCATATTTACCTCGTGTGACAGACAAACATTAGAAAAAAGTATTTCGTCCTATGTTTTATTTCATAAATATTTTTTTTTTTCGCCGAGGAGGGGTAAATGTACCTAACCGCACCATAGAGGAAGTCGTCACATCCTCCGTGTGTGGGGCCCTCACCCACTAAATCCCCCCTCGTCTCCTGTGGACTTGTTTGTGCCCACTCCGGAACTACGGTGGTATTACTTCGGAGTGGAGTCCTTTTGGCTCTATGGCCAATTCATGTTAATATCCGCTTCCGGATTGCGAATCGAAAGTTGGAGAGATATCTAAACGTCTCCACTATTCCTTTCGTCTAAATCATCGTCTCGGTTACGCTTGGCACGTGTGACAGTATCACCTATGCCGACATGCAGAACAGGCTGCAGCCTCAAGATCTCTCTTCTTCCGTCTTAGAATGCGTTCTACGTAATTCACTACCGAGGTCCAATTTTCAATACGCGCAGTCATAACCCCGACAATATTAGCGGCCGTGACCGTTCCAACTATTGACGTCAGTACAGAGCGATAGATCTGCCAGCGTGCACACTCGAAAACCGTGTGCTCTTTATTTCATAAATATTAAAGACGATAACATTCCAGTTAACTACGTACGTATGAAATAACAGAATCATTCGCTTTGGTAATGTACTACTCGGAAATGATAATAAATTTACACCAATTACGCCTAGACGGAAAATGAGCTGAAAGCCTTTCAGCTTTTAATAATCCCAATAATTTAGTCGCTGTAGATTAGTGACATTGAATTTTATGGTCGTTATAAATTTTGTGCTCCACCGAAATCGAATTGGCAGTTTTAGATTCAAGATTTGCTTAGCAACTGCTTATAGCTATATTTGGGGAAACCTGTATCCGGGAAACTAGAGAGGAATCAAAGAGAGAGCATTGTATCATATTGATGTTCTATTGCAACGGAAAATTTTATTACACCACATTTTTCTAACGAAATATATTAATGGTTTGTACCATCAGGTTTCAGTCAGCCGTCAATAGAGAGCGTTACTGATGCGAGTGGCAATAAGCTTCCGCATCTAATCAATTGGAAACTTTTAAATCGCCACAAAGAAAGGGTTCTATATGTCAAATTATTACCATTTAGAAAATATATAACCAAGCTGGCATGAAGTGTTTGATTTTTACGTAAAAAACCATGCTGAAATGTACATCATATCAAATTTTGGCGTAAATTTCATAAAAGTGATAATAAAATGTAAGAATAGTAAATAAATAGTTTTATTAAAATGAATTAAAATAAATAAAAATATTAAAATTTTTCAACAAAATCTACCAACAATCCTGACATTTCTATTATATTTCTACAAACATGTATCAAAAGTGATACATAAGCTGGAATTATGAAGTTTTTAAGGCTCGATCTACGGTTAAATTGCCTGTATAACAATATTCCAACTGTATCTCGACATTCTTGTTGGCATCTTTAATATGCTGAAAACTGGATTTTAAACAATGAATTACAATTAACTTGTCACAGTGAACAATAAGGCTCTCATTACCAAAAAGGTTAATTTCGTTAGTTAAACACGGCTTTTTAACAAGTGTTGCAGCCGTCTTCAGGTTATGTGCCACTGTGGATTGTTTATTGCATTTTCAGGAAAGTACTCCACCAGCAAGATTAAAAACCTAAGGGTCATTATTACAACTTGCCTTTAACTAAATGCAACATTTTAAGGAGCAGATAATTTATTTTTCATTATTATAAGTGGACAATACGGTAGAAGTAGGCGTTAAGCTAAAGAGAATATCATCCTACTGGTAACTTATGTCTGAACTTGCCACATTATATATTACTTTCAATATGGCAACTTCAAATTTAAACAAAATGAGCAAACACAACAAAAAACGAAGCTTTAAAGTTCACTTTAGCTAAAGTTACCTTTTAATAAATCGAACGTTAACGGCAAGTCGTAATAATGGCCCTAAGTCGTAAAGGATTTGCACTATTTAAGTCAGCTTCCACATAACCTTAAAATGTTTAAACTGTTTTATTAATTATTATTACTTGAATTGCTTCAATATTTAAGCACGATTTTCTCCACAGTCATATTATAGCGATGTGGATCGACATGTCAATACTTTTTGGATAGCAGCTAATATTCCGCCGATCATGGATTCAATTTCAATACTATATTCTCTGACGACATTGGATTAGGTTCTAGTTGACACTACCTTCTTTTACGTTTTACGTCGTTGTGTTACAACACTTGCCGCTGCCGCAATAGTTACTATCCATGGTAAGCTTTTAAGCTTTTTTTTTAAATAAATATATTAAAGAAAAATTCGTATTAGAAAATTTTTGCGAAAATCGCGTTGTAGAAGGTAAGAAAAATATGTCTAGAACCGCATTGTAACGAAATCACAATATAAAAGTACCTTTTTTTGTTCTTTGATCTCTCATTATCCCTATTGCTGTAAATTTTTTGTTGTTTTCTTATTGTATGTTTATCTCGTTGTTTTTCAGAATATACTTCAGCGGTTGTTCTGTCTTCGGAACAGTATTTGCATATCTAACCGAAAATCTTTTTAATAGTAATTAATTAATTGGTCACCCTTAAGTCATTATTGTGAACTAGCTACTCACACCACTTTTGTTATGTGTGTTAATTTTTATCCATGACTGGATAAAAACTTGAGAAACGTCTATTTTATATTGCTGCTTAGTTGCTATAAATACTACTTCAAAAATCCTTCAAGTGATAGCAATCGTTAATGAGTAAATACAGATTTACGTGTTTTTCTATCGAAGAAAAAAAATGGTGCATATTTGTTCTTGACGAGATCCCTATCAAAATGCTTTTCATTATAATCGTCTCAAACAACAAATTTAAACAGTTGTTTAAAAATGTTTACTAATATCTTAGGGTAAAATAAATAGGAAAAATATTAATTTCATTATCGTCGCATATTGTGTAAAACATGCATCTTTCAAAAAAGTCCCTTCAACAATATTTTCTGGATGATCAGCAGTACCTAAAGCTGGATTCACCCATAGTTTCGGAAAAATGCTTGTTCCGAAACAAGTTCAATTTTTTGAGAGTTTGTTCCAAAGCGATTTACCTGCTTCGAACAATTTTTCTGTAAAAACAAGGTTACCATATGAAATATTTTTGTAAACGATGCGTGTTAGTTTTATAAATAGACAGCACAGTAGTAGATGATTGCAATTCATTTGTTTTCTTGGCTTGAGTGTGATCATATTTTTTATTGTGTTACAAAGAAATTGTAAATTAAAACAAATCTTAGAGAAAAAACTGGATAAAAGTAATGTATTTCTTTTAATAGCCATTGAGTTGCAAAAAGCCCGTTTAATTGCAAATGTACATATAATATGATGTGGCAGCTCAGTTCAACTTAACTTAAAAAATTAAAGTAGCTGGCAGCATAGTGCGATTGTTTCGGAACGGAGCTGAAATAGTTCCGAAGCAAGCTTACTGTCTTTCGCTCTCTCTCTCAAAAAGTGAAACGTCAAACTACATATAAAATAAAATTGTTTTGGAACAAAAATTTTGTTCCGAAATGATGGGTGAATCTAGCTTAAGCCATAGTATTTAATTTTAAAATAGGTTCTATTCGTAAAAAGTTTCTGAGATTAAAAAGATGACAATGCAAATAGTTTTAATGAAAACTTTTATTTCATTGTCTCAAATGTTTTAACAGCTTCTGCAAACAACATGCGCTCACTGTTAATAACATTACTTGAGTGGGTATTTCCAGTATGATTAGTGTTAACATAATTTTATTTGTCTTTGCTTATCAGTTCTATTGGAAGATAGATTTTGATAAATTTTACAACCTTTGTAATTGGCATGTGATTACACTGAACACATCGAGTTTGATTATCAGCGACTTTTGTGCACCCTATAGTAGGATGCTGCCGCAATTCACATATATGTATGTTCAGTTTTCTATCGTACGCTTTTGTATGCCCAATTTGTTCATACTTATTTTCATAATTATGATTATAGTCATTGAGAGAGGGTTTTTTGAAACACGACTTCCAACATTTGATACAGCTATAACTGGGTAGTCCAAACTCAGTAGTACAGATTTTAAATATTCAATGGGAATTGAAGCATTGCGAGAATTTTTATGAAATACTCATGTCAAAAAAATCAATTGCATGTATTATCAGTCAGTAATGATGAGTTGAAAAAATTCGATCGGCTTCAGCAAGTCTAATACTCCATTTAACCAATTTCAATAAGTATAGAGGCAAACATGTTAAAATATATGCCTGAGTACTCGACGGAGTAGTGTCTACGATTCAAACAAATACACTTTTTTGATTGACTTTGACTTGCTTATTTAAAACATAGCTTCCTTTAAAGATCATTGGGCCATTAATAATGATATTAAAATATTGAAAGTAAATGGCAATACTCTACGTAGAGAAACAAATATCAAAGAGGCGTTTGAGATTAGTTTTGCCTTTTAAATATCTTGAATGCTGCAAACAAGCTTATAAAATGAATGCAGAGTACTTGTTTGTAGTGAGTTACACAAAAGCATTCTCAATCATTCACTTTGTTACTAATAATTACAGTTAAAGTATCAAACTACTTGCGGAGTCATTAGCATTTAAAAAATATTACGCATCAAGTGTAGAACTTAAAAATGAATTTTAAAATAAATTTATTTGCCACTGCATGTGTTTTCCTGATTTTGGGCCCGCTAGCTACTAAAGCTGATGAATATCAGCCTGATGTAATGACTCTAAGAAATCAACTATTTGCCGACGTTTTCTTAATAAAAGAAGGATTAGATCGTCTGTTAATTGCAACCGAAGTTCTGAATAAAAGGTGGGAAAAATGAATTTTAAAAACTACGAGTATGTATGGTACAGTAGTGTTTTGGTAAATTTTTAATATAAATCTTCAATGAATCGAATATTATTCTAATATTTATGAAATCATAACACAACTTATTTTCACTAATTTCGTTAAAAACATTTATATGATGCAACGCAGTCAAATTTAATAAGCCGCATGTTCAGCTTATTTATTACTTTAAAGTTTTAACTATTTATGTCGTGTATACTCTTTACAACGAAATGCAAATTGTTCGCATAATGTCGAGTGTACTCGTCTTGAATAAAAAAATCACAAATTCAAAGAATTTATTGGAATTTTTCGGGAGAAAGGTCAAATAAAGGTCTTTTTAAAAATATATAGTTTAGAACATTCCTTAGCTTATATTAAGCTAAAATAGCAAATTGTAATGTAAAACCGTTACAAAATATTTATTTTATAATAATTTATATTTAAAAATTTATGTTTATAAAAACATATATTTTTAAAAAAAACCAACACACAACATTTATTTATCAGTCAAGTTGCCAATTTTTACAGGCTATTTATGTCGAGTATACTCGTCTGCGCTGGAAAATAATGTAGCAGGCAGAAAATGTCTTTCGAAACAAAATTAAACAGTTAAATGGTTAATTTCAATACTCGGTATGATCTCCACGAGACTTTAATACTTTATTAATGCGAACAGATATAGAATTCATCAGTTCATTGCACTCATTTTTGTTAATTTTGGGTCACTCCTCGTTAATGGCATTTCTGAGCAAGGCTTTAAATTCTCTTTTTTATAGAATTGATGTGATGGTATTTGCCTTCAAATCTTGGCTTCAATATGGTCAATCTAAAACTAATATTAACACGCTATGTATATACCTGCATTATCTTGCCAAAAAACGATAATATTTCTATAATTTATTCCCGAAATTCATCCAGTTATCCGCATTGATTTTGTATGTTTTAAAGCAAATTGTAGAACGATTTCTGTGGCTGAAAGCAAACTAGGTTTTCAAGAAATTGACTTTAAAATTTCGTGCAACTAATTTAATTTGATGATATTGGCTCTCCAACAATATTGAACACCCTCAGAACCATCCAAGTTGAAATTTTTTCTTTAAAAATAGGGCCAATATTGCTTGATTTTGTCCTGCTGTTTAATTAGGTTTCGGTATACTTTTCTGTATATTAATATTAAAATTTTTTTGAAACTCGTTTAGCTATTACAATTAAATCTAGTTGTATTTACCTACAACCAAAATTATTTGTTACCGCTAGGCGTTTGATCGATCGTTTATCACATTCTGATACAATACACAGTCTTCCAAATCTCTTATTGCAACAACATAGTTTTATATCTACTACTTCTGTATTGCTATTTATATTGATCACGACGTGAAAGTCCACACTCATGATTCACATCAACTTTTGCATGCTCTTCAAGTGTTAATTGAGTTCCATTTAATATTTTTAGTACGAAATTTATTTTAAAGTTAAAGCCGTAGTCTAGTAGGTAGTATATTGGCTTGTTAGACAAAAGGGTACGGTTCAAACCCCAGGTCTCGAATAAAACGCAAAGAGAAAAAATATTTCCCGGCGACACCCCTCTCAGCGGATTTCGGCCAAAGAATATGAAAGTAATTAACATTGCAATGAAAAGTTTCTCAAAAAAAATCTGTCCTTCGGAGTCGGAATAACAAATTAACATATACACTATAAGTGATGTGACAAGAATCTAGGTCCTAAACCTGACTGAAAGATTGTACGTTCTGTACTTACCGCAAAATCTTTTTAAAATTAAATTAAATTTATTAATTTCGAAACTACGGGTTTAAGTTTTGTATCGTATAATTATTTCATACGAAAACAACGACATCCAATTGAAAATAACTGTAAATCATTCAAACGTAAAAACAGTAAAACATACATTAGATACAAAATTTTTGAGATGTTGCGTGGATTTACACTGTACCACATAATTATTTCCTTACCTGTATAATGTACATACAATAATTTAAACTTTCTTTTCTTTAATTTAGATTTATCAGCCAAATGGATACTTTAAAAACTGTACAATCCAAACTTTTAGTGGAAGACAATGATGAAGAAGATGCCGTTTGCGATCGCATCACCGGGATGTTTAATAGCACGTTTAAAAAATATAACGCTTTCGAAAGTCGTTTGATTACAAAATTAGAAGATATTCAGGAAGAACAAAGCTTACGCTTAGAGGAGATTACATCAAAGCAAGACAAGCTTAACAGGAATTGTGGCACCAAGAGTTCATCATCGGGAGATTTAGATGAATTGACAACGTTTATAACAGACATTAATGAAAAGGTGAAAGCATTTGAACAAAAATTTGAACAAAATGTTGATCGACTACAAAATCTCGAAGTGAAATTAAATGAACAAAAAAGTGAATTCAATACATTTGTGGAGAATCATACGAAGGTTTTACAACAAATCAGTGATAAATTGAATAAAAATCATGAACTGCTCGAGAAATATGAAAAAGAATTGCCCAAATTAAATAGTTATACTCCAAAAGTACCCAAGAAGCTGCCAATGGAACTTATTTTGGGATTGACATCGGCAAACGTAACTGGTTTTAAATAATAACTTTTACATATTATTGTGTATATATGACCGTATATAGTAAATAATTGAAAGTAGAATTAAATGAATAAAAAATAATAAAGGGGTAATAAAATTATTATTTTAACAGATATTGAGTGTATAGAAAAACATTTTTCTAAAAAAAAAATTGAAAGTACTATTAAAATTATTCAATATTTGTATAGAATGCATTTTGTAAACTATTTTGTATTTTCATAAATTTTTTTATATTAGGATCAGTATCTCTAGATCCAGGGATTTGTTGACAAACAGGAAATTTTTTTAAATGGGGGATTAAATTTTTCTGTGGATTAAAATTGACTGCCCTTTTTCGGTCCTTGAATTTAATTAACTCAAGCTTTTTGAGTTGGTCTAACACTAAACACGTTTCTGTCTACGAAGTTAGCTAACCCACACCAGTTTGAATTTGTTTTGATTACAAAATTACAAATAAATATTTTACAAACTTCACTGTAATTCACAATTTTAATGAATTTCGTGTATAACGAAAAGAAATGGTTATAAATGATAATTTATAATATACAACAGTAGAAATGAGTATTTTTGGACTTTTTAACTCTTAATGAAACAATTTTTAAATCTCCTTTAAAGAAATTGATCTTTCGCAGAAGTGGATTATAATTACTCACGAGTATTATGTTAAATTATTGATATTTTCCTCTTCAGTGACGATTTTTTATGGGGACAAAAAATGATTAAATTTTGTTATCTTTTTATATTAATTAATTTTATTTTATTAGGAATTCAGAAAGCAAAAAACAATGAAAATTCACAAAAAGGGATAACGTCCACATTTGTGGCCACTGAGCGTTAATGATAATATACATACATATGTGTGAAATGATTTCATACATTCCGGACATATCAGGCATATAAGTATATTTTTAACATTTCTCACAAATGTAGAGAGTTCGTCTTACACAATTTTTGTCGGGGGGATTTTTCAGTTTCTTGTATTTAGAATAAAGACCTATACCGTCCAGTCTAATTCCAAGATTAACTTTAATCCAGCTTTTAAATTTTTTAGGTAGTGATGGTAAAACTTATTATATTAAATAAAACTGATATTATTTTTTTCAAATATTAACGATTTCTTGTTATAATCTAATAAACAGATTGCAGAAGAAATATTTCGCGTTTTTTTTTTTTGTATCTAACTATGCATTGGAAATAATATCATCAGTGCAGACAAACGGTAAAATGTTTACTTCTCTTGTTAGAGGATTTGGTAGTCAATAAGTTATTATAAAATTTTTGTTTTTTTTATTATTATTATAATTATAAAAAATTAAACGTCCAGATATGTGGCCAAGGGCGTTAAGAGGTTATATTGAATTATACCTAATTAGCTAAATTAACTCACCAAAATCATACTAAATACTGAATTATATTTCCTTAAAGTGTACTTATTGAAATATTATACTTCCTTAAAATTACATTTAATTATAATAAAGTGTGAATTTGTACATAAATAAAGAGCAAGTTGTATTCTATTCTAACCTACCCTGAAAGGAAAAGAAAGAAGTTGTATTTCATTTACATAATCTCAGAAAAAAAGGCAAGTTTTTATCTCTTAAAATCACTCATTTCAAGAAAAACAACTACTAGTAACAATTACCACTAACCCTAATTCTTTCATGGTCCTTCGAGCCGGAATTTATTTTTAAATGATGAAAATTCTAAACCAACTTAAAATTCTCAACAGAATTCTGTTTTTTATCTCATACTATTAATATTTCTTAATATGACTCAATTTCTAATTATTTTCAGTTGACTTTCTCTCAAATTTATAATTTATCCCTTATAGGCCATTTACACTACAGCGCAATCTAGTACTTATGAGATTTCGAGCCAAATCTAGTTGATTTTAACTAGATTTCCCATACAAAACAAAATCTACTTATTTAGTAGATTTCGGCAAAATCTACTCAAAATCTAGTAAAAATAGAAATGCAGCTATGTGTTTTGCCAAATAGTACTTAAAAATACAAGGCTGAGCAGGAAAAAAAATGGCATTTCAATTTAACTCTAATCAAGTCAACATGTGCCTCTCCGACACATATTTCACTTGGTCATGTTGTAACTTCCTTAAATATAGGTTCTAGTTCTTACTGCTTCTTGAATTCCTACTTTCAGTTGTTTTATTTAGAATTTGCAAATTTCAAGTAATAAATTAATTTATTTTTATTTTTTATTTTGTTTCAATCAAATATGTTCTTAATCATGTCAAAATGTGTCTATGAGGCACATATGGGAACTCTAACTATTACTTCTATTGTTGGTGAGCAACAAAATTAAATATAATAATGAGTTATATTGAGGTATAATGAGTTACGAAGAGTTCTACCACCCATTATTTGCCGTACTCTTCTAAAATTAAATAAAAATAATTTGTCCAATGTCCGGTCCATACAACACGAGGATGAATTCTCAAACCAACCAAGCCACCGAAGATATGCAGAATGTGTAAGCAGTCTTGCAGTATTTACCACAAAAATACTTGCAACGAGCATTGTTCAAAAGTTCTAGTTTGCTTAAAATGCGGAAATAAATAAATAAATAAATAAATATTTAATTTATGTAACTGAGAAGAAAAAATTTAATAAAATAAAAATAAGTTAACAAAATTAATACGTAAATTCTTTGTATGTGCCTCTGAGATACATTTTGACTGGATTTATAAAAAATTTTCCTGACTTGATTAGGGTTAAAATAAAATATTATTATTTTCTTTTAAATTTCAGTCAGCTGTTTTTGTTATTAAAATGAAATCTTGCTGCGGTCAAATAAATCCAGTGTAAACGATGTAGATTTTGAGCAAGATTTGAAATCTAATCTATTAGATTTCGCTGTAGTGTAAATGGCCTATTAGAACTAATTGCAGATTTATAATCACACGCGGGAACTACAAAAACAATTCGAGCAGACGTCATGTAGGCAAAGGTCGTTACACACGATCACGACAAGATCCGGATATTTAACCGTATAAAATCTGCTGGAAGTTTCACTGAGTGTCTGTTTTTCACGCTGGCCACCCTACTTTTTAGTTTAGACATAAGTTTAGTTTAAGTGTATAAACCATCCCCGTGTTCATATGAATTAATTGTGAATTGTTAAGAATATACATGAAAAGAGATTATTACCCGATCAACCCCCCAACCCGAAGGGGACGTTTGTGTGCGGAATAAATAATAATTGATTATTTAACACTAATAATTTTGTATTTTTATTTACCCGCATTCTCGCAAAATATTTTATTTTATTATTTCCGCTCTCACTACCACATTTTGGCCCTTCGAGCCGGATATGCGCAAGCAACCTATGGAATAAAAGGCAGGAAATAGTCGATTGGCATCGATACTGCCATGACTTGCGATCCTGCACTTTTCTGGATATGTATAAAGGTGTTAAAAGTTCCACCATACCTTATTCCACCAAACCTCTGAAAGGGGGAAAAGAAATAAAAAGGGTCACAAGAGCGAATCAACGAAAGAAATACCACCATCGACTTAGTCCGCCACACTAGATACCCAAATCGTTGACGAAGCTATTAAGTCTCAGACACAAGTGCTTTGATCAACACATCCAGGCGAGAGATAATTTGTGTTTAACCCCAAGGCCGGCGCTTTATTGCATATTGCATCATCATATTGTATCGTCAACAATTACATATTTACAAACATTACATTTGTGCTTAAATAAATTTAATTTACTTTTTATTAAAAATTTTATATTCCACCAAACTTCGGTTCTTGTTAGAAAAAGTAAATTTAACGTTAACAGTAAAAATATGGAAATACTCTTCCATAAACAAAAGAATGTTTATGGAAGTTATGTAAACAAATGGAAATGAAAAGTTATAATCAACTTATGTTATTTAAAATAAAAATTAGTTACATAAAAAAATATAAGTTGCTTGAGGCAACTTGTTAGAAAATTTTGATAACCAGCAGAAGTCAGCAATGAATCGTTTTTTTGCTGCTCATAACTACTCATGAAATTTTGAGTATGACTGAGTCAACAGTATTGAAATTCAACTACTCTGTTACAATTTACATTTACAAAAAAAGAAGAAAGAAAAAGACAAAGACCTCAAGCAAAGCAAACACACAACCTTCTAGTGTGTATTGTAGTGTTCGTACGCGAATCATACTTATTTTGTGATTCTTGTAAATGTTGAGTTATGGAGACTCGAAATCAACAACATCATACGTATTGTTAAGTTTGAGTACGATGAGTACTTCAAACGTTGAATATGAGTAGTATGATTATTATATGATAATTATGAATCCGTATAACTATCAGAAATTATGAGTATGATTCGAATCTACTCATCTTTTTGAATACTCATTGCTGAACTCTGATAACCAGTGTATAATTTTTTGTAATTGTTCTAAAAATTTTAATTTTTTATTTTATTATTGTTAAAAAACTATCTGGTTATATAAATCAAAAACAAATAAAAGCTACAATCTAAATGTAGTCGGTATGTATATAAATTTACACATGGATTCTTATTAATTATTCAATTTTGTATGTGAAAAGTTTTATGATTTTGGAACACAATGACAATATTTTGAAAATGTCCATTAGTTCTTGGATTAGTTGAATCATTCAACAAATAATACTATGCGTCAACATACAAAAAATTAAATACACCCGAGTAACTGCCTAGTGAGAAACTAGGTCATAATCCTGACTGAAGGGTTGTAATGACCAATTATGTATGTTATATAACTGCCTAGTTGTTCAGTTAGTTGAGTAGAACTCAAAAATACTATTTTTATTTTTCTCGAACCCTCCAAACATGTTATATGTATTTAACAAAAACGGTTTTTTTGGACTTTACGCACATCTTTATTGATTACACAAACATTTCTGAACCGATGTCCAAATTTTAAACCTCATTAGAAAGGAGAAGGATGGGCCTTTAAAACGGCATACATATTTGATGAGGTAAACTTGAAAAAGGCAAATTTTTTTCATATTTTTCAATTTTGTCCGTTCATAGTAGCAAACTTTAATTAAAAAACGTAAAATAAGTGACAACATTCTGAAAGTGCATTATCTTGTGAAGAGATTGACACTTCGTTTGATCAAATCGGACAAAAATTACGGTAGTTATTATTAAAGAGTCGATTCTAGTCTAGTTGCACAGTGTTTGCGTAAGGAGAAATAATTATATTTGCAAAAAACACAAACATTAGCCGACTTCTGGTAGTCGTGCAAATGCAAAATTGAAACATTTTGCGACAAACAATCAAGAATCATCAAAACGTTTGAAAATTTTTGAACTGAAAGTTCATTTGATAAGATGACATATTAAAAGAATATATCACGATTGTTACACTATTTATTCATTTATTTATTTCAGAATATCATCAATTATTTTATATTTTTTAATTAAATTTTGCACTTAAGAATAGCTAAACTGAAAAAATTAGAAAAAAATAATATTTTCCACGTTTACCCCATCAAAACTCATAACATATAAGTTTGAACAAAACGCTTAACTTAACTTAACAAAAACTTTAGATTTTTAAAATAGATTCAAACATGTTTGGGTAATCAATAATTCTGAGTGAAAAGATCAAAAAACCCATTTCTGTCAAATAAAACAAGTTTGGAAGGTTCGAGAAAAATAAAAAAGTTTTTTTGAGTTCTACTCAACTTAGTGAATAACTTAGACTATGTAGATACTCGGGTGCATTTTCACTATCGCACCGTGTAATCTGATATAATTCAGCTTTTTAACTGATAAAATCATTAAATTATTCAATGAAATTGAATTCAGAATGAATAAAATTAACCAAAATCTAAGTATGTAAACTGATGAACAACTACAGTGTGATTATAATCTGAATATTGTTCAAAACGAAATTAATTAAATAATAAAAGAAACAATAATAAATTTGTTAGACGATTAGAAATACTAGAGAGATAACCACTCTGTATTAAATATATACTCATCGAACTTGTCATTCTGTTCTACAAGTTCTAATCAATTTGTTATCATCCATCTAATAAATTTAAAATAAATAAATTATTATTTTATTTACGTTTTTCTATGAAGCAATGATTACAAATATATTGTTCTTATGATTTACTCATGACTCACTCACAAATTTTTATAAGATTTAAATTAGTTGATAAATGTAATGACCTTTAACTCCAGATTTTTCTCATGATGCTCACAAATCACATTAAAATTAAAGCGAAACACAGAGAACATGAACAAATAAATTTAGAAAAGGGAAATGTACTTTGCTTATCTCAATTAATTGGATTTGAATTTATTTTCATAGGTATTCCGCAGTAACCACACTCCGAATACTAAGTTTAGTTACCAGATAAATAATTAGGTTGAATTTAAAAGGTTTGTAATAATATTTCAAGAGGTTAGTTAGGTTGCACTTGATAAGGCTAAACTTATTCCATATATTTGTTTATTAAAATCAAATTACAAATTATATTCTAGTCGTACAAGTTGAGTAATTGAGACCAATAATCGAATCCACAACCCTTACAATATCTATTAAGACAAGGGCACCCAAGACCATGAAAAATATCTCTTATATTAATAATTCTTAGAAAAATTTTCTAAAAATTCGTAGTAAATTAATTTTCGTCATGATTGTAAAGAATGACTTACACATGTTGTTCGGACAAAATATTTTTTATTTTATACGGAGAAAAAATATTTTTTACAATTTTTGTCGACGTACCGTAGTTTAGAATGATATTAACACATTTCTCTCAGAGCATGAATTTTTAACAATTCCATGATTAAAAACTAATTGTTTGTTAGTCTCTTAAAGATAAAATGGTAAGCCTTACTTAAACACAATAAACGCAACGCAGCAAACGCTGCAATCTATTAAAAATAGAGTACATGGGTGTATATGGAACTGATTATTTTAAATGCTGCTTTGCATTGAGTTCATAGATTGCAAATAAAATAAAAATAAATTTGTGTTTAGTTTGAAAAAATTCTCTATTGTTCTCACAATTCTGTGTGCCCGAGTTCACAACTTGATGTAAACAACAAGAATTGCTATGTTTGTTATTCTTTTTTAAACTCTTTTGCGTAAACACTAACAATTGTTCGGCAGATTTTTATAACGAAGATAATCAAATCACGATTATTCTCTTCACAGGCAACGCGTCTTCACACAAGACTGGCTGAATTTTTACTGACTTGTTGCCTGCTTTGTCTTGTCTTTTATATGTCAACGTAAACAGTCTGATGAATTGAAGTCGAATATTCGTGTCTTCGCTTTCTTGAGATCTACATAAATGTATCATTGTTTAAATGTTGTTTGTGTATTTTGTTTACATTGTTTGTTGCTGCATTTTTTTTTGACTTGTTTATCATGTAAACAAGTTCATTGTTTTTATTTTTGTAGCTTTCGTTTATCATTTTAATGTTAAACGATGTAACACCATTTCCATTTTCGGAACAAAAATGCGCATGCTACTTATGTACCTCTGGCTGCAATTGAAAGATTGTTGTGCTTGCTGGGTTCCGTTTATTATGTTTCTAGCATTATTTTTTATGTAGACACATGCCACTAATCATTATTTCTTAATTACTTGCGCTTACACAATTATAGACATCAACGAAGACAAAATATTTTAGACATCTTCTATCTTTCAGAAAACTTTAAATTTTTTATTGTGGCATGGAGACGAAACAATAGTAAAGTTTTTTTTTAATAGAATCAAACATTTTTTAAAAAATTATATGTAGCCTTTATTAAGAACAACTTTGAATGGAGTTCGATTTAACTCAGTTCCACTGTAGACAAATTTATGAGTTCTGTGGCTAACTTAATCAATTTAAATTCCAAAAAGGTTTTTTCTTAGAAATTATTTTTTTTCCAGCCATATACGTTTATTACTGATAAGCAGAAATTTTATTGTTCACAATGATTTTGCGGAGCGTTACATAATATAAAAAAATACATTAAAGCTATGAAATAATTTATTATTCTATGCAATTTATTTAAACCAATTGCAATTAATTATTGAAAATCATTTACGATTTCGGTATGACAGTAATTAAAAATTTACGAAAAAGCACGAACAATTTTTACACGATAAATTATTGTCCTATTTGCGGCTAAAAGCCTCAAATTGTGTTAAAGTCGAAGAGTATTTTTCTATTTTAGCGGCTAAAGCAAAACTTTTGTTTACGTTCATCGATTTTTGTGTTTTAATTTTTATGGTGACTTAGTGACCGTCTAGTCGCATTTTCCCCCCTTGTGCTCACCTCATACTAACTACTAGGATGAGTAACAGACTACAGTATCTTAGGTTTTAGAATCTTACCACTTACTAACCCTGAATTAATCCTGAGACTCATAACCATCTTAAAATACATACTTGAGTAGATCCACGAAGTTATACGTCCGATTTAAGTAATGGATTTGTTTGGATTAACTTGAGCGACACGTATCAAAAACAACATTTCAGAACAGGACAAGCCATTTTCTGCTGGTGGAAATCGAGTCAAGGATCGGTAGACAATTTAAAACTAAAATATTGAGTGAAATTGACAAACTAGTATCAAATATGATTATGCTTATAACGAGGAGCTTAGATCTTCTTCGGCATTTTAATAAATTTAAAGTTTTGAAGTCGCCGTGGTCTAGTAGGTAGTGTGTTGGCTTATTAGACGAAAAGCCAGGGTTCGAGCCCCAGGCCAGACATCAAAATAAAATACAAAAAGTATTTCTTCGGCGACTTCCTCTCAGCAGATTTCTGGCAAAAACTCTGAGAGTAAATAAAATTGACATGAAAAGTTTCTCAAAAATCTGTCGTTCGGAGTCGACTTTAAACTGTAGGTCCCGCCACTCATGTATAAAATTAACACACACAACATAAGTGGTGTGAGAAACTAGGTCGTAATCCTGACTGAAGGGTTGTAATGACCTATTATGTATGTATGTATGTAAAATTTTGACACAATTATTATCATGCTTAAGTATTTTGAATGCAGCAAATGAGTTTATAAAAAGAAAACATCGGATTTTTTCTTGTAGCGTTCTGTATTAAAAAACACTCTCAAGCATTCAGATGCTGTCAGTATCAAACAACTCGCAGACCATTAAAAATAAAAAACAAATACTGCAAATTAATACGAGAGCAGCAAAAAGGAGTTTCAAAATAAATTTATATGCAATTGCATTTGTTGTCCTGATTTTGAGTCCAATAGTTATTAAAGCCGATGAAATTATGGATGATAATCCTATTAAGCAGCTATTAGCCGCCATTAACTCAGTGAGAAATGCATTATATAGTCTATCAAATTCAACCGAAGTTCTGTAACTAAGTAAGTGAAAATTTATTCAAAAACTTTCGTAAAATGTTTTAAATTTACATCTCTTTAAGCTTAACCAGTCAAATGGAGGAGTATCGAAGGGGGATTTCACAAGAAATCAGTTACAAATTGGGCCATAGTGAGAATTAAAAATTACAATCCGAAAACTCCAAAGTAATTAGCCATGTAAATTACATAGAAGCTCAAAATAGTCAACAATTAATAACACAGCCCTGCAAATTTGGACTTTTTTTGTGCAAATAAGATGGGTCCAGGTGTTTCCGAAGGCATTTTGCGTGCTGAAAACGAATCTGGTTTCAAAAACTTTACATCACGTCAGGTTTTCGAGTCGCTGATTACAGATCTTCATTCAGATTTAAAAAATTCAAAATGGCGGATCCAATATGGCGGTCAAGTAAATCTGATTTATTTTTATAAACCTCCACCGCCATATTGGATCCGCCATTTTGAATTTTTTAAATCTGAATGAAGATCTGTGATCAGCGACCCCAAAAACCCCTGAGTAACAATTTTCAAGTAACTCTGATTAATTTTTAAGGACCTCCGTAAAGTGTTTCTTTTTCTCTTGCACCCCTTGACATAAAACCACCCCTTACTTTAAGGGTGCATGCAAATAATTTGGCTTTGGGCTCATTTTAAAAAGCAAAGATGAATTGTCAATTTCTGACAATAGCGATGGTTCTAGCACGTCAGTGTTTAGCTCTATAATGTTTCAAAAATGGCCAAAAACACTATTTTTAGGGGTTTCAACCCCCTTTTTCTCGAAAACCTGACGTGATGGAAAGTTTTTGAATTCGGATTCCTATTCAGCGCGGAAAAGGCCTTCGGAAACACCTGGAGCCATCTTATTTGCAATACCCATGCAGGGCTGTGTAATTTATGGGAACTACAATCTAACCGTAGCCGAATAAAATGAAATTTTAAATATAAATTTAAAATTATAAATTATTTTCGTTACTGAAATATACTGACATTTAATGAAGTGTTCTATTTTGTATTTAAAAAATTATATTAATGCTTTACACAGTATCAATATTATAAGAATTTCCATGCCTTCTTAGATTATTTGAATCAATATTCAAAAAGTATTATAATTCGTTTATTTTTGTTTAATATGCTTGAAACATAATTTTAGAATGCTATTTAAAATAGTAAAATAGTTTTAAACAGTAATTTCACATGTGTAATCATTACTTATCAGTTCTTGGCTCTTAAATTATTTTTTACCGTCAACTTTATTGCTTTTCATTACAAATAGCTTACATTTACATTGATTACCAGCTTTTGTACAGAGATCATAAATGCTAACTCTTGTTGTGGTCAGTGCCAAATTATTAAATTATTCAATAAATTGACTTCAAGTTGAATCAAATTAATAAAAATCTAATTTGTCTGATGACCAACAACCGTGAAAATAATACTCACAAATCAGAGAGAATATACAGGCAATTATAATACTATGATACAAAAATTAATGAATTTGTAAAACGGTTAGAAGTTCTTCAGAGAAATATTTAAAACTTGTTAAATCTGAACCAGTCGAATGTGAAGGCTTTAATAAGTATTGTCGAAAACATTGAAATGCAGTTGAATATTTAAGCAGATAAACTGCTTACATAAGTTGTTTTCAAAGAATATCAATAATGAATGCCAGTGGAAAACCGAGACGTCTGCAAAGCATATTATTTAGGGCCATTATTAAAATTTGACGTTAACTAAAGGGAGGATTTTAACGGGCAGATAAATTGTTTTTCATTATTATAAGTGGACGATAAGGTAGAAGTCAGCGTTAAGCTAAAGGGAGGATCATCTTACTAGTAACTTTCAAAGCCGTATGCCATATGATGTGTTAAATTCAATTTGGCAACTTCAAATATAAACATAACGAGCAAATACAACAAATAAGCAACCATTGCCACTGCGTTAAAAAAACTTCTTTAATTGGGGAATGTTATCGACATTACTCCGGCACGGCCACATTTTTGAAAAAGTTTACTTTATTTTATTATTAGGTTGTAATAGCGAAAAGAAGATAAAGGTGACTTTAAAGTTCACTTTAGCAAAATTTACCTTTAACTAAACCCAACTCTAACGGCAGGTTGTAATAATGGCCCTGAAAGTTTAATTGAAAGCAACAAGGAAAGAAAAAGCACAGAATTAGAGCATATCGAATCTTGAAATAAAATGGACATAATTATGGTGTCGGCCTTTATTTAAAATATTATATCCAACAGTGCGTTCATTTTTATCTCCTTTGGTGTAGAGATACTATACAGTGTGAAAACTATGCATAGGTTCCTGATATCACTGAGACACTGATTACTTTCTTCTGTTACTAAAGTTTTTCGGATTTCTTCTACCGTTAGCTGCTAAAACGAACTTAGTGATGGCCTCCCAATTCTTCTTTGGCAGCAGAGTCATTTTCACTGAATTCACAACTTTTGTAATTCTAAGAAGGCTTTGTATGACCCAGTTTTAGTTTCAAAATGTTACGAAATCATGGAGATGTGATGTAGGCAATCAAGATTATATCTGTGTGGAATATGTTGTTAATTAGATAGGGTTGTAGTTAACTCCACCTTTTTCATTTCTTCCATTTTCTTTATATTTCTATACTTTGGATATGAAGGTTTTCCGTCGTGAGATAATAAATCTAATACAGTCAGACATAAACCTCTTTCGAAATAATTTATAGGCACGGCAAATATTTAAGCAGCTTGTTCTGCAATATTCCTTCTATATATTCAAAACAATACAGTTGCAAATATCATAGCCTTTAGCAAACCAAGTTTGAGTGACTCTTGAATTGTATGTTTTTTTTTTTGTTTAGTTGTGGACTTATAAGTCTAAAGACGAAGAGCTTTTCTAAATTTTCTATACCATAACTCTACGAATCTACAGTAATGTAATGATATCGGTATATGCGAATACTTTCTCTGTGGTTAGAACTATATAGTTATAGTTTCAAGGAATGAAAGATAAGCTTGAAAACTGTAACATTCAAGTGTTCATTGGAATAAGATAGTGAACAATTGCGTTAGTAGTGAATCATATCTGAGTATTCCCCAGATATAAACAATTTTAAAAATGCTTGCGGGAGAGTGCTTATAAACGGAAAATATTTTTATCGTAATCCCGCATCTGAGAGCAAATAGTCACGTGTCATTCAAACTAATAGAATTATACTTGTGTCTTTTGACAGCACTGGCTTTATATTCGTTGGAATAACGGCTGGTCGGAGAGAGCTTTGATCATCTTCTACTACTTAGCGGATACATATAAACGAAGTTTTTTCTTTTATTATTGTTTTGAGAACGATGTTGACCAAGTCTTCACTGCCAACGGTGAACAATAAAGATCGATGATTATCATCTCCTTCTGGCCTAAATTATTAAATTATCGCTACGACGGCAATACGTGGCACACAGCTTATGCCATATTGGATATTTTGCACGTGCGATATGAGCGCATGGTCATCCGGATGAGTTGCTCCTTACAGCTGTTCCAGAATCCGATTACGCAAAATTGTTCACATTATGGCAATTGGATAATAGTAGTGTGTTTATGTATGTTCTCGACCACTTACTCCATACAAATTTAGGACCACGCATAGCTGTAAAAGAAAAGAACATTGCAGAATTGTGAAATGAATTGTGTGCGATCGGTCTTTAGGTTTGTAACATGTATTATTAAAAGGTAATGCTTTTTAATGTCTATGTGTGTGTTAAAATTTGGGAGAATGCATATCTGGAAAAGAATTAAATCATTTTTATTTTCAATTTTTCCCTACAAATTTGGGATCATACCTGATTTTTGTTGGTCCTTTCATTTGTATTGCTTTTCAAACGAATGGTTGGACGGACAGAATGAGTGTGTGTGGACGTTTCCTCATCTACATCTCAGAGTATAAGTAGACTGTAATGTGAAAATGTATGTACGTATGTACGAATGATTGGACGGACAGAATGAGTGTGTGTGTAACATGTAATGTGTATGATCGTTTTTTTTAATAGTAAATTCTTGACATGCACTGCTCATGATCACAGGTAGAAGAAATAGAAATATAAACTAATAAGAAAGGGTAGGTTGGTTGTGCGGTTGTTTTTAATTTGATGAGAAAGAAATGTATACTTGTGCCTGTGGGTTTTTTTTCACGCATAAGTATAAGTAATATCTGTTTTCACATAATTGAATTTACTGATTGATCTACAACACCCCAGAGTATAAATAGACTTGTTTTAAGGATTTAGAATTTTTTTAGTTTTACTGTTTTAAATAAATGAAATTATACAATAATGATATTAATTAAAACAAATTAGTTTTTATTTTTTGAAAATTGTATTAGATATTTCTTTTTTTCAGATTTTTACAGATTCCTACTTAAAAATACGTTTATACAGATTAAATAACTTAAGTGTTAACAAATATTGTGTATAGAATGTTTGACATCGACAAATGTTGAAAGATTGTGAATTAGTATTTTCACAATAATACAAACGTATGACATATTAATACATAAAAATGGATTACTTATTTTACTAATGTTACATATTCTTAGTTCATTTATAAGTTTCATAAATAAATCTATATGTTTTATTAATAGTTCTTCCAATACAGCTGATGTTACTATTTTTGTTCCCCTTCTTTAAAAATTTAATAGTAGGTTGTGTTAGTCTGAATTATTTCATTTTAATTTATATTTATTGAATAAAAATTTTAAACACAAGTGCCCACAATTAAACGTATTAAATTTTTGTTTTCGTTCATAATTATATTCAATAGGAAATTTTAAGTAGTTGACAATCTCAAGTGGTGGTTGTAAGTTTCCAAAGCTATCAAAGTATTCTTTATAGTTGTGGTTTTTATAATATGCTACCCAATGTGTTCCCATACCATTTGAATCATCTAAGTTAACAATGCAACATTCTTGTTTGAATGGTTTTTAGGTAAAGAATCACGCATGAAAACACCCCTAAAATGTTTGAGATGTCTTCCATATTTATTTAAATCCAAATCTGTTAATGGGCGTTTGGGTAGGTTATCTAATAGTTTTCTGGAGCTGGATTATAGTAGACCATATCCAGTTTTATATGGTTTGAGGTACAACCCTTTACCCATTGCAATTGATTCCATATATCTATTATGACGGTTAGCTTCAGCCAATTGTTCTTTTCGATTTTTGATAGCATTTACTGCTTTGACAATAGCGGATCCTCCACTTGCCAAACTACCAAGCGCTGACAATGCTGTTAGTACGGGAATAAGTGGAAGAAATCCTCCAATTTTCGGTACAGGTACAACTCTCGGTATTATAACGTCTGCTCGCTTTTTCCTTTAAAATTTGAATGAATAGCCTTTTGAGCTATTTTAACAGCATCATTCATATCAATGGGTTTCTGTTCTTTCAATTGTTTTAAAGTTTTTCTCACAGTAGCTGTGAATAATTTCTTATTACACTTATTCATTTTTTCTTTTCTCATTCTTTTTGAATTTTTTCTTTTCTTATGTCTCTGCTCCTTCAAACCTAATCCAAATTTCACTTTAGTTTCATAGCGTTTGTCACAAACCACGCGTTAGCACGTTCTTTAATATCACTATCTTTAGATTTAACTCGTTGCCAGGCTTTTTCAGCTAATATTTGATCTGCTTGATGTCTTGTGTCTATATCTTTTGATTGTGAATATGCAATATCGTGCTCTCTACAAGCTGCGTCTAATAAATTTATACCCTTATCTCCTCTTCCTAAACGTTTTTCAAGTTTTGTACCAGGTCCACAAAACTGATAACCAGGTAGATGTAATTCAACAGGTACTTTATTTATTAAGTTGTTTACAAATCCTCTTCTCATCTTACACTGGCTTTTTCGTTACTTTTATACCTCTTCGCAAAAATAGCTGAAATCAAGACGATCTCCTATATATACAGCAATTTATATGATTTCATTATGTTAATTTTTTGATATTGATTTTGATCTGCTTTGTATCTGATCACGATCTACTTTACATCTGATCATGATCTCCTTTGTATCTGCTCACGATCTACTTTATATCTGATAACGACCTACTTTTTTGGTTTTTGGTTTTGTCTATTTTATTTTAATTTTTTTTTTTATTATTTTTTTTTTTGACATTACCATGTTTTAGGTAAACATGTTCTACCTCAATGTTTAAATAGTTTATTTGATCGGCTAGATCATCATGCATTTGTGTTAAAGATTGGAAGAACTTAATAAACAAATTATATGTTGAATTACATCCACCTGGTTATCAGTTTTGTGGACCTGATACAAAACTTCAAAAACGAATAGCAAGAATAAAGGAAATAAAGGAATAATTTATTGGATGCAGATTGTAGAAAACACTCGTACTCAAAATCAAAGGATATAGACACAAGCCATCAAGCAGATCTTGATCAGGTATAAATCAGATGGTGACCAGATAGCAAGCAGTTCGTGATCAGATATAAAGCAGATCGTAATCAGATACAAAGCAGATCATAATCAGATCAAATTCAATAAAAAAATTATTATAATGTCTAAAAATTACCATAATAAAGTGTTGGAAGATCTTGTAAAGACAAGGGCTATTCTAAAGAAAAAGTTAAAAAATATTAAACTGAATCAAATAGATAGAGTTAATTTATTAGAAGATACCTTTCAACCAATAACAAAACCACTTAAAAAAATCATTGGAAAACTTAAAGATAAACATAAGGATATAGACAACCCTATTAATAATGACGATGATTATGATGATGTCAATGATGATAATGAAAACATCCCAAAACTTGAACATGAACATAAGGATGTAGACAACACTATAGATGATGAGGAAGATTATTATGACGTAAATGGTGATAATGAAATCATCGGAAAACTTGAAGATAAGCATAAGGATATAGATAACACTATTGATGATGACGATGATTACGATGATGTAAATGGTGATAATAACGATTTTCAGTATGAAAATATTTCAACTGATTTTAATGATGATGAAAAAAACTATGACCATAATAGACCTGTATCAAGTACATGTATCAAGAACTTGGAAAGAAAACAATGTTTAAAGCTGACGAAAAGCTCTCCATTATTTGAAAATATACAAACACTTATTAATAATAAGCAATTGGATAAAATTTATGGTTGCAATAAAGATGTAGACGGTAGTTGGAGATATGGCAAGGAAAAATTAATATTTGATAGAGATAATACTATGCAGATAGGGAATATGAAATTGAAAATGACGCCTGGATTATTTGAACTAGTATTTCATAAAAAACCTCTCCATTATTCTAAAAAAGAGTGAAAGATATGTCTTATATTAATGAATTTGGAGAAGGTTTCAATAAATATAATCATAAACACAAAAAAAAAAATATATATATATATATATGTATATAACACAAATACATTATGATCTAGCTGATCAAATAAACAATTTAAACATTGAGGTAGAACATGTTTATCTAAAACATGGTAATGTCAAAAAAAAATAATAAAAAAAATTAAAATAAAATAGACAAAACCAAAAACCAAAAAAGTAGATCGTTATCAGATATAAAGTAGATCGTGAGCAGATACAAAGCAGATCGTGATCAGATGTAAAGTAGATCGTGATCAGATACAAAGCAGATCAAAATCAATATCAAAAAATTAACATACTGAAATCATATAAATTGCTGTATATATAGGAGATCATCTTGATTTCAGCTATTTTTGCGAAGAGGTATAAAACTAACGAAATAAAAATTGTTATAATCTACAGTCAAAACAAAACCTCAGCCAGTGTAAGATGAGAAGAGGACTTGTAAACAACTTAATAAATAAAGCACCTGTTGAATTACATCTACCTGGTTATCAGTTTTGTGGACCTTGTACAAAACTTGAAAAACGTTTAGCAAGAGGAGATAAGGGTATAAATTTATTAGACGCAGCTTATAGAGAGCACGATATTGCATATTCACAATCAAAAGATATAGACACAAGACATCAAGCAGATCAAATATTAGCTGAAAAAGCCTGGCAACGAGTTAAATCTAAAGATAGTGATATTAAAGAACGTGCTAACGCGTGGTTTGTGACAAACGCTATGAAAGCTAAAGTGAAATTTGGATTAGGTTTGAAGGAGCAGAGACATAAGAAAAGAAAAAATTCAAAAAGAATGAGAAAAGAAAAAATGAATAAGTGTAATAAGAAATTATTCACAGCTACTGTGAGAAAAACTTTAAAACAATTGAAAGAACAGAAACCCATTGATATGAATGATGCTGTTAAAATAGCTCAAAAGGCTATTCATTCAAATTTTAAAGGGAAAAAGCGAGCAGACATTATAATACCGAGAGTTGTACCTGTACCGAAAATTGGAGGATTTCTTCCACTTATTCCCGTACTAACAGCATTGTCAGCGCTTGGTAGTTTGGCAAGTGGAGGATCCGCTATTGTCAAAGCAGTAAATGCTATCAAAAATGGAAAAGAACAATTGGCTGAAGCTAACCATCATAATAGATATATGGAATCAATTGCAATGGGTAAAGGGTTGTACCACAAACCATATAAAACTGGATATGGTCTCTACTATAATCCAGCTCCAAAAAACTATTAGATAACCTACCCAAACGCCCATTAACAGATTTGGATTTAAATAAATATGGAAGACATCTCAAACATTTTAGGGGTGTTTTCATGCGTGATTCTTTACCTCAAAAACCATTCAAACAAGAATGCGGCATTGTTAATTTAGATGATTCAAATGGTATGGGAACACATTGGGTAGCATATTATAAAAACCACAACTATAAAGAATACTTTGATAGCTTTGGAAACTTACAACCACCACTTGAGATTGTCAACTACTTAAAATTTCCTATTGAATATAATTATGAACGAAAACAAAAATTTAATACGTTTAATTGTGGGCACTTGTGTTTAAAATTTTTATTCAATAAATATAAATTGAAATGAAATAATTCAGAGTACATCGTCCCGCACTAACACAACCTACTATTAAATTTTTAAAGAAGGGGAACAAAAATGGTAACATCAGCTGTATTGGAAGAACTATTAATAAAACATATAGATTTATTTAGGGAACTTATAAATGAACTAAGAATATGTAACATTAGTAAAATAAGTAATCCATTTTTATGTATTAATATGTCATACGTTTGTATTATTGTGAAAATACTAATTCACAATCTTTCAACATTTGTCGATGTCAAACATTCTATACACAATATTTGTTAACACTTAAGTTATTTAATCTGTATAAACGTATTTTTAAGTAGGAATCTGTAAAAATCTGAAAAAAAGAAATATCTAATAAAATTTTCAAAAAATAAAAACTAATTTGTTTTAATTAATATCATTATTGTATAATTTCATTTATTTAAAACAGTAAAACTAAAAAAATTCTAAATCCTTAAAACAAGTCTATTTATACTCTGGGGTGTTGTAGATCAATCAGTAAATTCAATTATGTGAAAACAGATATTACTTATACTTATGCGTGAAAAAAACCCACAGGCACAACTATACATTTCTTTCTCATCAAATTAAAAACAACCGCACAACCAACCTACCCTTTCTCATTAGTTTATATTTCTATTTCTTCTACCTGTGATCATGAGCAGTGCGTGTCAAGAATTTACTATTAAAAAAAACGATCATACACATTACATGTTACACACACACTCATTCTGTTTTTTTTTTGTCTTGAGCCGGAGGTGGGAATCTTCGAAAGACACTTTTGTTCCAACAAAAGAGTGCACGATTCACCATCACTGGTGCCTACGTACTAAACCCATCCCCTACACACTTCAACCACTCTCCCTCCGCGGGACTGCCGTAAGGTATTACTACGCGGAGGGCTGGTTAGCTTGAAAGCTTTATCACGTTAATTCAAATTTCGCCTCCGTACCTCCAGTCTTCGGAGTACTATCAAAACTTCAGCCATTCTATGGCTATATTGACTCCATAGAATCCTACAGTGCAACAGCTCTCCATTAGCCCGTTTGGTTCCAAATTCGTTTCTCCCGGCCATCTAAATCTGGGACAGCATGTTATAATATGCTCCGCATCTTCCTCCTCGTCTACACAGTTTGGGCATATAGGAGAAGTGTCATGACCAAATCTGAGCAGGTACTTCCTGACGCACCCATGACCAGTTAGGAACTGGGTCACGTAGTAGTTCAACTCGTAATGTTCGTTCTTCATCCAAAGGGTTACATCAGGGACAAGACGAAATGTCCATCTTCCCTTTAGACTGCTCTTCCATCGTGACTGCCATTTGTGCATGGAAGTCCTTCGTTCCTCCGCTTTTATAGCCGCTATTTGTCCCGGGTACTCGAGACGGCGAAGGTATATCCTTCTCATCTCATCCGCCAGTATATCTATTGGTATTGTCTTTGCCAATACCAAAACTGCTTCATCAGACACAGTCCTGAAGCCACTTATCCGTCTAATCGCGCTTAGACGATACACCGAGGACAATATCCTCCTCGTCGTCCCCACTGAGAGTGCCTCCGACCATATTGGGCAAGCATACAGCATTATCGACGTTACTACCGCCGAAATTATTCTCCTTTTAAATGGACCTGGTCCTCAATATTTGGCATCATTCTCGCCAGTGCTCCCTGTGTTACAGATGCTTTTTCATCGATGTATTTCACGTGCTCCTTGAAGTTCAACCTGTCGTCGATAATCACTCCCAGGTATTTTATCGCCCTCTTCGATTCGATCCTTGTGCCTCCAACGGTCAATTCCATCTTCTCCACTATCTTCCGGCCGCTTATCAAGACGGCCTCCGTTTTATGTGCAGCAAGTGTCAAACCTGCCTCACATACATAATGTTCCATAGTAGTGGCCCAAGTACAGAGCCCTGAGGGACTCCCGACGTCACTACGTATTCTGCTCTCCTTCATCCGTTAGGTATATTAGCTACCTGTCCTGAAAGTAATTATTCAGAATCTCCATTAAGTATGGCGGCGTCGCTCTTATAATACGCCCCCAATTCGCCGAGTTGAACGCGTTTTTAACGTCAAGTGTGACAACCGCGCAGTACTCCTTAGTGCCAAATCTCCATCTTTCGCCCTCTATTGCATCTCTTGCAATGTCGACCACCCTCCTTATCGCGTCAACAGTGGACCGTCCTTTCCTAAATCCGTATTGCAGATCCGAGAGAGCTCCTCCTGCCTCGGCACATGTTAGTAGTCGATTGTATATTATCCTCTCCAGTATTTTTCCCATCGTGTCAAGTAGGCAGATGGGCCGATACGACGATGGTTCCCCTGGCGGTTTACCAGGTTTCGGAATGAGAACCAATTTCTGCTGCTTCCACCTACGTGGAAAAACACCCTCGACGAAGCACTCATGGAACACCTTGGCGAACGTATCCGGTCTGAGCCGGATAGCCGCCTTAAGTGCCCTATTCGGATTCCATCCGGCCCCGGTGTTTTCCTATCTCCTATTCCAGTGCATGCTGCGAGTACCTCCTCACCTGTTACCTCGGGTATGGTATGAATGGCCTATGGCTCCCTACTTATGAAAGTGTAGGGCTGGCCACGTGGGAATAATGTACCAATTATCTCCCGTAGCAAAACTGGACAACCTAGTTTAGGCTGTTCTCGAGCACCGATTCTCTTGCAGACGACTCTGTACGCCGTCCCAAAAGGATTGATGTCACCTTCCTGGCGTATCCGTTGAAAGGATAGTTTCTTGCTCCTTTTAATGGCTCTTCTAAGTTGACGCCTTAGATCCTCATATGAAGCCCGTTCGACTTCCCATGTCGGTCTTCCTCTCGTGCGCTGGGCCCGTCTTCTCGCCCCAAAGCACGCCGACCGCAGTCTTCGAATCTCGTCATTCCACCAGTAGCAGGGGGAACGTCCCCTACACACAGTTCTCCTAGGCATAGCAGCATCACATGCAGTGTTGAGCATTTCGTATACGCCGCTCACTAATTCCTCGACCGTGCTGCCAGTCGTATGAAAAGACGACAACATCAATCTATACGTCTCCTCGTCAAAGCGGGAGTCCTTCCATTTAGGTCCCGTAAACTTCGGCAATCCGTTTCCTCTCGTGTTGCGCCCAGTAACCGTCATCACGATTGCCTGATGGTCACTATTCGTGAAGTCCTCAGTTAGCCTCCACGCGGTCCGCGAAACAAGGCTATCGCTCACAAACGACAAATCTATTATCGAGCCCGATCCAGCTCTCCTAAATGTGCTTTCTCTTCCGTCATTCATCAGCGCCACAGGAAGCGAAGCGAACGTTTCCAAGAGACAGCGACCCCTGACGTTAGTATATCTACTACCCCATTCGGTCGCCCAAGTGTTAAAATCTCCTCCAATAATAACGGGGGTGTTCAGGCGCACGTGTGACGCCAGCCTCTCCAGCATATGTTGGAATTCATCCATTGACCACCTCGGGGGGGCGTAACAGCTGAAGACGAAAACTACCTTAATCCTGGCCATAACAAAACCAATGTCCCGCGCATAGGTTTGCTGGAAGGGTAATGAACCGCAAGTCCATATAGCCGCAGTACTAGATCCGTCCGTGATCCAAGTACTATTTCTCGGTACCCTATAAGGTTCGCTTATGATTGCGACATCGATATTCTCCTCCTTTACTCTCTGGATCAGTAGGTCCTGAGCTGCTTCGCAATGGTTCAAGTTAATTTGTATTAACCTCATCTCCTAGATCGTGATTTAAGAGCGCGTTGAAACTGCGGACAATTCCTGCTCCCCGCGATATGTTTGGCACACACTCATTCTGCCCGTCCAATCATTCGTACATACGTACATACATTTTCACATTACAGTCTACTTATACTCTGGGATGTAGATGAGGAAACGTGCACACACTCATTCTGTCCGTCCAACCATTCGTTTGGAAAGCAATACAAATGAAAGGACCAACAAAAAGCAGGTATGATCCCAAATTTGATCCAAAAATTGAAAATAAAAATGATTTAATTCTTTTCCAGATATGCATTCTCCCAAATTTTAACACACACATATACATTAAAAAGCATTACCTTTTCATAACACATGTTACAAACCTAAAGACCGATCGCACACAATAGAACATACATAAACACACTACTGATAATACGTTTCTTTTGTTTTTATCTTACTTTTCTAAAAAAAATTGTAAGAAATGAAATTTTTTACCTTTAAAAGGGGTAGTATATTAGAATTATAAGAACAGGCATATTAGAAACAAAATATTCAATAAAACGATGAATATCCCTTCACCACATACTGTGAAGTGAATGTAAGAGGGATTATTTTCATAGAAAATTGTTTATAAATAAAAGAACAAAAAAACAAAACTGAGTATTTTATATGTGAGTTTCTAGGTACATCTTTTTAATGTTGCTGTTAAGAAGTCATTTATGCTTAGATGAAATAATAATTGACAGAAAATCTAATAAGTCAAGAACTAAGCACCGTTGACTGAATTTCGAAAGCCATTTGAAAAACGAACAGTCGGTTGAGTGTTTCTATTTTCTTTTCTCTTAGTTGTTTATGTTGTTTACGTTTTTTTTCTTGATATCCTGTCAGTTACTCTCTTTTTTGAAAAGCATACATAAAATGTCATTAACATGTAAACGCATTCACAGACACAAAAAAGAATGAGAATAGAATTATATTTAGTCAACCACTTACGAGGTATGTTTATAAACCATTTGTTCAGTTTGCAATTGTTTAAGTGTTCATATATAAAAAATATGTAAAAAAAATTATAAGGACACCGACATGTCACTTAGAGAATTGATCAGAAACCAATTGTACAGACTCAGTCGCCACCCAAGACTTTAAAGCTATTCAATACACCTAAGCCGCCAGCAATATTGTGATAATCAATTTAACAGAATCTTCAGCGTTGGCCCAATCTGTGCTTCTTGAAAAGCACAAAATATTCTCGGGGCATCAGAAGAACCACTGAAGAAGTATATTAGCGAGGGCAGGACATGATATAGGAGGTTTCACACACTCTCCTTTTCATTCCTACCAATGCAATGCGAAAGTAGTTGTAATAATTTATACATATGGCTTCTACGTGGCTCGCAATTAAAGAATGTCTGATAATTCAAACACAAGAAAGTCCACAACGTCATCTAAGTGAGTGAACCTGTAAGTCTATTATTAATAAAGTATTACAACTGCATGGCTTAGTGATGGATAGAGATACTGGAGTCCATGACTAAACGATTTATTGTACTGTCCATAACATACAGAAGTACTCCCATAATGTATCCTGCCATCCTGTTGCCCTGAAAAACTTCTACATGCCTTTCGGCGTTCGTAAACACCCAGGTGCTTAATTTAGACAGGAATTAACTCCACTCAGGTTCCAAGTTCGTTCTCCTTATCACCGAATTTAACGTGTCAAGAGTGTCCATCTCTCTTCATATCGAAATTTTCGAAATCTTTTAGCCTTATTAGTGGCGTGGAAACTATACTGTTCTGTTCACTGTTACGAATTTTTACGTGAAATGGGATCCAGCCCTGCCTAGGTGATTCAGCTTCCCATGATAATTCCTAGTTAACCTTACAATAGCTGAGTGCTCGCATGGCAGCCTGCATGTCAGATTGCATTGCTCTGTCTAGTGACTTTCTCTACAGGCTTTGAATAGCACACTTTTGCACCAAACACCACGCTTCTGTCTGTTCTCTCCGTCTGTATATACCAGAATTATCGTTCTTTTAAAAGAGTGTTAGGCAGGCAAATTATTCTTTTTACTCTTAGTGCTCATTCTCGTTGCAAATTATTTCCTAAAATAATTACCGGCTCTTACATTAGAGATCTTTGCTTGCAGGTACAATATATAGCCGCTATTGAGTTTACTGGTACTGTCTAGTAGGCAGTTGAGGAGTGGACTGTCGGCCTATCGATTTTGCAGATCACAATCCCTCTGATGAATTTCGGTTTTACTATTGATTGTATTAAGTTTTTAACTTCGATGAATCGAAAAAAACCGCCAATGCTTTATTGATGTTGGCCAATAAAAAAATACTAGCATAACAATCTAACAGTCACATCTAACCACTCTTTCGCTATTCTACAAACTCTCTGACTCTAAAGCTATGTTCAACTCCGTTGTCCAGGGAAAATTTTTGTCTCAAAAATTTTTTTTTTGCAAATACAATTGTAGCTCTCGAGAAATAAAGAAAAATTTTTTTTATTACTTCGGTTAAGTAGTCAATTAACTATTCGAATATTTACAAACATTTAATTTTATTTCCATATTTATCTAATTTGTTTTCTACAAAAGCGATGACAGTGGGATCAATATTTACTTCATGTTGTAGACAACTTGTATTAGGTTTACAATTTAAAATTATAACAATAAATATTGAAATAATAAAAAAATTAAAATAAAATTAAAAAAAAAAATAAAATTATGAATTCATTGCTATTTATTAATTACTAGTTCCGCGAAGCAATATAGCTTGTCTGCAGAAGTATTAAATAAATAGGTTTTGCCATTAAAAGTGATATTTATAAATAAAATAAAAAGTAAATAATAAAATACTAACTAAATGAAAAAAAAAGTGAAAATTATACAAAATAAAATGAAATAACATAAATTAGCCTTGCGAGCTTACGAAAAAGTTTTTCAAAAGTTTTTTCTTTTTTGTTTGTACTGAATATTTAAAAGTTCTATTGGTAACATATTGAAAATTTTTGGCAGAGTTACTCCTAATGTGTTTTTGCCGTAATTATTATGGAAGCTACCAGTTTTAAATCTTGAAATGAACTCAGCTCAATTAGGTTAAATTTATATTTTGTCCTCACAAACTTGAACAGGACTGCCAATAGTTTATATTTTCCATACAAAGTTACCCCTGTAAATTAGTATAATTTCAAATTTTTTTAGAAAGTCGTTGGCAACTTTGATTTTCCAGAAAAATTGTTCATACAATTTCCAATGGCTAACGCAATGAGTGAGAGTTATAACCCTAAAGTTAGTTGACACATCATGAACTTCAACTATTGCAGTATGCGACAAAATAAAATAAATTAAAATACACCCAGATAACGACAAGTTGTGAGTTTTGTTGAGTAGAAGTCAAAAATATTTTATTTATATTTCTCGAACCCTCCAAACTTGTTTTATTTGACAAAAACTTTTTTTTTGACTTTACGCACAAAATTTATTGATTACACAAACATATCTGAACCAATGTCCAAAAATTTTTACCTTATTAGAAAGGAGAGGGATACATTTATACTATTGGACTTAATATGCTGTGGGGATTGATAAGGTAAACTTAATAAATGCTAATTTTTTCATATTTTTTCAAGTTTGCCTGTTCATAGTAGCAAACTTTTATTAAAACATATGAAATAAGTGATGACATTCTGAAAGTGCATTATCTTGTAAAGGGACTGCCACTTCATTTGATCAAATCGGACAATTATCACCGTAGTTATTACTTAAAGAGTCTAACAGTCGAGTTATATTATTTATATATGTTGTATTATCAAATCAACTCTCAGTTGAGCGACCACCAGAAGTTGGACAATGTTTGCGCAAAGAGAAATAATAATATTTGCAAAAACCACAAATATTAGACGACTTCTGGTAGGCGTGCAAACGTGAAATTGACGCATTTTGAGATAAAAAATCAAGATCCATCAAAATTTTTGAAAATTGATAAGATGACATACATATATAAATAATAACTACGGTAATTTTTGTCCGATTTGATCAAACGAAGTCTCAATCTCGTTACCAGATAATGAACTTTGAGTATGTCATGACCTATTTTATATTTTTTAATTACATTTTGCAATTCAGAATAGCTACACTTGAAAAAATGAGCAAAAAATCATATTTTCCAAGTTTCCCCGATCAAACCTCATAACATGTAAGTTTGAACCATATATTTACGTATACCGTTTTAAAAGTTCATCTGCTCCCTTTTCAAAAAAATACCGTTTTTGTCAAATAAAAGAAGTTTGGAGAGTTCGAGAAATAAAAAAAAAATTTTTTTTTGAGTTCTACTCAACAAAACTCACAATCTACACTGTGTAATTAGGTTAGGTTAGGTTAGGTTGGCGTAGTAGCTTTAATTTACCAAAAAGCTCACTTGAGCACCCATAGCGGCCCGTTGTGATGCCACAGGTGAACGCAGCCTCTGCACTGACCAAGTTCCTCCGATCCAAGAAGGAGGAAGTTGGTCAGCGCAAGGGATGCACATTTTCCAAAAAGCACGACTACCTCACGCTGGAAAACCAGACAGAATGTTTGATGAACGAGGCTATGTCCTTGATATCAATGGACGATAGCTCCGTCAAGCTGACAAGGGTCGGAGAGCCAAATAACCTATATCTGCATCCCGCAAGGGATGGGCATTGGCAGAGGAAGTGGATGACAGTTTCCTCATCCTCGGCGGATCTGCATCCATGGCAGAAGTCGTTAAATGGGAGTCGCATTCTTTCCGCGTGTCTACCCATAACACAGTGGCCTGTAAGCATGGCCACTGTGATCGAGATGATATTACGGCCAAGTCCAAGTAGCTGGTTGGTACGCCTCCTATCGATTGTGGGCCAAGTGAGCCTAGCGATGGAGCAGGACTCCTTATTGACCCAGGACCGGTTGGCATCCCGGGAGAATTTCCGCGCAATAGCCAGTTTGAACGAGGTAAGTGGCATTCCAACGTTGATTGAGGAAGATTCCGGAAGTAGTGCGCCAGCCCTGGCCAGCTCGTCGGCCCTGCAGTTCCCCGGAATATCGCAGTGTCCGGGAACCCAGACCAGAGTGACGCCGAGGCGCCCAGAAAGGAGATTGAAGCAGCGGCGACATTCTCTGACTATCCTGGAATTATCCGCAACGTTCGACAGAGACTTTATCGCAGCCTGGCTATCGGAGTAGATCGAGATACGGGTGAAATGGACAGGAACACCATAGGCGAGGATCCACTGTGCGGCCCGGCAGATAGCCGTAAATAGTAATAATTAATTGTGTAATTTGTGTATTTTGACTGTCGCACCGTGTTATTAGACAATAGAACAAAAAAAGGAAATCTACTATATGTTTAAGAAATATCTTGTCTTGTACACACCTCGCATGTGCGTTGTTTATTTACTTCTACATCCAGATTGATTTGTACTCTGGTAAAAGAAAGTCAATATTTGGAAACTTTTAACATAAAACCATATTAAAATCTTCAATATTCAAACACATATGTTTGTATGCAGTATGAAAGATCAAACCACATTTGTAGTAAAAGTTATTGTATTCAAACATATTCAACATAAATGTCATGTTACATTTTGTTTGATTATTGGCAAAAATTCCAACTAATCTTGATTTGTGATTAGTTCAATGAATGATGGTGCGATACGAAGCCTTTTCCTGCTTAACAGCGATATCAACATCCATTTTGTTTCCCGTAGACAAATTGGGTTGATTATAGAATAAAGTAAAGATTAAATATGCTACTGAAACGCGTTTAATACCTCTCATTTAGTTGCAAGTGATAGGTTCGATAATGTTAATTGTCTTCTGTTATTTTAAGTATGAGTAAAACAACAATGTCGTGTATTTAAAATACATCAAAATGAGGAATATGAGTGCACTGTAAAGGAACAAGAAATAAAACAATATACTGAACTATAACAAATGTTTAATTTAGTCAACTTAAATTAAATTATTTTAGAAACGCAAATGAATAATATAATACATATCAATGCGATAATTTAGGTTAGATGGCAGATCTTCATCGAACATCAAAGTCTCATTTAATCCAATTCTGATACCCAAAGATCAGACATGCCCTTCAGGAAACAACGCGGCTCGTGCTGTTGTAGCTATCTTTATATATGGGAGTTCAAACAAGAATGACGGAAAATAACAGGTTAAGAGTAGGTTATTGATCCATGGGGTTAGAGAAAGCCTATTTCCCCTTATTAGGCCTACAGATCAACCCTTTAGTTAGGATTACAACCTAGCTTCTCACACCTCTCAAGTTGTGTGTGTTGATTTCATCCTACTGTTTAATGTCGACTTGACAAACTTTTCATGGCAATTTCCCTCTCAGAGTTTTTGTTAGAAGACTTTCCGCGACGTCTTATCAGCAGTCTAAATTTAGAGTTTTTTAAACCATGGCCCCGGTAGCATGTGATATTGTTACTTCTAGTATTTCGTATATCAGTGCGCACGAGAGTCCACGCACGCGAATTCCGGTTAACAAAAGTAAAGACCACATTTTTTTCAACTTAAATCCATATTTGTATCAAATTTTCAATCAAATCAAATTATCCGACACATGATAAAATGACCTTAACAGTCCAGTCATGCAAATTGGATTTATGGGGAGCCCTGACTACAGCACCCGAGTATATATGATTGAAAGCGCCTTTGACGTCTGGATCTTAGGACAGCCTCAATGACCGATTCCAGGTTAAGCGTGTGGAGTTCAACTGGTAAAAGTAAAAAAATTATAAGACCAAATCTTTCCAATGTTTTGAAGAAGAATTAAGTTAGAGTAATTGGTATGAGGCCCTTCGCAGTGGAGATCGATGGCCTCCCAGATTTTGGGGTATGAAACAGATTAAAATACCACTTCATATCAAAATCGCCGAAAGTGGTCTCAACTCCTAAAATACTTACAGATCAAAATACTACTTGCCGAAATCTATTTTTATAAGGAAAAGGTAGATGAACGAACCAACCATTTTCAATTGAAGTCTGCAACACTTTAGTTACGTATTAAAGCGCGGCAATACTGACAAAACAAAATACATAATAATGGCAACTGTATTAAAAAAAAAAATAAGAATAATCTCGCTACAAAAGTGTTAAAGAATTACAAGTCGCAAACACTGCTGAAAGGTTTCGACACCTTATTGAACCGGAACAAGTGAAAGCTAGTCCTTGAAATATGTATTTAACGTTATAAAACATTAATGTTGTGCTTTTGAATGTGTAAAAAGTTTATCTAGCTAAAATTATATCCCCCTTTCGCTCAAATATAATAAATACTCTGATGGTCTAGTTGGCAGTGTGCTAAACTTCAAGCCCCGAAGACAATTCCCACTGTTTGTGATTGTTTTGTATCTGTTTCCTACTCTTTTTTCATTTTTTTCAGTAATTTTGTTTGAACGTCATATAGTGAACTGTCATATATGAACTGGCTAGAGAAGGCACACTTTTTCCGAAAACCAGCCAACATATGAAAATTGATATACATTTTACTTCAGTAAGATTGTCCAGTAGGAAAAGATATTTTATTGACTACTGACAAATTCTGGTGTGATTAAATTGGATAGGACATACTTACGTACGTACTACCAACTGTTTCGTAGAGGTGCATTTGTACTGTATGGTAGACATATAGAGAAACTTCGTTTCACAACGCCCTGCTATATGTGCTAAAGCGACTTTGATTTCAACGAAGCTACCACTTTCTCTCATTCTATTTTATATATAAATCGACTGTTCATCATAAGAAAAGCAGTGACATTAAATTGTAGCGTTATTTGCTCAAGCGCTCGAATCCCATCTCGTAAAATCAAAGTTCGTCAGGAGTTGCATGGACTTTCAACACTGCGGGTGCTGAGCGACATACTCTACTGGGTTCCGGAAGGGATCGGAGATGTCTAAGAAGGAAACGATAAAGAGCACGGAATTCAACATACCTGATTGCCGAATTTCAAAGCTGCTGTATACAGCAGGTGAATCAGGGAATTACTTGAGTTCGACAAGAAAACGGTTCGCATTCTAATATAAATTCTAACGGTACACTGCGCTATTGGCAGTGATTGGAAAGCTCGGTATGCCCCACCAGGATTACTGCAGAAGCTGTCATGATGTGGCAGAACAGGCGTCGTCGGTTTTTGGGTAACAAAACGTTTGAAGATCTGGACATGGTGGCGAACGTGCCATTTTCATCCGAAGCTCGGAGTGATTCAAACCACTAACAGATCATGACAGACGAGGCTTACCTCACACTGAACTTGTTTGTGAACGGCAAGCTACCCAGTAACCTAATCTAATTAAATTAAAATAATTTCCTTGACTTCTACTAATCCACCATAAAAGTTTAAAAAATTAGTTTCTGTATTTTGTTTTCTTTACTTTTTTATTGTTTATGCCATTATTTTTTGATGTTTACTTGACTTCCTGTACACGTTTGACTAACCTAATACACGTGCTACGTGTAAGGAAATTAAAACTTTTTGATTATTGTTTTTAAACAAATGTTTGTGTTCGATTTTTGTTGAAACCTTATCAAAAACATGGATTTCAGCTTAAAACGCATTTATCATACGAAGTGTAGTACGAAATTTAATCACACAGCTTTAAATGCCATGTCAATGCAATGAATTTCCATATCTATGATACATTTGTTTGCGAAATATGTGTGAATGTGTTTTAAAATTGTCTGTCAAAAAATTTTTGTTTCAATCAACCATTTTGTACACCATTATTGATTTTGTAGTTTAAAATTTGTTTAAAACAAAAGCGATAACAGAAACTGAAACAAGAAATGTAAACGATTTCCTAGTCAAATACAAAATCGTGCAAATAAAGTATTTTTGTACTTTGAAATGTTTATCATATCAAGTTTTATGGTACGGATTTGTACAACAATGACTAAATGGGATACAATTATATCGACAGTATCATTCCAGACCAAAGTTTTATTAAATTTATATCACACAATTGTAATTATTTAAAATTATATTAAATTTTGAAAATGAAACAAACTTAACGAGAATTACGGCATTACAATGCCATTAACTAAGTAAAATCTTTTTGTTTATAACCGAAATGTGTCATTACAATATTCAATCATCTGAACGCCAACTAAGTATTGCATTCGAATTTTCTAATTTAGTATTGAGTTGAATATTGGAATTGAACTTTGAATAATGTTTGCAATTTTCGAGTACCCTCAATATTTCTTCAACATTTAGAGTTCCAAAAACTTGTACAGAAAAGTAATGACGTACTTTTTCCTCAAATTCATTGGAATCAATCAAAAAAAAAGCTAGTATATAATTAAAAAAGAAAAATAAAAAAGAGAAATAAAGAGAAAACAAGAAAAGAAAAAAACAAGGTTTTTTGATCTTTTCACACAAAATTATTGATTACCCAAATATGTTTGAACCTATTTTAAAAATCCAAAGTTTTTTTAGAAAGGGAAGAGATTAGCCTATTAAACGGAATACATTAACATTTTGTTCAAACTTATATGTTATGAGATTTGATGGGGTAAACTAGGAAACTATTATTTTTTTCTTATTTTTTCAAGTTTGGCCATTCTTAATTGCAAAATTAAATTAAAAAATGTGAAAGGAATGGAGCTTTCTATTTTGTATATATGTGTTCTCTTATCAAATGAACTTTTGGTTCAAAAATTTTCAAAAGCTTTAATGGATCTTGACTGTCGCAAAATATGTCAATATCACGTTTGTCGGCTAATATTTGTGTTTTTTGCAAATATTATTATTTCTCTTTGTACAAACATTGCTCAACTTTTGGCGGTCGCTCAAACGTGAAATTGACACATTTTGCGATAAATATAACTCGACTGTTAGACTCATTAAATAATAACTGGGGTAATTTTTGTCCGATGTGATCAAACGAAGTGTCAAGCTCTTCACAAGATATTGCACTTTCAGAATGTCATCACTTATTTCATATTTTTTAATTAAAGTCTGCTACTATGAACCGACAAATTTGAAAAATTATGAAAAAAATCCGCATTTGTCAAGTTTACCTCATCAAATCCCATAGCATAACAACTCAAATAATGTATATATGTTTAAGCCCCAGTTATGCTACCGGAACGTAATGTTACGTAATGTAATAGTAATGTGCACGGAACGTAAAAATGTAAGAGCAATTATAGAACGTAAAAACGTAATCATATGTTTTTAGGTAACAAAACAATAACAGAAATAAACAAAAACAAATAAAGAAATAAAAATTGCGAAAACTAAAAGACAAAAATTCAGATATGGGTATAGAAGACATGTTTTTAAGTTTGAGTTTTTATTTTATTATTTATATATTTTTATTTTCTCTCATAGTGTTATCTGTGCGAACAATATAATTTTTAAATGTTAATTGTCTACTCTCCTTTATTACTGGCATTTACAAAAACTGATAAAATGAAACCAATAAAACTTTTAAAAACATATGACAAAAATATGTATAAGTGTATCGGATATTTATGTTGAATAATCTGTTGAATAATCGTCCAACAATACACTGAATACAACGATACAAAGGCTGGTGTGTATTGTCCAAATATCTATTACTTTTCCCTCTGCTAAAACATTGTTTTTTTTGTTAATAAAAATTAATTTAAAGAAAATTTGTATTAGTTTTTGTTTTCTATTTTAAACAATAGAATTGACCTACAAATTTATTTATATGCATTTAAAACACTTGTTTTATTTACTTAACACAATAGGATCAAAAATTATATTGTTTAATAAATTTAATAAACAGAAATAAATTAGTTTTTAATTTTTTTCCTGTTTTCTTTCCACATAGAAGGCAAGTAAATTTAAAATATCATTACGAACTGGTGCTGACTGCTGCAATTTACACTGGAGTGAATATTACAGATTTTCTATGTGGTTACACTACTTGGACGGGATAATTGTAAATCTAAGGAAATAATTCTAAAATTTAGTTATTCGTATCAAAAACGAATATTGTCAGTATAAAGGGTTATTTTACTCAACTTCACATACAGAGCTATTAATTATTGAAAATTAAATAAAATTAAAATTGTTTTAAAACATTAACGAATTCTTCACAAAAAAAAGTCGAAACGAAATTTTTATTTGTTTAAAAGTATTATTGATGGCATTATGTGTGGAGTATATACACACGTAATTGGTCATTACAACCCTTCAGTCAGGATTACGACCTAGTTTCTCACACCACTTATGTTTATTTATTTATTTATTTATTTAAGTCAATGGACAAATTCCTTACTCACTAATAACACAAATCGAAAACAAAAATTAAATATGATTACAATCAATTTCTTCAAAAATATAAGTAATAGTTACAATAAAAATATGAAAAGTTACGAATTGAGAAAAACAATAAAGTTATGAATTGAGAAAAACAATATGTTCCGTTTTATAATATAAGAATTTAAAGAAAAAACAACAAAGTCTGACAAATAATTAAATTGACGGCAAATTCTAGTTAACGGATCAGCAACATCATAATTAGTTCTGCAGAATTGAATATAAATAAGATTATAACAGCGGAAGTTACGACGAGGAACATTGAATTTAACAGATCTTAACAGAAATATACAGCAAATATTAATATTGATCAGGCTAATCATGAAGGATACATTTAACATTGTTCGGCGACTCTTAAGGGTAGGCAGTTTTATTAAAGCCAGTCTGGCATATCCAAGTAATTCTATCCAAGGCCACGTAAGCAGAAGAGTAGAAATTGTTTCTGAATAGATTCAATGTGTTCGCTGTAAACCTTATAGTGAGGATCCCATACGATGGATCTATACTCCAAAATTGGTCTGACAAACAACACGTATGTATAACAGTTTAGTAATAAATAGATCAGTAAATTCCTTTGCCCAACGTTTTATGAAGCCAAGAGTGCTTCTTGCCTTATTTACAGTCAAAGTGATATGATCATTAAAGTTTAATTTTGTGTCTAATAGGATCCCAAGATCAATAAAAGAGTCCACTATTTCCAGTTGATGACCTCCAAGCAAGTAATTAACCGCAATCAAAATATTTCTTGAGAACCGCATACATTTGCATTTTTTAATATTCAGCTCCATCATGTTGTACTCGCACCATAAAAAGAAATTATTGAGATCACTTTGAAGATACATATGCTCGATGAAATTATTAAACGAGAGAAAAACTTTTACATCGTCAGCATACATCAAGATATTGGCAAAATTAATTATGTTAGGAAGATCATTTATAAACAGCGAAAAAAGACGTGGACAATAAACCATTTTTATTCTTAAAGAATAATATGCAAGTTTGAGCCATTGAAAGATGTGTTCAAACAAACTTGAACAAGACATCAATTTCACTATCTGATCATGAGGCCTCTGCCTGACCACTTAACTCCAAAATGTTTGACTCGTGATTAAACTGAGGCCAGAATCCTTCTATACAGTAGGAAGAGGATTTGAAGAGGAATACTGGACGAAAGGAAAGAAGGAACAGAAGCGAACAGAAACTCATTACAAGTCAAATGGAATCGATTTTGTCACTACAATGAGAAGTGATTTGCAGTATGCGTCACACTATACACCGAGGAGAGTAATCGAAATTTTAATGAGCATCGTGGACTAAAGGAACAGTAGTTTTAGAATTAAGTTGTAAAGTTATACTCCACCATTAGATCTTCGAGTCAATTTTGAGTCATTTTTAAAGAGAAATTAATTTTTCTCTAAAAGTGAGTTGTTTATAGTCTTTATAAGTTTTGATTTTTATTTTATTCCAAATCTGAAGAGAAATAATCGTTTTTTGAAAAAGTGTGCTTGCAGAAAATTCATTTATAAATTTTTTTCACGCTTAAGGTCTGCGGGTGAAATTTGAAACAGAGTAAAGGGTATCAGTTGGTCATAATGTAGAACAGTTTTTTTCACTTCGTATAAATTTGGACAAAAACTATTAGAAGAGCAGATAACTCTCGTAGCAGTCACAACCATAGCTGCCAGATAAATGAAACACCAAGTCATCAAATATTTGAGAAAAAATCGTCAAAATCGCCGAAGACGTTTATTAAAATCGTCAGAAAAAATAAATAAATAAATAAATTAAAAGTTTTTAAAAACCAAAAATAAAATTATTAAAAAAAAAATGTTTGAAATTAAAAGCTAGTGTCCCTTATCCTCATTTAATAATTCTTTTCCAAAAATGGAGAAATTTTATATCATTTTTAGAAAAAAATTGTTTAAGGTTTAAACAATCTATCCCAGCGTTGTTTATTGATACATAAGCGCAGCAATAATATTGCATCATCTTAATCTATGGGTGGTGTAAACATTAAGGAGACAGAAGCTCTTGACATTCTGAGCATGAACATTCAGTGTAATGGCTTCAACCGACACATTTTTCAGTTCCTTCTGTTCCTTTTTAATATGTTATGATCTTACTATTTACACATTTGTAACCGACCTAGACTGGAATACAACTCTCATGTATGAGTCGGTGCCTCAGCGTCTATTTTGAAGTTTCTCGATCGTGTACGGGAGAGGCCGTAGTAACTGTTAATGACGATAGTGTATCCAACTCCATTGAATCATTAAAGCATCGGTGCAATGTGGTTTGTGTTTCACTGTTCTATCGCTACTAGAAAGGGATTTTCCTCGAACGAAATGAGGGGACTTTCCCCGAGTATTATGTATTCCTACGTAACGCTCGTATTTCTTTGCCAGCACGCTTTTTAGTTGGACTATTCGTTTGTGGAACTCATTTCCTGCAGAGGAATGTCCTGTTACTTATGGTATAAATATATACAAGCCTAGTGTCCATAAACACTGTTCTCTCTTTCCTTCTTCTCATAACATATTTTCTAGTTCTAAACACAGTGCAATCGATCCCCTGAGTGTTGGTCGTATGAAACAAAATAACGGCGCTTGCCTTTGTTTTTCCGGTGGTAATATTAGAAGCTATACTCGAATTTTTAAAATTGTGTTCAACGACAAGTGATAAATTATTCTCAACTACGAGGTTACTTAGGAGCTGTAATTTTTTGGCTTTTAAGGGGTTAAAAAGGAATAAAATACAGAAAAATCATCACATGTATTCGAAAGTAACTTAAAAATATAATACTTTACTCCTTGTTTTTACTAACATAAATTTTTAAAAGTAACAATTGCAAAGTAAATACAAAGCTTAAAGTGGCTTTTAATGTACTAAAGTAAAGAATATGATGTAAATTTTTAATTTCCAAAAATCGTCAGAATAAGGACATAAATCGTCAAATCGTCAATATGATATTTTTGGAGCTCAAAATGACGATAAATCGTCAAATATGGCAGCTGTGGTCACAATCCCTTTCCTATCTATGCCCCTAAAAATAAAAGTAAAAATCTGTGACTCTTCTACGTACTTAGCATCAGAAGAGAAAATCTCAGATAATACTCGATTCCAACAAATGTAATACACGGTTTAAAACGTGGGATAAAGTAGTGTCATGTTATAGTTACAAAAGTATTTATTGGTATTTAGCCATTTTATTGACACATCCGTCTACAATGTTTTTATGTTACTTACATCTGGTTAACATGGCTGACACGAAAACAGTTTAGCTAAACGTCGTCATTTACATTTATATTAACGCTACTTAGAGCACTATTTCCAAGCTAATATTACAGAAAAACTATGCCATGAGCTTGTACATCAGCTTGATCAGCAGCCTTTAACTTCCACTAAATACAAAAAAAATAATATGCGAACCAGTCATTTGTGTCAAATCAGTCAATAAGGCAGAAAACGTCAATTTTTTAAGGACCTTATGAAGGTTAAATCACAGAAAAAATCAATGTGTATTATATGATACATAAAATTGTTAAATCTTTGTTAAATCATCGAAAAAAGTCGACACTGTTTTATTTTAATGTCCATACATACATAATTGGTCATTACAACCCTTCAGTCAGCATTACGACCTGACCTGACCTAATTTCTCACCCTGGCTTTACGTCTAATAAGCCAACACACTACCTACTAGACTGTATGTGGGGTGAAGAGCACAAAAAAAATACTGTTGCTTCAAACACTAAAAAAAAAACGATCCAAATATTAGAAACAATCTCACACGTTGTTAGACACAAAAACACTTTCCTTGTTTTCTTGCCTATTTTGCAATTAGTTCCCCTCGAGAGAGTAAAAAAAATCTTTTTTTTTTGTTTTAATTATATTTTAATTAAAATTTATATAGTTCTTTTATTCGGAATTTTATTTTACACACAACATTATCACAATTAAAATTATTGCACAAAAATTAGAAAATTTAACAAATTAGTTGCATCCTTGTGGATGTTACAAGAAAGAATAATAATTACTAAACAATGCAAAAATTTAATGTCAAAAAACAACAATAATAATAAAATATAATAAGCTTTATTATACACTCCAGCGCCCTCTGTTGTCAATTTGCTATCGTTTAAACAATCCTGTTTATGTCACCAAGGATGGGAAGTTTAAATTATCAGACGTAAACACAAGTTCTGAATACTTTTTTTTTATAAAACCACGTGAATTAAAATAAAAGACTTTTTAAAAACTATTTCAAATTTATAAAAAATTGTTTTACAGATTGTAGTATAAATACATATATATGTATTGAATCAAGGAAAGGGAAAATGAAGCAAATTTATTTTAAAATAAAAAAGTAATATTTACAACAGTAGTGGAAGAAATAATAGGAATGCCATAAAAATTCAACATTTTCCAAATTTTTATTTACCACTAAATGAATAAAACAAAGTATGCATTTTAATTTTAAAATGAGGTACACTGGTAGTCTACTAGACTATTAGCGAAATTGAAGTGGGTTCGATGCCCACCTCAGGCTACACCGAGCAGAAGGTAGAAGTTACTTAGTTCGTAATATAAATAAATATAATTTGTAATACACACAATTTACAATACAATTATATTAAATAAATAAAAAGAAATAAATAATAAATAAAAAAGTCTGCTGAATCAATTACAATAAAACAATAATCCATACTGTGTGCAACAAAAGTCGCTCAATTTTATTTCATGCGATCTGTGTAAATTTCGTTTGTTTTCTCATATGAAATTGCAATTACAGATGAACAGAGAAAAAAGAAATAAATTCTTTTATTATTATAGCCTTTGGCAATCCTACATCCCTGTAAGTTAGTTAAATTATGTTCCGTTATATGATTAATAATTTTATTTTTATTTTATTTCAATTCGTTAATTGAAAATCATCACATGAAATCATTTTTTTATGAATTTTATAATAAATTGCATTACGATGAAGCAAATTTATGCTAAAGCCTCTGATAACAAATTATCTACAACAAAATTGTTATCTGATTTCCGAATAGATGTTGTCATTATGGTTAAGCTAAGTTTTACGGCTTAACTGTAAAAATAATTTAGAATCGTTTACTATTTACAAAGTAAGATTTTATCTTAGACATTCAAAGTGTCTCAACTAAACTTTTCTTTTCAAGGGGGGTTACAAATTTTAGAAATAATCGAGGAACTATAGTCACTCACCTAAAGACAAATAATTCTAAACTTAAATTTAATTTGGAATACAATTCTAATTTGCAAGAACCTTTTTTTAAAAATCGGATTTCATGCGGATTTATTTTCTATTTATAATTGCAAAGACGTAATATTGTGTGAGGAATTCTAAAAGTCAGACTTGGTGTGGAATACATCGGAACACCTTTCACAGACTATACGTACGTCGAATGTAAGCTTTGTAGTCAAAGTACGGATTTGAATATCATTTCGTTATTGATTACACTTGGATTTTATATTCTTATCGCATTTTTATTCTCATCATTTGCTCTATTAAATGTTACAAAATCACAGCAAAATTTCTATACAACATCAGTTGACTTTAACATTTTGATAGAAGTAAACTTAAAAGAATTGGGAAAATAATCGCTAAAATTAAAATGAAATTTTACAAACTAACATTAACATTATTTTGTATGTGGAATTGTGCGCAGGCTGCGATCAATGTAAGTACATTTTATAAGTCCATATTATAATTTTGTAATAATAATAAATATATATTCATTGTAGATAGGGATATCTAACGATGATATTTCGGACATAATCGATTCGTGTGACTATACACGATTTGATAACCAATTAATACAATTACAACTTGGAAACGACATACTGCAACAGGATATGTCAAATATTCAAAAAGACCTAGACAGGCAAAAGGATATTCTTAGTGACTTGGAACGAAAAATTAAAAGTCTGCCACAACAAATAGAAGCAATGCAAGAGAAACTTCTACAGAATAATAGACAAAACATCGAAGACTTAAAAGATTTTATAAGAAAAGAAATTCAAATGCAAACTTCAATGGTTCCTCCAGTCGATGATAAAATCATCATAATGACTGATATGAGGGAAACATTAAACAAACATGATCAAATTTTGGATGAGATCATAAGAAATCAAAACGATTCACAAATGCTCTTAAATGAAATCAAGTTAGAGACGCACACTCAGTGCTTAAAAAATACAATTTCGGATAAACTAGCCATCCTGCCTCAAATAGACGCTAAACTAAGTAAAATAGAAAGCAATACAATACAATACGCAAAAGTGGACCACCTAAAATTTTATCGTGATGTACATCAATACTTTCATGAAATTGGTAAGAATTGTTTTTCAGATTATTTCAGAAATATTTTTTATATTTTTTTGTATTTTCTAGATGCCACTAAAATTTGCCTTAAGGATGACAATCAAATCCTAACTTGGTAAGTGCCAATAAATTTTGCTCTTTTCACAGAATTATGATAGACTGCGATTATGATAGGCTCATGAAAGTTTTTCGCGAATTATTTTTTTGTTCCATATATTGCGGAATTCGTCATTAAAAATAAATTTTCTTGTTTTGTGTCTGTGGAATAACAAAATAAAAAAGTTAATCAAAAAAATAATTAAAAAATTAATGTTTGTGACAGTAATAATGAAGATATCGCCATTCCTTTTGTAGTTTTGATATATTTTAAATGGCGATATCCTTGTATGCTTTTGATATTGGAAAACATAAAACACTGTACTCGTGATATTAAAGAGAATCTAATTTAACCGGACACCAAATATTTATCTATTGTAACTAAAATTGTGAATCTCTTAAAGTAGAATAATTCGAGCGTTCGCATTCAAGCATATGAAACACAATGACAAATCACTCATAACTTTAATTTACTATAAAAAAAATTATAATTAAGTCAAGTGTATCTATTATTATGATCAACAATTTTTACGGATTCACCGGAATTTCACTTTTTATATTTAAATAAATGCATGCATATTTTCCGTTTTAAAGATGTTGTCAGATGAAACTATAATAAAAACAGTTCTCACTGCGTTTTCGAGGTTATTTTTACAATTAACGTTTCTTTAATACTTTAGAATAAGGTGTATCGATTATTTTGAGCATATGTGTATATCAATTATTTTTTTATTTTTGAAGTCCTTAAATACATATTGTTATGATTGCAATGCACAAAAGAGAACTTTGAAACAAAATAAATAAAATAAATAAATAATACGTATTTTGAGTGACAATATATATCTGCATGTTGTTAAGTGGCAAAGTAGCATAAATTACCATGTTTGGCGCTACGTATTATGCTTATTTACATACATAAATCATTTTAGTTTTTTTATATACATACATATGTATATAAATATTTTCATTTTTAGGCAGGCGGGGAGAGACTCTTTAGCCAACATTTCTAAAACTACTTACCGGATTGAAATTTGAGTTTATAATAATTGGATATAAAAAAATTTTATAAAGGCGTCATTAATTTTTTTCTATAAAAACTCAGAAGTTCAAAAGTCTTATTCCAAAAATTGGTGACATGACATGGACATAATGTCACTTGTTAGGGACATTATGTCAATGGACATTATGTCACTTCGCGTGGCGTCATAATGTCCATGTAAAATGTATGATAAAAGTCCATGGACATTATGTCACTTTTGGAGTGACATAGTGTCCATAATATTCAAAAATCAATTTTAGGTATTTATATTTTAATTTTACTTCAAGTTAATTTACCGTTGTAAATTTAAAGTAAAATTGAAAAGATTGCTATGATTCTTAGTTATTATCAGAATATTGTGAAGTTCAGAAGTTTCAAAATTAAAAATTTACAAAGTGGAAGTGTTAAAGAAGATAATATGGAAAGTTTAAAATATAAATATGAATTTGTAAATTGTTTTCGGAAAAATTCAAAACTTTTATATCTAACCGACGTAAAAGAATTATTTCGCCCAAATCACTTATATCGGCGCTGATTTTTATTGAAAAATATTTTTTTTTAAATTTTTTCTTTTAAATCTCTGTAATTTATTTGAATCACTTTACATTTCACATAAGCTGGACAAACATTTATCTCATGCAGATATTTAAAAGAAAAGATTTGAAAAAAAATAAATATATTTCAATAAAAAATTGGCGCCGAATTTTGCTTGAATTTGAATTTGCTCTAGCTGCATAGACTTTGATGAAAAATCAAAGACCAGTCGCCATTACTGCAGACAGATTGTTAAAGATAAATTAAATATTTTTCAATAAAAAATTTAATACTAATGAGTTTATATACTTTTTTAAAGTAACTAAAATATGTGGACATCATTACACTATCAACAGTGTCATAATGTCCACAAAGAAAAAGTGACATGGATATTATGTCAATGGACATTATGTCATCCCACCCAAAAATTTGCCGTACAGCACCGGTTATTTAAACTGATTTATTCGAAATTTAATTCTTATAACCGGTTTAATATCGAAAGTATTTTTTGCAGAAAAGTCCAGCTTTTGTGTGATTTCTGTTCCAATATTCGCGACGTCTGTAATAACGATAACTTGGACCATTTGCTTATTTGTTATTGTGTACTGTAATTTGTTTTTTTTCCAAATTTGAATCTATTGTCTAAGTCTAGGTGGTGAAATATTAATTATTTGCCGTTGCATAAAAATCATTCTGCTACCATATTGGGATGACTGGTTCGAATCATTATCGCGAAAGAAACAAAAATAGTATTGTATAACCAAATATTTCAAAGAAAAAATTTTATATGTCCATCATTATTTCCCCACAGGGGTTATTTATTAACTTTTTATAGTTATTAATTTCGCTATCAATTTTATTCATGACCCTTTTAATCGATTCTTATAAGAGTTCATTACTCAATATCACTGTGCTTAATACGCACTTTCTAATACAGCTCTGGGTTACAGACTCATGACTCTTTAAAGCCTGGTTACTGCCATAAGAACCTTTGTCAAAAACGGGACAGCTGTCAACGCTGTTCAGAACAATGATGAGTGTTTTTAAGGTGAAACAAAATTCAAAAAGTACCAATTGGATACTTTTAATTGGAAGAAGTTATATTTGCTACTTAAATTTTATTTATTTATTTAAATTTTTATTAAATTTTATTTTATTTTATTTATTATTACGAACATTTATTCTTGTAATATTTATAGAATTTAGATATATGTACAGCCGAATTTTGTACTATTCAAAGTGATTTTTTATTAAAATGCAAAACAATACCTCTTGCTAGAATAGTAACAATAAATAATACTCTTATTATTCTTTATGAACATTAGAATCATAAGATTCTAAGTATGAAAAAAATTTATGTATAAATAGGAAATCACCAAAAGGGGCATTTGAGTTGCATTGCCACTCAAAACACTTATTTTTTATTTATTATGTTTCAAAGTTTTTTATACGCATTACAATCATAATAATAATTAATGAAAAATCATTTTTTAGTTTTTGTAAATTTAAAAGATTAATATATACGATTAATATATGTGGAAGTACCAAAAAGTTGTATTCGTACCACTTCGTCATTCAAAATACATAAATACTATTCATTTATTTGGTTAAAAATGTGTGCATAATAGAAACATGACAATAAAGTATTTATTTCTTATAAAACAATGTTTGTTTTATTATTATTTTAATCAAAAAATAAAAATTTCATTACATACATGTAAAATTTTTAAATTTTAAATTTTTTTACTGGGAAAATTCATTCTTAACGAAAATTCATTCTTAGCGAAAATTCATTCTTAACGAAAATTCATTCTTCGCATGTGAAACGATCTCCCGGTAGAAGTTTTTCCAATTATTTACAAAATAGATAGATTCAAACACAACTGCCTATTTCCACTCTCTCTAAACTTTTTTTCGATTCGCACTACAAAACACTGCTTGAGTAGAAAATAATAAAAAAAATTGGGAAAATAAGATCATAATTGAACTTCAACTTCCAACTTGACCAGTACTTGGGTGGATGAACGAAATCAGTTTTAAATGAAATAAAATTTAAATATAATAAGTTTGTGTAATTTATTTCTTCAAAATTAATAAAATATTGTTACGTTTTTACTTTAAAAACGTTTAAAATATGAGCTCGAAAATTGAAAATAAAAATAAATTTGTGTTTAGTTTTATTTGAATTTTCGTTAAGAATGAATTTTCGTTAAGAATGAATTTTCCCAGTAACGCATAGTGCGTCACACTTTGGAGTTCTGCGAAGAAGACGAGTCCTACGAGTCCTTCCGGTTAATAATGGAAAATAATTTCATTCAAATGGCTGACTCGGCTGGCCATGCAGTAGCCTACACGATCGGTCCAATTTTTAAGCACATTATCGATTGTGTGCAGCTGTATTTCACCAATGGCTTCACGAATATTGTCCTTTAAAGCGTCAATTGTCTCTGGCTTGTCGGCGTAACACTTATCTTTGACGGCACCCCACAAATAATAGTCCAACGGTGTCAAATCGCAGCTCCGTGGTGGCCAAACGACATCAGCTCTGCGGCTGATAATGCGATCTTCAAAAACAGGGCGCTTAACATCGAAAGTAGTGTAGCGCCGTCCTGATGAAACCAAATGTTGCCAATATCCTCCTCTTCAATTTTTTTAACAAAAATTCGTTGAACATGGCCCGATACCGATCGCCATTGACTGTAACGGCAACTCCTTGCTCATTTACGAAGAAAAATGGCCAATTATGCCTCTGGACCAAAATCTGCACCAAACAGTGCGTCGGCTTTTCAATGTATGCGTGCGGGTTTTCTGTGCCCCAAATGCGGCAATTTGGCTTGTTTACATACCCGTCAAGATCAAAATGAGCTTTATCTGAAAAGATGATTTTTTTTGCCAAAATCGGCATCTTCTGGTGTAGGCTACTGCATGCCCAGCCATTTGAATGAAATTATTTTCCATTATTAGCCAGAAAGATTGTACTTTCATATAAAAAAAGAAATTTGAGAAAATATTCAGTAGTTTTTTTTTTAAAGCATATAAAAAAAGAAGTTATTTGGCGGACAATTTACATTAAAAAGTTCCCCATTTACGCGATAGGTCTACGTAAGTTCATTATCAGTTCGGTCAACTTGGCCATTCTATCCTATGCTCTCTCTAAGGAGTACTGTATCTGCCAGAAAAATATGTGTATCGTATCCAACCATATTCCAAACACGTACTAACGGATCTCATGCTAATTTCAGTGAGGTTACGATGTCAAATAATTAGTAGAATTTCGGTTTTATATCAGACCAGCTCAAATGCATGTAATTTTAACCACATTGTCGGTGTTCATCACAAATTGGTCCATACTACGTTCTAAATATTCTATGGTCCAGGTTTAAATAATACCATCAATATAGTCGACTAAGAAAGCTTCTTCTGCCCTATCCATTTTAAAATTACTATTATGGTATTAGAACTCTGTCCCGGAGGCGTCACCTTATTAACCTCATTAGACAGTTCGGTACATTGAAGTTTTCTTCTAGCGCCATCATGTTTTTGGCATCAAGTATTACAAGGAGAAAAATAAGTCTGCAGGGGCGATTCTGCAATTGAGCTCTCAATACGACGTCAACGACATCCTCTAATTCTCGTGTGCTCTTTTCTGATCTAATTCGGTGTTAGCGTCATGAATTTTGTGCTCCAATAATCTTTCTAGTAATTTACCACCTATATTCAAGATGTGCAAGAATCTATATGATGATGGAGTAGAGAGACTTTATTAACGTTTGTTCTTTCCAAAAAGACATCCTCAGAAAATATACTTATATAACAGAAGCTTTGGCGTTTCTGTAAGATTTGCGTTAGATTTCCGTTTGCCGCCGGTAGAGTTTTTGACAGCATGCAATGCTGCATGTCCGTTCTGTTGATAATATCGACTTTGTCATTGAAAATGTAGCATCCAGTAGTGATGCCTCGCATCAGAGAGTTGATATAAAAGGCTTGAAGCTGTACCGTAAAAAAGTCAATTCCTCTTGAATCTTGACCACAACGAAGGCACCCATTTTTAGAGATAACCACGATAAGGTAGGTGAATAACCATCATTTCCGTTCCACTTGCTCAAAGTTACTGTATAGTGTGGTGTTAACGTTAGGGGCATCGTCTTTTTATTCCGGCATATGATTAGATGTTATAGTTTATTGTCCACAAATATTATTCCCATCTTCAACTGTTTGTCTGCGGATTGACCTATATCGAAAACAAAGCTAAGTTTTCTTTGTTGGTCCTCACTTTTGACCAAAGAATACTGAAGCTAGTAAATGCAAATAATTCCTAATAATAATGGTGGATGATGAAGAAAATAGACGTTACATTTAAACTATACACTACATGTTTTACTGCGAATAGAATTAAATGACTGAAACAACTTGTTGCACGACCGTAATTCCAGAGCTTAAAATTAAATAGTAAACGAGAATAATATGTGCAAAACAAAAGTAGAAATAATTTATATCACTTACAGCCGTTAGTATTAGCAGCTAGATATGTATGCGGTATAAAGAGAAAGATTTTACTTTCCCACTCCCTTGCAGTTGAAATGTCTATTGAATACAGTTGAGTTTAAAAAGTTCTCATTAAATTCTCTTAAATGGGAATTTCAGTAAACTTTCAAATACAGGTTAAAAGAAACCAAATAAATCAATTCGATGTAAAACGAATTTCAAGTTACGAAAATTATTAATAAAATACGTACTTCTTATCTCGGTTTCCATAGGTATTTTGCTGCCTATGATAAGCTTAATATTGTTACGAAAATTGAAATGGTGTTACATCGTTTAACATTAAAATGACAAACAAAAGCTACAAAACAAAAACAATGGACTTGTTTACATGATCAACAAATAAACAAAAAATATAGCAACAACATCTAATAAACATTTGATAAACAAGTAAACAAACCGGCAACAACAACAGTGCAAGGACAAACAACAATATTTACATTTGTAGAGATTTCGCGAAGACGAAGTCATTCTCCTTCAATCATTCATTCATCAGACTGTTTACGTTGCCATATAAACGGCAAGACAAAGCAGGCAACTCAGTTAGTAAAAGTTCAGTCAGTCTTTTGTGAAGACACGATGCATTTGAAGAGAGTAAAAGTAGTTTGAAGGTCTCCGTTGCAAAGATCTGTCGAACAATTGTCTAGTAATTGTTTATGCAAAGGGTGCAAATAGAGGTATAGCAAACAAGAAATGTAATTATTGTTGTTACATCAAATTGTGAACAGTGGCACACAGAATTTTGCGAATAATAAAGAATTTTAGTTAAAACTAAAGACAAACTTAGAACTATTAAGGGATTTGCATTCCATCTTAAAAATAAAATTATACGAGTTTATTCAGTTGTTGACAATTGTAAATCTTAAAAGCTTTCACAAAAACAAAATGTAGGTTTGTTTGGATTTGTTGGGATTGTATGTAAATAAAATGTAAAATTTTGTATAAAAATAAAAAATTCTCCAAGAAACTCAGCAAGGAAGATTCGTTGAAATTTTGTATATTTTTATAGAAGTGATTTGTTTTTTGCTTTTCTTTCCTGTTAATCTTTATTTATGGTTTTTCAAAATCTTAAGCTTGTACATTGTACTCTTTCTAAGGCAAAACAAAGAAGACTTAAAATAAAAAAAATGTTTTCTTCAGCTCTTGTTTATTAAATGTTATACAGGATGGGCCATCTATAGGTTTAAATTTGAATAATCGTTTATTACATAACATAATTGGTCATTACAATCCTTTAGTCAGGAGGATGACTTAGTTTCTCACACCACTTATGTTGTGTGCGTTTGTCGTTCGGAGTCGACTTTAGACTGTAGGCCCATGTATAAAATTAACACACACAACATAAGTGGTGTGAGAAAAGAGGACGTTGTGCAATGGGTCATTTCGACGTTTTCTAACCTAACCTAACCTATGTTGTGTGAGTTACTTTGTATACCTGAGTGGTGGGGCCTACAGTTCAAAGTCGACTCCGAACGACAGATTTTTGAGAAACTTTTCATGGCAAATTTATTTACTCTCAGAGGCTTTGTCAGAAATCTGCTGAGCGGGAGTTGCCGAATTAATTTTTTTTCCTATTTCGTTCAGTTGGGGATGCCTGACCTGGGGATTGTGGCCTCACGTCTAATAAGCCAACACACTACCTACTACACCACGGCGACTTATTATTATTTATTCGGTTATTATTATTATTTATTCTTGTGGAGCGGAGGCATTATTGGCATTGGCCATATTTCTTTGAAAATGAGGACGGCGCAACTATGACGTTCAGTGGAGACACCTATAGCACCATGATAACCGATTTTTTTGTACCCGCTATTCATCGTATTGGTGTGAAGGATGTTTGGTTTCAACACACATCTCATGCCACAAACAATTTGTTGCATCATACGTTTGATGGCCGTTTAATTGGACTATTTTCAGTGGGGCACCGTTAAAGAAAAATGTTAAGCCGACACACAGAGACAATTGAGTATTTGAAGGTCAACATTCGAGATGCCATTGCCGAGATACGCCTTATAGACTCGAAAAATGGCACGAAAATTGATCCAACCGAATGATGTACTTAGAGGCGAGCCGCGGCAGCCAAATGAATGTGATACTGTTGCCTTTCTAACCGGAACGAAAAAAAATATTAAAATTTCAAAAAGTTTTTGTTTTAGTGCATTTTTAAATTTAAACTTTTAAATGTCCCATCCTATATATTTAATAATTGTATTTTGACGTTTGTTTTAAAAAGGTAACAAACATTTCGGATCAGCGTATGATGTTGTGAAAGGATAATGGAAAACATTCCGTCAGTCGTTCAATTTTTCACTTACTTACCCCGAAGCTTAAAAACAATCTTTAATTTTTTTAAACACATTCGAGTGAAGTAAAATAATAAGAAAACTAAAGTAAAATAAATTGTATATATGGGATGTAAAATTCAATAATTCCGTAAATAAAAAAACTAAGAAAAACCTAATTTTAGCCAGTATTTAATACGAAAAAGAAGCCCTGAAACAATCACGTTTTCAATTCGCTTATTGTACTGGATTGTCCCTTTTTATCCGGTCCATCGTAAAATCTGCAAACTGACTTTCACACGATTTGTTATGTTTTTAAATTTTGTGAAATCTTAATTCATAAATTTTTTTAATCTTCGTTTTATTCCCTTCTCGCTAATTTCGACGCAAATTTGCGTAATTCATGTTTACTATATGATGTGTGTATTTTGTTATTGTCTATTTGTCATGTTTGCATATTTTTGTTTAGTTTATTTTTGCTTTCGTAGCAGTATACTCTGCCCATATATAGTGATGTAGTCTATGAATGTTAATATTTTGTGGTGCAATTTTTTTATTTTTGTTTAAGTCTTCTTTTTTATTGGTCGTAGATTTTTAATATGTTTATACAGTAAAATTTAAGATATTTTACAAAATATTAAATTTGTTGTGGCATTTGCTAAAACAAAAGAAAACATAAAACAAAAGTGTTAACCTGTCAAAAGAAATACATTATTTTTGAAAATTAAGCAATTACACTAAAGGCTTTGATTTTCATGAAAACTAAGTTATTGTTCTTCTTTTGTATGGCAATATTTGTAATATTTCAAAGGAGTTGAGAGTTTTTCCTTTCTTCTGCTCTTGGTTTACAAAATGTGTTGCCTCAATCTAAAAAAAGAATCAATTTCCTGCTGTGATTTAATGTGGTTTTAATGTAAAATTCTTTTCTTCTGTACTTTTGTTTAAAATTTTTTTTCATACCTCAAGAAATTGTATTCTAACGTAATCTATTTATGGCATAAAATACCCTGTGTTTGACATTAAAAGAAATGGAAGAAGCACACAAATATTTTTAGTTAAAGGGTTTATTTATTTAATATTCAAAATTTAATCAGTTTAAGACATTTTAAGATATTTTAATATTAAATTTAATTGTATATTGAAAGTCTGATTGATGGATGAAGTTTTCAATGCTTACTTATTTCATGGACTGTAATTCATATCACCTTTCTTCGTCACAGCATTTACAGTGCTAGGATTCCCACTACGGTCGTCTCAATACAACAGTACAAAATACAACATTAATTATAATCATCGAGTAGCTGATTAGCTAGGCAAACATGTTAATTCTTTAAGGGCCGTTATTACAACTTGCCTTTAAAGTTAGGTTTAATAAAAGGTTACTTTAGCTAAAGTGAATTTTAAAGTCATCTAAATTAAACAAGTTACAGAACAGTTATGTTAAAAAATATCAAAGCTTAAATAAAGTAATAGTAGGATCTTTGTTAAAAGCTTAAGTTAATATTGTAGCGCCTCTGTTGGTTGTTAGACCTCTTCTAATTGATCAGTTAAATCTCCGGACATAAACAGCAATGATAAAATAAAGTTAGCTTTTTAAAAATATTGCAATGCCGGAGCAATATCGATAACTTTGCCAAATTAAACAAGTTCTTTAAGAACGCAGTGGCAACAACATGCTTCCACTTTTATTATGTTTATGCATTTTGCTTAGATTTGAAATTGCCATATTGAAAATAAAATATATGTATGGCAAATTCAAATATAAACTTTAATTTAAAAGTAACTGGTAGGATGATCTTCGCTTTAGCTGAACGCTCACTTCTACCTTGTTGTGTAGTTATAACAATAAAAACAAATTTTCTTCAGGTTAAGTTCCTGCCTTTGGTTATAGGCAAGTTGTAATAATTCACCTACGTATGAAATGTGGAGAAAAGGGGCATAAGGAAAAGTATGCCGCAATACACCGAAATGTTGTATTTGCTCTGCGGAGGCAGGAAAATCTCTGGATCACCTCCCAGGATCGCGGGGCTGTGGGACGAGATTACGAAAGGCAGCATGAGGATATTGCAGCTGAATATGCAGCTAGGGAAGGTGGCTTTTTCCTTGCTATCGCAAATAGTCAGGGAACAGGAAGTTAACGTTATAAACGAACAGTATGCATCTAAAAATAGCGCATTCTGGCTGGGTGATGAAACATCTACAGCAGCTATATGGATAACGGATAACCAGGGCCCCCGACCGAAAAGATCTGGTAGTTGGATTGTTTCACCTGGATACAGTTTGACGAGATTACTCTAATGAGTTGTTATTTGACTCCCAATGATGACGTGGGAACCTTTGAGGAGAAATTGGCCAGAATCGAGGATGCAATGGCGCAGATTGGACCAGCTGCTGATGAAATGCGGGCATATAAGGAGGCAAAAAAGTATATATCGCGAAAGAAAAATCACGCATTCCAGGAACTACGCGACGACGTAAACGTAAACCCTTACGGACTTGAATACAAAATTGTAATGGACAAACTGAACAGAAGGAAACCAATGGAAGTTATGGACGAGCGAGTAATGAGAAATATAGTGGATGCACTATTCCCTACTCATGAACCGGCGAATGAACGACGACGGAATACGCCCAATACGGAACCTTTGCCATTTTCCGCAGAGGAGCTGAAAGCAGCTGCAGTCGGATTGAAACCCGGTAAGGCACAGGGGCCCGATGGCATCTCGCCTGATGTAATACGGGAGATTGCCAATCAGAGACCGCAACTCCTACTGGGTATGTACAACGCGTGCCTGAGAGAGTGTATTTTCCCCGAAATATGGAAGAGATAACGGCTAGTCTTGATAAATAAGGGAAAGGGCGATCCAGAGGACCCATCCGCGTACAGGTCACTGTGCATGCTCGATACGTCGGGAAAGCTGCTCGAGAGGCTTTTGAAGCCTCGGCTTGCTGCCGCGATTGAGAATAGTGGCGGACTGTCTGCTGGACAATATGGTTTTCGACTCGGTCGGTCTACAATTGGTGCCTTGAGAGAGGTGGGCCAGGGTAACACAACGAGGGAGCAAATCTTCAAGGCCTGTGGTACTGCTTGCGACTTTGGACGTTAAAAATGCGTTCAACAGTCTTAGATGGAGCGACGTATTAAATGCTTTGGAGTACAACTTCTCGGTGCCACACTACATCTTCGCCATGATAAGTAGTTATCTGAGTAGCAGACATCTGGTGTATAACACAAGCTCGGGCCCAAGGGTGAAACATATAACATCAGGAGCGGCACAGTGGTCTATCCTCGGCGCCGACCTATGGAACGTCAACTACGATGGAATTCTGAGAGAGGATATGCCAGAGGGAACTTTTTTGGTTGGATACGCAGATAATATTGCAGCTGTTATCACGGCCAGGAACACGGAAGAGGAACAACGAAAACTGAGACGTGTCATGCTGAGAACGCAAACGTGGATGGATGCCCACGGCCTAGATCTGGCCATGCATAAAACTGAATTACTACTGATCACTGGTCGTCGTATCCCCTTGCAGGTGGACATGAGCATAGGAGACGGGGTAATTAGGATCAAGAGCTCGGTGAAATACCTGGGAATAAGGCTGGATCCCAGACTAACATTTTCACATCGGATTCAGTATTCGGCTAACAAGGCCCAGAAGATCGTTGGACAACTCACTAAATTAATGGCGAACATTGGAGACCCGTTACCGGCGAGACGGAGACTCCTGGTGGAGGTTGGAAACATCATTATGCTTTATGGGAGCGAAATTTGGGCCGAAATACTGGATGTTAAGAAGCAGACGAACGCACTGGTATCGTTACAGAGAACGGGTGCATTGCGTACCGCGTCGGCATATCGTACGGTATCCGCTCCAGCCGTAGTGGTGATAGCGTGAATTATCCCTGTGGATCTGCTGGCAGCGGAGCGGATGGAGATTTGTGGGGCAAAAACGGCTGGAAGTCACATAACCGCTCATTTCAGGGAAAACACCATTTCAAAATGGCAACAACGATGAAACGAGGAAGATAGAGGAAGATGGACGGCGAGACTTATTGCGGACATAAGGCCATGGATTGGTCGGAAATTTGGAGAGGTAAATTATTACGTTACACAGATGCTATATATTTTATTTTGCAGATATTTTAGGAAATATCTGCACAGAATGGGAAAGACCGCCTCCCCTTACTGTCTTTACGAGGAAGGGGAGATAATTGATGACACAGAGCACACCGTTTTCGAGTGCGCACGCTGGCAGAGCTATCGCTCTGCACTGACGTCGATAGTTGGGACGATCACGGCCGGTAACATTGTCGGGATTATGATCGCGAGCAGAGAAAATTGGACCTTAGTGGCGAATTACGTGGAGAGCATTCTAAGACTGAAGAAGAGGGATCTTGAGGCTGCGGAACATGTGGGCACGCCGGAATAGATGAAACTGGCACACGTGCCAAGCGGAATTCGAGGCAGAGACCTGGACGAAAGGAATAGTGGAGACACTTAGATGTCTCTTCAACTTTCGACAAGCAGTCCGGACGCGGATATGAACACGGAGGGGCCAATGGGCCAATGGGACTCCACTCCGAAGTAATACCACCGTAGTTCCGGAGTGGGCACAACAAGTCCACGAGACGAGGGGGGGATTTAGTGGGTGAGGGCCCCACACACGGAGGACGTGACGACTCCCTCTATGGTGCGATTAGGTACATTTACCCGTCCTCGGCGTGAAAAAAAAAGTTGTAATAATGGCCCAAAGTATTATTAGCCTATTTTCGGTAAATTACAGTAATTAGTTTAACTGTATTCCTGTTTACTAAAATTAAAGACAATCTTAAATAGATGCACAGTTTTTCTTTTTTGGATTTATTTGTTTTTGACCCGCATTCAAGTACCATATATAGGCTAAAGTAGGCTAACTACTACATTTAAGAAATATCAACTAAGCAATCTGCCTGTGGCGTTATAGGCATTGCATGTTCTCAAAGTATTTCAGAGTTTTATTGAAAGGACTAGAATAGAAAACCATACAAAGAGAGAAAAGAATTTAATCTAAAAACGTATAAAATAAACGAAAATATAAATACGGCAATTGTAGTAACACCCTTTTCAATTTGCTTTAGCCTGTGCTATTAATAAAAGAGGAGAAGTACGAAACAATTTACATCATTAAAATTATAAAGAAGCAAATATACAGTGCCTCATACAATTGCTCGTACACCAAGCAGACATTGCACATTTTCACAATATTTCATTGCTCCGCCACTGCTATATTTTTAAAAAAGTTAATTTTATTTTATCTGTAAGTTGTAATAATGAAAATAAGTTAGAGGTAACTTTACAGTTCCCTTTAGCTAAAGGTACATTTAACTGAACCCAATTTTAATGGCAAGTTATAATAATGGCCCACAATCTTTCAATTTGCGCTTACAATAATTATGAACTTTTCCTGTCCTTGAAGTTAGGTAACTAAAGCTTTTTGAGTTTGTCCAACACAAACCGTGTTTCTGTTTTCGACGTTAACTAATCCACAGCTGTTTGAATTTGTTTTGATTACAAAGCGACAAATAAATTGTTTACAGTGAAGTCACAATTTTTATGAATTTCTTGTATGGCAAAGAAAAAATGTTTTAAATGATTCGATAAGGAAAAACCTATTTAACAACTTATTAGTAAATTATAAATAATTTTAATTTTTAGCTTATATTTTCAATTTATTTATTAAAATTCGTCACAGATAAGTTTTAGTTGTTTTGAAAATAATATCTAATAAAAACTCTTTAAACAGGTTTGAGTCTTGAATATTTCAAATAATTTTGAAATATTTATTATTTATTTATTTATTTTTTTCAAATAAATAATGAATTAGAGCGCCAACTTCAAAGTTAGCTAACACTCCTGTAACTTTGAGGATAGAAAATGGGTATTAAATGCACAAAACGTTTGCAAAAAATTTATTTTATTTTTTATATAAAATACCCAGAAACAATTCAAAATGATTTATTCGAATTTTGTTTTTAATAATGTCTTTTAGATTCTCCCCATAAAGCGTTTACCATCTGACTCAAAAATTTTTAAATTTATTCTTGTGTGTAAATATTATGAAGCCGCCGTAGTCTAGTAGGTAGTGCGTTGGCTTGTTAGACGTAAGGCCACGGTTCAAATCACAGGTCAGAGTAAATAAAAAATTGCCATGAAACGTTTCTTAAAAATCTGTCGTTCGAGTGATGTGATAAGCTAGGCCGTAATCCTGACTGAAAGTTGTAATGGCCAATTATGTGTGTTATGTTACATATGTGCAAATACAATTAATTGTTTGAAGTCATGTAACTTATTAATATATTTTGTGGCATAATCAAAATGTAGCTTTACATCCTTGATACAAAAGGACGTGTACTACATTCGTAGAAAATTCCATAAGATTGGAGCATAACTTCGAGTAGTGTTGTTTTGGTCCACATTTTTAATCGAGTTAACCGTTGCCTTTCTATCCCAAAAGAGCATGTTTCATTTTAGCTCAACCTCTTCCGAAGGAAGTTAAAAGCGAAAGAGTATTATTGAACTGATGATTTTCGCAATTTCCTAAAAACCGAAAACATCATTATGCATTTTAACAATTGAAATATTTGTAATTCCTGTTATTTGCGCTCACAGTGATATTAATTTTTATGTCCCATCAAACCGACTATTAATAACGTAGAATTCTTAAAGTTTTGGAAACTCTTTAAGTTATTTATGGCTTTAATATTTTGAAAAAAATTAGTTGATTCAAATCGAGTTGGTATTTTATAAAATACAAAGTAATAAATTCTCAATAACATGGTGCACGGACAACTGTTTGAGTCAGTGTACTATAAGACATAAAAACATGCAATTTTAATATAATACGTATTACGTAGTAAAAACCATTTAAAGTCAACAATATTTTATTAAATTTTTAAGCATTTTCCAAAAATCATTCATTTTGGTCTTTGTTAGCCACAACAGAAAGTTAGCAAAAGAGAGCAAAATTAGTTTTTACTTACAGACAGCAAAAGTCAAGGTATCACAAAATATTCAAAAAATTTTACAAATTTTTATTAAAAGTAATTTTTTTTTATTTGATTAATTTATTTATGTTTTATCATAAATATTTTGAGAGCAAATTTTAAAGTGATTCCTTAAAATTTGTACATACAATACGATTTTCGATTCTTTCCCAATAATGATCCGAATCAGTTATACCAATACTATAATAATTTCTATTAAAAGGCCTACAAGTAATATTTCACCAACCAGACTACAGATTCGAACATGATAAAGTTTTTATGAGCTACTTTAGAAATAATATTTTCAGCTCACAATAACTAATAAGCAAATGCCGCAATGTACAATTTTTGCAGAAATTTGGAATATTAGAACAGAAATCACACAAAAGGTGGCTTGTTTAAAAAAAACCTTGTTTAAAAGAAGTTTTTGTATCCAAGGGACTTCAACCCCATTTTTATAAAGATACTATCTGCACCCTGCGCGTGTTGCTGCGCCATCAACTACAATAAATTTGAAGGAAACACATTACACATGTCCAATTAATTTTGAATCATTTTATTGATTTTGATTTGATGATTCAGAAGAACGGGCCTGAGTAGTACGCATACGATCAGTTTCTAATCTCACTTCGCGTTGTTCAAGTGGTTCAAGCGAACGAGCCTCAGTGGCATATACTCGAAGATTTTCTAGTCTCAATGCTCGCCTGATTCTGAGGATAGTTATGCTCTTTTCTTCCGTGCTTGAGGTGTAGGTAATTAATTTTGAATAATTTTCAGTGACGCCATCAATCGGAAATTAATCGAACCAACCTCCGTCGATTCATGCGCAACACCTTTGTTAAAGAATGCACAGTTTAAGATTTAATTCATTTTGAGTAATTTTCGGTGGCACCCCTTGTCTGTAATTGGTCATACCAACTTAAAAACTTTCGTCGGCTCATGTGCAATAACTCTGCTAAAGATCATAACATGATCAAATGCATATTTTACGATTCTATAAGGTACATACAAACAAACATTCATTTTTATATGGGAATGTCGGCGTGGCACATCGTCTACTTGAAATTGTAAAATATAAAGTAGCCTATGTTCCTTCCAGACAGAAGGAACTGTTACAATTTCAAGAAAATCGGTCCAGCCGTTTAGCCGTCTATAGACTTCAAACAAACAAACCCACAAAGAAACCACACAAACAAATAAACACACATTCATTTTTATATATATACATAGATGGATTTCAATTACTGTCCTGTATAAAATATTACATAGAACTGACGTGTGACACTTATACTTTTTTTATTTATTTTATATTATTTTATTTTATTTGCCTATTTCAACATAAAAAGTAGCCTATAACTCCTTCCAGACATACAGGAAGATATTGTGAAAATTTCAAGAAAATCGGTTAAGCCGTTTAGCCGTCTATAGACTTCAAACAAACCCACAAACAAATAAACACACATTCATTTTTATATATAACATAAAGATATATAGTACAGAATAAATAAATGTAAATGTTCATAGCTGTGTGGACACTTTCTTAAGTTAGCATTTTTGATTATTTTTTTTTTGATTTTTTTATATAAAAAATATATTAAACTCTTTAAACAAAATTTTGTATTTAATCGTAATAAGTACAAATTGAGCTTTTAAAACAATTTTATTTGATTAAATTCTGGTAAGAAGTTTTTGAAATTTTGTGTAAATTGTCTCCGCCACCTTTGTATACGGAGTTTTCGTTGAGGAAGTGTATGTACGATGAGATTCCAGGTATCGTTCATTAAAAACTGCTTCCCTAAGTCAAACTCTGAAAGATATGATCGCCTGCAAAAAACAATGATCCAGAATCTACTAGCCGATAAAAGAAAAATTATTAAAATCAAGAGTTCTGGTTTTGTCCAATAGGTGTTCTCGTCAATAGAGTTATGAAAGAAATCGATCCACATACGAAATAAATGTAATCGTTTTAAATTTGCTAAATAAAACAAAAGTAATGCATTAGTTTTTACTGCACTTTGTATATAACTGGTACATCATAACAACAAGTTATTTCAGTTCTAATGGTTGACACATTCGCTCCTGAACATATTTCTACCAATATTTCACTCTTATGGAGGTGCACTACCAGAATATTGTAATGGGTTCTAGGCAGAAATAATGGGCATTAAAATTGCCGCCTTTCGAATTCGATACCGATAAACTTATATTTATCGATGGTAAAGTGGCATTAAATCTCCTCTCTAGGGGAAGTAGCGAGACAATTGACAGTAATAAACAAAGTCGACGCGCTTTCTAAAACTGTTAGCCGAAACGAATTCCTACATAAAATTTACGTTCCTCTGAAGAGAGGCAAACAAAAACTCTATTCTCCAGCAAACGGAAGATGAACACCGGATCAGGTCCAACATGGATATACAGTGAGCGTTGAAAAAAACCTGTACACTATGGATAAAATTCCAACAATCACCAAACTCAAACTTTACCACTTAAGAAGAGTGTCCGAAAAAATTTGACAACATTTCGACATTTTTTTCTTTAAATTATAAAATTGGCAATGACCCAATTAATTAATTAATTTAATTTTAACTTTTTTTAATATACAGATTGCTTTAAAGTTTGTTTTTTAGAACCGAATTTGCATTGAATCAATCAAGTTTCTATCTAAGGAACTTCATAGCAGTGATAACGGTACACTGGCCTCTGTGTGTTCAAGCCAGGAGAAGAAGCTAAAGAAGCTTTAACGCGGAGGAAGAAGAGAAGATAACAGAATATCTTCTCTGTAATAGTCCAGTTCTTGGGAACCGAAGAAAATGAATTTTTGGATACCCAGAATTTCAGGCCAAAACATGTCTAGCCAAAAGCGATTTTAAGAAAATTTACATTTTCATTGGACTCTCGGGAGCGTAGAAAGATGCTAACCAGGAGCTATAATTAAAAGATATAGGTAATATCGTTGTTACAATAACATATTATAGGACCCAAGTGATGCCCATTGATGCCCATTGGCAGTTGAACCTAATCGAACCTAATATTTGACCTGATATGTCTGTAGGCACGCAAAAAACTCAAATCGTCGCTCTTCATGCTTTTCGAGGTAGTTGATATTACGCAAATGGAAACGGTGTTTTGCTTTCTATCGTTTAAATTATAAGCAAAAGCAGAAAAACAAAAACAATGGACTTGTTTGCATGATGCATGCATGATATCGCATCACCAGGTGTAGTCCATTCAAATGACGAATGTTTTAATTCGAGTGTGAATGAATAACATGTAACACAATATAGAAAATTCTTTTTGCAATAAACATCGTTTGCCATCATGGAGTGTATGATTCAAAAAATATTTAATTTACATTTTCCCTGAAACAATTTTTACTCAATTAAACAAAAAAAATGTTTGTTTATATTTTGTACGAATTATTAATCATAAAAATTTTTATTAGTCCTACAACCATTTTATGTACTTTAGTAAATTCGAAAAATGGTATGTAACCATATATCGTCATCCAAATTCTATTCAGCCAATTCATGCCATATAATAATTCGTTGGCATATATTTGTAGAGGTTTTGTTGGAGTTGATGGTTGCAAATATTTGTTATAAAACTGAATTCTCCCTAATGTACTTTGAGTCTTCTAAATGTAGGTTAAATATTTTCTATTCGCATACAAATGTTTTTTAAATCCTAATGGAAATTTAGATTTCCATTTGTTGCAATTGTATTTGAATTTCGTTGTCCACACGAACTCTCTTTATTTCAATTCAGTGTATTTTTGATATTTTTTATTCCCCTGTAAATTGAGTTAAAATTTTTCAATTAAAAATTGTGAATAGTTTGCAGTATTTTTTTACGTTGAGACAAAAACACCTATTTACAACGGTCAAATCCGAATATGGCACACCTTATATGAATCTACACAATTTTGAATAATTAATCTAGTGTTTGAGAGCACAAGCCCACTATGGAACAGTTTAAATCGGTATAAGGAAGTAGAAATATTTAGATTCCGATGAAATTTATGTTATAAAATAGGCTTTGGTTTGAGGATCGTTGTGTGAGTTCTGTTTAAATTAATTTATAGTATATAGGGAGCATATTTACTGTCGCTCTGTGCACTTGATATAGGTCCTGAAGTCCTAAGGATCAAACATCTATCTAATATCTTAAGACGGATACCCAATATCATATCTTCTTACTTCTGCTTGTCTTACTTCTATAAATAAGAAGGTTTATTTCTAAGTTAAGTCAGATGGCAATACTACCCTACGAAAAATACTTGGTCATTACAACCCTTTAGTTAGGATAACGACCTAGCTTCTCGTACCACTTATTTTGTGTGTTAATTCGAACGAACGATTTTTGGGAAAATCTTCATGGATTTTTTTTTATTCTAACAGTTTTTGCCAGAAATTTGCTGAGAGATAGTCGCCGAGGAACTATTTTTTTAAATTTCGTTTTGTTAAAGATGTCTGACCTGTGGCTTGAACCATAGCCTCGCGTCTTATAAGCAAACACACTACTTTTATTTATTGTTTATTAATTAAAATTACAAATTATATTTAATTATAAAGACTTGAGTAAATTAAACCTTAAGCCCGGTGTAGTATAGCACACCAGAGTCTCTGGTGGGAATCGAACCCACAACCCTTACGCTAATAGTCTAGCACACTATCCACTAGACTACCAATGCACCGAAAAAAAAAACGCTTAGTTGAAATTTTTTAATTGATTTACATTTAAAAGACAAACTTTAATTTGGAAAGTCATGCACATATAAGTTTCGATATCCAAGTTTTCTTAACCCAATTGTAGAAGAATTAATTCTTTGATGAAATCTAATAAACATAATATCTCATGGCCGAACTCTACAAGTATTGGCAATCATTGCCATATGCAGAAATTGTCTGGGTATGAATCAAGTACTCAGCATTTTTTATGTGTCTACCAGCTTTTAATTACATATGCTGCTTTCAGAGAGTTGGTAAAGGTAGAGTTCGATGGACTTTATCCAGGACTAAATTGCTTTACACGACACTACTTTGTTAACAGAACGCATTGAATTGGAAAACTCTTAACGCACTTTGAGATGTTCGTCAATTTAACGTCGAAAACGAGTTTTTGAAAACATTTACTTATGAATACCAAAGCTTTGTATAAGACTTCCAAAGGAACTATAATTTTTCAGTACTTAACTGTTTCAAATGGTGATTTATGATCAGTTCTAGATTACAAAAAGCTTTCAGTGCACATAACCAATAGTTTCGTTTCCGAGAAATGATATTCGACCAAAGGTAGAATATAGAATAGAATAGAATTGACTCACTAGATTGTAAAAAGCTTTGCACAAAATCTTTCAAACCGTTAGCAGGAAATTGACGTTCCTTAAAAAGCACATTAATATGGAAAGCTTCCCAAGATTGACGCACATTACTGTGAAAACTTTAGCAGTTGGTTTTTTGCTCTAATTTTTATAGACTTTTGTTCTTCGGCGACTTCCTCTCATCAGATTTCTTGCAAAAATTTGGAGAGTAAATAAAATTTCCTTGAAAGTTTCTTAAAAATCTGTCGTTTTTGGTACCGCCACTCATGTATAAAAAATTAACACGCACAACATAAGCGGTGTGAGAAGCTAGATTGTAATCCTGACTGAAGGGTTGTAATGACTAACTATGTTATGTAAGTGAACATGATGCATGATGCATGCATGATATCGCATCACCAGGTGTAGTCCATTCAAATGACGAATGTTTTAATTCGAGTGTGAATGAATAACATGTAACACAATATAGAAAATTCTTTTTGCAATAAACATCGTTTGCCATCATGGAGTGTATGATTCAAAAAATATTTAATTTACATTTTCCCTGAAACAATTTTTACTCAATTAAACAAAAAAAATGTTTGTTTATATTTTGTACGAATTATTAATCATAAAAATTTTTATTAGTCCTACAACCATTTTATGTACTTTAGTAAATTCGAAAAATGGTATGTAACCATATATCGTCATCCAAATTCTATTCAGCCAATTCATGCCATATAATAATTCGTTGGCATATATTTGTAGAGGTTTTGTTGGAGTTGATGGTTGCAAATATTTGTTATAAAACTGAATTCTCCCTAATGTACTTTGAGTCTTCTAAATGTAGGTTAAATATTTTCTATTCGCATACAAATGTTTTTTAAATCCTAATGGAAATTTAGATTTCCATTTGTTGCAATTGTATTTGAATTTCGTTGTCCACACGAACTCTCTTTATTTCAATTCAGTGTATTTTTGATATTTTTTATTCCCCTGTAAATTGAGTTAAAATTTTTCAATTAAAAATTGTGAATAGTTTGCAGTATTTTTTTACGTTGAGACAAAAACACCTATTTACAACGGTCAAATCCGAATATGGCACACCTTATATGAATCTACACAATTTTGAATAATTAATCTAGTGTTTGAGAGCACAAGCCCACTATGGAACAGTTTAAATCGGTATAAGGAAGTAGAAATATTTAGATTCCGATGAAATTTATGTTATAAAATAGGCTTTGGTTTGAGGATCGTTGTGTGAGTTCTGTTTAAATTAATTTATAGTATATAGGGAGCATTTTTACTGTCGCTCTGTGCACTTGATATAGGTCCTGAAGTCCTAAGGATCAAACATCTATCTAATATCTTAAGACGGATACCCAATATCATATCTTCTTACTTCTGCTTGTCTTACTTCTATAAATAAGAAGGTTTATTTCTAAGTTAAGTCAGATGGCAATACTACCCTACGAAAAATACTTGGTCATTACAACCCTTTAGTTAGGATAACGACCTAGCTTCTCGTACCACTTATTTTGTGTGTTAATTCGAACGAACGATTTTTGGGAAAATCTTCATGGATTTTTTTTTATTCTCACAGTTTTTGCCAGAAATTTGCTGAGAGATAGTCGCCGAGGAACTATTTTTTTAAATTTCGTTTTGTTAAAGATGTCTGACCTGTGGCTTGAACCATAGCCTCGCGTCTTATAAGCAAACACACTACTTTTATTTATTGTTTATTAATTAAAATTACAAATTATATTTAATTATAAAGACTTGAGTAAATTAAACCTTAAGCCCGGTGTAGTATAGCACACCAGAGTCTCTGGTGGGAATCGAACCCACAACCCTTACGCTAATAGTCTAGCACACTATCCACTAGACTACCAATGCACCGAAAAAAAAACGCTTAGTTGAAATTTTTTAATTGATTTACATTTAAAAGACAAACTTTAATTTGGAAAGTCATGCACATATAAGTTTCGATATCCAAGTTTTCTTAACCCAATTGTAGAAGAATTAATTCTTTGATGAAATCTAATAAACATAATATCTCATGGCCGAACTCTACAAGTATTGGCAATCATTGCCATATGCAGAAATTGTCTGGGTATGAATCAAGTACTCAGCATTTTTTATGTGTCTACCAGCTTTTAATTACATATGCTGCTTTCAGAGAGTTGGTAAAGGTAGAGTTCGATGGACTTTATCCAGGACTAAATTGCTTTACACGACACTACTTTGTTAACAGAACGCATTGAATTGGAAAACTCTTAACGCACTTTGAGATGTTCGTCAATTTAACGTCGAAAACGAGTTTTTGAAAACATTTACTTATGAATACCAAAGCTTTGTATAAGACTTCCAAAGGAACTATAATTTTTCAGTACTTAACTGTTTCAAATGGTGATTTATGATCAGTTCTAGATTACAAAAAGCTTTCAGTGCACATAACCAATAGTTTCGTTTCCGAGAAATGATATTCGACCAAAGGTAGAATATAGAATAGAATAGAATTGACTCACTAGATTGTAAAAAGCTTTGCACAAAATCTTTCAAACCGTTAGCAGGAAATTGACGTTCCTTAAAAAGCACATTAATATGGAAAGCTTCCCAAGATTGACGCACATTACTGTGAAAACTTTAGCAGTTGGTTTTTTGCTCTAATTTTTATAGACTTTTGTTCTTCGGCGACTTCCTCTCATCAGATTTCTTGCAAAAATTTGGAGAGTAAATAAAATTTCCTTGAAAGTTTCTTAAAAATCTGTCGTTTTTGGTACCGCCACTCATGTATAAAAAATTAACACGCACAACATAAGCGGTGTGAGAAGCTAGATTGTAATCCTGACTGAAGGGTTGTAATGACTAACTATGTTATGTAAGTGAATGACAAATTGAATGCATATCTCAATGCATAATCATTGTGTCGACCTCATACATACATACATACATATCCACTTCGCTGTCCGTTAGAAAAGTGTTCAACTGATCATCAAAATGAGTCGATCTTTACCATCCTTTTTAAATCTCGGACATATTCGACTTAATGTAATGTTATCCGAAGAAATCACTTATTTTTTCTATTCATGAGTTAAAGTTTTTAGAAAACTCGTGGTCCAACTTTGATTTGAGTTTCTCTTCTTCTCCGTTTCGAAAACATATATGTTATCTCTTTCTCTTAGAAAGTGTTTTTCTAATCGATGTACTATTTTTGAAAGCGCCGTAGTCTCGTAGGTTGTGTGTTGGCTTATTAGACGTGAGGCAACGTTTCAAACCGTAAATAAAATTACCATAAGAAGTTTCTCAAAAATTTGTCGTTCAGAATCGACTTTAAATTATATATCCCGCCACTCATGTATAAAATTAACACACAACATGAGTGTTGTGAGAAGCTAGGCCGTAATCCTGACTGAAGGGTTGTAAATGCCAACTATGTTATGTGTCTACTAGTTTTGATTGTAGGGTACAAAGAGCACTAATTTTAAATTGTTTAGTTAAGTTAGTTAAATATAAAATTGTTTTTCAGGCTTTTAATATTCCACATCAGAAATAACAAATATACATATAAAATTGAAATGCTACGCATATATTAAGTATAAATTCCTGAAAATAATTGCATATGATATACAACTTGTTTATTTAAATAAAATCTAGTAACAACTTAAATGTAATAATTTTAATTGAAATTTATAGCCTCGAAGGGAAAACGTGACCACGTGTAGAATGTATCAAATACTGCTTTACACAATAATTATAAACGTATTTTAAATAAAATAAAAAATTATGAGAATTATTTAATGAAATTAAATTCTGAAAATTATGGGATGTGTGTTAAATATAATATCAACATTTTTGGTTTAGAGGCCGTTATATAAAAATTTTAAAAAATAAAGTTGAGCAGAGCCACAATAATGCACGTGTCCTTTTGCTGTCAACGAAGTTGAGTCTTCATCAACTACGGCCGAAGAAAACCCAGTTTAACTGTGGCAACTAAGCCACTTACATTCTGTAAGTTGGCTTATGTGCGTTGGCTTATTGGACGTGAGGCCATATTTTAAACCGCAGGTTCCTCTCAGCAGATTTCTGGTCAAAACTCCGAGACAAAATTGGCATGAAATGTTTCTCGAAAATCTGTTCGGCTTTAAACTGTATGTCTCGCCACTCATGCATAAAATTAACACACACAACATAAATGGTGTGAGAAGCTAGGGTGTAATCCTAACTGAATGATTGTAATGACCAATTCTGTATTCTGTTCTGTACCCCATGCACCCATTAGAGGACAGCAAACGGTAAAGCATACCCTTTGAAAATAAATCAACAGACTTATATCAATAATTTCGCAATGTAAGGAATTGAATAACTTGAGGCCATAACTCATACTCAAAATCGAAAAAACGAATTGCATAAGAAACTCAAAAATTTGGAGCATTAGCATCAATTCCAACTGACATTCTTCTTAGACTATTATCCACCATTGAGTAACTGTGGTAATCGACCTGTTGGGAGTAATTATAGCGTGGAAAAGAAAATGCATTCAAAATGAAAAGAGGTGGCTTCATACCTACAGGGAGTAACTCAATAAGTATTTTGCATTTCTCGAAATTCTAACGTTAGGGATAGTACAAATCCATCAATAGCAGGTGGAAACCACCGGTGGAATTTCGTAAGAATGACTTAAATATTACATGTATTTTAAAGTTTTTAAAGTTTTTATTAGGATAGTGGAAAGAATTTAGTGAACTGACTGACATAAAAGATGTCCGATCCGTCTTCAAATTACCATGTCTGTTTGTAAATTGGTTTTTTGGCTACTGATTACTTTTTGGGATTATTATTATTTATTTATTTGGGATTTATTATTTCTTTATTTATACATATATGATTGTGGTAATATATATTTAACGAGTTTCTACCGCCATAGGCTTTTATTTCTGGTCATACATGTAGAGCAGTACATAAAATGTTTCAATTGGAATTATAGTGTCGTATAATTGGGTTAGTTTCGTTTCGAGTTCGAGTCACTCGAATCATTTATAAGTATTATAAGTATTTTTCTAAAGTTATGAATCTGAATGAGTAGGCATATGAGTCAAATATATTTCGAGTGGTATGAGTTCCATGTCAATGTTGTACTCATACTCATACTCATACTCATACTCATTGTACTCATAAATCAATGTCGTAGTGAGTACGTACATATGAATCAGAGTAGTTAAATTTCAATATTGTTGACTTATATTCAAAATTTCATGAGTGCTTATGAGTAGCGAAAAAACGATTCATTGCTGATTTCTGGTTCCAACATCATGGTGGTACTTGCCATACAACCATGAAGTAATGGCTGTTTTGTATGACCAATTCAAAAACCGTATTTTGTCAATTCGTGGCGATGTTAATTAGCTGTCACGGTCATGTGATTTGACACCATTGAACAATTCAGGAATTAAAGGATGAGACCATTCGCCATATTAACAACATTGAATCTCAGAGTCATCGAAAATATGAACAATCGGATAAAGGTATGGAAATTTTTTGTTTAATTTACAAATAACATCATGAGTTTTGATTAAACCGCCCCTTTTTAATAAATTAAATTATTAAAATAATAATTACTAGTTCATTATCAATGGTGTCACTAAAATATTATTTGGCATTGGTAGTAGTTATATTGTATGCATCGTATGCATGAGCAGAAGCAGCATAGGCTCTTGTTGGCGCAATCTGTTCAAATTAATTATTTCCATAAGCACATATGTATTCTATTTTTAATATGAAGCCGCGTGCCGCGTTGGATGTGTTTACAGCATAAGTCTTTAATAGCTTTTTAAAGGAATATTAAATTATTTAATTGAGTTATTAAACAATTTTAAAAACTATATTTAAAGGTTTACAATTTTATACATACTGACATACCACTCTTAATTCTACCCTTTTGCTTCACACCACTGGAAACAATGATGCCATGGTAATCAAGTAATTGAAGTTAAACTGGCGTTAAATAACGAGAATGTTGTTCAATTTTCTTCTATTTCTATAGGGTCTTTTTTTAAGCCATTCCTATCTTTAAATTTAAAGAAAACATAGCGTATGTGACATTTTTTATTCGTTTTTCAACGGCATACGATTGCTATTATGTGTGGAATATAATACTGTGTTCAGATATGCACTTTTATTGAGTCAATATTCGGTTAATTGAGTACAATATTTTAAGTGTTCAGGCATAATAATATACGCAGTTCAGCTGCTTATTACATATTCATTTGACAGTTGGTAAACAAAACAGCTATTTGTTTCAACAACATTGTTTTTATTTTGCTTTTTTTGTTTTGTTGTTTTTTTTTCGTTTTTTATTTTTTTTTTGTTTGTCGTTGTTAATATTTGAGTTGTCATATATCAACAGAGAGTGTTCGGATAATTGTTATATGCGTACTGACCATACTTATGACAGTGCTGCATTTTCTGTTTTACTCAATATTATAACAATTTGCGTATTTATTGCTCAATTATTAATTGAAACTTTATATGAAATATTGAGCTCAATAATAGCGTTTATTGCGATTTACACACTAAAGGTGCGTATCTGAACGCCGTATAACATCATTCAAATGTTATTAATTATAAGTGTTAAATTTTCTGGCGCATAAATCGGGTTGAATTAGAGTGATGACTTTCAGGCCCGATGTAGTTTGGGGCTTATTAGGATACACCTGTAACTTAAGAAAATCCAATAGAACATAGTCTATCGGGGACAAATCGCAAGTTCTCTGTGGTCAATTAACATAACCTCCACGTAAGATGACCAATCTCTTAAATCACTCGTGCAGAGTGATGTGGCATGAGCTGAGTGGCACGCATTATCGTCTTGTTGAAACCGCATACCGTTGGTGTATAGATCATTCAATTCCGGCCAAAAGAAGTTGGTAAGCATCGACCTATAGACCTCATCGTTGATTGTGATGAATTGACTAATGTCGTTCTCGAAGAAATATGATGAGATTATATCGACACAGTGATTGCTCCCGTATAATAGACGCTTTTGAATCTATCGTGGATTCGACAATTTCGACTGGGGTCAGTTACAAAGCGAACACAATTCGTTTATAGTTGGGAAGTTCCTGTTAGAAGACCCTATATTTTATTTTTCACAGCTAGCCAATGACTCTAGCAGCGAGTATATGTATACCTGATGTGTGTGTTTCTTTTAGTTAAAATGTGTCGTGTAGGTAGGAAAGCAATTAAAAACTATGCCAACTTGAATTTTTTTGTAACATACAATCGATATTTTTCATTACAAGTGACAGGGACTGTCTATTGTGGTGGTGTGTATAGGAATATACTAACAATTCGAATAGGTTGTCGTTCCAGTGTCATAGAAAGCTGTCAACTTGTATCTTAGGAGGCGTATTGTAATATATTTTGCTTAACAAATATGACTCTGTTATCATACAACGATGCAATGAATTGCAATAAAACTTCGTTCCATTTATTAAATATTGATATAAAAAGAGGGTACAAAAAAACCAAAAAAATTTTGTGAATATGTGATAAATTTTCTTATTTCGTTCGCTAATAGTAATACCGATCGATATTGATGTGGAATCAAGGATCAACGTTTTGCAAAAAAAAAAAAATACATAAGTAATCAAGCATATTGAGAATATCTGATTCAGATATAAAATCATTACGGGACGAAGGGTGTAAAAATCAATATCACAAAAGTCCTCACTAGTTGATTACGAACTTACGTCAGAATAGTTTTTGGTCATGGACAATATCATATGTGGAACTGCTACGTATAATTGATGTATATATGTTCCTCTTACTCCTCTAGGGAGCATAGGGCCGCAACAAGTTGGTTCCAATGAACCCGATCATCAGCGCGATGTTTCACTTCGTTCCACTGTAGATGTAGTTTGTATAATTTGATTGTGATTTGGCGTTTCCAGGTGTGTGATGGTCGTCGGATGCGCCTGCTTCCCTGGGGTTCCAATCAATGGCTTTCCTTGTGATGTCATGTAATGGCTTGCGAAGAGTGTGCCCAAGCCAGCCCACTTGCGTCTTCTTATTTCCATCTCTATTGGTTGTTTGTTTGTATCTGACCAGAGTTGGGCATTGGATATTATGGAGGAGTTCACAAATACTTGAAAAGACTGGGAATCTCGGGGTGCCATATTCCACGTTTCGCAACCGTAAAGTAATGTGAATTTAACGCTGGAGTTGAAAATTTTAATTTTGGTGCGTCTCGATATATTAGATGATTTCCAAACGGGGTTAAGTTGGGCAAAAGCTTTGCGTGCCTTATTAATGCGGCTGGCATTAATTATACGATTAATTATACGATTATACTGCCTAGATAGCAGATGGACTCCACTTCATCAATTTCCTTGCCGTATATTAGGAATTTCCCGGTTGCATTAGCATTCATTCTGAGTGATTTGGTTTTGTGGATACTCATCTTTAATCAAGCTAACTTTGCGGTTTCGCTAACTAAATCCAATTTCGACTGCATGTCGGAGAAAGAATGGCTTAATAAACATATGTCATCCGCATAGTCCAGGTCTTCTAATCTGTAGACCCCATGTAATCCCTGTATAATTGATCTGCTGGATATGAACTCCGAAATATTTTCCCGCAAGTATTCGCAGGTTTGGTACGTGCAGTGGAATACTTACATACATACATAATTGGTCATTACAACCATAGCTGCCAGATTTAAAGATTTTTCGTCATTTTGACAATTTTGTGCTCCAAATATATCATATTGACGATATGACAATGTATGCCCTTATTTTGACAATCTTTGGCATTTAAGTTATTTGCAGGCAACGAGTAGTAAGAATTCAGTCAGTGTTGTGTGCAGACGCGTTGTGTGTGAAGAAAACAGTCGTGGTTTGAAGATCGTCCTTGTAAAGATCTACCGAATATTTTTTAGTGTGTACGCCAACAAAAATGCAAAGAAAAATAACGAATAAAGCAAATTATTTTATTGTTTAAAAACTTTTAATTTATTTATTTATTTTTCATGACTCTTTTTACGATTTCAACGAAAGCCTTAGGCAATTTTTTTTAATTTTTCAGTATTTGATGCTTTATTTATCCGGCAGCTATGATTACAACCCCTTCAGGTTCGACCTAGCTCTGTCTTAATTTTTATACATAAACGCATACGGTGAGTATGTTTACGTTAGACAACTTCGAATTTATCTCATAACACGTGATAACTGTAAAAACTTATTACAAAAATCTGGAAAGTTATGTTGAGATCATTCGCAATCTTCAAAAAATTGTCAGCCGTGAAAGCACACCCCATGTGTCAAGCATACGAATGGCGGTCAAAAAATTTCAAGAATCTTGGTCGGTTATGGATTCTTAAACTGATCAGTTTCTTGAAACTTTGTTGCTTTAAACGAAAGTATCGTCGGAAAGAAGCAAACAGCAATTAGCCATCGTTCTGAAAAACTTACAACCTTTGAAGAACTTCAGAGAGAATTTTGACAAATGCCTTCACTTCCTGCATACAAAATTTACAATTTACTCAAAGGCTTAAAACAGCAGACCATGGCAAATGCTGACCATTCGTCCAATGTATAGTGTAGGAGAGTGAAATCAATACCAATTATTCGAAACAATAAACATCTTCTATAATAAAGCGCATTCACATCTGATTGGCTTAGTAAATACACAAAATTATGGAAAAAATGCTCATGCAACCTTGAAAATGCACCCACAACTAGCAACTGTTCTAGCAGTTGGTCTTATTGGGCCTTACTTTTTTAAACATGAGGCGTAAAGTGGATACCATGTTGTTTCAGCAGGATCAAACCCGTGCCACAATTGTCATTAACGGCTGGTAAAATGTAATACGGTGTTCAGATATGCACCTTTATTGCGTAAATCGCAATAAACACCATTATTGAGTTCAATATTTCATATAAAGTTTAAATAAATTATTGCGCAATAAATACAATATATTATAATATTGAATAACTTAAAAAACTTAACTTAAAATGCAGCACTGGCATAAGTATGTTCAGTTAGCATATTACAGTTAACTGAAACTTTTTGTTGATATTTCACATCTTAAATGTCAACAACGATGAACAAAAAAAAAAACAAAACAAAAAAAAAACAAGAAAACAACACAACAAAAAAAAAAACAAAAGAGAACCAACGTTGTTGAAACAACCAGCCATTTTGTTTACCAGCTGTCGAATGAATATTGTATGAGCAGCTGAACTGCGTCTATCATTATGCATGAACACTTAAAATATTGTACATAATAAACCGAATATTGTCTCAATAAAAGTGCATATCCGACCATAGTATAAGGCATGTTCTAATTTTATTCCGACACTTTGCCTGACAGTATAGTCAGCATTAATGTTTCCGTTGCTTAACTAAAATTATATTTCAAATTTAAGCTAGTCTTAAGACCCATTTTACTGCAGCAGTGATATTGAAAACAAATTATCTTCATAAATTCTGATGTCATTTTCTATTAGCGGCGTTGTGAAATCTCGCATAAATCAGACACAATTCCTGAGCTCAAATTCGAAATCCAAAGCGTAATCAGTGAGATACAGCCACATCTTTGCGGAAAAGGCATGACAGATTTCATGAAAAGTGTAATGACCTATTCCAAACTTAACCTTAACATGTCTTGTGGGTAATACATGATAAAATTACAATTCTCTAAAAAAAAACGTGTTTTAATTACAAAACGAAAGAGTCTATTCTTACCGTGACGCCCTTTATAAGTAATTTAATAAGAAAGGTGCCCTAGTGAATAGTTGTAATTGTAATGTAATTAATAAATAAAAACAATTAGACTTGCTTATAGGCTGTCTGACCACTCCAGTGTTTTCCAAGCTGATATCATGGTAATTTTGTTAGCAGCGCACTAGATATTGTGGTGGGGGGATATTCCGTGACTATTTCTTGATTTGCTAGTCTATAACGAACATAATTTGACCGACCTTGTCCATTAAAGCTAAGCATTTTTTAGAAAGATTTGGTATCATTCATAAGTAAATTTTATTTATATAGGATCCGAGACATACATAGATATATAGTTGTAAATTGCATTACTGATAAGCTGACCAGGACCGAAGCGGAGCCTGCAAGCTCTGACCTGTTAAAGGGTATAGGTGTTCCGATTGTCTCAGTTAATTTGGATACTGTCTACTTGTTTTATAGGGAAGCTCAGCTGGAGGATAAGTGCAGTATTGTTAGAATCTGCTAGAAATGTGTGGATAAGAATAGCACTAACTTACTTCTGTCCTTAAATCGTGTGGATCAGAGATCAGCAATGAATCGTTTTTTCGCTACTCGTAAGTACTCATGAAATTTTGAATATGAGTGAGTCAACAGTATTGAAATTCAACTACTTTGATTCATTCGTACTCTGATTCATTCATACTACAACAATGGTTTATAAGTACAGGTTGGAATGACTATGAGTACAACGTTGACATCAAACTCATAACATTCGAAATATTTTTGATTCATACGCCTACTCTTTCAGATTCATAAATTTAGAAAAATACTTATAATACTCATAAATGATTCGAGTGATTCGAATCATTCATTAAAATTTACAGTCTTAGTTGTTGTTGCACTTACAAAGAAAGAAGAAAGAAAAATACAAAGAAAGCAAGCAAACCAAACATGCAACCTTCTAGTGAATACTGTAGTGTTCGCACACGAATCACACTTATTTTGTGATTCTTGTAAATGCTGAGTAAAGGAGAGTCGGAATCTATAACATCATATGTATTGTTAATTATGAGTTCGATGAGTACTTCAAACTTTGAATATGAGTAGTATGAGTATGACATCAAAATAAGTATGAATGTGTATAAGTATCAGAAATTGTGAGTATCATTCGAATCTACTCATCTTTTTGAATACTCATTGCTGATCTCTGGTATGGATTATTACGGCCCACTTTCTATTCCGCAAGAGTTGACATTCCGGCAAATGACTTCTGTAGGAGTTGTAGGCCTGAGGAAGAAGATGATACTGTTTTTCACTTCATGTGTTTGTTATTGTTGCAAAGAGACAGAGGTTTTTGCATTCTTACTTTCTTACTTCTCTGACCGAGCTCTCTTGCTGCAATAGTCAGATTTATTTTGGGCTTCAGTTTGTTTCTTTAGGAAATGTTTGATCCCCGGGTAGAATTGATTATGGTACCACAATCGGTCTGAATAAGGCCTATACCTTTAACCGCCAATGGGTCCACCAACGCACCTAATCTTGCTTTAAATTCCTCCATAGTTCGCATATATACATAATTCGCCATTACAACACTTCAGTCAAGATTACGACCTAGTTTCTCACACCACCTAATATATTGTTTTTAGATTACTGCCACTATCTACACTTCTTGTCGATTTTAGAAGAGCATATGCAAGAGGAAGCAGAGGCGCCTGGAAGGATGTGTTGCGGCAGGCCGAAATCCGTTAGACGGGTTGTTATGGTCAATTAAGTAAGTAAGTATATGCAAGACCTAACAGTAATTATTTAACCCAAAGTATCCCTTTAAAAGCATCTACAAACTTCTTTAAAACATTCTTTATATTTGCATTTATATTGTAACTTGAATAAGAAACTCTGGCAATATAGAAATTGAAACAATTAGAATATACAAGTTCCAAGTTGAAAATAGAATGAAATAAAATAAATTTAACTTGTCATTATTTTCATTTATTTTTGCTTACTTAAGGATGAAAAAGTTTTATTGTTTTCTTTCTGTTTTCATTATTATTTCGTCTTGTCTATTGTTTTAGAAATTTGCAGTCTCTCTTGTTTCATTTCATAACGATTTCTCGTTTCAATGCTTTGAGTAACTGAATGCAAATTGAAAGACTGAAATTGTTGCAAAAAATACTTTTCATTTAATTTTCATTTTTATTTGAGGTCTCTGAATTCTAAATGCAAAATTATTTTAGTTTTGTTGTTTTCTATTTTTGCATATACTTATTTATTTTTATTTATTTATTTAATATTAATCATAGTACAACAAGATATTTATAGAGTGCTATGGGAGTTCACCAAAAAAGTAATAAAAAATCATTGATAAAATAAGTAAGAAAACATAAGGAATAATGTGGAATTAGAAATGAATTGTAACATGTTATAATATCAGAAAGTATAGCAATCGAAGAAAAATTTAGGATAAAAAAGAAAATATAGTTAAAAAATATAGTAAGAAAAATGCGAATAACAGTATGTAACAATATCAAGAAATATACACAAACAAAGTAAAATATATAAATAGAGAATCAATAAACATTTAAAGACTAAATTAGTAAAATGAAAATTTAAAAATTGCTAATTAAAATAGAAAGTAAAAATGTACAAAATAATTAAAATATGTTAAAGACTACTTAAATAAATTGTATAACTCCTTCTTGAACATAATTGCATTGCCTATGTTTTGAATACAATTAGGCAAAGTATTCCAAAGACTGATGGTGTATATAAAAAACTGGCGTTGTGACAAAAGAGTTCTATGTCTATTTTGGATAATTCTCATACCGCGGTTGGATCTAGCAAATGTAATTCTACTAAATAAGTATACTGGCTGCTTTAAAGTAATAATCTTATGGAGGAGGATAAGGCATTTAATATTTAAAAGACTATCAAAATTAACTCCAAATATCTGGTAAGAAAATTGGGATATATGGTCTCGGCGCCCCTTAATAAATACATATCTGGCTATATTATTATAAACCAAGTTGAGTTTCCGCTTATCATCAGTATCACAGTTTGTGAAAATTTCAGATCCGTATAAGAGAACAGGAATCAAAGAGGTTTTAGCCAGTTGCATACGTATGGCAAAGAAAGACAAATCTATAACAGCCTATATGTTTCTAAGCATACCGTAAACTTTACCAACGATGACATTAATGTGGCTAGATGACGTTAGCCGACCATTAAAGATAATACCGAGATTGGATGCAGATTCAACAAAATCAATTTTATTCCCCCTGATAATAATATCCGGCACAACAAGTGTTCTCCCAGTCCTGGAGAGTAGTAAACTTTTTGACTTAGAAGGATTCAAACAAAGTCTATTGGCCCTAGCCCAGTCGTGAATTCTCTGTAAATCACAGTTGATGGAGTCTATGTATAGATGGATATCCTCAATACGTGCGCTCCTATAAAGCTGTACGTCATCAGCGTACATATCTACACTACAATTATCCAAAACATCAGGTAGGTCGTTAATGTACATATATACAGAACAAAAGAGGCCTCAATATTGGTCCCTGAGGAATACCTCTTCCAATGTTCAGTGAATTCGAGATGTTGCCGTTTAAGTAAACTCGTTGTGATCTGTTCATAAGGTAAGAGCGTATAAGACTGCAAGCTGAATTAGAAAAATGAAAGAGAGTCTGTAGCTTCTTCAATAATATTTTGTGATCAACCGTGTCGAAAGCCATGGTGTGATCCAAAAGAACTAAAAAGGCTATGCGATTTTCATCCAGTTTCAACCTAAGGTCCTCAACTACATTGACTAAAGCAGTAGTGCAGCTTAGATTTCATAAATCCCGATTTTTTATCAGATATGAAATTGTTATTCACGAGATAATTGTTAATTTGTCTAGCTATTAGACTTTCCATTACTTTAGACAGAAATGGAAGAATGGCAATTGGCCTGAATTCGTTGTTGGATTTAGGGATGGGAATGGTTTTCGACTGTTTCCATTCATCAGGGAAGGAGGACATACAGTGGCTCCATCGCATAATCGGACAAGCACTAGTCTGATATGTATGTGCTTAAAACTTAAAAAGAAAATATTAAATATATGTTCTTTTTGCTTTTATTTACACTCTACATTATAGACTTTCAGATTAATAAAAAAATAACAACATTTTTCATGATAACGGTAATTTTATAAAGAAAAAGAAAATTAACTCAAATTTTTGCGCTCAACGCATAATCGGACAAAGAAGAGCACCATTGCTAAAAATGACGAAAGAGAACAATTAATAGTTTGTGGCATATCCTTTGTTCTCAAGAACGGTCTGTAAACGTTTTGGAATTGATTTTACCAAATTGTAGCATACCACAGGTTCTATGGAGTTCCACGCTTCCAGTAAAGCCGCCTTAAGCTGATTCAAAGTTTTAAATTCTTGTTGGTATACTCTTCTAGCTAATTCTTCCCAAAGATGTTCAATTACGTTGAGATCTGGGCTCTGTGCAGGGGTTTCTTTAAGTTTGGGGCAATTATGGATCAACCAAAGCTTTTCCACCCTCGAAGTGTGCTTAGGATCATTGTCCTGGTAAAAAGCATAATCATTCGCAATGCCTAAGGACTAAAAATATCTTTAAAAAACAGCAGTGGAAAAGATGTTTGCTTAAATGCTATTCGTAATACATTGCACAAATATAACTACCATGGTAGAGTTACCAGAAAAAAGCCATTTATTAGGCCTAAGAATAAAAACAAGAGAATAAAATTTGCTAAAGAGTATTTGCTTAAAACTGAAGATTTTTGGAATAAGGTAATTTGGTGTAAATATATCTTAAAATACATTTGTGCTGATGGTTTTTGTTCGTTACAAGGTTCTGTTCACTGACGAGAGCAAATTGAATTTGCATGGATCAGATGGCAAGATGTTTGTGTGGCGTAAACCAAATGCAGAATTTAATCTTCAAAATACAAAAGCTACTGTTAAGCATGGAGGATGCTCTGTTATGGTTTGGGCCTGCATGTCGAGTGCTGGGGTGGGCAATTTGCATTTTATTGATGGTAAAATGGACAAATTTGGCTACCTCAACATTTTTAAGGAAAATGTAAAGCAAAATGCCGAGAAATTAGGCATTGCGAATGATTTTGCTTTTTACCAAGACAATGATCACAAGCAAACTTCGGGTGTGGAAAAGCTTTGGTTGATCCATAATTGCCCCAAACTTATAGAAACCCCTGCACAGAGCCCAGATCTCAACGTAATTGAACATCTTTGGGAAGAATTAGCTAGAAGAGTATACCAACAAGAATTTAAAACTTTGAATCAGCTTAAGGCGGCTTTACTGGAAGCGTGGAACTCCATAGAACCTGTGGTATGCTACAATTTGGTAAAATCAATTCCAAAACGTTTACAGACCGTTCTTGAGAACAAAGGATATGCCACAAACTATTAATAGTTCTCTTTCGCCATTTTTAGCAATGGTGCTCTTCTTTGTCCGATTATGCGTTGAGCGCAAAAATTTGAGTTAATTTTCTTTTTCTTTATAAAATTACCGTTATCATGAAAAATGTTGTTATTTTTTTTATTAATCTGAAAGTCTATAATGTAGAGTGTAAATAAAAGCAAAAAAACATATATTTAATATTTTCTTTTTAAGTTTTAAGCACATACATATCAGACTAGTGCTTGTCCGATTATGCGATGGAGGCACTGTAGTTAAAACCGTGTTGAATAAGTGGGTAAGATACGGCAAAAGTCTGGGTAACAATGCTTTCAAAAACAGAGGATCCAAGGCATCAGAACCAGCCGCATTCATCACAAAGTAAGGGTGCTAGATATCAAAATGTTATCATTTAGAAAAAATATAACCAAGCTGACATGAAGTGTTTGATTTTAACGTAAAAAGCCATACTGCAATGTACATAACGTCAAAAATTTTGGCGTAAATTTTATAATATAATAAAATGTAATAATATGTAATGATATAATATAGTTTTACTCAAATGGATTAAAATAAATAAAAATATTTAAATTTTTTGACAAAATCTATCAATAATTGCCAAAATTCTATGTTACTACAAGTATGTATCAAAAGTGATAAGTGAAAGCTTGAATAATGCAGTTTTTTTAAGGCTCAATCTACGGTTAAATTAAAAAGGAAAGTTTTTATAGCCAATATTTTATTAATTTATTTCCGTTTTATAAAAAAAAAACAAAGAAAATTTAAATGTATTCTACAAAACAAAAGAAAAATAAGGAAAACTTTCTGATGACTCCATATTTTTGCAACTCAAAAATGTAGATAACCCCAAGAAGAACAGGGGGTAAATTTGATATTCAAAGGCGTAAACGTTATACCTATTATTAAGTAGGATGTCAGTTAAGTCTAGGCACTGCTTTTAACCTAATTGGCATTCAACGTAAAATTATTTTTTGTCTTTTCTGTTGATATTTGCTGCAATTCCTTTATAAATAAGATTTTCAGTTAATTTTGGTTCGATATCAGGCAACTACGCAATCGTTTTCCAAATGATGCCCCAAATACTCTCTTGAAGTCAAATCCCGACTTTGTGGTAGAGTGTTAAGACGTTGAGGACTCTCGTAGGCAAATTACATCTTCTTCTTCATACTTAGGATCAATGACCTACTGAAAGTAATAATCATTACGAATTCCCAATTCTTCAGCAAATTAGTTGAAGTTTTCTTTATAATGTTGAAATACATACACATACATACAAAACTTGTAATTACAACCGTTCAGTCAGTGCGTTTGTGTATCTTCATAGGAAATTATGCGAAAGTAAGGTGCCCTGGTAGGCTAGTGGGTAGGGTGCTAGCCTATTAGCGTGAGGGTCGTGGGTTCGATTCCCACCAGAGACTCTGGTCTGTGACGCTACAGCGAGCATATGGTCAAATTTACTCAATTTTAAAATATTATTTGTAATTGTATTGTAATAAATAAATAAATAAACGAAAGTACATAATTGGTCATTACAAAACCCCAGTCAGGCTCACGTTCTAGTTTCTCATATCACCCATTGTGTGTGTATTGAGTTTATCCATGAGTGGCAGGACCTACAATTTTAAAGTCGACTCTAAACGAAAGCTTTTTGAGAAACTTTTCATGGACATTTTATTCACTCTCAGAGTTTTAGCCATAAATCTGCTGAGAGGCAGTCACCAAAGAAAATGTTCGAAATGTCTGACCTGGGTTTTGAATCCTGACTCACATCTAATAAGCCAACAGATGCCTGAACCAGGGGTTGAACCTCACGTCTAGTAACCCAACATACTACCTACTAGACTGCAGCAAATATAGAATTTTTAATTATAAAAAACTTCTCAAATCTATCGTTCGTGGTTGAAGTTATCCGCATTATTAAACTAAATTTTCTTCACACGCAACGCGTCTTCACACAAGACTGACTGAATTCTTACTACTCGTTGCCTCCTTTGTCTTGACTTTTTATATGCTCACATAAACAGTCTGATGAGGGTTCTTTAAGTAGAATATTCATGTTTTCGCCTTCTCGAGAACTCTATTGAGACTTCATTGTTGTTTGCGTATTTTGTTCACATTGCTTGTTGTTGCGTTCTCGCTTACTTGTCTATCCCCGTTTCTTTCATACCGATGTTGTTGGTTTACTTTTAGCAAGTTCATTTTATTTGTTAGAGAAGCTTTTGTTAATCATGTTAATGTTAAACGATGTTTCCATTTTCGTAACAATATTATAAGAAATATTATATTTTAAAAATTAAATTTATTTTATTAGAGAAAATTGCTGCAACTTTAAAAATCTGTAATTAAGTTGAATAGATATGTATGTATTTGCATTCACGTGATTTACATAATTTCCTTGCAACCAGCGAATACAATGCTAAACACGATTATGGTATTTCTATTTCTCTTTCTATGTATACAGCAAATGTGTGTCATTGTCTGCTTATGTGTTTGTACTTTAGATAGAAATTATAAGTCCTTTTCAGTCCTTTCATCAGTAAATAAATTAAACCAACTGTTGCAACCCGATTGTGGCATTGGTTAAGCAAGTACATACAACATCCGTGTTAGCACAGATGTAAACTCATTTAATAAACGAATATAATTGTTTCCAATTTCTAATGGTGGTTTAAAGTTAATTACAACGAGTTGTGAAATTAAATTTAATCGCTTTAAACATTTAAATTAATTTAAAACAGAAAATGGAATTTACGTTTGAACATTTTTGTTTATTTTAGTTAAGAAAACTTAAGAGTAATTAGTAATTAAGGGAAAGCCAATCAATTCTCATACTGAAGATAGTTCTATTCCTATTCCCCTTATTCTGAAATTTAAATCTAAACGAGTTCTGCGAAAATAACTTAATACTTTTCACTAGGAAAGCAGGTATTACTAGGTTTAGCCATTTAAAATATGATATACTATCATCCACTACAAGATCACTACCATCAGACATGTCAGCTGGGAACACAGGAATCCAAGGAAGCACGAAACCATGGAAGCATGCTATTATCTAATGGTGATTGTGGATGTTGTATTATGACAATTAAATTGTGACGAATGAAAGAAATATTATCCAAGAAATGACTGACGGATCAAGATAACACAACAAGGATGCAGTTGATCTTAGATTGTCTTCTTTATTGCTCGTTTTTTTGTATCAAAGTAAATCAACACATATTTACACTCTGTAGCAGAGTGAAATATGCCAAGAACATAAAGTTAAATTTTCTGATCATGGAGTCGTTCGTAACGGTTTTTGTTTTCCGATATCTAACTTGACAGATCGTGTCCTCCAGGATGACAATCTAAAAACCGTTAGTTTTTTAACTAATTTATATACAGCAGTAGGCTCTCTGGGTTATAAATTTGAGTTGTGTTTAGCGCTTGGAGTCGCCGTAGTCTTGTAGGTAGTATGTTGGCTTATTAGACGCAAGGCCAAAGTTCAAACCCCAGGTCAGACATCAAAACGAAATATGACAAAATATTTCTTCGGAAACTTCCTCTCAGCAGATTTCTGGCAAAAACTTTAATAGTAAATAAAATTGCCTTGAAAAGGTTCTCCAAAATGTGTCGTTCGGAGTCGACTTTAAATTGTAGGTCCCGCCGCTAATGTATAAAATTAACACACACAACATGAGTGGTGTGAGAAGCTAGGCCGTAATCCTGACTGAAGGGTTGTAATGCCCAATTATGTATGTATGTGTTTAGCGCTTGGAATGCCACACGTAAAAACTTTATCCAATGAAAACCGTAATACTAGGCTCTGATTAGTTCGTTGACGATTTCTTTAAAAAGAATGTCGGTTGTTATCTCTAGTGATAACAGTTATCAAAGTTCCAGTTAGTTATTTCCTCATTGCCTGAAACAGTGGCGAAACAGCATTATATAACTGTAATTCTACGCCACTAGAATCGGAAGCGGGCACCTATTATATAATCAGAGATACTCTAGTATTAGATTAACGCACATCTTGCTCTTGAGAACTTAAAAAGGCCAGTATATTATATTTTCGAGCGAAGGTTGACCGAGTAAAGGAATTTTTTCCGAATGCCACACATGTTCCTTTGTTGTTCAGACTTTGTGCCAATAAAGCTAATGGTCATTATTACAACTTGCCGTTAACTAATGGGAGGATTTTAACGGGCAGATAAATTGTTTTTCGTTATTATAAGTACCCAATAGGATAGTAGCGATCCTTAAGCTAAAGGGACGGTCATCCTACCTTTAACATTTAAAGGTCACTTTATGTTTGAACTTGTCATATTACATATTATTTTCAATATGGCAACTTAAAACATAAACAAAATGAGCATATACAACAAAAAACGAAGCCCGTCGTTGCCAGTACGTTTAAAAAAACTTATTAAATTGAGCAGTGTTATCGATATGGCTCCGGCACTGCCATATTTTTGAAAAAGTTAACTTTATTTTATCACTAGGTTGTAATAACGAAAGAAATTAAAGTTGACTTTAAAGTGCACTTTAGCTTAAGTTACCTTTAACTAAACCCAACTTTAAGGGGATGTTGTATTAATGGCTCTTAGTTTGTCAGTGTTGTACGTTATCATCCATATGCGGACTGGGTTTAGCGTAGACGATTAAGAAAGGCTTTGCACATTTGCCATGGCTTGAAGTTAAATGATGACATCATAGAAGAGTTTGGAGTTTGTTTGGTAATGTTTGTTAATCTCCAAGTTGTAACTCAAAAATTAAACGAACTTAAAACTACAGTCGAAAAAGCGTAGTTTCGTGTTCTGTCATATATTGTGTCATATATTGTGTATATAATAATTGAAAAGCACATGTTGTGCTATTTAAGGCGAATTTTATATCGAATTATTATCTGCAGTGCTTGTGTTTCCAATGCAACTATTTCTGTAATTTCATGTGGGTTAATTTCGTCCCAAATTCGATAATTTGTTTACGTACCTATTTGTGCAGAAATGGACCTCAAAATTATTTTTTTTATTTATTATTATATTTATTATTTTTGTATTACGTTGCCCGAACGGTTCATTTATTTTAATAAAATAATTTTTACATTCGCTCGAGTTGTTGAATGCCATTTCTGCTCATGCTGATTTGGCAACCAGAGATAAGCAATGAGTATTCAAGAAGATGAGTAGAATCGAATCACACTCATAATTTCTGATACTTATACGTATTCATTATTTTATCATTTTTATTTTTATTTTAATATAATGGAACCTCTACTCATATTCAAAGTTTGAAGTATTCATCATACTCATAACTAACAACACGTATGATATAGTTGATTTTGACTCTCCATGATTCAACATTTACAAAAATAACAAAATAAGAATGATTCGAGTACGAACACTACAAAACTCACAAACTTGCTTTGCTTGCTGTCTTTGTCTTTTTTCTTTTTTGTGAATCCAACAACAACTAAGACTTTAAATTTTGATGAATGATTCGAGTCACTCGAACCATTTATAAGTATTTTCTGAAGTTATGAATCGGAATGAGTTTTATGTCAACGTTGTATTTATACTCATTGTACTCATACTTCCAATACTGTTGACTCACATATATTTAAAATTTCATGAGTGCTTATGAGTAGCGAAAAAACGATTCACTGATGTTGGCAACATATGACGTTCCTTATCAACTGTAAACATTTAGGAATTTGCTATTGGAAAGCCGTATGTAAATGATGTCCATATTCTGCATAATTTTATGATTTTTCCCCTAAGTAAGCTTGGTATCTAAATATGAAATTTAATTTCATCAGAGTTTGCTTACAACAAATATTCCTCGGAAGAATTGATTGCTTTAAGTTTCAAATGGAAATGCATTTAATGATTTTTAGTTACTGGATGTGTTATGTATGTAATTTAGAAAAAAATTCTCTCCATTGTGTCTTCATTGTCACTGTTCTGTTGACATTCTTCTTGTTATTTCAATAATTACTTTAAAAAATAGAGAAAACAAAAACAAAAACTTGTTAAATAAATATTGACTATGAATGGCACTATGAGACTGAGTGAGAAAGAGGATTTCAGTGTTCTTTTGTTACTTTTTGACAAAACAACTTTCTTTTGAAAAAACAAAGTAATTTGCTAAAGTTTGTTGTTGTGTTTTTAGGGGGTAAATTACAATAGCAACAAAAGTATAAACGAAATTTTGTCATTATATTTTCATTTTATATGAAGTATGTATTCATCTGAGCGAGTACTCTATGAGCAACAACTGATACATTTGCCATTATCTTCTTAGTATTGTTAAGATTTCTATAACTTCAGTTGTGCTGTCGTTTACAAAACAAAACTAAAGATGCTGGTTGAGTTCCAATAATAATGAAAATGTGAAAATGTTAGTTTTCCAAATGAAAGAACTCTCTTGCTCTCTAAGTACTTTTAACTAAAAAGAAATAAACGAATATGTTTACTAGTGCGTGCATTTGTGCAAATTGTTCAGTAATAAAATAGTTTGCAAAATAATATGATAGTTACAGATACACATATAACCAAGAAATATCTTTCCGTGTAATTGTTAATATTTCTTGACTCAATATTTGTAATTCTGTTGGCAGTCTGTTATTTTCGAACTCATCAAATAAAGAGAGAGAGAGAGAGAGAGAAAAAAAACTAAACTTCATTTAGATATTTAGCACGCTAAATTCTATATCTCAACTTAACCCTCTGCTGAGGATAATATCACTTGAGATCATTTGCCTCACTGTCGTCATTTGGGATTTCGGACATAAGATAGAGGTAGGAACCTACATACATATATAAATGCATTAGTGGTCATTACAACCCTTTAGCCAGGATTACAACTTAGCTACTCACATCACTATGTTGTGTGTGTTAATTTTATACATGAGTGACGGGAGCTACAGTTTAAAGTCGACTCCGAACGATAGATTTTTGAGAAACTTTTCATGGCAATTTTATTTACTCTCAGAGTTTCTGCCAGAAATCTGCTGAGAGGAAGTCGTCGAAAAAATATTTTTCCACATTTTCGTTTTGATGTATGAACTGAGGTTTGAACCGTGGCCTTACGTCTAATAAGCCAACACACTACCTGCTAAACTACCGCTACTTCAGAGCGAACAGTACACCCAAAAGCGTTGGCCGAAGAACAACCATAGTTGCTGAGGCTGGACAAATCAAGTAGTTTCCTTCGCATAATATTACATGTAGTGTGGGATCAGGCCCCGGTTACATTATAACAGTACATGAGGAAGAATACCTAGCCAAAACTGCAACGTCAAGTGTCTGGTTGCTACAAATAGCACGTAAAATTGGTAACGTCTTCCCAGAAAGGAGCCCACAATCTCTTCAAAATTTTTGACAAGCTTTCTTCTATTATTATCAGCCTATAGTCTCAACGAATAAGATGATGTTTCTGAAATATTAAAATTAATTTTTGTAGTAGTTAATAAAATCAGATATGCTGATAGAGCACAATCTTAACACTTTGTAGCATCGAAGGGGTACAACATCAGTTAACAGAGTTCTATCAAATAGAAATTGCGTAATAAATTTAAGTTCGTTGTATTTAGCTAAAAAAGAAATAAAGGGTTACACAATTCTTCTAAATGAATTTATCATTAGGGTTTGTCGAATGTATATATTCGATACAGAATACCAAGTTTCTACTCGTGTACATTATGAATAAGTTTTGTCACGGGAATTTGATTATTTGACGCATGAAGTTGCCAAGCCTCTGCTGTCATCATACCTTAATTTGTCCTTCTTATGTTGCTGTATAGGTAACATAAACTTCTTAAAATTCTGTTCTCCTGTTATAATTCGACTATCTCGAAGTCGGAGTTATCAACATTCGCATGGTGTCCCAGTGGTGTGTATTCTTTGTGTGCTGCAGTTTCATCAGCGTACACAAGTAGCATGTATCTCATTGCAAAAATTATCGCAGAGCTTTCTTTCTTCTCTCTTGATATTATTTGTATTAATGCGCGAAGATTAATGATCAACTCCATCGATACTTTCGATTCAGCATAGATGATCCAAAATAAGGAAAGATTTATGAGGAGGATACCATGTCTTCAGCATGTGGTGACATGATATCGTTCTACATATTTTTGTTCATTATACCTTCATATAAAGCCCTTTTTTTTTAAAACTATTCCTATCGGTGATAGGGACGCCCATCTGAACCTCGTTCTACATTCTGCGGAGAACTTCCTTTTAAACCATTATTATTATTACTATTACTAGTCGCTTTAAACTAGTGTCGCTTTACGTAGCGCATAGTGTGGTAAAAAATTTTTCTTACGATTCTGAGGCATATTTTTGACTTTCGTCCAGTCGAGATCTTTATCAACAGATTTTACTTCGTCTATCCAGATGTCTCATGTCAGCTGTCGGCTTCCATAATGTATACTCAATTCTGCGCCATTTCCGCAACCTCATCTCTATTGCAAAGGCTGTTTGTCTGCAACTTCTATAACTCTGAGTTCGAAATCTAGTTGTGGGATTACCATATGGAAGGAATATTCCTGAGGCAACGGTTAATAAAAGTCTTCAGATTGCTCGTTGTTTCCACTGACACCAGCCGTGTTTTGCTTTTGTAAAGATTTACAGATTTCCCATTCGTATCGAATATCCATACTTTGGTTACAAATGAAGTTTTGAAGACATGCTAGTTCCCCTTTTGCCTTTGAAAGTAGAGCCTTGATTTCCGGTATGGCACCAAGATAAGTAAAACTTTGTACTCCTTCAACAGGCTTATTATCAAAAATGATGTGACAGCTGGGTACCTTGTTCGGCCGCATTGCATTTATTTTGTAGGCGTTAATTCACAAATGGTACATTTCGGTACATTTTTGTAAGCTGTTTAATCTGTGTTGTACGTCGTTCCGCTTCTAGGAAATTAAGTTTATTCCATAGCAATGGATATAATTGAAAAGGAACTTTTAATTTTTTTTTATTTTTCATAATGAACGGTTTTTGGTTGAAAATTAGAGCTGAAAATTGTTCCCCTCTTAATCACACATCCGTTCATGCTATTTAGTGAACAGCACCCATTCTATCTACAAGCGGTTGTGGAAATTGTTTCATACTTTTTCGTCGTGGATGTGAGTATGTGTTTGTTTTTTGACCATTCTCGTTGGAGTGCGCAAACATGCCTGGTATGTGTTGAGTGTGCAAACAAAAACTTCAGTTCTGGTAAATAACTTTTAATGCTTCGTCACAAGGCTGTTTTAAAAAACACCACAAAGAGGAAACTAGGAATTAATAAAAAAGGTTACAGCCCTGTTAGCGGATCAGTATCAGTGTAGGTGTCTCTACGATTTTTTTTTTTGTTAGCGTTTTTAATAGTTGTATTGTAAATATCGCGGTTTTAAAACCTCTATTTCATGCATGTTATTATATTGGCAGCACTAATCCTCTCATTGCTTGCCAGGGTTACAAAATAGAAATGCCTGCACAAATACACTCTTTGTTAGAACGAATTCTCTCATTGCTGCCAGTATATTAGATTTACTTGTTGTCGCATTGCCTTTAAAATAATCATTTCAATATACACCAATACCTACCATTTTTGCCAGATTGCGTGCACCTATTATTGTGCATATAACAGCAATTAAAATCTAATCGAGGTATGCAAAAATAAACTGCCTATCTACTGATTTAATCTTATATATAAAAATTAATGTGTGTTTATTAGTTTGTGGGTTTGTTTGAAGTCTATAGACGGCTAAACGGCTGAACCGACTTTCTTGAAATTTTCACACTATCTTCCTGTATGTCTGAAGGAGCTATAGGCTACTTTTTATGTTGAAATAGGCAAATAAAATAAAATACAATAAATAAAAAAAGCATGAGTGTTATTGTATAACAAAATATTACGTATACGTCACCCGTCAGATCTATGTAATCTTCTTATATATAAAAATGAATGTGTGTTTATTTGTTTGTGGGTTTGTTTGAAGTCTATAGGCGGGTAAACAGCTGGACTGATTTTCTTGAAATTTTAACAATACCTTTCTGTATGTCTGGAAGGAGCTATAGGCTACTTTTTATTTTAAAATTTCAAGTAGGCGAGGTGCCACTCCCACATACACAATAAGTATTTAATGTCGCATATCTCATAAGCTGCAACAGCTAGAGTCCTCAAATTTTGTACGGACGACTTTGACGTAGAAATGAACAAAATGGGCGGATTGGCTATAGAGGGCGTGTCACCTCCCATAGTCTATACATATAAAAATGAATGTTTGTTTGTATGTACCTTATAGAATCGTAAACTATGCATTTGATCATGTTATGATCTTTAGCAAAGATGTTGCGCATGTGCCGGGGAAAGTTTCTAAGTTAGTATGAATAAAATCCGGCAGGTGGCGCCACTGAAAATTACTTAAAATGAATTAAATCGCATACTGTGCATTTGATCATGATATGATATTTATCAAAGTTGCTGCGCATGAGCCGGCGAAGATTTCTAACTTGGTATGAACAATTTCCGACAGGTGATGCCACTGAAAATTACTCAAAATGAATTAATTCGTAAACTGTGAATGCTTTAACAAAGTTGTTGCGCATGAGTCGACGGAGGTTGGTGCGATTAATTTCCGATGGATGGCGTCACTGAAAATTATTCAAAATGAATGACGAGCAATTGGTCGACCTACACCTCAAGCACGGAAGAAAAGAGCATTACGAGCCTCAGAATCAGACGAGCATTGAGACTGGAAAATCTTCCAGTATATGCCGCTGAGACCCGTTCGCTTGAACCACTTGAACAACGAGAAGTGAGATTAGAAACTGATCGAATGGATTACGGGAAGCAAAATTAATAAAATAATTCAAAATTAATTGAACATTTTTGTAATGTCGTTCCTTCAAATTTATTTTAGTTGGTGGCGCAGCAACATGCGCAGGGTACAGCTAGTTACATTAATAATTAGAGTTCAATATTATTGAACCATATTAAAGTAATCCTCGAAATCCCACATTTCCTAAAATGAAGTCCATTAAGTTTCCGCCATTCGTTCTGTTTGAAGTTGTTATTGATCGAAAATATTGCACATTAACAGCAATGGCATCAAGCTTCAATGACATTTTCTTAAAAATCAAACATTTGGATTATGGAGGCTTCATCCCCAATCTGTATGGGATATCACCGTAATAATTTTTATTCGTTTGAAATTCGCAATTATGCGCCGAATATACTTAATGTCGTTCAAAAGTCCGTCACGGCTTATCCGGGTGGAGTGCATCGGAGTTGCGGATGTTCATTGACATAAGTTATGTTGACGTCGATGGCTGTGGTTTATGGATTATTCGAATTGATTCGAGAAAACTTCACAAGAAAAAGTTTAACGAGCTTAAATCGCACGATATCGGTGTTTAGTTCCCATCAGAGATCTGCAATGAATCGTTTTTACAGTGCTCATAAGCACTAATTATAATTTTAAATATAAGTGAATCAACAATATTGAAATTTCACTATTCTGATTCATACGTACTCACTACAACGTCGATTTATAAGTACAGTTTGCAATAAGTATGCGTACAATGTTGACTTCGAACTCATACCATTCGAAATATATTTGATTCATAAGGCTACTCATTCAGATTCATAAATTTAGAAAAGTACTTATAATACTTATAAATGATTCGAGTGACTCGAATCATTCACTAAAATTTACATTCTTAGCTGTTATTGTATTTACAAAAAAAAGAAAAAAGACACATAAGCAAAAAAGACAGAGCAGCAAGAAGAGCAAATACGCAACCTATTAGTGAGTATTTTAGTGTTCGAATGCGAATCATACTTATTTTGTGAGTCTTTTAAATGTTGAGTTATGGAGGTCGAAATCAACCACATCAAACGTGTTGTTAGATAAGAATATGATGAGTTCTTCAAGCTTTTATTATGAGTAAAAGTTCAATGATATTAAAATAAGTATGAATGTGTATAAATATCAGAAATTATAAGTATGATTCGATAATACTTATCTTTTTGAACAAACAACCTTTTAATGAGTATTTTAGTGTTCGTACGCGAATCATTCTTATTTTGCGATTTATGTAAGTGTTGAATTATGGAGAGCCTAAATCAACAACATCATACGTGTTGCTAAGTATGAATACGATGAGTACTTCAAACTTTGAATTTGAGTAGAGGTACCATGATATTAAAATAAGTATGAATGCGTATAAGTATCAAAAAATTTGAATATAATTCGTTCTACCTATCTTTTTGAATACTCATTGCTGATCTCTGGTTCCTATCACGTAGCACGTAGCGCCGTCCTGTTGGTACCACATATCGCATTACATGATAGTGCTCGCCGTTGCCAGTAACGACATAAATATGTACCTAAAACGTGCCCAGTCCAAAATCTACCCCAAACATGCTCTTGAACTTGATGTGGATTGTTATCATCCTAAATTTGATAATTTTATTTATTCACGTACCAAGAAATGGCTCTCCACGCTGAAGTTTATTCTCTTTTATGAAATTTACGGTCAGTACAAAATCTTTCTGATCCCATTTAGAATACACACGTCGTTGTCTATGGTGTATGGAAGTTAGCTTTACGGACTAAATGACAAATAATTTGACAGATCTAGCTTCAACAAGATGGCGGTTATCAACTGTTAAATTTCCGATGTCCCTGTGGAAAATCCGAAATAAAGTTGCACGTTGTCTCGAATTATAACTTAAAAATAAATTATGTTGTTTTAATAAAATTTTATAAGTAACAGTATAATTCGAATTTCAATTTGTTAAATCTAACAACAATTCTATACTCTGCTATATTTTGCTTTTAAATGTTCCCTAATTATTGGTAAAATTTAAATTCATTTCAATACAATTTCCTGTTCATAATTTTTTTTTTTGTTTTAAGAAGCTTAAGAGAATTTTAGCAGAGCACACAAATTTCACTTAATATGGCAAATATCCTTATCGTTCTAAGCGTGACACAAATGCGATGTTCAATTACAGCATAATGTTCAATAACTATCACAACAACTAATCGCATCATCATTTTTATAGCCTGAACTGAATGAAAGTAAATTCCTAGCTTTTTTTGTTTTCCCTTTGTACCCCTCCTTTTATCTTATTTGACAGGAAAATTGTATCAGACGTTACAAAAATGTGCTCGTGTACGAGGACTTGTAAGAGTGAAGCGTGAAGTTGTGGAAACACATACATTTGTACCTACATACGAACCATACATAAATATGTATGTGAACGAAATTGTGCAAAAGAATTCATTGTTTTTGAGTATGTGTGCCAATTCCCTTCTTTCTCCTCTTTATTCGTACCAAAATACCATTGATTTGAATTTATTGTATGTACAACAAACCTATAAACCCATGAATATGTGAATAGCTGAGCATATAAAATAAATTGCCATGAATACTTATCATGCTACGTTACAGTGCAAATGTTGCAATATTCTGAGCCGAAAGGCAAAATAAAAGGAAAATTATTTTCAAAAACGGATCCAGTTTTTTTTCTCATGCAAAACTAGTTACAACGCTTAGTATAAATCAATTTCAGACTCTGGTACTAAAGAAAAAAAAATCAAAAATATATTTATATGTTATAAACAAGTGTATAAAAAACAAACCGAAAAGCTGTCTAACTTTGGCTTTCTCTTTGTATATAAACTATTAAAGCAGTAAACGAAGGACAATTTGTAAAATATTGGATGTGAAAAGGTAATAAAATATTTATACACATACATACTTATGTACTATAATTAAGTATTTAATAAATACGAAATTGTACATATATAAACTTAGTAATTTTACTGTCGATAATTCATTTAATCAAACCGAAATATTGAAGTTCCAAGGGGTCCACTTTACCCATGTTTATTATTTAGTTAAACACCAAAATCTATAATGATTATATTATAATTATAATTTAAATTATAATTTAAAATATTTATTTCAAGATTCCAAGGTTGGGAGTAAATGTGGAGACTAAAATTTCTGTTTTGAGACCAACACTCTGGAGGTGACACTTATTCATGCAGTGTATTGTATTGGAATACAGGAGAGATAGCTATAGGAGAAAGAAAATAATGATGGCGAGCAATAAATTTATTTTTGGGGCACTTTTTTGTAATGACCAGTGTAAAATCTTCCTCACTTTTTTTCTTCAGAATTGCTTTGTAATAATTCGCACTTTCTTCTTTCTGTGGTACTTCGTATATTATGCCAAACAAACAATCAGTCAATCACAAACATCTTGAGTCGCTGATGGGAAACGACCCCACATAACGAACTAGTCTATGGGAGCAGTAGGTATATAATTTCATATAGTCATGGACGAAACTCTACATAACTTCAACATTTTCTCTTAAAAGTCAACGATTTTTAAAAACTAATATAGATTTTCTTCGAATTAATTTTTATTAAAGAATCACTAGAGAAAAGTAAAAAAATATTTGGCCAATTCATAAGAATTTGTATCGTGTACGTTGTATTGAATACACTTTTGTTTGTGAACGCTCAATGCTATGCCATATTATGTACATATTTCGTATTCCAAATATAGCTACCAGATAAATGAGGCACCAAATCGTCAAATATTTGAGAAAAAATCGTCAAAGACGTTTATTAAAATCGTCAGAAAATATAAATAAATAAATTAAAATTATTTAAAAACCAAAATTATTTCTATTGTAGTAAAACATGTGAAGTCAGTGTATCTACATATCTGAGTTCAAAAATAAAACATTTAAAAAAGAATTTATTGGAAATTAAAAGCTAGCGTCCCTCATCTTCATTTAATATTTTTCTTCCTAAAGATGGAGAAATTTGGAACATTTTCAGAAAAAAATTGTTTAAGATTTAAACAATCTATCCCAACGTTGTTTATTGACTCATAAGCGCAGCAATAATATTACATCATCTATATCTATGGGCGGTATAGATATTAGGGAGTCAGAAGCTTTTAATGTACTGAGCATGAAAATTCAGTGTAATGCTGACACATTTTTCAGTTCCTTCTTAAGTTATTATTATCCGTTCTTACTATTTACACCATTTATAACTGACAGAGAATGGAATACAACTCAACGTCTATTTTGAGGTTTTCCGACCGTGTACAGGAGAGGCCATAATATCTCGTTAATGACCGTAGTGTATCCAACTCCATCGAATCATTGGAGCATCGTTGCAATGTTTTCTGTCGCTACTATAAAATGATTTTGCTTGAACGAAATAAGGGGACTTTTTCCCGAAAATCATATATACCTACATAACGCTCGTCTTTCTCGGCCAGCACATCCGTATGTGGTCGATTGGCCAGTGGATCGCACACTGCATTACAGTAAAAATACACTTTTTAGTCGGACTGTGTCGGTATGTGGAACTCAATAACTGCAGAGGTCTATCCTGTTACTTATGGTATAAAAATATACAAGCCTAGTGTCCATAAACACTCTTCTCTCTTTCCTTGTTCTCATAACATTGTTCCAAACTCAATGCCATCCATACCCTGAATGTTGTTCTTACGAAAAAAAAAAAAAAATAACGGCGCTTGCATTTGTTCTTCCGATTGCAATATTAGCAGCTATACTAGAACTACGGGGTTATTTCGGAGTTGTAATTTTTCAGCTTTTAAGTGGTTCAAAAGGAATAAAATACAGAAAAATCATCACAGGTATTCGAAAGTAACTTAAAAATATAATACTTTACTCCTTGTTTTTACTAACTTAAATTTCTAATAGTAACAATTGCAAAGTAAATGCAAAGCTTAAAGTGGCTTTTAATGTACTAATGTAAATAATATGATGTAAATTTCTAATTTTTAAAAATCGTCAAAATAAGGGCATAAATCCGCGGCAGCCATATAAATGAAATAAAAATCCATTTCCAACCGGAGCAGTTGTAGTTTACAGCAAAGCAATAAATTTATCAAAATTTCAAACTATTTTTGTTTTATTACATTTTTAAATTTAAACTTTTAGATCGCCAACCTATAATATTTAGTCACTTATGCTCATATCTGATAAGTAAAATTCATAATGCCGGGAACATATGTAACCTATGCGTTATATTTAATTCCATTAGTTTCATACATGACAAAATCGAAGCTTTTTTCTTGCATACTTTTCAGGGTAACTATTCCAGTACATGTAATATGATGCGTATGAGTAATATAGTTCGAATACAATTAAAAAGAAATTATACCCCATAAATTTGGAATTAAGTTACATGATTTTTCGATTCTATTTTTTTGCAATTCTAGGCTATATTCTAGTAGGTAATACATCATGACCTGTATCTTCATAGTCTGTATCTTGAACATCTTCACATCAAAAAAATTAATTTGGCAAAATTTTAAACCGTTTTTGTTTTATTGCATTTTTAAATATAAACTTTTAAATGGCCCAGCGGGTCTAATGGTCTCATGTCAGAAGTGAATATACTGCCGGTGACTATCAATCTTACAATCTAATGGATATTCATTCACAAAGCTATAAAGTCTCATTTCCAAACGCTTCCTATTTAGTTTAAATAAAGGAAAGTGTGTATTGGATATCGCTGATATTTTTTTATTCATTTGAAATAGCAATTATGTGTGGAATCGTTTAAAAATTCCATGACAGACTTTTGTCTGGGTGGATCGCATTCAAAACGTCTAATTTTCCATGATATCAGGCCAAGTTTTATTATTATTATTATTATTATTATTATTATTATTATTATTATTATTATTATTATTTTATTATTTGTTATTATTTATTATTATTATTATTATTATTATTATTATTATTATTATTATTATTATTATTATTATTATTATTATTTTATTATGAACAGCTGTAGTTTGCGGCTTATTCGCATACAACTGCAACTCAAGAAAACTCTTCAAGCTAGCTAAGGTCACCTCCACGTGGGATTAACATGCCTTCAAATCGCTTGTGCATGATATCCAACGTGGCATGATCTGTGTGACACGTAGCGTCGTTCTGTTGAAACCATTTGCCGCTGGTGGCCAGATCATCTAATTCAGGCCAAAAGAATTTTGTAATCATTGGCTTATAGTTCTCACCACTTTCTCATAGAAATATGGACCGATGTTGCCGCCAGCTCAAAATACAAACCAAACTGTAAGTTTTTCGAAATTTATTGGATATATTTACGTTCATAAATGCATTTTTCAATGAATACGTGAAGTATTTTTGAATGTTCCAGAACTGCACACATATGGCAATAATTTGATAAGAATGATTTTGCGAAGTATTTGCTTTTCATTACAATATATTTTGATGCTATTTTTTAAGTAGAACAATTTGATGTTTGTTTTCATACGTGTGGTACCACTAGCATAGAAGTAATGTGCTGCCAGAATAACTTTATATGTGACAGTATTACAGTTACTAGGAACTGAACAAATTTAAATACGTGTTATAGTTAATCAACAATTATCCCTGTTAAGTCACACTTTAAATCAGTGAAATTATTATATTAAATCGTTGATAATATCATAATATTAAGTTCAGCTTAATCACCCCTATCGTGAATATTATGGGAATAATTTAATAATAAAAAAATCGGTATTACGAATATATTGCGAGTAAATGATTTTATTGTAAATTAGTTATAAATGCTGTATAAACAAAAAAATTTTATTGTGAATTAGCTTCGTTCGTATATCTTCGTTTTTTTGGTGCTAGAAGAGGAGAAACTATCCATGGAAAGGTTGCAGCGAAGATCACGCTCTGAGATAAAGTAAGAATTATACATACTAAAATATTTATGTTTGACGTTAAGTCATGTGCCCTTTACAGATTCCAGGAATATTACAGGGTAAACAAAGAAGGATTCAAATACCTGCTGAATGTGTTGATGGAAAATTTGATTAGTAACAATTGCAAAGTAAATGCAAAGCTTAAAAGGGCTTTTAATGTAATAAAGTAAAGAATATAACGTAAATTTTTAATTTCTAGAAAATCGTCAAAATAAGGGCGTAAATCGTTAAATCGTCAATATGATATTTTTGGAGCTCAAAATCGTCAAAATGACGATAAATCGTCAAATCTGGCAGCTATGATTCGAAACGTCAAAAAACGATAAGAAGAAGAAGACCAGTATTCAGAATTTGATTTTGAAACAACAAAATGAAAAATATTACGGAAAAAGTAAATTAATTAATTACACTATGCGATAAAATAAAAAAAATTAAATACACGGGAGTAACTACATAGTCTATGTTATTCAGTTAGTTGAGTAGAACTCAAAAATGCTTATTCGAACCCTTCAAACCTTTTTTGACAAAAACGGTTTTTTTTATCTTTTCACACAAAATTATTGATTGCCAAATACCTATTTTAAAAATCAAAAGTTTTCTAGAAAGGGGAGAGATTAGCCCTTCAAACGGTATACTTAAAGATTTTGTTCAAATTTCAAGATTTTGTTATGAGATTTGATGGGGTAAACTTGGAAAATATTATTTTTTTCTTATTTTTTAAACTTCGGCCATTCCTAATGGGAAAATTTAATTAAAAACTATAAAACAGGTAGTGATATTTTTAGACTGACACTTTGTTATATGTTTTCTTATCATATGAACTTTAAGTTAAAAATTTACAAAATATTTGATAGATCTAAATTGTTTATTACCACCACTGGCTAATGCTTGCGCAAAGCGAAATAAAAATATTTGTGCGAAAAACGGAAATATTAGACTACTTTTGGTAGCGTGCAAAGAGTAAATTCTCAGATAAAAAATCAAGATCCACCAAAAATTTTGAAAATTTTTGAAATGAAAGTTCATTTGATGAGACAGCACATACAAAAATTATGACTAAGCTGTTATACTCTTTAAATAATAACTACGGTAATTTTTGTCCAATTTTATAAAACGTGTGTGTTTGCTTTGCTTGCTGTCTTTGTCTTTTTCTTTTTTCGTTTTTTGTAAATGCAACAACAACTAAGACCGTAAATTTTGATGAATGATTCGAGTCACTCGAATCATTTGTAAGTATTATAAGTATTTTTCTAAAGTTATTATGAGTAGGCTTATGAATCGAACATATTTCGAATGGTATGAGTTCGATGTCAACGTTGTATTCATACTCATTGTACTCCTACTTATAAATCAACACTGTAGTGAGTACGAATGAATCAGAATAGTTTAATTTCAATATTGTTGCCTCTCTTATATTCAAAATTTCATGAGTACTTATGAGTAGCGGAAAAATGATTCATTGCTGATCTCTGGTACATACCAAGCATTATGACGTAGGAAAAGAAAGTATTGGGAAACTAAGCGTCTATATCACATGTTTCGAAAAGTTTCACTATTAGTGGATTAGAATCATACTGATATCTATATTCTTTGAGTTGACGCCACTTTTAACACCCATATCCTGGAAGTCACTATTTGCGATAACAGCTCGGAATAACTGTTACTCTATATCGGCAAATTCATCTTAAATGGTTTCTTTTAAGCCTATAATATTTTGTTTGGTTATTTGAGCACATCTAATCCTACACATATGATTTTGATTCAATGATTTTTATGGTCAAAATTTTTTATTTTATATTTTTAAGGTCCCTCGCAGAAAATAGTTCAAAGACGTTAAATTTATTAACTTTGGTGGTGAAACTGATTTAGAATTTTTTAAATTATTACAGGGATTCCTTTGAAATACATTCATCTCTTCATAGTTCAATTTCACGTTTTACTGTCTTATTGAAAACATATATCGTCACTATACGAATGCATAAGTGGCAAAATAAGACTAAATATCGAAGAGAATTAAAAAAAATGTAAGAACCGTTATCAGCCTACCAAACATGAACATAGGAGGAATGAAAGCGTTTATGTAGGAATTGACGGGGTTCAGTTCCCAAACGAGTTTTATTGGAGAGATTCATTTTTTCAGCAAATATTTAAAATGAACTCTTTTTGTATCGTTGAATTGTCCAAGTGTAAGCAGCATTCAAGACCAGGGATAGATGTTACCTTTGAATTAGTCCAAATGACAAGTTTTGATCTTCTTTAATATCATGAAAACGATGTTTTCAACGGAGAGACGAATATTAACTGTAGTGTTAATGTCTTGAATCTAGCCAGTCGGATCAAGTTTTAGATTAACTTACGTATTGCAGCCTTAATAGTTTTTTTTTTTTTTTTGTTGATTTACGATTTTCATTATATTATTTGTATTATAACGGATCGTAATTGGAGATACACTGCGAGTGTCAGGTTCGAAAGGTTCTTCCCCTTAGAGTGCTATCCGTGATACTGGTTGGCTACATAAATAAGTGATCATTACAACCCTTCAGTCAAGACCTGATTTGGAATTTTATTTACTCTCATAAATCTGCTAAAGGACAGAAGCCGAGCCGAAGAAATATTTATTCATCTTTCGTTTCCTTTAATATGTCTGATCAGGGATTCGAACCGCGGCCTCGCGCCAACACACTACCTACCAGACTACGGTGACTAGTCTGTTGATTATTATATTAAAAAAAAGATGACAAGATGACTGAATATGAATTTTAACAAAGCAATTAAAATGCTGAAGTCACCGTAGTCTGGTAGGCAGTGTGTTGGCTTATTAGACGTAGGGCCATGGTTCAAAACCCCGGTTCGGACATCAAAACGAAATATAAAAAAAATATTATGAACGAAATTGACTTGAAAAGTTTCTCAAAAATCTGTCGGTCGGAATCGAATTTAAACTGTAAGTCCCCCAATTCATGTATAAAATTAACACACACAACATGAGTGGTGTGAGAAGCTAGGTCGCGATCCTAACTGAAGATTTGTAATGGTCAATTATGTATGTAATCAAAATGCTGAAAGACGATGACGGACAACGATATACCCGAAGCAAAAAGACTCATCGCAAAAATTCTTTCCGTGTAACAGACCAGAGTCTCTGGTGAAAATCGAACGCTAATAGTCTAGCACTCTACCCACTAGAGTATCAGAGCACCCAAGCGAATTTATTAATTTTCATATTTCTAAAATAATATTCTTTATTTTAATCCGTTCGCCTTTGTAAGTGCATCCTTTGCACAAAACTCTTTTTAAATCGAATACCAGTTATGTAAGAAATTTTGCATTTCGAAAGCTACATTGCGGTTTAAAATTATGTTGCTTGGTTTTCTACAAATGTTAACTTTACTTTGGAAAATTTTGCATATTTTTTTATTCGTATTCTAATGCCTTTGTCATGTTTGTTGCAGTTTGGAAAATGCAATATATCACTTCCTGCACATACACACCTTTAATCTCAACAAAGGAAGTGTACAGCGGATGCGTTTGAGTGAATATGAAAATAGAAAAAATCAAAGAACTGCCAACAGCATGAATTACAAAAGAGAAATAAACTGTTAATACTATACCAAAAAGTTGTCTTTAAGGATTGTATTTTTTATTACAAAAAAACATTAAAAAATAAAAATAAAAAAATTCGCAAAAAAAATCGTAATGTACATAATATGTATAATTAATTTAAACGTTCTGTTAAACAAGTTATATTTTGTGCTATTACAACCTCACGTGCCGGTGTTTTACAAAAGAAGAAGGGTGTAAAGGATGACGTTTATTTTTATTGACATTTTGACATTTTCTTATTAAAATGCAACTAGATATCGCATTAGTATTGTTATTCACAATAGGTGTTTTGCATCTTACTCTACATCCCCATATCTACATATCTTAACTTTTAGTTAATTCTTCAATAATTCAATTTACAATACATTATAACTTTTTTTTTAAGTTAATACTTCAATAATTGAATTTACAATACATTCGAACTCTTAGTTAATATTTCAATTTACAATACATTAGAACTCTTAGTTAATATTTCAATAATTCTATTTACAATACATTAGAACTCTTTTAGTTAATTATATTTAATATAGCAGACTTTAAATTAAATCCCGTTCTTAATTTAAAGACAATAATGATACAAAAATAATCGAAAATATCTATTAATTATTCTATTCAAGTAAATAATCATCCATCCATGCGGGTGCTTTTCTTTGTCTAACTGGACGTAATGAAGAACCAATTTCTTCGTTTTCTGCAGAAGATAAATCTTCTGCATTGACTTGCAAATCTTCAGAATTTTATTGTAAAACAGAACGATCTTCGATATTATTTTCAATTATGTAATTTTCATCTGGGTTATATAATTCTTCTGAATCACAAAAATTTGTACCTGATACAGGGATAAGGTGAATTCTGTTTCGTCTATATTTCATTCAATCCGCTTGAATCAAATACGATCTTGGTTCATCCAGTTTTCGTAAAATTCTTCCGTGTTTTCGCAAATCAATTATCCATACCCTATCCCCTGCTTTTAGTTCCGAAAGATCTTTTGTGCCATGTCTCCTATTATAGTTTTCAATTTGCCTTCTCTTAATCAATACTTCCCTATCCTTTACCTTGCCATTGAAACCTGTTTCTAATGCACTGGGCAACATCGGAACCAATGATTTGAATTTTCGACTCATCATTAATTCAGCAGGAGAAAATCCATTTGCCAATGGGGTCGAACGATAATTGAGTAGGGCTTTATGAATGTCATCGCATTTTTTAATAATTGTTTTGCCACTTTAACTGCCGATTCTGCAGCACCATTCGATTGGCTATAGTAAGGGCTACTTGTCACATGTTGGAAATTATAATCAAGGACAAACTGTTTAAATTTTGATTGAAACTGGGGACCGTTGTCACTTCTACATATAGAACAAATCCCAAAACGTGAAAAAAATATTTTTACATTTTCAGTAATGTCCTCTTCGGTCATAGAGGTTAAAGGGAAAAATTCAAAATAACGAGAGTAATAATCGGTTATTATAAGATACCATTTATCCCACTTAAATAAATCTAAACCTATTTTTCCCATAGGTCGAGTGGGTAGGCTCTCAGATTTGAATTTTTCCCTTTAGTTAATGCGCTCCTTAAGACATTTTTGACAATTTATTACCAAGTCTGCTAACTGTGTGCTAAGACCTAACCACCAAACTGACGTTTGCGCTAATCTACGACATTTCGTAATACCTTGATGACCAACATGTATAAAATTAAGAACTTCCATTTGCAAATCTGGAGGGATTATTATTCGAGTGTCTTTCAACAACAAATTTTCTGAAAATGAGATATCATACCGGTATTGATAATGAGGTATCATAAAATCTGGTAATTTATCTTTAGATGGCCAACCGTCTACTGAATATTGACGCAATAGTTGACATACTTGGTCTCCTGTTTGAGATGTAATAATTTTTCCTAAATCCCTATCTCTAACTGGAAGGTTTTCAACAATAAAATGAACAAAAGCCTCAATCTCCATTCCTATCTCTTGAGGTTCACTAACCCGATGCGGTATTGGACTGCGAGATAAAGCATCGGCAATTTTGAGGTCCTTTCCTGGCACATATATTACTGAGTAGTCATATCGCATAAGTCGCATTCTAAATGGCTGAAGTCTTGGTCTCAATGTGTCTAAATTCTTGGATTGCAAAATCTGAACTAGCGGTTTATGATCCGTCTCAAAAATTACATGAACACCTGTTATATATTCTGTCAGTTTCTCCGCGACCCACGTTATAGTTAGCGTCTCACGTTCGATCTGAGCATAGTGTCTTTCTGTTTCAGTCATGATTCTGGATATATACGAAACTACTTGTCTGTTGCCTTGACTGTCCACTTGAAACAAACAAGCACCAATACCATAGTATGATGCATCTGAGCTAATGATAATCTGCTTTGAGGGGTCATAGAATGCTAAAATTGGCGCTTATGTTAAACTATCCTTAATTTCTCTGAAGGCCTTTTCCTGGATTTCATCCCACACAAAATCAGTTTTGCACGTTTATATATTTATAGGTTCTAATATTTGTTAGCGTCTTGCAACAAACTTTGCAACGAAATTAACCATACCCAGAAATCGTTGGGCCTCAGTCTTATTTTCAGGTCTGGGATAGTTAATTATTGCCTGTATTTGTTCTGGATCAACCGAAATACCCTCTTCCGAGAGAACGTAACCTAAATATGTAACACGGTTCACACCGAAACATGACTTCTCCTTATTTATGGTTATTCCTTCCCTGCTTAGATGTTCTAAAACCTTCTCTAGCGCCCTGTCATGTTCCTCATGATCTCTTCCAAAAATCAAAATATCATCGACATGTGATATACAATTCCTTATTCCATCCCGAACTTTATTAAATTTTGAAATAAAATATTCGGGTGCACAAGAGATTCCAAAAGGTAGCCTTTTAAAAATAAAACGTCCAAATGGACATATAAAGCAATTGGCTTTCCGGTGTTAATTTAATTTGGTAGAATCCCTTATTGGCATCAATCTTTGAAAATATTTTTGCTTCCCTAATTTCTTCTAAAGAAAGCTCAATTGTTGACATTGGGAAATAAGGTCTAATAACTGCCTTGTTTAACTGGGTGTAATCTACGCAGAGTCTAATTTCATCGTTGGGTTTAGGAACAACTGCAATGGGACTAACCCATTCCGTTGCGTCATCTATACGTTCGATTATGTCCTGATTCAATAGTCTATCTATCTCAATTTTTAGTTTAGGAAGTAAAGGAATTGGTACTCTTCTCGGTATAGGTTGTACAAAGGGAATTGCATTTTTCCTTAATTTAATGCTAATTTCTAGTTTAAACTCTCCAATTTCTCCAAATTGTCCGGGGTATCTGGAAATTATATCCGAAAATTGATCCCTAATTTCTGAAACATAAAAGTTTTCTAATACTAGGGGTTTAATAATTCCTAAAGTAGCAATTGCATTACGTCCCAATATAGGAGTACCTAATCCACTGACAACGTAAATGTCGTCCGAAAATTTCCTATCGTTGTAAATTAAAGTCATTTTAGAAACACCTACAACCATTAAAGAATTGCCATCAGGGCCGTTTAAAACCGTAGATGTTTTAAAAATATTCAAGTTATGACCTACCGGAACTAAATTTTCAGGGATGCAAACGCAATCTGCTCCCGTAGCTATCAAAAACTTTAATTTGTTTTTCAATACAAATACGAAACACTGAATAAACCACGATTCTACACCCGATTTTTCAATATTGCCAACGAATAGTTTACTAATCGATCCAATCATGTACTCATGTTTATGACTTTCTGAAGAATTAAATTTGTTTTCAATATTCTTTTTACACACATTGCAAAATGTCCACGTAGACCACAAAGTTTACAATTTTTGTTTTTACCTGGACAATTACTTCTATTATGGGATGTTTTATATCCACAATAACTACATATTTTATTTTTATAAGTTAAATTATAGTTACCACCACTGCGAGATTTTTGATACCGAGTACCTCGCTGTTGACCATCATAATTTCGCTGCTTGGCTTTTTTTTTTATGTTGTTTTTTTGTTTTATCTGGATCTCTGCTTGACGTGCTGTGTCCATTGCAATTTTTAAGGTTAGGTCTGACTTCATTTGTATTTGTTCACTGACTTTGGTATTAAGCATACCAACCACAATTCGGTCTCGAATTATATCGTCTTTTAGGTTTCCATAATCGCAGTTTTCCGCCAAAGAATGCAGATCCGTTATGAAGCTATCAATAGATTCCCCTTGTTTTTGTGCACGTGAGTTGAACTTAAAGCGTTCAAAGATAACATTTTTCTTTGGGTTGAAATAGTTGTCAAATAAATTCAAGGCACTTGCCAGAGTTGTTGGCGAATTGCCAAATTGTATCAAAACTTCTTCACTTTTCCTGTGGAAGTTTTGTTAATTGTCCGGAGACACTCATATAACGCTCAAACCTTTTACGCCACTTTGTCCAACATTCTGGTTGTATAAAATTAAAAGGCTCAGGAGGAGCGACATTAGCAACAAAAACCTTTTCGTTTTTGTCTTCTTTTGGGGCCATAATCACTTCTTCTTTTTTTTAGCAAAAAGTCGGTTTTACCGCTGCCACCATGTGCTATTACAACCTTGCATAACATTTATTTAGATTGACATTTTGACATTTTCTTATTAAAATGCAACTAGATGTCGCATTAGTATTGTTATTCACAATAGGTGTTTTGCATCTTACTCTAAATATTTTACATTTCTTTATTTTAATTTTTTCTCACTTATCACTTTCACATTACATAATAATATATCATTAGATACATTTAGGACCATTAGTTGTAATAATGGCCCTTAAACGAAATACTGACTCAATAACTGCATTTATAAATTGAAATAATTTAGTTAATTAATAAAAGGCTCATCATTTTAATAAGGTTAAATAAAACATTGCCACGAAAACAGTACAAGTACTAATTTATTTTCGCTAGAGTGATTATTTTAGAAAAATAATATGAAAAATAAGCAAAAACAAAACAATAAGGCTAACAAAGAATTACAATAGCAAAATGACAATGAAATTTGCGAGAATAGGGATACAAAAATGGAAGTTGCCAGAGCGAAATTGCCAAACCCATACCCAATTAAGAATCAATTGCATTACTTTTTAAAAAGAATAAGGGCCATTATTACAACTTGGCGTTAAATAAAGGGAGGATTTTAACGGGCAGATAAATTGTTATTATAAGTGAGCGTTAAGCTAAAGGGAAAATCATCCTACTGGTAACTTTTAAAGTTAAGTTTATGTTTGAACTTGCCACACACATATAGTATTTTCAATATGGCAACTTCAAATATAAACCAAGTGGGCAAATACAACAAAAAAAAGAAGCCCGTTGTTGCCACTGTGTTTAAAAAAAACGTGTTTAATTTGTGCAGTGTTATCAACATTGCTCCGCCACTGCCATGTTTTTGAAAAAGTTAACTTTATTTTACCTGTAAGTTGTAACAACGAAAATAAGTTAAAGGTAACTTTACAGTTCTCTTTAGCTAAAGGTATCATTAACTAAACACAAGTTTAACGGCAAGTTGTAATAATGGCCCTAAGAAGTAATAATTATTTAATTCAATAAATAAATTTTTGTAAATACTAATTGTTTACGATTACAAAATATTTAAAAATAATCAGGATTACTGGCGATTAGTACAAAATAATTAATAAGAATCAAAACGCCAAAGTAATCACATTATTTTTAATGATATTATTGATTCCTAATGAATACATTATTCAACACATATAGGCACCTCAGATATTATAATTCCCCGCTTAGTAGAACTAAAACGTATGCAATCTTGAAGCAAAAATTCAAAATGCACTGAATATATTTTGAACTGTGCATTCCGCTTTTAAGCATTCCCCGCTTATAGACGCGAAAAATTGTATTTCATATTTTAAATTTACTTAAAAAAAACATTCTTTCCATTATTGGTCCTCTTTACCAGATCCCGCGTTTATGCGATTAAACGCTTTTAGATTTCTTTTTATACGGGTATGTTAAGACATTGGGTTACGGTGATAAAATAGCAACTCTATTGTCATTGAATTAACGCCTACTACATGGCGTTTATTGGAAAAAGTAGTAAAAATTCAAATAAAAACGGAAGTCGCCTTAGTATAATAGGTAGTGCGTTGGCTTATTAGACGTCACGTTTTTGGCAAAAGCTCTTAGAATAAATAAAAATTGCCATGAAAACATTCTCAAAAATTCGTCGTTCGGAATCGACTTTAAACTGTAGGTACCGCCACTTATGGATAAAATTGACACACACAATATAAGTGGCGTGAGAAACTAGATCGTAATCCTGACTGAAAGGTTGTAATAACCAATTATGTATGTTATGTATATGTATCAGAGATCAGCAATGAATCGTTTTTTCGCTACTCATAAGCACTCATGAAATTTTGAATATAAGCGAGTCAACAATATTGAAATTTAACTACTCTGAATCAATCTACTCACTACAAAGTTGATTTATAAGTATGAGTACAGTGGGTATGTGTACAATGTTGACATCAAACTCATACCAATCGCAAATATGTTTGATTCAAAAGCCTACTCATTCCGATTTATAACTTTAGAAAAATACTTATAAATGATTTGAGTGACTCGAATCATTCATCAAAATTAACAGTCTTAGTTGGTGCTGCAGATACAAAAAAAGAAAAAAGAAAAAGACAAAGACAGCAAGCAAAGCAAACACAACCTTCTAATAAGTATTGTAGTCTTCATACGCGAATCATATTTATTTTGTGATTCTTGTAAATGTTGAGTCGTGGAGAGTCGAAATCAACGACATCATACCTGTTGTTAAGTATGAGTATGATGAGTATTTCAAACTTTGAATATGAGTAGTATGAGTATAATATTAAAATAAGTATAAATGCGTATAAGTATCAGAAATTATGAGTATGATTCGATTCTACTCACCGCTTGGAATACTCATTGCTGATCTCTGATATGAAGAAATGGGACAGTGTTATGGTGGTAGAGGCTGCTCTCTGTCTCATCCAGAGGTCGTAATCAACTAAAGCAACGCAATCTGAGATAATTGATTCTTCATAGATCCATTGTTCGCTTTTTGTATTTTTTTAAATTTCTCGCTTCTAATCTGACCTGTTGCAGGCCTCGAGCAATGCAACAACCTTACTCTCCGTCTGGTTAATGCTACAATAAGACTCTTGACTATGCCTATAAAGTCTACTGCGCATCCGTCTCTTTCAGTAATTTCCTACACTTACAATTACAACTTTGTTCACCACACTGAATTGTAAAAGATAGTCAAAGCCCTTATCGACCAGCTGTTTGAATCAAGGTGTTACAAAGGTTGAATTCCGAAGTGCTAGAATGTATGAGAATGGAAAGTTTAAGAATGTAACCAACATAGTTTTCGATACGCTATTTATTTTTTTACGCCAAAAATTACAATACATTCAATCTATATACATAAAAATGAATGTTTGTTTCTATGTCCTTTAGAGAATAGTAAACTATGCATTTGATCATGTTATGATCTTTAGCATTTTTCACGTTGTTCCCATGCAATCATGCGACCTACACCTCAAGCACGGAAGAAAAATGCATTACGAGCCTCAGAATTAGACGAGCAAGGAGCATTAAGACTGGAAAAATCTTCGAGTACATGTCACTGACACCCTTTCTCGTGAATCATTTGAACAACGAGAAGTGAGATTAGAAACTGATCAAATGCGTACTACTTAGGCCCGTTAGTCTGAATCATCTGGACTACGGGAATCAAAATCAATAAAACGATTCAAAATTAATTGGACATTTGTGTAATGTCTTTCCTTCAAATTTATTTTAGTTGGTGGTGCAGCAACGGGCGCTGTTTACAGCTAGTTATGTATTAAAAAATAATTTGTCGATAATTGCCGATTTTTATATGATTTCAGTTTGTCCAGATATGGCGTAAATGTGAAAAAAAAATTTAAATGCTTACTCATCTTCATACAATATAAATATATTTAACAAACTACTCGTATTATAAAAAGACTTCAAGTTTGGTACTCCAAAACGTAAAATTTTAAACTTTATGCTTGAATAGTGAAAAACTTATAAACATTGGTGAAATACAATTTTTCAAACTTTCAAATCAAACTATTGTAAGAAGTTTTCCATGGTTCGTATTGCATTGTGCTCTTGATGCACATCGATGCATTTCAATAAGTCGAACTTTTTCTTATTTGCATCTTATTTACGTAAGGTGTTGGCGAAAAATAAAACTTTTTAGAAAATACCAGCTACAGACTGATTTAATATTTCCTTTTAATTTCACATGCATTTTGAGATCGTATGATAAAAGTTCTTCTCTTATTCAGTTTCTAAAAGTTTTAATTAAATTTACAAACAAATTTCGTTAATGAAGTTGAGACTAGTTTCTTAAAAGGAGGAAAATGGTAAGAAGCTCTTATACAGACACTTAAGGTGTTCAATAGTAAACTTTTTGTTGTAGGGAATAAATTTAAGCTAAAAGAAAACACGATATTGTACAGGATAACGTCAAGTGCTGTTCAAGCGAATGTATAAAATTGTATAGCATGTTTTTAACTTATTTGGTGTGAAAGTGCTGATTTTAATTTTTTTGTCAAGGTTTTAAAAAAATGTTTTCGTCAAGCTAAGTTTGATTTAACACCAAATAATTAAAGTGTTATTGGCGTTTAAATATATTTTGTTAGGTTTTTCTCTCAATCGTTGGCTACAAAGGCATGAGATTTTATATGAGTTTGGGAAAAACCATAGAAATCAATATTCGTTTAATTAACAAAATTATTTTAAGTGTTCAGACATACGCAAATCAGCTTATTCAATAATCTTTCGACAGCTGGAAAACAACATTTTTTATTTTATTTTTATATTTTTTTTTTTAATTTTTTATCAGAATTTCTTGATAACACCGCTATTTGCCTTTACGACTTCTATTAAAAAATACATCGAATATATTTTGGAAGATTTATTCATATCTTGTATTTTTTTACTGAGGAATGAATGTAATCAGCCCTAACTACTGCGAGAAGTTATATGCCCTGATTACAGGTTCTGTATGTTGATTTGCATAGTTTGTTATATAAAACAACTGTTTTGGATATTTTTGGCATTGGCTGGTATGATTTGCTATATTGAGGTATACTGTTTGTTTTCTGGCAGATACTATATTCGATCTACTCCAAGCGGCATTACAGTAAAAATTTCTAGTGCTATTTTTAGAAAGAAAAATTCTTGTCTTATTGTAGCCCTTATCCCCAAAATTTCGAAACATTCAAAATACTTTAAATCATTAGAAATTTTAAATAACAATATAGTAGAAAGAGAATTTAATAGGAATAGAAATACAAGAAGTATCGGTAGATTTGGTGTTAATATATATAAATTTACCTTCCACCTTACTCACCATTTTTATTGACGTTGTTGATATTTGTATTTTTAAATATTAAAAAAATTTGTTCGCATAAGTTGTAACGTTCTCACTGAACATACTTATGACAGTGCTGCATTTTAAGTTTTACTAAATATTATAACAATTTACGTACTTATTGCGCAATTATTAATTGGAACTTTATATGAAATATTGAGCTCAATAATGGCGTTTATTGCGATTTAAGCAATAAAGGTGCATATCTGAACACCGTACAACAGTGATGTGTTAACGACGCACTATGTGGCATTTTGCCTGAAAATATGGCCAAAATTAATAGAAGTGTTTTATGAGTTAATGGCTGAAATTTGTTGATAGTGTAAGTGATAATTAGGCCCAAGGATGAACCCAACTAATTTTGGTTCAAATCGGTCCGTGATTTCGCCTAGCCCCCATACAAATTCCCCTCGAAATTGCACTTATTTACACATAATTATGGTAATTATGCAACAATCATGATAAAATTTAGCATGGATCAGTTCTGTGTACCAAGAAATCATGGTGTAAAGTTTGGTGAAAATCGGATCACATTTGACCCTGGCCCCCATATAAAGTCCCCGTTAGAAATTCACGTGTGCGCTTAGAAATGGCTTAAAAAGATCGGTATCGCGATGAAATTCGGTACGAACGTGTATTTTGTAAATCTAAATCATATTACCAAATTTTGTTATGGTCGGTCAATAATTGCCCCTTGGTCCAAGATAGGGCCCCTTGTGTTAATTTTTCATTAATTTTTTTATTTACAAAATTCAATTTATTGCAAAATACTTGTTTGAACATTGAATGAACTTTTTGACTATTGTGGGGAAATGTCTTGCTAAGAGCATTAGAACAGCACCAGGTTTAAAAACTAATAAATATTTATTAATTGAAGCAGACGTACTTTAGTAGGTAGAGTGTTGGCTTATTAGACATGAGGCCATGGTTCAAACGCCAGGTCAAACATCTCGAACAAACTGAAATATGAAAAACTACTTCATCGGCGAATTCCTCTCAGCAGATGTCCAGCAAAAATTATGAGAGTAAATAAATTTGCCATGAAAAGATTCTCAAAAACCTGCCTTTCGGAGTCGACTTTAAACTGTAGGCCCCGCCACTCATGTATAAAAATTAACGTACACAACATAAGTGGTGTGAGAAACTAGGTCATAATCCAGACTAAAGAATTGTAATGACCAATTATGTATGTGTAAATAACTACACGTATGGAAGTATCATTTCATATAAGATATTAGCACTGAAGGATTTTCGTCAAATTCATTTTCATTTGCAAAAAAACACGAAAAAAGCGAAATAATACAAAATAGACACACACAAAATGACAAAACCATACAGACTCAAAAATCAACATGCGGGTTTTGGCTTGATCTACCGCCGTGAAAACCGTTTCCATTAAGTGATCTTCGTAATGTTCGTAGCTGTCAGATATTCCAGCTATTTCGCCAATAGCTTCAGCTAAATTTAAGTATATTTTCTTGGCTTTTCTGTACCTTCTGAAGAAGAAATCTGTCGCACTATGAGGGTTTTTTCGACTGGAACGATTGTTATTTTAAATTCTTAAATTAGGGTACACTGCCGATCAATTTAAATTTTGAATTTTTGCCATTTTATTATAAGATTTCAAATGATTTCTTAATTTAGGATCTCCATTTTTAACGTCCCATGATATTTTTTTTTGTCGAACCCTTAACCTCTATTATATTCCAATTTGTTGCACTTAAAACTTTAAGTTATACTTTATATTTAATATCCTCCAAAACATGGCTACTAGAACTGCACTGAGGTTTAGGTTCACATACTTGTTTAGGCAAAGTACGTTGGGGAACGATAAAATATTGCATGAAGTACAACCGAATCACTCGGGTTTTAGATGCGCCTATATGGTACTAGAGGCGGATGAACACACAAAACTCACTCTTCCCACACGGGAAGAATGGGTTGCTGAAACTCTTAGAAGTGATGGTAATACAAAGATCTTCACTGATGGCTCAAAATTGGAATATTGAACAGCTGCACGTATGATTGAAACCGGGAATCTACCTCTTTTGATTGATCATATGGGTGGACAGTCAAGCAGAAATGGAAGCGCTGGGATTCCGCCTCGTCAAATCAAATTGCGTCAGGAGCATACACTGTCTACACCGTATACGTCGACGTAACACCTGCCATTACTGGGTTATGGGCCACTGCGACATAGAGGGGAACTAACATGGAAAGGAATAAGACATATCTGAAAAGAAAACGATAGAGATATATGCCACTACTTGAATAGTTTTTGAAATCAGAAAAAGCAGTATGGAATTCAATAAACCACCAGGTTGCCGAATTTCAAAACTGCTGTATCTAGCAGTTGAGAGCAGGAAAACCAGTGAATTACTTAAGTTCGGCAGGAGAATGGTTCGCACTCCAACAGTAATTCTAACGGGGACACTACGTAACTGGCGGTTTCCCTGACAAGGATTAATGCGGAAGCGGCCAGGAAAAGTGCCCTGCACTTCAAAAGAGACGTCATCGGTTTCTGGGTGGCAGAACGTTTGAAGGCTTGGGCATGTGGCGAACGTAAGAGAACAGGCCGGTTTTGTCCGGAGTTCAGGGTGGTTCAATCCCACCACTAACGTGGCTTATCCCACACTAGACGACACAATGGGCTATACGGGCCACCGACTGATCTTGCCTGCGAACGGCAAGTACTCGCTAACCAAACCTTATATTTAATTAATAACACTATGCGACGAAATACAAAAAATTAAATACACTCGATTAACTATCTAGTCTAAGTTGTTCACTAGGTTCAGTAGAACTCAAAAATTTTTAACTCTTGTTCATTTGAGAAGAACAACTTAAAGTTCATTTGAGAAGACAACATACGAGTATATAAAAAATACGACTCAGCTGTTATACTCTTTAAATAATAACTACGGTAATTTTTGTCCGATTTTATCAAACGAAGTGTCAATCTCTTAGACTAGGTAGTTACTCGGGTGTAATTTCACTGCCGCACTGTGTAATTAATGTGTTTAACCCTGGACAGTTACTGTTCGTCGAATCGACGAAGATTATTTACTCTTTATCATATAACTCTTTTATTTTTGACCAAATTTCGCTCTCTTTTTCAACAACGTTAGTTGATAACGAAAGCTTGCATCACTACTTTTTTGACTAGTTTTTGAATCTCTTTATGTAGATGAAATATTGGAGTTACTCAAACTTTTGTCCATGACTGTATTTTACACAGCGACAGTCTTTGTCCATATGCCAGCTAGGAAAATATTATGATTTTATGGTATGTATACATATAAGTTTTTCCAATATTTTAAAATTTATGTCGTAATATTCATAAAACTAAAGGTAAAATAGTAATATAAACGTTATTTATGTATGAATAAATAAAGGAGAAATTTATCATACAAACTGTTATTAGAATCAATATAAAAGATAATACATAAATACCTACATTTACAATACCATATTACTTGATACTTTCTTTTATATCAATTGCTATAAAATCTAAACGATTATCGTATTATCTATGTAGTAAAAAAACATAGTTTTTTAAAAGTTAAATGGAAAAGCAATATACCTTTGAATAAAAAATGTATTTTAAAAAGTGAGTGATTAGAGTAAATAGCCAGTTACCCGAATGTAACGTAACGTATCGTACCGAACGTTCTCTTTTTAGCATATGGAGAGCAATGTAAACACTTGGCGAAACGTTCTCTCTCGTTAGTAAAATGGAACTATCTGTAGAAAACAGAATTCTCTAATATTTTTACGTGACATTTGAATATGAGTGATGGGGCTATTGTATGCAGTATTACATTGCGGCACAAATATAAAATTGTTTAAATTGTTACATGTATACCAGTACAATGGGTCAATTCGACCTCCGGGTACTGTACTTGTCTTAATTGACAAGTACACGTCCTCTAACCTACATGTATATCATTAAATTTTTAATTTTTGATTAAAATAATAATAAAGAAATTATTTTATAAGAAATAAATACTTATTTTTAAGTTTCTATTGTGCTCACAAAACAATTTTAATAAAATAAATAACTAATATACACTCGTGGACACGCAATTAAGTCACTTTGCAGCATTTTCATTTTTGTAAAAATTAAAAAGATTTAAGAAAAATGGAAACAACAACGACTAATATTTATTAATTTCATATCCTTAATAATTAATTAACAACAAAAACTTAAATAGTTATTCATTATAAAAAATGTTTTGGTACGGAGTTGATATCGGACTTAAAATTTAAGTGGACACATAATTAAGTTATCTCAAAAAAAATATTGAAAATTTTATTTAATTGCTTTATTTTTCACCCAAACTATTTTGAACCTTTAATATTTTGTGGGGTACCCTTTTTGGCGTATTACTTCAGTACATCTTTGCGGCATTTAGTTGATTAAATTGCAACACTGCTCAGGACTAATGTTATTCCATTCTGCCTGGATCAGCTGCCAAAGTGCTTTTTCTGCCAGTTTGTTTGCTGCAACTGCTCGTTTTACGATCCCCCAACGATTTTCAATAGGGTTCAGGTCGGGACTTTGAGTAGGCCAATCAAGAACTCTTATTTTTATCCTCAGCAAACCAAGCTTTAACTACCCGAGATGTATCTTCGGGTCGTTATCATGCTGAAATATCCACGCTAGTGGTAATTCGTCCTCATAATCTTTAGTCAAATTGTTCTGTAGGATGTTTTAATACATTTCCGCAGTCATTTTCCCATCGATTCTTACCAGTTACTGACGAACCTCCATGCTTTACGGTTTTTTGGTGTACATTGGTCTAATTGTGTATTGACAGGACGTCTTACATAGGTTCTGTCATCGTTTCCAAAGATATTAAACTTGGACTCATCACTCCATACGACTAATTTCCAAAATTTTTCGTTTTTATGGAGGTGGGTTTTGGCAAACCGCATGCAGGAATGACTTAATTGTATGTCCACAAGTGTATATGTATGTATTTTGAGTGACGAAGTGGTACGAATTCACCCTTTTGGTACTTCCGCATATATTAATCGTATATATTAAGCTTTTAAATTTGTATATAAAAAATGATTTTTCTTTAAATATTATTACGTTTGTAATGTATATAAAAAGATTTTGAAACAATAAATAAAAAATATGTATATTAAATGGCAATGTAACGCAAATGCCCTTTTTGGTGCTTTCCTATTTATACATAAATTTTTTTAATCTTTAAAATTTTTAAATCCATATTCTTCTGATTCTAATGTTCATATAGAGTAATTTTTATTGTTGCTATTCTAGCTATAAGTAATTCTAGTAGAAGCAATTTAATAAAACAAAAACAAAAAGATCACTTGGAATAAAACAATATTCGACAGTATAGATATATCTAAATTCCATAAGCATTGACGCAGATTAAGCCAACAATGTAATATTCTATAATAATACAAGAATAAATATTTATAATAACGTAAAACTTAAGAAGCAAATATAACTTTTTCCAATTAAGGTTTAATTGGTACCTTTTGAATTTTGCATGACCTTAACAATATCAATAACAATGTCCTGAACAGCTGACTTCGTGCAAATGTATGCACGAGTATATCAATTTCTTTGCAACGTGTTGTGCTCGTTTGTATATTGATTTGTGTTCAGTTTCGTTTTTATTTACATTCTTTTTAAACGTTTCTATAACTACACAAACGTTCTTACGGCAACGTACGATACGTTTTAACGTGCTCTACGCTTGAGCAACCAGCCCTTTACACTTGTTTTTTTAATATGTATATAAATATCATCACTCAACATAAGTGCAGCTTTTGTGGCATAGATTGAGTCGGCTAATTAATACATTACCTACCAAAATAAGGAGAAGACCAGGCCAGGTCAGTCTTCTCTAACAAAACGAAATAAAAAAATATTCCTTCAGCAAATGCCTCTCAGCAGATTTCTTGCAAAAACTCTGAGAGTAAATAAAATTGCCATAAAAAGTCTCTGTCGTTCGGAGTCGACTTTAAGCGGTGGTAATCCTGACCAATCATGTATGTATGTATAACAGAGCTATACAGTCTGTTTGAGAAGGTTAAGGTTTGATTTCATTGGAATCAAAAATATTTACGTTTGGTGCACCCTACACAAGTTTTTGAACATCTTTTGGAAAGTAAACTTAACCAATGTCAAAGTATGACGGATTCCATGTTGATCCGAAAAAATAAAAACCGTAAGCATCAATTCAATGTACAGGTCATGAATTTGAAGCTCAACTTACTCAGGAGGTCAAATCAGAAGACCATGAAAAGCGATTCTTTTAACGCTTTTTTTCTTTTTATTCTTCTTTTCTTTCTTTTTTTAATGTGGTGAAGGATTCTTGTTAAAGCTAAATTGGGAAATTTTTTATTTCGTACTAAAATTATTCTCATTCATCCCATAGTGAACAACATATCGAAGAAAGATGTCAGACAATTATAAATATTTTCAACGAAAACGGATTAGTTAAAAAATTTCTGAAATTTTTTAACCGTATGTATAATTCAGTAACTGTCTGTATGTATAATTATAATTATTGTGAATTTGATTAAATTCAGTTAAATATAACGGTTCGAAAATATAAAATCTACTGATTAACGTTTAATGATAGTCGCTGAAGAAATATTTTTTCATTTTTCGTTTTGTTCGATGCGTCAGGGCTGCGGTTTGATACTACTGTCTCACATATTTTAAATCAATACACTACCTACTCGACTACATGGACTTTATAGAAATTATCTGCGCTTAAAAATGAATGAAAATTCAAGATATTGCCGCCATTTACATGGAAAGGTAAGAATGCATCACAGGAAAAATATGTCAAAGCTTTTCTGGCACATACACACAGGAGATGAACCCTATTAATGCAGGAAAGATAGGTTTAGGAGAACGTAAAGAAGGGTAGAATGCGATAAATTTATTTTGAAACATTGTTTTTTTTTAAGGTAACGAGAATTAGGAGAAGAGCCCTATTCATGCAGGACAGATAGGTTTAGGAGAACGTAAAGAAGGTTAGAATGCGAGAAATTTATTTTGAAACATTCTTTTTTAAAGACCAGTGTAAAATCTTCGCCAGTTCTTTTTTAAGGCCACGAGACGAGATGAGCTCTATTCATGCAGTGCATTGTGTTGGAAATATAAATATAGTTTATAGGAGAGAGAGAGTAGTGTACAACAATTTTTTTTAACTGACCAGTATAAATACATACCTGCGTCAATTTTTTTGAGAAGTGATTTTTAGTAATAATTCTCACTTCTTTTTTCAAATGTGAGTTCTCACATATAATATCGGACAAACAATCAGACAATTACAAACATCCAAATTACAAACATCCACCTAGGGGCAGCCTAAACATTTTTTTCCTTGTAATTTTTCTCACTATTGCAGTTAATCAATAGGGCAATCACAAACACCCATAGTCTGTGTGAAATTTAGCACACTACAACAAGGGCCCGCAAAACTCAGTTGGATCAGTTGTATATGCCTGGAAAATTCGGAATTATTAATTTACACCAAAAAATAGAAAAATATTATCCATATTGGTTTAATAAATCTCGCTTCAAATATGAGAACAAAGTATCTCCTTTTTAGTCAAATGTTTAACTGTTAACTGTATTAAACTCTAGTAAGAACACAAATAATTGTGTGAGATATGTATGTATGTGAGTATAATATGTTTACATATTTCATTCATGACGCAAATATATGTGGCAGTGATTGCATTTTTATTGGCAATTATAAACAATTTCTAATGTTTGAGTTTGCACGTAATTTAAACCAACTGTGGAAGCACTAATTATCCCATCGGTTAGAAACAATATACATCACACACAAACTCAGTTAGTTTTAACAGCAATGTTACTAATTAGCAGTGAAAAAGTGGTTCAGTGGTAAAAAGTGGTTCAGTGGTAACTAGATTGCATTTCTTATATAAATTATTGTGTCAATAAAATTATAATTAGTTTTGTATTTAAATTGACATTAATTAGAACAAAATTTAAAACAAAAATGAAAAAATACAGCAAATAATAAACCAAACTCAAACCCGTGAAGGGTCATAATTAGCATTAACATGATATATTCGAATTATTTAACAAGAGGCGCAGTGCTTGATCAATCGGAGGGTTTGGCAATAGGCAATAGATTTAACTACAAACATTAAAGGGAATACGTTATGCTATAAACACAATAAACTCTAGGCACCAAACATAGCCAATCTCTGAAAAATAGAATACATGTCTATATGGCGGTGATTATTTTAAAGGCTGCGCGACAACAAGCAACGATTCTGCTCCTTTGCATTTATGCTACTTTCTTTATTCGCAGCAAGAAAGAATCAGTGCTCACAGTGAGATGATTTGTGCTGGCAATAGGAGAATTACTGTTGTCAATACAATAAAGTAATTGTATACGTAATTTAGACACGAATGGCGGAACCTACAGTTTACAGTCAATTCCGAACGACAGATTTTTGAGAAAATTTTCTAGACGAATTTTATTCACCCTCGGCGTTTCTGTCACAAATATCCTGAGAGGATGTCACCGAAAAGATATATATTCATATTTAGTGGTCTAATTAGACAACACACTACCTACTAGACTTCGGCGACTACAATACAATACAATAGTATACATAAAATAGAAGTTTTTAAAACCCGATGTAAGATATACAATGCGAAAGAACGTTTTAGTGGCATCATTTATAAAGAGTAAATGAACGGTTTATTTTTTGTTTGTTTTGCTTAGGCTTTGTCGCTGCTGCCTTTATTATAATTAATGTGCATACAGCGTAATTGGAATTGTAAATAAATAGACGCAACGCAGCAAGCGTCTATTGTGCTTTCACACAAAATAGTTCGATTATACTATTATATGGCTTGATTGTCCAATGCTATGCTTTGAATTATACTGATAAATGAGAAAATATCACAGGTTACATTTTATTGCACGAGATCATTTCAGTCGTTTTCCAGTGTATGTTACAGAAGCGGTAAATAGTTTAAAGAAGTTTATAAAAAAATTAAAAAAAAACTTGCAGTTGTTATAAAATGGACTACATATACATATTGTTAAGAAAATGGAAATGGTGTTACATCGTTTAACATTAAAATAATAAACAAAAGCTACAAACACAAAATAAATGAACTTGTTTACATGATAAACAAATAAACAAAAATATACCAACAACATCAGTATAAAACAGGGTATGAACAAGTAAACAAAAATTCAAAAATAAACACTGCAAGAATGAATGTAATCAAAAATACACAAATAACAATAATGAAACAACGAGTTTTACATTTATAGAGATATCGAGAAGTCGAAGCCACGAACATGTTTACATGATAAACAAATAAACAAAAATATACCAACAACATCAGTATAAAACAGGGGATGAACAAGTAAACAAAAATGCAAAAACAAGCACTGCAAGAATGAATATAATCAAAAATACACAAATAACAATAATGAAACAACGAGTTTTACATTTATAGAGATCTCGAGAAGTCGAAGCCACGAATATTTGACTTTAAGACAATTCATCAAGCTGATTACATTGGCATATAAAAGGCAAGACAAAGCAGACAAAGGAGTCAGTAAAAATGCAGTCAGTCTTGTGTGAAGACGTTTGTGTGTGAAGAGAATAATCGTGGATTGAAGATCTCTGGTATAAAGAGCTGCCAAACAATGGTTAGTGCTTACGCATAGGAGTGTAAAGAATAATAACAAACAAAGTAAATTGTTGTTGTTTACATCAAGTTGTAAACAGTGGCACACAGAATTGTGCGAACAGTAAAGAAATTAAATAAAACTAAACACAAATTTATTTTTATTTTCAATTTTCGAGCTCATATTTTAAACGTTTTTAAAGTAAAAACTTAACAATATTTTATTAATTTTGAAGAAATAAATTACACAAACTTATTATAGTTAAATTTTATTTCATTTAAAACTGATTTCGTTCATCCATCCAAGTACTGGTCAAGTTGGAAGTTGAAGTTCAATTATGATCTTATTTTCCCAATTTTTTATTATTTTCTACTCAAGCAGTGTTTTGTATTGCGAATCGAAAAAAAGTTTAGAGAGAGTGGAAATAGGCAGTTGTGTTTGAATCTATCTATTTTGTAAATAATTGGAAAAACTTCTACCGGGAGATCGTTTCACATGCGAAGAATGAATTTTCGTTAAGAATGAATTTTCGTTAAGAATGAATTTTCCCAGTAACGCATAGTGCGTCACACTGGTCAATCGACCATAAACTTTGGAGTTCTGCGAAGAAGACGAGTCCTACGAGTCCTTCCGGTTAATAATGGAAAATAATTTCATTCAAATGGCTGACTCGGCTGGCCATGCAGTCGCCTACACGATCGGTCCAATTTTTAAGCACATTATCGATTGTGTGCAGCTGTATTTCACCAATGGCTTCACGAATATTGTCCTTTAAGCGTAAATTGTCTCTGGCTTGTCGGGGTAACACTTATCTTTGACGGCACCTCACAAATAATAGTCCAACGGTGTCAAATCGCAGCTCCGTGGTGGCCAAACGACATCAGCTCTGCGGCTGATAATGCGATCTTCAAAAACAGGGCGCTAAACATCGAACGTAGTTTCGGTTGTGTGGCACGTAGCGCCGTCCTGATGAAACCAAATGTTGCCAATATCCTCCTCTTCAATTTTTTTAACAAAAATTCGTTGAACATGGCCGGATAACGATCGCCATTGACTGTAACGGCCACTCCTTGCTCATTTTCGAAAAAAAATGGCCCAATTATGCCTCTGGACCAAAATCCTCACCAAACAGTAACTCGTTTTGGGTGCGTCGGTTTTTCAATGTATGCGTGCGTGTTTTCTGTGCCCCAAATGCAACAATTTTGCTTGTTTACATACCCGACAAGATCAAAATCTTTTGGTGTAGGCTACTGCATGGCCAGCCGAGGCAGCCATTTGAATAAAATTATTTTCCATTATTAACCGGAAGGATTGTACTTTCAAATAAAAAATTAAATTTGAGAAAATATTCAGTAGTTTTTTTTAACGTTTTCAAAAAAAAAGTTATTTGGCGGACTCTTTATCACCACAATATTTACTCATTTCGTGGAATTGAAACCTTCATTTCTTTTTCTTCCATACTAGAGTACCGGTCGAGCTAAAAATTATAAAAAACATCTTTTTTCAGAACTCAGTTAATGTGTTTAAATATGAAGGGAAAAAATAAATGAGCTCAAACAGAAGAAATTTCGTGAAATAGTTCAGCATGCAATGAATAATACGGTGTTCAGATATGCACCTTTATTACATAAATCGCAATAAACGCCATTATTGAGCTCAATATTTCATATAAAGTTTCAATTAATTATTGCCCAACAAATACACAAATTGTTATAATAATGAGTAAAACGTAAAATACAGCACTGTCATAAGTGTGTTCAGTGAGCATATTACAATTAACCGAACACTTTCTGTTGATATTTGACAACTTAAATGTCAACAACGACAAACAAAGAAAGCGAAATAGAAACAATGTTGTTGAAACAACCAGCTGTTTTGTTTACCAGCTGATGAACTGTGGACTGTATGGGCGATGTTTATCCGGGAACTGTGTTGGTAATGATGTTGCGGTAATGGAGATCACCTCTTCAGAACTCGAACCGTCACTCTATTGCAATAATAGAAAATAAAGGGAAATGTATGGAAAAAATTCTTTCAAAATATAAAAAAAAATATCAGCACTTTCCTGATTTTGTCGCAAATGACTCACGAACAATTTCCCCCTTATTCACACACGAACAAATCTTTACGTATAGTGTCTCCTTTTTGTTATGTTGTTGGCTTGAATTTTATCTCTTCCTTTATTGCACGTAAGAAAAACCAATTGCATTTTTATCTTGTCTTCAGTCCAAATGTATACCGTTTTGTTTCTTATAAAACAAAATTATAGCTCCACTTTCTGGATTCTTTTCAAATTTTATTATTAAAAAAAATCTTTTATTTTATTTTTTTCACAAATTCACTTTTATTACAATTTTTTTGGTATCTATATTTTGTCTTTAATTTTGTATTTCAAATAGATTTTTTTTATAATATTTTTCGAATTATCACACAACATTATCATTGAACTTCTTAAGCAAAGTATTGAATTAAAATTATTGCACAAAACTTAAAACTTTAACAAATTGGACAAATTATGTTGCATCCCTTTGGATGTTACAAAGAAGAATGAGAAAAAATTAACAAAACAAAATTTTAATTCCAAAAACAACACTAATATTAAAATACCAAAAAGCTTTATTTTACACTGCAGCGCCCTCTGTTGCCAATTTGCCATCGTTTAAACAATCCTGTTTATGTCAGCAGGAATGGGAACTATTGATCGTCGGACATAAACATACCGGCGCCCTTGCAGTACTGCAACCAAAAAAGATGTCCTTTACCTAAAGACTAAAGAAAAGAAAAATTCAAAGAAAAAACTTTCATATTAGTTTCATGTTTCAAAACAATAAGAAACCAAAAACTTGACATCGTGCAGCAGTTCCAACTCTGATCCGTCAGAAAGAAAAAGTTAAAATTGAATAAGAAGCCTTCCGAAATAAGTGTCTTGGTCTAAGATTGGGTATCGAATTCTTGAGGCTTATTGTCCCTCTACTAAATGGGAACTAGAGCTTCCGACGAACTAGGTCTTCAGCTCACACGACCATGGAACGAACTAGGTCCACTGGTGGATTTTTAGGACGAACGAGGTCCGTTATTTTTCTGGGCTAGTGGACGGGTTATCCTCATCGATGCGTCAGTTTCCTAATTTAACCTTCCTAGGGACAGACGGACTAGGTCTATTGCCCGGTAATTGGAAGGTTTACCTTCAGCGGCCCGTATTCTCACACGTCCACCAGGTATGGTCGTGGCTCAATCAACCCGTCAATTTATCGCCTTCGACATCTTCACCTCTCCCGGATTTCCTCGGTGTACCATGACACTATGAGCTAAGTTGTTTTTCAAAATATTCAGTTCGTTGGAAGTATTACAAGCTGTCCAATCGGCTTTATAATTGTTCCACGTTTAGTTGCTAAATCCACAGTTCCTACGTAACCATTATTATTTAAACCTAAATTACGAATGCGACCTAAGCGCCATTCAGTAGTAGGCCCTATACCTTATCTTATTGCTGCTGTTGGCAATCCTAATTTTTTTTTCTGCAACTTGTCCGAAATAAAAGTTGCTTGCGAACCGGAGTCTATCAGAGCCCTAGCTCTAAATATTTGCCCTCGATGACAAACACCCTAAAAGAATCTGCCCATATGTGGCAGCAAAACAGTTTTGCACATCACAACCAAACTTTGCTGCATGACCAGAACTTGCCGCATCGAAAACGACAGGTTCCCGAGAGGATCCAAACACCTCCCGGTGCAGCAAAGGGTGATGTCGCAAATCGCAGATCGAACAATCCAAATTCCGCCTGCATTCATTCAATCTATGACCAACATCGAAACAGTCAGTACACAGGTTGTTCTGTTTTACTACCAAAAAACTTTGGCCAAGGATGAAAAGATTCTGTGACAGATTGAAACGCTCTCCAAACGAACGCTCAAACTTGCAGCTCCAAATCAGCTCTAAATAACTACCCAAATTGTAGTACAGCTCCAATGGTCACAAATATTGTCAAAAACAGTTCTACGATTCAACCTGAATAATATGCCGAGCTTGTATAAACGAAAATTATACCTACGCACCGACGGATTAATACAGGAAGATTTTCAGCTAACTAACAGCAACAAAAGTAGGAACCAAAAAGAATCAACAGAATGGTTGAGATTCTGTTCCACACTAATTCCCTCAACGAAATTAAAATCAAACAAAAATATCAAAAAATTAAATAAATGGCACCACAACGAAACTCGAAAATGTTCGCGCCTCGATCATAACTAATTTTGCGATAAACAACTAAAAACGAAATTATTCCAAAATTAATCAAAAGGTCATCGCGATCACCCTGTTATGCACGGCGTACTACCGCGATCAATTTAGTGCTTTACCGCAAACTTAACAAAAAGTAATAAATGTCCAATAAAACGGACATACATATATTCCAAAAATATTACGTACTTCGCGAAACTAGGCCAACAGGACGATTTCCTAATGGCCAATAACCCGATACTTATTACCGTGTCTCAAAATAAAAAAGGGAACAACAAAAAAAAAAATACAAAGGTGAAAAGGTAGTACCGAACACCTACTCATTTTCACTTTGTATTCCAAATCATACACATATATATGCAAATATGTATATAAATTTTTGTCAATGCAATAAATTTAATAAATTAAATTCAAAATTAAATAAATCAAATTTAAATCAAATAAAAATACCAAATCCAACTTGTTCAACAATTTTAGTCACAAAAAAAGTTGACTTAAATTACTTCAACTGCTTACAAAAATGAATAAATAAAAGAATAATATATATATACACAAATGTCGCTATGTTATTCTACTTCACTTTTATGCAAATTTAATCTGTTGAAAACTCCAGATTTTTAACTAATAAAAGTGAATAACATTTATTTACATTTCTGGTGGATTTGAAAAATTGTTACAAAAGATAATGTGCTTTGCTACTTAGCCAACGCACCGTCACCAATTATAACACCACCATTGACTTATAACCGATATCAAATTGGGTGGTTGAACTCGATTATCAACCGTGATCTTCACACCACAATTCGATATCTCAGTCACTTTTGACTTTATTATAAGCCAAGACACGTTGGTATAACAGTGTATACAAGAAGATTTTGGTTCTTATATTCAATATATTCACAAAGTGTGCCAATGCTATTGAAATTATAACACACCACTTTGTGATATATGCACTGTTATAAATTTTATATACTTGCAAAGTTTTGTTGTCTAGTCTAACAGAACTTTACTTGTATATAAAATTACCACCAAAAAATTCACAAAAATATAAAAGTAAAACAAAAACAACTTTACCTTATAATTTGAAGGTTACTTTGAAATTGTTGGTGTAGCGATGTAGTAAAATCCACAAAACAAAAAATGGTTCCAAATATCCGGGTCGTCTGGACCAAATGATAATTCGATGGACTGTATGGGGGGGGGGAGAAGAAGAACACACAAAAAAGGCTGTTGCTCCAGACACTAAAAAAAGAACAAAATTAAAATAGTTCCAACTGAAGCACAAAAAAAACACTCCTTTTTTGAGATGAATTTAATCACTTCAGACTGATTTTATTTCCTTGGAAAAGATAACACCGTTCACTTTTTGGTTTCCAAATTTTATTTTTTTTCTCTTTTTGGTTTTATTCTCCTTCACAGAATTTTTCTAACACGAAATGTTTATACATAGTTACATATACACAAAATTTAACACAATTTTAGATTAAATATAACAATTTATTTGGCTTAAGGCAAAATTGGTTGTATCCCTTTTGATGTTACAAGAAGAAGTAACAAAATTGTAATAAACAAAACAAATTTTTTTATTCCAAAAACAACACTAATATTAAAATACCAAAAAGCTTAATTTTACACTGCAGCGCCATCTGTTGCCAATTTGCCATCGTTTAAACAATCCTGTTTATGTTGAGTATGAGTTCAAGTCGCTGTGGGCAAGGGTGAGGGATTCCTATGAGGCCTTTGCCACAGGTGACGAGGAGGATTTGGAAGGTGACCGGGAAGCTGCACGTGAACTTTTTGGACACTGTAGGTTAGGATACATTACTGTTGCCTCATTAATGGGTGAACTTTCCCAAACCTTGGTCAACCAAGCTGGAATGTCATCGACACAGTGTCTCAATGGTCAAGGCAACGAGAACCGCATTCGACATAGCATGCAGCTACCCGCTTGTACCATGGAGGTGTTTCATGGGGATTACAAATCTTGGCCATCATTTCGCGACATGTTCACTGCTGTTTATGTGAACGGGGCCAACATTTCACCAGTGGAACAGCTCTTTTATTTGAGGCAGTTCACGCGCGGTGAGGCCTTAGAAATTGTAAAAAAATCTCCTCTCACTGCTAATGGATTCCAGGAGGCGTGGAACAACCTGAAGGACAGATATGAGAATAAGAGGATTTTGGTGAATTCTCAGCTAAAGGTTTTGTTTACTCTAGCACCGGTCAAATCCGAAGCAGCCCAGGATATCAAGAGATTGCAACGGGATATTAATAATTCGATATCGGCACTTAGGATGCACGATATTAATATCTCCAACTGGGATCCAATTTTTGTTTATTTGTGTTCCACCAGGCTGCCGGTGCTAACTTTGTCTCTCTGGGAACAGACAATCCAGAACAAGGTGGAGATTCCCAAATGGAAGGATTTGGATAATTTTTTGACATCACGGTTTCAATCTCTAGAAACTGTGTCTGAAATTCGAAATTTTGAACCAGTTGTTAGCGGTTCTAGGCCTGCCCCTGAAACTCTTCCTAATCCAAAAAGGGGAGTTCGATCCTTTTCCACTAAGCTGCATAGGAAAGTTTGCAAATATTGTTCGGGAGACCATTTGGTGGATACTTGTCCGAAATTTTTAGATTTACCTCCTGAGAGACGGTTTTGGGTCGTGAAGAGGTACAGTCTTTGTATCAATTGTCTCACAGGCGGTCATAGACTCAATGAGTGTAAGAGTACTGTTGGTTGTACGGTGTGCAAGTTGAAGCACCACACTCTACTGCATCGAGAGGTGTCTGGATCCTCTTCGGGCGTTTTGGATACGTCAAGTTCAAGCGGTGCAGTCAGGTCGAATGGTGAGGTTCAAAATTGTTTTGCTGCTACGTCAAGGCAGATACTTTTGGGAACTGCGGTAGTTGGTATCTACCACCGAGAAGAAACGTTTAGAGCTAGGGCCCTAATAGATTCAGGGTCTCAGGCTACCTTCATTTCGGAAGGGTTACAGAGGAGATTGGGATTGCCGGCGGTGAATATACATGCTAAGGTCTCTGGTTTGAATGGAGCATGTGCTGGTGCAGTCCAAAGACAATGTTCGTTTGTCTTAACTTCTCTGTCGGGCGATCAACCTCGTGTGGAGGCAATCGGTTTGGTGTTGTCGAAGTTAACCGGAATGTTACCCAGCTCGACTATTAACATATCGCGATCTGCAGCTTTTTCGGGGATCACATTGGCTGATCCTAAGTTTAATGAGAGCGATCGAGTGGACGTCCTAATTGGAGGCGACATTTATCCTAGCGTGATGTTGGAGGGTGTTAGGAAAAATCTTCTGGGGAATTTGATGGCCCAGGAGAGTATATTTGGTTGGGTTCTGACAGGGTCACTACCCGAACCGCGTTCCAATAGCTATACAACTCTCGTGTCATATTGCACTGAATTGGAATTGGATAAGCAGCTGGAGAGGTTCTGGAAATTGGAGGAACCTCCAAGACATTCGAAGATGTCGCCTGATGATGAGTACTGTGAGGAACATTTTAAGAAAACAGTACGTAGGAATTCGGCTGGGCGATATATAGTATCATTACCTATCAGGCCGCAGTATGATTCCCTGGCTTGCCTTGGCTCTTCTCGCCCAAGGGCCTACAAACAGTTTTTGCGGAACGAAGCTTCCCTACTTCGAAACCCATCTCTCAAATTGGATTATGATGCGGTTTTATTGGAATATGAATCTTTGGGTCATATGGCGAAGGTGAATTTTAAGGATGTGAGGGAAGGCGATTCGTATTATTTACCTCATCACGCGGTTTTGAAGCCTGAAAGCTCTTCCACAAAGGTTAGGGTCGTTTTCAACGCCTCTAGTAAAACATCTTGTGGATTGAGCTTGAACGACACCTTATTTACCGGGCCTGTATTGCAGAATGATTTGAAACTTTTGATTGTTAGATGGCGTTTTTACCGATATGTCTTTAACGGGGACATTGAGAAAATGTATCGGCAGATTCTTTTGGACCCTGATCAAGTAAAGTATCAGCGAATAGTTTTTCGTAAGGAATTGGATAAGGAAGTCGAGGATTTCGAGTTGAAAACCGTCACGTTTGGGGTAAATTGTGCTCCTTTTTTGGCAATAAGAACATTGCTTCAACTCGCGGATGACGGTAACTCGAAATGGCCTTTGGCATCGGAAATTTTACGCGAGATGATGTACGTGGATGATGCGTTAGCTGGGGCTCATGATGTTTCTGGAGCGATAGAGGCCCGAGACCAATTAAGAGCGGCGTTGACTTCCGCGGGATTCTCAATGCGAAAGTGGACCTCAAACGACAAGAGAATTCTTCAGGGATTGCCTTCTGATCACTTGTTGAGGGAAGATTTTTTGGAATTTGAAGATGTCAGCTCCATCAAAACCCTGGGCGTACGATGGAATGCCAGGTCTGATCAGTTCTTCTTCACGACAACGACAATCGATATTAAGGAGAATTTTACGAAAAGAGAGGTATTGTCGATTATAGCCAAGCTCTTCGATCCTGCTGGATGGTTGGGTCCGATAATTGTCACTGCAAAAATTCTCATGCAGAAAATATGGAGCGAGAAGACTGATTGGGATGCATGTTTGACCCCGGAGAGCCTTGCGAAATGGAAGCAATTTCTTAATGAATATAGTTTCATTAACAATATAAAAATACCTCGTTGGGTAGGTTTTCGACCCGATTATAATGTGGAGGTTCATGGGTTCTCTGATGCTTCGGAGAAAGCATACGGGGCGTGTATATACATTCGTATAGAGGATGATTTAGGTGCTATTCAAACCCATCTGTTGTTGGCTAAATCGAGGGTCGCTCCTTTGAAGACAATTTCGTTACCTAGGCTTGAACTTAGCGGGGCTGTCTTATTGACTGAGTTGATGGAAGCTGTGAAGGCGAATTTGAAATTTGACGCATCAAGAACAAAATTCTATGGGTGGACAGATTCTACCATAGTTTTAGCTTGGCTTCAAAAACCACCCAGTTCGTGGAAAACTTTTGTTGCTAATCGGGTTGCAAAGGTGACAGAGCACCTGAATAAGGCCTGCTGGAGGCATGTTCGGTCGGAGCAGAATCCGGCTGATTTGATAAGTCGAGGAGCTCGACCGCAGGATTTGGCAACGGACAATCTGTGGTGGCATGGTCCCCAATGGTTAGGTTATCCTACCGACGAGTGGCGTAATCCTATTCCCGAGGAATATGACACTAAGGAGGAAGAAAAGTGTCACATGGTTTTCTTCACTTATTTTAGGGAGTTCGATGACCTTTTGAATCGGTTTTCTTCCTATTCGAGGGCGTTGCGTGTGATGGCCTTAGTCTTTAGGGTTTTTGATAGAGAAGGTTCGCGTTGTGGTTCTTTGGAGATTACTCCACATGAAATCCAGAGGGTGAGGGGAAAACTAATAAAAATAGCTCAACGAGCTTGGTACCCTCAGGAATACCGGCGGTTGTCTGATGGAGAGAAGATTGTTGAAGGAGAACTTTTGAATTTAAATCCCTTTTTAGATGGAGATGGTTTGATGAGAGTCGGTGGCAGATTGGCTAATGCGGTGAACCTCAAGTACAACGAAAGGTTTCCGATTCTTTTACCGACAGCGAGTCGATTCTCTTATCTGTTGATCGATTTTATCCATCGGTTGACTTTGCATGGCGGAAACCAATTGATGCTAAGAGTCTTGAGAACCGAATTCTATATGCGCAGGTCTAAGAATTTGATAAAGACCGTCGTAGGGCGTTGCAGGACGTGTACTATCTATAGGGGAATGACTCAGAGTCAAATAATGGCAGCTTTACCTACGTCTCGTACAGTTTTCACTCGTCCTTTCGCTAGCACTGGTGTAGATTTTGCTGGGCCCTTTGACATTCGAAATTACACAGGCAGAGCGTGTCTTATAACGAAGGGCTACGTGTGTCTGTTTATTTGTTTTGCTACGAAGGCTATTCATTTGGAAGCGGTTAGTAATTTATCCACGTCTGCATTCTTGGCTGCTTTGGCCAGATTCATTTCTCGTCGTGGATACCCTACCGATATGTATTCTGATAACGGGACCAATTTTGTAGGAGCGTCGAAAATCTTAAGAAGTGAATTTCGGAATTTTCTTAAGGAATCAGGTTCCCAGGTCAATGCTACTTACGGACCTAGGGGGTTAACATGGCATTTCAACCCTGCTGGTGCACCTCATATGGGAGGTCTCTGGGAAGCAGGTGTCAAAAGTTTTAAACACCATTTCAAGAGGTTGGCAGGGAGCTTGAAATATTCTTTTGAGGAGTTCTCCACTCTCCTAGCACGTGTCGAGGCGTGCTTGAATTCGCGCCCATTATGTCCTTTAGCAGATAATACCGATTGCCTGGATGCTCTTACGCCAGGTCATTTCTTGATTGGTGGTCCTTTACTGTCCCCACCGGAATTGGAGATTGCGGACCCTTTACCCTCAATAACAAACCGATGGCAAAGAGTCAAGGCTCTAAACCAACGTTTATGTCTCCGTTGGAAGGAGGAATATTTGAAGGAGTTACAGAAGAGGAACAAGTGGAAGTGTCTAAGGAAAGACTTAGAGGTCGGTGATATGGTGGTCATCCGCGAAGACAACGTGCCTACCAATGAATGGCGCCTAGGTCGCGTAGTGAATTTGCATTCGGGTAAAGATGATCATGTTAGGGTGGTGGATTTGAAGACGTCACGTGGAACAATTACTCGACCAGTTGTGAAACTGGTAATTCTTCCGACATCTTCAACTTTACATATTTAATAATTTCAGCTAATAGTATCATGGTTTCGGCAAAAAAGTACAAGCGAGGCGACAATCAAAAGAAAATGGTATGTCGTGTGTGTTTGAAGAACCACCCATTGCGATTTTGCGAACGATTCTCGAGGGCAGACTATGATGAGCGAATGAAATTGGTGACTATCTACAAGTATTGTGCTGGCTGTTTGAGTCACGATCATACCTGGCGGACGTGCGTTAGTACGGGCAAGTGCAAGCGCTGTGGGGATATGCATCATACGCTGCTCCACAAGCCGGACACTAGACCTCGTTCGTCTGGTTCGAAGAAGGTCGCGAAATCGAAAGACGGTAAGCGCAATCGCCAAACGCCTGCTCGCACCGGTAATAAAGGACCTCGTTCGTCCCGAAACTCCGCCAGGGGACCTCGTCCGTCCAATAATCGTGAGAGCCAAAGACCTAGTCCGTCTAACGCTCTGGTTCCAAGTCGATCGAGGAACCTCCAATCTCATCGGCCAAGAGAAATATCTCGTTCAACAGTTGGTGAAACTTTACCATCTTCATCGTATACGTTAGCGGACAGCGTTCTTCTGAAACCTACCGCTGTTGTAAATATTGTAGCACATGGACGATACCTCACGGAAAGAGCTGTCATCGACCCTACTGCGGAGCGTACCCTCGTTTCTGAAAAGGTGGTTCGTCGGCTAGGTGCGAAAACAATCAGGGTTGGACGCTCAGAGCGGGTTCTTTTGGTAATTAGAGGTAACTACGGCAGCAGCGACACGGTCGAGACATATGCGGAGGTGCGAAGCAAGGTGGATGGTCTCACACCGTCAAGGTCGATGGACGGTAGGATAGTGGACGAGTTTCCGGGGCTACAACTGGCAGACCCAACGTTTTTTATAGCAGCCCCAGTTGGAATTAAGTTGGGCTGTGATGTTTACAGCAAAATCATTCGCAATGGTGTATTTGGTGGAACGATGGGTAAACCTTTGGCCCAGTTTTCTATTTTCGGCTACATAATTTCGGGATTGTGTTCCGTATAATACATAGGTATGCAACACATCGCTCGGATCCATGATACGTATTAAATATAATTTTCATTTATAGTTATAATTTCTTTATTCCCCTTAATGCAGCTGACGGATACCCATTGAAGTCCGAATCGTGAGCTGATGTAGTTTTAGTTCCATTTCTTTTGTTCATCGGAATTTGGAGAAATAAATTTAATTTGAATTAATATAATAGTTTTCTTTGTTCTTTTCGATTTCCTTTTAATATAGCATTCACTTGGAGTCATTTTCTTGATTGCAGTACTGCAAGGGCGGCGGAATGTTTATGTCCGGAGATCGAAAAATCCCTTCCCTGGCGATCAACCAGAAGAATCCTAACGTCCAATAGAGGGCGCCACATTAATTTAAGCTTTCTTGTATTTTTTTCTTTATACAACATAATGTAATGTAATTAGAGCTTTTGGGACTTTCTAACATTTCATTGTAACTTAAACTAACTTAGGCCTTTGAGTTATGAAATCCTTTAAAAAAGAATCATTCGTTTTGTTAACTTGCTTAAGTACAGATGTAAAACAATTATAATATAAAAGAAAGTTCAACATAATTGGATGAAATTTATATAAACTATTGTGAAATAAAAAAAAGAAGTGAAATTATACAAAAGAAAAGAAATATTACGAGAGAAAATATATTTGAAGTTAAAATAAAAATCCAAATACATATTTAAAAAGAAAGAATACCACTGGTGTTGTGATTCAGCTACGTTTGGAATCTGAAGTGAGTGGATACGAAAACAGCAGGAAGAGATTTATTTTGATTACAGACAAGATAAGGGACGAAATCGACAAAAAAACAGGAAAGTGTTGATTTTTCTTTTATATAAAGTTCGAAAGAGAATTTCTCTTGTATTTCGCTTTTTTTTGTTAGTACCAAAAATCTAAGCAGCAGTTTGGTTTGTAGGAGTCGGCACAACCTCCATCGTAATATCACCCCCCCATACAGTCCACAGATTAACATTTGAGGAAGGATTTCGAATTTCAGACACAGTTTCTAGAGATTGAAACCGTGATGTCAAAAAATTATCCAAATCCTTCCATTTGGGAATCTCCACCTTGTTCTGGATTGTCTGTTCCCAGAGAGACAAAGTTAGCACCGGCAGCCTGGTGGAACACAAATAAACAAAAATTGGATCCCAGTTGGAGATATTAATATCGTGCATCCTAAGTGCCGATATCGAATTATTAATATCCCGTTGCAATCTCTTGATATCCTGGGCTGCTTCGGATTTGACCGGTGCTAGAGTAAACAAAACCTTTAGCTGAGAATTCACCAAAATCCTCTTATTCTCATATCTGTCCTTCAGGTTGTTCCACGCCTCCTGGAATCCATTAGCAGTGAGAGGAGATTTTTTTTACAATTTCTAAGGCCTCACCGCGCGTGAACTGCCTCAAATAAAAGAGCTGTTCCACTGGTGAAATGTTGGCCCCGTTCACATAAACAGCAGTGAACATGTCGCGAAATGATGGCCAAGATTTGTAATCCCCATGAAACACCTCCATGGTACAAGCGGGTAGCTGCATGCTATGTCGAATGCGGTTCTCGTTGCCTTGACCATTGAGACACTGTGTCGATGACATTCCAGCTTGGTTGACCAAGGTTTGGGAAAGTTCACCCATTAATGAGGCAACAGTAATGTATCCTAACCTACAGTGTCCAAAAAGTTCACGTGCAGCTTCCCGGTCACCTTCCAAATCCTCCTCGTCACCTGTGGCAAAGGCCTCATAGGAATCCCTCACCCTTGCCCACAGCGACTTGAACTCCTCCTTCTGGATCTCAATGGAGAAGGTCGTATTACCTTCCTGAGGAGTAGCATTGAATTCCCTCTCAAAATCCAGGAATATTTGGGCAAATCTCTCAAAAGTCAATAATCTCCTCGACTTCGGCATCTCGATTATTATTTATCAATAGCAGCTAGCAACAACAACAAAGTGGAAACCAAAGGGAACTAACAGAATAGTTGAGTTTCTATTCCACACTATTCGAAGACTAATTCCCCAAACGAAATTAAATCGAGTAAAAAATTTCCAAAATTCAATAAATAATAAATTGAACCTGAACGAAACTAGAAAATGATCGCGTCCCGATTGTAATTAATCTCCTACCACACAAAATAAAAAAAAAAAAAAAAAAAAACGAAAAGATTTCAAAAGTTAAACCAAAGGTCACTGTGACCACCCTGATAACGTACTACCGCGACCAAATTAGCGCCTCACCGCAACTTAACAAAAGGTAATAAATGTCCAATAAAATGGGCATAAATTCCAAAAAAAAATTACGCACTCCGCGAAACTAAGCCAACAGGACGAATTCCCAATGGCCGATAACCCGATACTTATTATTGTTTCCAGAAGAAAACGAAATAATAAAAGAAAATACGAAGGTGAAAAAGCAGTTTCGTACAATTATCTGTTTTCACCGTGTATTCCAAATCATCAATAAATAAAAGACATAAATAAATTTTGTCAATGCAGCAAATCAATATTAAAATTCAAAATGTGTAAAATTTAAAATTTAATCAAAAATTAATTACAAAATAATAAAGGTAAATAAAACTGTCATAAATTATTTGTTAACCAATTTACCATATTTCAACCAATTTGTATAAAAAAAAATTTAATTCAAATTTTTCCTTAATTTAAAGTTGCAAATAAGAAATCAACTTTAAATAATTTAAATAATTACAAGAAATTAATAAATAAAGGAATGAAGAAAATCAAAAATAAATTTTATTACGTTATTGCATTTCAGTTTGTCGAAAGACTCAAACGTTTAATTCACTCAAAGATCTGTTAAAAAAAAACAGATCTATCGAGAATAGAAACAAATAACACCTATTTATGGGTATATCTATCATGTACTCGGTGGATTTGAAGGATTGTTATAAATGGTAACGTGCCTTGCTATTTAGCCACCGCACCATCACCAATTATAACACAACTATTGACTTATAACTGATATCAAATTGGGTGGCTGAGCTGGATTCCCAACTGGAATATTCACACCACAATCTGATATCCTATTCACTTGTGAGTCTATTATAAGTCAAGACACGTTGGTATAACAGTGCATAAAAAGAACACTTTGGTTCTTATACTCGATAAATTTACAAAGTGTGTCAGTGCTATCGAAATTTAACACACCACTTTGTAAATATATATGCACTGTTATAAATTTTATATAAAAGCAAAGTTTTGTTGTCTAGTCTAACAGAACTTTACTTGTATATAAAATTACCACCAAAATTCAAAAAAATATAAAAGAAAATACAAAAACAACTTTACCTTAAAATTCCAAGGTTACTTTGAAGATTAATTAGATGAAGGTCACACGACGGCAAACTACAACAAAAAAAAACACCGTTCCAAAAATCCAAAAAAACAGGTTCCAAAATCCGGTTCGAAGGACCAAATGTTAATCTGTGGACTGTATGGGCGATGTTTATCCGGGAACTGTGTTGGTAATGATGTTGCGGTAATGGAGATCACCTCTTCAGAACTCGAACCGTCACTCTATTGCAATAATAGAAAATAAAGGGAAATGTATGGAAAAAATTCTTTCAAAATATAAAAAAAAATATCAGCACTTTCCTGATTTTGTCGCAAATGACTCACGAACAATTTCCCCCTTATTCACACACGAACAAATCTTTACGTATAGTGTCTCCTTTTTGTTATGTTGTTGGCTTGAATTTTATCTCTTCCTTTATTGCACGTAAGAAAAACCAATTGCATTTTTATCTTGTCTTCAGTCCAAATGTATACCGTTTTGTTTCTTATAAAACAAAATTATAGCTCCACTTTCTGGATTCTTTTCAAATTTTATTATTAAAAAAAATCTTTTATTTTATTTTTTTCACAAATTCACTTTTATTACAATTTTTTTGGTATCTATATTTTGTCTTTAATTTTGTATTTCAAATAGATTTTTTTTATAATATTTTTCGAATTATCACACAACATTATCATTGAACTTCTTAAGCAAAGTATTGAATTAAAATTATTGCACAAAACTTAAAACTTTAACAAATTGGACAAATTATGTTGCATCCCTTTGGATGTTACAAAGAAGAATGAGAAAAAATTAACAAAACAAAATTTTAATTCCAAAAACAACACTAATATTAAAATACCAAAAAGCTTTATTTTACACTGCAGCGCCCTCTGTTGCCAATTTGCCATCGTTTAAACAATCCTGTTTATGTCAGCAGGAATGGGAACTATTGATCGTCAGACATAAACACCAGCTGTCAAACGAATACTGGATAAGTAGCTGAACTGCGTATATCATTATGCCTGAACACTTAAAATATTGTACTCAATTAAACGAATATTGACTCAATAAAAGTTCATAGTATAAGATAGTGTGTTTAAAGATTTTTTAAACATTAAAAACTGCAACTAAATTAAATTAAAAATATGTAGTGATTATTACTTCCAATGATCCTAAACATACTGCTGCTGAAGCAAAAGTGTGAGTTGCTTACGAAATTCTCCACAGACTCAACATTCTTCCAAAAGGTCCGAAGAAAGTATTTAAGGGATCATTTGGAAGAACTATTGATAAACAAATAGAGTAAATAGAGTGCTTAATCTGAAGGGATATCCTTAGGGATAACATCTTTGGATTATTGAATTTTAAATTTACTCCCTTTTCACAAATTATTGCGTAAAATTCATAAAAATGCTTACATATGTTGCGCTCTGTAGGTTAGGTTAGGTTAGGTTAGAGGACGTGTACTTGTCAATTAAGACAAGTACAGTACCCGGAGGTCGAATTGACCCATTGTACAACGTCCTAATTTCTCACACCACTTATGTCGTGTGTGTTAATTTTATACATGAGTGGTGGGACCTACAGTTTAAAGTCGAGTCCGAACGACAGATTTTTATTTATTGAGAAACTTTTCATGGCAATTTTTATTTACTCCCAGAGTTTTTGCCAGAAATCTATTGAGAGGAAGTCGCCGAAAAAATACTTTTTGTATTTTGTCTTTTATGCCTGGCCTGGGGCTCGAACCCAGGCTTTTGCGTCTAATAAGCGAACACACTACCTACTAGACTACGGCGCTCTGTAAATGAATAAAAAAATAATTAAATGTTCTCTGGAAGAGTCATTTAAACAAAGTAAAATAAAATAATAAAAAAATTCTTCTAAGATTTCGTTCTTCTTTGAATTTTTTTATTCATTTTAATCAATTAACTTTACAAATACTGTTTCTGCGAATACACTCTAAACTCATAGAGATTACTGTTTAGCAAGATTTCTATGTCAGCTACAGTCGTTTACTGAATCGTTTATTAGGCAAGATTAAATGAAATTTTTGCCAGTAATGAAACCAACAACGCCTTTGACATTTTGAAATAGTTTTTGACATTGATTTCATGAATGTATGCAATCAAGACTTCTTTAGGATTATTTATTAAAACTTTCCAAATTCATACATTTCTTAACCAGGCCAGAAATCAATTAATGTATGCAGCTATTAAGGGGTGTGTTCAAAAAGCAAAAACAAATTTTAGAACTTCGTAAGATATGTACCTATGGTTAATCCTCTGTTTTTGTTTAATGTTTATTTATTGTACATAAAGTGCACAGCAAAAGCAAAATTCTAGGTCCCCTAATATATTTTAGCAATTTCCTGAATTTTAAACAACAATATGTAAAAATAATTGATCTTTTTTATATTTAGTTTGTTCATTTATTACTGTTTTATTATAAATCAAAAATTGTTTTAATGTTTTTACAAACGAAAATAAAATAATAAAAAATTTCCGGTTTTCTTTTTATCGCAAAAATATTGAAGAATTCAGAGTAAACTTTAAATTCCAAGGCCCAGTATATTTAAATGTTATCGCATATCGCCATTTAGTTAAAGTACTTAATTTATGCTGTTTGGCATTGAATCTATCAGTTTATGTTTTCTATTCATATTTCCCGCTATCCACTTATGAGCAAGATTTTCAATTGACTTTTCCTTGAGGTTTAATGGACCGTCTTCCAAATGTGGCAAATACTCTTGGGGCCATACTTTGTTCCAGCTTGTGGGGAATTTGGTAGGCAAATTAGATCTTCACATTAGCAGCAATATGATTGGGTTCATTAACTTGCTGGAAGTAATAATCATTACGAAATCGTAGTTCTTTCAAACGTTAGGTGAAGTCGTTCTTTATAATACGTAAATACTCTCACTTATTTATTATTTCTGCAATAAATTACAAACTACCCACGGTACACATACCCACAGTATTGCACTACCGAGGCCATTATTTTATTTTAACATATTGTTACATTTTTACATTTTTAAAAAGTTTAAAATATGAGTTCGTTGATTGCAAACAAAATAAAAACAAATATGTTCTTAGTTATAAATAAATCCTTTATTGTCCGTACAATTCCGTGTGCCACCTTTGCCAACTTGATTTAAACAACAACAAATTGCTTTATTTGTTATTCTTCTTTACACTCTTCCGCGTACACACTAACAATCGTTCGTTAGATCTTTAAAACGGAGATCTTCAAAACACAATTATTCTCTTCACACGCAACGTGTCTTCACACAAGACAGACTGAATTCTTTCTGATCCCGTTGCCTGCTTTGCCTTGCTCTTTATATCGCAGGGTAAACAGTCTGATGAATGCTCTTGAAGGAGAATGACTTCGCCTTTGCGAAATCTCAATAAATGTAAACATGTTTTTACGTTATTGTTGTTTGTGTATTTTGTTTACGTTTGTCCTTCCAGTGTTATTGTTGTTGTTCACCTTGTTTGTCCCTTTTATATACTGATGTTCTTGCAAAATTATGTTTATTCGTTGATCATGTAAACAAGTCCATTGTTTTTGTAGTTTTTGTTTATTTTCGTAACAATATCATGAACCACAATCTTCCGTGCTTTTAAAACGTTTCGTTATTTATAGGAAAACTATGTCTACGTTTCTTGTTTAAGAAACATTCCAATAAAAATGAAAGCGGAGTTAAGTGTGTAAGGAAATTAGTTTGAAAAGATTAAAAATACTGAAATATTTTGCTTGATTGTCTTAATTGTTAATCAATTATTTATCATACAAGTGTCAATCCGGAGTTCTGAAAATCTGTTAAAAATAACTTCTTATCTTCTATGAAAAGGTTAGAGGTACAAATTTGTATATCTAAGTGCCCTAATTCAGTTAACATAAACACATTACTATGGCAATAAAACAGGTGTAACATTTAAGGATATTAAAACTTTATAATTATTGTTTAAAAGTTAAAATAAGTTTTGCTATTGAAATGAATTTTATTATATCCTCATCAAAAACTTGGAATGAAATTAAAAATTTATTTATCTTGTGATGTGCAATCAGAAAGTTAATCACACTGCTTTAAAATTCATATCAGCATAATCGTATCCATGTACATACACACATATGATATCCTTGCGAGTATACATACAGTCATGCACAAAAGTCTAAATACTCCCAAACAAAAAGTAGGTTTGTGTGTAGCTTTTAGTTCACAGGCTCAGGGTAAGGTAGACCCCCGTTATCAGGATCCGTTAGTGGTGGGCTTAAACCACTCCGAGCTTCGGATGAAAGCGACCAGTTCCTTTAGTGATATATTCGCCACGATGCGGCCAAAAACCGATAACGTCTGTCTCGAATTACAGGACACTCACATAAAAGAGGTTATACCAATTCCATTCCCTCCACATCATGGCAGCTTGTGCAGTAATCCTGGTGTGTCAGACCGAGTTTGTCAGCGAAGCTGAGTTAGAATGCGAACCGTTCTCTTGTCAAACTCAAGCAGCTGCTTGAGTTCCTGCTGTACATTACTGGATACAACAGCTTTGAAGTGCGGTAACCAAGTATGTTGGTTTGTTGAATCCCATGCTGCATCTAAAACCCGGGTGATTCGGTTATACTTCAAGCAGTATTGAAGCGTGCCCCACCTTACATGGTCTAAACATATTCCAGAACCTAAGCCTAAGTGAATTTCTAAATGCCATTAGGATATTAATTATAGGTTAGGTTAGAGTGGTAGATTTGATACCAAAAGCTCACTTGAGCACGCATAGCAGCCCGTTGGGATGCCACAGGTAAACGCAGTCCCTGTACTGACCAAGTCCCCAAAACCAGGAAAGAAGAAGTTGAAGCATGACTACTCCACGCTGGAAAACCAGCCCGAAAGCTTGATAAACGAAGCTATATCCTTGATATCATTAGACGATAGCTCCGTCAAGCTGACAAGGATTGGAGAGCCAAATAACCTATATCTGCATCACGCAAGAGATAGGCATTGACAAAGAAAGTGGAAACAATCTTCTCTTCCTCAGAGGATCTACACCCAAGGCAAAAGTCATTAAATGGGATCTGCATACTTTCAGCGCGTCTTCCCATAACACAACGAACTGTAAGCATGGTCACTGTGATCGAGATGATGTTACGACCAAGTCCAAGTAACTGGTTGGTGCGCCTTCTATCCATTGGGGGCCTATTGGTGAAGCAGGTCTCCTAATTGAACCAAGATAGGTTGGTGTCTCGAAAGAATTTCCGCGCGATGGCCAGCTTGAAAGTGATATTCTTCAGTCGATTGAAGAAGATTCCTGGAGTAGAGCACCAGTCCTGGCGAGCTCGTCGGCTCTGCAGTTTCTCGGAATGTCACAGTTCCCGGGGACCCAGATAAGTGTGACACTTAAGCGCCCAGAAAGAAGGTTTAGACCTGGAGTTATTCACAACGCCTGACTATCATAAAATATCGAGATGCGGGAGAAAGGAACACCGTATACGAGAATCCATCGAGCAGCCCGGTAGATGGCACTGAAACACGCTGCAATAGTCCGATATTAATTATAACATTTCAGTTAAAATTTTAACTGGAAAAAGTGGAGAAATAATATTAATTATGGGTTCAAGAAACAAAATATCGTGCGAAGTTAAAAATTTGGTATTTAAATTCAGAAAGAAAGAAATGACATCTTATAATCGAATAGCAAAAATTCAAAATAACAATTGTGCCGTCGCAAACCTCAATATATCAGATTTATTCTTCAGAAAATTCGGAACAGAATAGATATTTCAAAGTTAGCTAAAGCTATTGCCTAAAGCTCAAGAATTTCTAATATCCGGGAACTGGATTTTTTTAATATTTTTTATTATTCTTATGATTCTCCGTCGTGATTTTTGTTTCTTGTTATTAAAAATAATTTTGAAATTTTTTATTAAATTATTGAAGATATGTAGAGTTTTGTCTATGACTGTACTTCGAAACTGTCTGTCACAGAATTTTTGTATTAATCAATCATTCATTCATTCATTATATCCTTTTTGGTTTGTAGTTTAAATTTCAAACAAAAAAGTTATACGTTTAACAGAAACTGACAATAAGGATATCCTATTCAAATTCCAAACCGAAATGTATTGGTATATGTATGTATGTTTTGTCATGTTTTATGGTTTTAACTATTTCACAGCAGAAATGGCTACAGGTAATACAATACAATCAGAAGCCTTTACATCCCAGAGTTTTACTGAAACCAAATTACAAAATATAATTAAACATACATACTCTTATTTGTTAGGTTTTCAAACAAAAACAACAAAAATTGCGTTACAATTTGACAGTGTAATTAACATTGTTAAATACTATTTACGTTATTCAAATTAGTAATACGACACGAAAGATTGTGATGAAAAACAAAGGGGAGGACGTAAGGCAAGGGAAGCAGTAGATACTGGGTTTTTAGAAGCTTGGACCGATACCAATAGAATGCTAGTTAATAAATCCCATGTTCTAGACCACTACAACTTTTAAGGGATATTAACTGAAAAAAATGATGGCGAATTGCAAACACATTGAGATATAAAGCTAATACTAAACGGAACATTTCACAGAACCATTTCATAGATCGGCAGCAAGTCTTCAACATATTTGTCTTCAATACTAGGGGAGCAATTAATCTAAAACTCTATAGCTGGGTGCCATAGAGATATCACTTCCGACTTTATACGTAAAGTTCAACAAGGTCCCTGTTCTTGCGAATAGACTTCGCTTATATAGGGCGTCGAAAATAGTAAAACACTATCAATTTACGGAAGGAATTATAAAGCTGTTCCTAAAAAGTTAACTTGTCTGATTCCGTGAACTGGAGAACAATCACGTTATGGAGTATGGTAAACAAATTGATTACTCTCATCATTAACATCCAGCAGGCTAGTTGTGATTAGCTCTGGGGTGATGCACATTATAATATTGTTACGAAATTGGAAATGGTGATACATCTTTTAACATTAAAATGATAAACAAAACTACAAAAAAAACAATGGACTTGTTTACATAATCAACAAATAAAGAAAAATATAGCAACAACATCAGTATAAAAAAATGGATAAACGAGTAAACAAAAAGCAAAAAGAAATATTACCAGAATAAATATAAACAAACTACACAAACAACAGTGAAACAACGATGTTTATATTTATGGAGATCTCGGGAAGGCGAAGCCATGAATATTCGACTTCAAGATCATTCATCAGACAGTTTACTTCGCCATATAAAAGGCAATGGGATCAGTAAAAATTCAGTCAGTCTTGTGTGAAGACACGTTGCGTGTGAAGAGAATAATCGTTGTTTGAAGATCTCCGTTATAAAGATCTGTCGAACAATTGTTAGTGTTTACGCAGAAGAGTGTAAAGAAGGATAGCACACAAAGCAAATTGTTGTTGTTTATATCAAGTTGTGAGCAGTGGCACACAGATTTGTGCGAGCAATAAAGAAGAAATTTATTTTTATAGCAATCTACGAGCTCATATTTCAAACGCTTTTAAAATGTAAAAACGTAACAATATGCAAATTGAAGTTGAGTATAAAATTCATCGAGATTTCAGAAAAAAAATTAATTCGGGATGCAACTTACTTTTTTACTTAATTTATCATTACATCCATATAGTCAGTTTAGTATTTTTATTATTTTTTAAATTTTTAGGTTAGGATATCTTGAAAACCTCGAGCAATGAAGCAATTCGGATTCGGTTTCAGCTCACTAAAACATATAAAACAGAAAGAATGTTCATAAGAACATAGAACATTGAACATAGCAATACCATCTACAGTACAGCTGCCATTCGAGCACACGGCTCTAATGGGATTATATCGAAGATAGTATGAAATTTTCTGAGGAAGTTAAATCAGTTAGGTATGAAAAATAATTCTGGGTCATGCGTCAGGCGGGAATTTTCGGAAATGGGCAAACAGAAGTCGCCGTAGCATGGTAAATAGTGTGTTGGCTTATTAGACATAAAGCCACGGTTTAAACCCCAGGTTTACACTTCAAGTCCAACAAAACGAAATATTAAAAAGTATTTGTTCGGCGATATCCTCTTAGCAGATTTCTGGCAAAAACTCTGACAGTAAATAAAACTGCCAAAAAAAGTTTCTCAAAACTCTGCCCTTTGGAGTCAACTTTAAACTTTAGGGCCTACCACTTATACATGAAATTATCACACACAACTTAAGTGTTGTTATGACCAATTATGGTTATGAAATGGGCAAGTTTGCGAGGTGGTGAGCCTTCGTGACCAGAACCCTTCTATGGAGTGTGAGCGAATGTCTGCAAAAATATATGCTGAACGAAAACGAAGATAAATGGAGACAAAGGCTTTTCTCAAGCCAAGTCATGCATTAAATCGTTCAATTTGAGATATGTATTAAACTGTCTAGGAATAATCTGAGGTCGGTAATTGGTTTTTTGACAGTGCACTGTGAACTTGGGATAAACAACAAGTAGTTTCTGGATTTGGTGGGAGATTGATGCATCTTGGGAAAGAATACCTGAGAATTGCCGTTGTTGACCCCGAGCACAATCATGAAATTTATGAGGACAATAAGCTTGGAGGATACTTTATAGAGATACCCTAGTAAGTTTGGGTGGAGTGCAATAGATCGCATGGTCGTAATTCAAAGGCACCTCTTCAGGACGATGATAACAGTAAAGAAGGGTCTGGTTCGGGTTTTTCGTTTCTTGAAATTTTGTCGGCATGTATTACTACGATTATAAATTGAACAATTTCGAATGCCATTAAAGAAGGCTGAATAGATATTTGATTTTGATTGGTAATACTATGTTCCAGTTTTTATTGAGTCAATATTCGCTTAATTGAGTAAAATATTTTAAGTGTTCAGGCGTAATAATATACGCAGTTCAGCTGCTAAGTCAATATTCATTTGATAGCTGGTAAATAAAACAGCTGGTTGTTTCGACAGCATTCTTTTTGGTTTTTTGTTGTTTTTTTATTTTTTTTTTGTGTGTCGTTGTTGACATTTGAGTTATCAAATATCAACAGAAAGTGTTCGGTTAATTGTAATATGCTCACTAAACACATTTATGACAGTGCTGCATTTCCAGTTTTACTCAATATTATAACAATTTGCGTATTTATTGCGCTATAATTAATTGAAACTTTATATGAAATATTGAGCTCAATAATGGAGTTTATTGCGATTTGCGCAATTTTATTGAGTGCCATTTGGTATTTTAATCAATTTGATAGGGTTTAACAAAAATTGACTTGTAAATTGAAGCGTCCATGCTTATGATTTATAGAAACAATTTGAAAACTTTTAAGCATTTTTTCTGGTATTTTCAAATCTGTTGGACAACACACTCGTTTGCCTTAAAAATATAACAGTTCTTTTATCACTCTCTTCATAACACATTTTTCATTGTGAATACTGGGCAAAAGGTACAATCTTTAAAACGTTTCTGTTTCCTGCTGTCATTCGGATTTCGTAGAAAAATTGGTTTCTTTTGCTTAAGGAACCGTTTAAATTGCATTCCATTGAAAATGATTCAAAAGTAACAAAGTATCATCATTATAAATATGTATGTATACATATGTACATCTCTTCATTTACATATTCAAGTGTCTCTGAGTGTTTATGTGAGTTACAATGATTCCTTTTCGGATTTTAGGGTTCGTTTATAAAACCATTGTTGTGGTTGAAATTTTCCGACGGCTCGTAGATGTATTCATTCATGTTGCCTTTTCTTCAATCTGTTAGTTTTCATATTGTTTTTGTTTTTTTTTTTCAATCTTATCTCAAGAAGTATTTCCTATAGTTGATGATATTGTATACAATTTATTTTGTGTCTGTTTTTCTTGTATGTTGCAATCGAGACTTTCATCATCAACCTTTTGTTTGCAAAGGAAAAAGTAAACACCTCAGGTAGGACTTAAAGTGTATTTTCCGGCAAGTGAAATAAAAACCTCATGAAATGGAATAAAAGAAAAATGAAAAAGTTGTTACAATTTGATAAATTTTTAATTTATACCAAAATATGTTGCTGATAAAGTTCGTTCTGTTTGTACTTTAATCAGGTAAGTGCTTGCTGTTTTTTTTTTATAAACTTGCGACTCTCACTTCAAAGACATGGTTTTCTCCATGTCGACAGATCATCGGCGAAGTAGCAGCTTTATTCTACATACGTACATACAAAATCGGTAATTAAAACCTTTAGCCAGGAATACGACCTAGTTTCTCAGACCACTTATGTTGCGTGCGTTAATTTTTATACATGAGTAATGGGACCTACAGTACAAAGTCGACACCGAACGACAGATTTTTGAGAAACTTTTCATGGCAATTTTATTTACTCTCAGAGTTTTTGCCAAAAATCTGCTGAGAGGAAGTCGCCGTAGAAATATTTTTTATATTTCCTTTAGTTGGAAATACCTGACCTGGGATCTGAACCGAGGCCTCACATCTAATAAGCCAACACACTACTTACTAGACCTCGGCGACTTGTAACAGTATTATTCTGCACAATGAAAATTCATTTGAAATATGCACGATGTAAACTGCTAGTATGACCAACTCAGCACCAGAATAGCCTAATCATACATACATACTTAATAGGTCATTTCAACCCTTCAGTCAGGATTACGATCTAGCTTTTCACACTACTTATGTTGTGTGCGTTAGTTTTATCCATAAGTGGCTGCATCTATTGTTTATAATCGAATCCGAATGACAGATTTTGAGAAACTTTTCATAGCAATTATATTTACTCTCAGAGTTTGGCCAGAACATTAAGTCGCCGAACAAATATTTTTTCATATTTCATTTCCTTCGAGATGTCTCCTCACGTCTAATAAGCTGACACGCTACCTACGAAACTAAAGTGTGGTTGTGAATGAGCTCTTGACAAAAATATCTGAGGCTGACATCGACTGCAAAGGATATGCAGAGTATTGCCAACATTCAAATAGGTTTTGAGAATGAGAATTGATGATGCACTACGAATTGCCTGATAATAAGCCTAGGCAAAATCACTAAAGTGTCATTTACAAGAAAAATGAATGAAAGAATAATCGACTCGAAATGTTGGTTATATCCCCAGGAATTATGTAGTAAAAGCATACCATGATGGCACGACCAATAAGCACAACATATCTGAAAGTGGATAAAATAAAGACGGACAAGATGCAGATATTGTTAGTGTGTTAGTATAATAGGGGCAATGGAAAAATGCCTTACAACGGCGTTAAGAACTCCTTTAGATTCATGTCTATTGCATATATTAGTATGGACTATGAGCTTTGGCACAATGGTTTAAATAATGGCAGGCAAGTCCAACCCAAAATGCCTTAGCGAATTTCGGGAATCTAAAAGATTCTTTCTTAACTGTCGTATGTGCAGGATCAGTAGGGTGTATGGTTTTTGGAAATACTTCGCAACGTAACTTAGTAACAGAAAATAATGGAAAGTGCATACTCTTTTTAAAGCAAAAGTGTTTTTAGTAACAAAATAAAATATTCCGACACAATGGCGAAACTTGTGGATATCCTCCAAGCGGAAGTCGTTGCCATCGAAAGATGTGCAAGTCAGGTTGACATATGAGCACTCGGCTTTTACAAGGTAAGTAAGAGAATGGTATGGAATTGTCTGGAGAATTTTAATCAGCTATGGAGGCAAAATAGGGCTCCCCCTTTGCTGGGCGCCAGGTCATGTAGAAGGAGAAAAACTTTCACTTATCTAATGAGGACCCATTTGTGGAGTTGAAAAGGTATACGCCCCACAAAGGCATATAACAAAGGCAAAGTCTCTTCCTCAACCAAATGGGGCAGTCAAAACTTTTGTTGGGAAATTACAATAATGGCACATCTGTGTCATGCGTCAGACTCTTCAGGAATAATCTGAACACGGTAGCTGGTCTTTTGAAAGGGTGAAAATAGGGGTTATCTCGAATTAAACAAATAAATTCTGTGATGATGAGAATGAATCATTAGAACACATTTTTGGAATCAGGGAGGTATTAATGTATCCCAGATGGAAACACCACAGTGCATATTAGCAGCTTATTGTTACCGAGCTCCATCCTAAAGCCTGTCGAGGCAATAAGCATGCAGGAGATATACAATAAAGTTTGAGAGGAGTAAAACTACAATAATAATAACTCATCGCTCCATGACACTGGAAATGTTAGTTAATCGTGGCTTAAACTTCATTTTTTTTATTTAACCGAGATGGTAACATTTAGAACAATGATTATGCGTGAAATTGCAGAACAAATAGATGACCATTGTCACCTTTTTTAATGCTTTTGACACAGCAAAATTTTAAGTATTATAAACACAATATTAATTAATATTTTTAAATGCTTTTAATTTAAAACAAATATTAATTTTGTTTTTAATTCACACACAACCAAACGGATTGGTTCTTCAAACAACGTTTAATTTTATTATGTTGCACTATATACGTAAATAGAATCATAAATATTTAATCACAATTATCAATTTGACTTTTATTGAACAGACATTTGTGGTTTATAATTATGGAAAATAAGAAATTTATCGAAATAATGATGGAAATTCATTTAAGATAATTCGAAAAATAATTATTTAAATTGTTAAATAAATATTGGACATACACATGCATTTCAACTGAAGGACGTTTTTTAGTAAAGTTTGATGGTGAGATGTATGTATAAGAGTAAAATGGTTTGACAACTGTGTTGCTGTTTCACATGGGAAAATAAAGAATTTCTAAAAGCCAAATGTTACGAAAATGGAAATGGTGTTTTGCTTTCACATCTTTTAAATTGTAAACAAAAGCCACAAAAAAACAATGAACTTGTTTACATGATAAACAAGTAAACAAAAATATACCAACAAAAAAACCAGAATAAAAAAGGGGTTAAACAAGTAAACAAAAAGACAACAACAACACTGCACTATCCAACGTAAACAAAATACACAAACAACATTTACATTTATAGAGATTTCCAGAAGGCGAAGTCATCCTTCTTCAAGATCATTCATCAGACTGTTTATCCTGCGATATAAAAGGCAAGACAAAACAAGCAACGGATCAGAAAGAATTCAGTCAGTTGTGTGAAGACGCGTGTGAAGAGAATAACTGTGGTTTGAAGAACTCTGTAAAGATCTAACGAACAGTTGTTAGTGTGTACGCGGAAGAGTTTAAAGAAGGTTAACAAATAAAGCAAATTGTTGTTGTTTAAATCAAGTTGTCAAAGGTGGCACACAGAATTGTGCGAACAATAAAGAATTGATTTAAAGCTAAACCCAAATATATTTTTATTTTATTTGCAATCTATGAACTCATATTTGAAACGTTTTTAAAAGGGTAAATACGTAACAATACTCCTCTCCAACAAATATTAAAAATTTCAATTTTATCCAAAATCTTTGTTTTATTCGCAAACAGACTCCAACTTTAAAGCCTCTGTATAAACTTCGGAACGGTACTGCTTCTAAAGACACAAACGTATATTGTCACATATTTAATGAAATTTTAATTACAAGTTTTAATTAAAACTCTATCCCCTGAAGGGAAATATTTATTCCATTTCTCCTACAAGTTTTCTGTATGTTCCTGCACTAAGATAAACACAGTAAAGATAGAAAAGAAAAATGTTGCAGTTTAAGTATACTACATCACTATATGGTGTTTTAGATAAATATCAAAATAATGTATGGCAGGCAGTTAAATATTTCTAATATTAAATAAAATTGTTTTAGCCTTGGGCCCTATTTTATTAAAATATACATTGTCTTTAAGAAAAGTGACAAAATAAGCCAGAAGAATAAGAAATTTAGCACAAACATTACAAAATTCTGTTTGAACACGAGAGATAAGCAACATTAAATAGAAGAAATTGAACAGTTCAAGAGTATTTAAAATTACGTTGAAGCTAACTTTTAGAAAGGTCTCGTCATATTCGTCCACTTGGTTGTCGGTTGACAATGATAGATATATAATAGAACAGATAAGTAGGCGGTCAATGTTAATTTAACCTTGTGAATCATTGAGATTTGGACTGATATAATATAATGGCTTACTATAATACCTAAATAAATCTATCCCAGAGGTGGGATGTCTATCCTGATTACCAGTTATTCGGATATGAAATGAGTGTATTTTGTGAAAATAACACAAACATTTTTAAAATTCGTTATTAGAAATTGAAGTCGTCGTAGTCTAGTAGGTAGTGTGTTAGCTTATTAGACATGAGGTCGCGTTACAGAACCCAAGTTAATCATCTCGAAAAAAAATAAAATATAAAAAAATATTTCTTCGGCGTTTTCCGCTCATAAAATTTCAGTAAAAACTCTGAGAGTTAATCGAAAAGCCATGAAAGGCTTCTCAAAAGTCCGTCGTTCGAAATCGACTTTAAAATGTACGTCACGCCACTCATGTATGAAATTAACGCACACAATATAAGTGGTGTGAGAAGTTAGGTCTTAATCCTGAGTGAAGTTTGTTACCCCACGAAGAACTCAGAGTAAATTTAAAATTCAAAGACCCAATATATTAAAATATCATATGCAATTTGCCGGCATACATTTGGGAACAAGAGTTCCAAATGATCTCCTAAGTACTCTCTAGGAGTCATTTCGGGACTTTGTGCAAGAGTATTTAGCCTGTGGAGACTTCCGACCTTTTGATGAATTATTTCTTTTAGTGTCATTCGCATTAAATTTATTTGTTACATATTTTTTATAACCGTAGGCCTTAGTAGTAATTACACGGTGCGGCAATCGTATAGTTCAGGTTTTTGTTGAGTAGAACTCAAAAATATTTTTTTTACATTTCTCGAACTCTCCAAACTTGTTTTATTTGACAAAAACTGTTTTTTTGATCTTTTCAAATTATTGATTACCAATTAGGTTTGAACCTATTTTAAAAATCCTGTCTTTTAAAAAGGGATGAGATTAGTCTTTCCAACTGTAGACATAAACATTTAGATCAAACTGTTGAGTTTTGATGAGGTAAACATGGAAAATATTACTTTTTTCTTTTTATTCCAAGTTTAGCCATTCCTAATTGCAAAATTTAAATAAAAACTATAAAACAAGTGGCGATATTCTTAAAGTACATTTTCTTGTGAAGAGGTTGACACTTCGTTTGACAAAAAATTACAGTATTTATAACAGCTGAGTCATATTTTTTAAATATGTTGTGTAATGAACTTTAAGTTAAAAATTTTCACAAATTTTGATGGATCTTAAGTGTTTATTGAAATATGTTTCCTTTTTGGTCCAACCACTGGAAGTTGGCTAATGTTTGCGCAAAGCGAAGTTATAATAAGCGAAATTATAAAAACGCAAATACTAGACGCCGTCAGTAGTTGTTCAAACGTACAAAACGCAAATCGTCAGGTAAACAATCAAGATCCATCAAAAATTTTGAATAATTCAAACTTAAATTTCATTTGAGAAGAGAACTTATTGTTACGTTTTTACCCTTTTAAAAACGTTTAAAATATGAGTTCGTAGATTGCAAATAGAAGTAAATTTGTGTTTAGTTTTAAATAAATTCTTTATTGTTCGCACAATTCCATGGGCCACTGTTCGCAACTTGATTTGAACAACAACAATTTGCTTTATTTGTTATTCTTCTTTACACTCTCCCGCGTAAACACTCTAACAATTGTTCGTTAGATCTTTACAACGGATATCTGCAAACCAAGATTATTCTCTTCTCACACAACGCGTCTTCACACAAGACTGACTGAATTTTTACTGATCCCGTTGCCTGCTTTGTATTGCCTTTATATCGCTGGGTAAACAATCTGATGAATGCCCTTGAAGGAGGTTGAATTTGCCTTCGTGGAATCTATATAAATGTAAAGAAGTTGCTTACGTTATTGTTGTTTGTGTATTTTGTTTACGTTTTGTCCTTGCAGTTTTGTTGTTGCTTCTTGTTTACTTGTTTATCCCTTTTTTATACTGAAGTTGTTGCTATATTTTTGTAAACTCGTTGATCATGTAAACAAGTCCATTGTTTTTGTTTTTGTAGCTTTTGTTTATTATTTTAATGTTGAATGATGTTATTTAATGGAAAATGGTGTTATTCCATTTTCCTAAAAATATATAAAAAATGTGACCTAGATTTATAGTCTTTGTATAATAACTACTGTAATTTTGGCCGATGTTTCTATCTCTTCACAAGAAAATGTACTTCAAGAATATCACCAATTGTTTTATAGTTGATATTTAAATTTTGCAATTAAGAATGTCAAAACTTGGAAAAATAAGAAAAAAATAATATTTTCCCAGTTTATCCCATCAAAACTCATAACATATACATTTTAACAAAAAGTCTGTGTATACCGTTTCAAAGGCTAATCTCTCCCCGTTCTAAAAAGCTTTGGATTTTTAAAATAGGTACAAACATATTTGGGTAATCAATAATTTTGTGTGAAAAGATAAAAAAAACAGTTTTTGTCAAATAAAACAAGTTTGGAGGGTTCGAGGAAAATAAAAAAAAGTATTTTAGAGTTCTACTCAACATAGTGAACAACTTAGACTATGTAGGGTGTATTTTCACTGTCGCACCGTGTTATTAATGCATACTTTTTGTAATAAATGTCTGCTTTTTCTCTACATACTAAATAACTAAGTGGATTCAAAATGGCACAGCGGCCGTAAATGGATTATATTTGGAATTAATGTCACCTAGACATTAAAGTGCTTATCTAATATTAGTAATAAGATATGTTGCATATTTAGAGGTTTAAAAAATTATGTAATATATTCGTTGCTCAATTTGGTAACGTTTCTAATAAATACCCCAGGTGCCCAGGCACTTTGCCGCACATTAAAACGAGTTGCTTTTTACCGCGCACATAAGGCTTAATGTAATTTATTCAGCTACCTCTGAAGCCATCTTGTTGACGTTTATTATTATGAGTTTGCATGTAGAAGAAAGAGCTACTTACCGTGCACTTTTGTAAGGAACATGATTGAGAGTTTTCATGTTATATACATACAGTGTACTCGCTGTGAATAAAATTGTATAAGGATGTGGTTGCACATTTGTTAATTAGCCGCATTCATCGCCATCTCGTTAAGTTAATTTAACTAAATTGTAAAGGAAAGAATAACAAGCTTTAACAATGAGGAAAATGAAACAAAATTATAAAAACAGTTTTTGAAGGTGAAAGATTTTTTCTTCTTTACTCCATATTTTCTGTTTTATAAATCCGTTTTCTTAAGGACTTTAATGTTCAGTAAGTGTGAGACTATATATTTACAAATTATTTGTATTTCAAATTAAAATTTATAATTCGCATTGCAAAAGGTTAATTGGTTAATTGGATGACATTAGTTAGTTTGAAAGGAAAATGTTAATTTTATACATTCATATTAAATTGCTTGTTAGTTACAATAATAAGTTGTAGTATTCATAAATACGAGCTTAAACAGAATAAGGTGTCTTCAGCATAAGAAGTAGAATAATATTCTAGAATTAGCGCCAACAATTTTTTTTCAATCAAATCAAATCATTAAATCAAAGACATTGTTCCAATTGAAAGTTATAACACTTTTTCGGGTCTTCCAACAGGGACAGTTGATTGCGGCCATCTCTCTACATCTGTTTTGCCAAACTACCATGCACTAATAAACGTGAACCATACACAACGATGTGTGTTCTATGAATGGGAGCAATCTAGAGGAATTGTTAAATGAGCCTAATTTTAATCGAAAAAGCATCTTCAGCGATGAGTCTCAGTTCTAGCTGTATGGGAACGTATATAAACTAATTTGTAGTTGTTGGGATAATACCAATCCACATGAGTTTCGAGAGCGTCAAATATATCACGTTTGGATTTTGGGCTGACGGCGCCATTGGTCCACATTTCTTTGAGTACGACATTAGCCAGGCAACCACTATCAATGGCGAGTAATATATATCGATGTTTACGAACTTTTTTGGACATCAGCGATATGCTAGACAGGTTAGCGCTTCCTGCCACAAGGCTCATGAAATGTTAGATATTCTGCGTTCGATATATTAATGATGATAACGTTTGAAGGCATGGTCATTTCACATGGTGGTGATGTCAACTAGCCACTGAGATTGTGCGATTTGAACCCGTTATTAATCCTGAAATAGTAGCGAGAATAAGACACTAACGGCGGTCCTCTAGGCCAACATAACACATGCCGTCAAATTATTTAAATGGAATTTATTTCTGAAGCTTTTTTTTTCCTTGTTTCGAATGAGGCCAACACTTCGGCTCCGACTTTTCCAAGGTATTGTGTCGAAACTCACAACGTAGTTTTTAGAAAAGGTAAGAAAAAGAGAGTAGAGTACGATAAGTTGTGATTGGACTTAAAATTTTATTTTATAAAATCTTACATTCGATAAATGCAACAACAAACAAACTACTCACTAACACACTACATACCAAGTCACTGAGGTTTTCATTATTTATTCGAAGTAAATTGGTAATTAAATTCACAGAAATCAGAAATTCCATAACCGTTTTGAATATTGTTTTACTTGAATTTATTGTAATGAAAATGCTATCATTTTCTCTAATTTAAACCGCAAAATACTTTCATTGTTTTCTCTCAAACACACACTTGATTTACAAAGAAAATCGAAAGTCATAAATAAATGCGTCAATGTGTCAAAAAAATTATCTTTGTGGTCTTATATATAAAACGCCATCAAAACGACGTAATAACTGTCAATGAGCCAAAAACATTAATTGTGTTAAATTTCTGAAGAAGGTTAATTTAGTTTTTACCAGACAACTCAAAAGTAAAGAATGTACCAATGTATGTACATATGTATGTATGGTATATATATAGTGGTCTTACTCTGTGACTCTTAAAATCCCATTTTATTGCACAAGCAAAACAAAATGTTTTGTACTACCTTATTGCTTTCATTTACATAATATAACAATGTAATCGTTATTAATATCAAGGCCAACACTTATAATGATTAAGAGAGAATATACAACAACAATTATCATTACGCGTCAAAATTTGATACAGAAGACACACTGCCACAGATAGTGAAAATACTCACAATATCACAGCTGTGATTGCCACAAATCTGATAAGCTCGTTTAATGTATTTCTTCTGAAGTTGAAAAATAAAATAAAAGTTTTTAAAATGAAAATTAATAATGATTTTACATACAATTTAAAACACGGAAATAAAATGGAAAAATAAAAAATATTCAACCAAAAAACCAGCATAATTGTGATGTAATCGCCTACGAAATTTTTGATTATTGAAGAGCGTATTTTCTTTCTCTATTATTTAATTGGTCAGTACAACCAATTAAAATCTAGCTTCTAACATCACCCATGTGGTGCGTGAGTTGATGAATGAGTGACGGAACCTATAGTTTAATATTGATTCCGAACGACAAATTTGGCAATTTTTCGTTTTGTTCAATATGTCTGAGTTGAGGTTTGAATCATTGACTCTAATATGCCTGCACTAGTAGCCAATAACTTTTGCGTCAATATCTAAAAGTACTGTTCTACTGGCCGTGTTGAAGATTACAGATTTTCAGGTTGATTTTAAAGTGACCTAAACTACAAAAAGAGTTAAAACTTTATTTGATTTCGCTTATTTCACTCAGATTCCACTTTTGAGAAATTCAGAGAGCTATTGCTCATCTTAATTCTAACCTGTAAAACTACTAGAATTGATAAAATAACTAGTATATTAGCTTGTTAGACTAGTGGTTAACATCTGGCTTAAACATCCCGAACAAAACGAAATATCACAAAATATTTCTTTTGGCGACTTCCTCTGAGCAGTTTTCTGGCAAAAAATCTGAAAGTAAATCAAATTGCCGTGAAAAGTTTCTCAACTCTATCATTCAAAGTCGACATTAAACTATAGGTCTCACCACAAATGGATAAAACTAACATACATAACATGGTTGGTGTGAGAATATAAGTTGTAATCCTAACTAAAGTGTTGTAATGACCTATTAAGTAAGGTCAGTATGGGTCTCATCGAAATTTACAGACCGATAAGTTTAATCAACAACATCAAAATGTTTTGAAAAGAAAGAAACATGGCACTTTTAGATAAACCCACAAAGAAAGCAACGAATATAGAACCCATGTTATGAGTGGCCAACATATCTATGCAATAAAATGTAAATTTTTTTCTTTTTTTTAATGTTAGACCATGATAATGACCAGTTGCATCATTATAAAAAAAGGATGCAAAAGAAAATCAACAGCACATGTATGGCAAAACCAAGGAATAAATGAATGTTAAGTAAAAGCAAATTCATTTATTCAGTCCTCTGGTATCCAGATCCTCCAATTCAAACAATAATAGGTTGATAGCCTTCGTCCTACAGTTCTCACCGTTGGCAGTGATGGCCTTCCTCAAAGAAGAATGACTGGTGACGCTGCCAAGCAACAATCTACGCCAAATAGTAACTTGAACACTTTTGGATTTCATGTGGATTGGTAACGTCCCAAATTCGACAATTTTGTGTGCTCACATATCCATTCATGAAAAAATGGGTTTCGTGGTCGTTTACCTTCAGTTCTTAGATCAGTTGAATTTTGAATGGGTACAGGCACTAGTCATCACGCAAAATTCGTCAAGTTGTATTTTACAAAAGAGCGAGTTCTTGCGAGCAATTAGCTATTGACTGCCTAGGATTCATCTGCGCACTGTAGATTGTCCGAACTTATCACCGGGATTTGGCGAAACAAACTGAATAAATAACAACTAATCACATACACACATATCGAGCCATAACCGCAAAAAATCTCAAGTGACATATTTTTCATATATCCTTTTTTGTAATAAATAAATTCACTGGCATCAATTGCATCATCTATAAAAATTTCAGGGCCACACTCTGTACATTTATGAAGTTATAACGAAAAAATTTAACTTTCTAACTTAATTTGCACAAGAAATAAATAATAAAAACCTTCTCCTATAAAATTTCTTTTTGTCGCTTGAGATATTTTTGCGGTTATGGCTCGATATGTACATACATACATACTTCTTCATTACAACCCCTCAGTCGGTATTACGACGTAGCTTCTCACACCGCTCATGTTGTATGTGTTAATTTTAAATATGAATGGCGGTACCTACAATTTTAAGTCGACTCCGAACGACAGATTATTTGACAAACTTTTCATGGCAATTTTATATGCACTCAGAATTTTCGCCAGAAATCTGCTGAGAGGAAGTCGTCGAAAAAATATTTATCCATATTTTCGTTTTGATGTCTGACCTGGGGTTTGAATCGAGGCCTCATGTTTAGTAAACCAACACAATTCCCACTAGACTACGACGACTACAATCTTCTTCTTTCTGAGTAGAATTTACACCTAAATCCGGTAAGTTGTTATGATGCTTAAATCTGGGAAAATGCTTTTGCTTTTCATATTGAATTACTCCAAAACAAGATCTTACGTGATGATCACATCATTGCAGTGAGCATTAAAAATTCGATAATTAATAACAATCTCATGATTCCTTTAATAAAGAATGAAAAAAAAATTGTTGGTGCTAATTCTATAATATAATTCTACTTATTATGCTGAAGAGATTTTATTGTGTTTAAACTCGCATTTATGAATACTACAACTTATTATTGTAACTAAAAAGCAATTTAATACGAATGTATAAAATTAACATTTTCCTTTCAAATTGTTGGTGGATGAAGCAAAACATCGGATGTCATGTTGGAAATTAACCAATGTCATCCAATTAAACCTTTTGCAATGCGAATTATAAATTTTAATTTGAAATACAAGTAATATGTAAATATATAGTCTCACACTTACTGAACATTAAACCCTTAAGAAAACGGATTTATAAAACAGAAAATATGGAGTAGAGAAGAAAAAATCGTTCACCTTCAAAAACAGTTTTTGTAATTTGGTTTCATTTTCCTCATTGTTAAAGTTTGTTATTCTTTCCTTTACAATTTAGTTAAATTAACTTAACGAGATGACGATAAATGCAACTAAGTAACAAATATGCAACCACAACCTTATATTCAATTAAATATTTCTTTCAATTAAAATATTACTCTTAAATTTGTAAAATCTTTAAAATGATAATCATTTTGTTAAAAAAAATATAAATGCGTATAGAACTAAATGTCACTAAGTTTTAGTATTAGCAATAAAAAAAATAGAAAAGGCGGAAAGCTATTAAATACAGCTTTGGAACAACAAAAACCGCTCTTTGTGGTTTGACTTTTAGGCAAAAATTTGCATAAGTACTACCGTAGTTTTTCATTATACACTAGAAAATGTTTTTCAGCGTTATTTTAGTTTCTGGTCTGCGTTGATAAGGCAATTATTTCACTAGAGTAAATTTTGGCAATAATAAACTGCCTTTCAAAACAAAATAAAAAAGACAAGGGGGAAATTTTTTAAATGGATTTAAAATTTTTATTTTCTTAAAATTTTCAGGTTTTTAAAATAATTTTCTAATATTTTCAGTTGTATTCAGTATTTGATCCTTATATATACTGCTGTCTACCTACTTTCACATTTTCTAAGGGGGATAGCGTTACTAATCTATTTAATATGTTTTGTTCAAAAATAGTCAATACGGTCCTTAAAAAGCAAAAATGTGATGAATTAAACTAGTCACTACACTTATTTGTTTGAATTGATTGGTAGTTTAACTTGAAGCAGCCGTAGTCTAGTAAGTAGTGTGTTGCCTTATTAGATGAAAAGCCAGGATTCTAATCCCAGGCCAGACATCAAAATAAAATACAAAAAGTATTTCTTCGGCGACTTCCTCTCAGCAGATTTCTGGCAAAAACTCTGAGAGTAAATAAAATTGCCATGAAAAAGTTTCTCTGTCGACTTTAAACTGTAGGTCCCGTCACTCATGTATAAAATTAACACAAGCAACATAGTTGTTGGGAGAAGCTAAGTCATAATCCTGACTGAAGGTTTGTAGGGACCAATTATGTATGTATGTATGTATTTTTGATGGATACGTCACTTGAAAGAGTAATTTTTGAGCTTTCAAAATCGTCAAAATTATTTTTTTTCCTAAAGGAAAAACATAATTTGCGTAAAGTTTTGTTGAACCACTTTTATACAAAAAAAGTTGCTGGTGTGGGCTATCGTTTTCACGCAGAATCACCTCGTAGATTACACTTTATCATAAATACAGCTCTTTGTGCATTTCAAGGCGTACGGAGTAGCCAAAAAGGTTTGAAGACTATAAATTGACACATTAGTCGATCAAGTTGCGTGTCAGTCTTGCAGAATCATTAGGCGCTAGAAATCATATGTGAAGTCCAAGCAAGCAAGTTAAATTCGTGACCAATTTAGCTTCAGAAAAATACATAGTTCTACTGAATATTGGGGTAAATTATATGGAAGGCATTAGAAAAGAAGATGTACTAATACTCCATTTTTATTTTATAAGCTTTTCTCAAACATTAATTTACTCATTAAAATGTTGGTGCTGTTTGAAAGTATGTTATCGTAGTATATCACTATTAGCATATTGAGAAATGTCTTGTATTTAGTCCGTACTTCATATTTACACTTCTGCTTTTATAAGGCATTGAAGTGTGACAATCCTTAGGTACATAGTCATATTATTCTGTTGGAGAAATTGTTAAAACTTTAAAGAGTTAAAGTTAATGAAAATACGCAGAGATCAGCAATGAGTATTCAAAAAGTTGAGTAGAATCGAATCATACTCATAATTTCTGATACTTTACGCATTCATACTTATTTTAATATTTTTTCACTCTTTTAAAAATGTTTAATATAAGAGTTCGTTGATTGCAAACAAAATGAAAATAAATTTTTGCTTAGTTTTAAATACATTCTTTATTGTTCGCACAATTTTGTTTATTTACAACTTGATGAATCCAACAATAATTTGCTTTATTTGTTATTTTTCTTTTCACACTAACAAATGTTTGGCAGATCTTTACAACGATGATCTTTAAACCACGACTGTTTCCTTCCTTTTTATATGCCCACGTAATCAGTCTGATGAAGATTCTTGAAATCGCATGTTCTCGAGAGCTCTATCGCGACTTCATTTTTGTTTGTGTATTTTGTTCACGTTGCTTATTGTTGTGGCTTACTTATATATCTCCTTTTCCTTTATACTGCTGTTGTTGGTTTATTTGTAACAAGTACGTTGTATTTGTTTGTGTATCTTTTGTTTGTCGTTTTAATGCTAAACGATGGTACACCGTTTCCATATCATAACAATATCATGGAACCTCTATTCATATTCAAAGTTTGAAGTACTCATCATATTCATACTTAACAACATGTATGATGTTTTTGATTTCGACTAAACAACTAAACACTTACAAGAAACACAAAATAAGTATGATTCGCGTACGAACACTAAAGTACTCACTAAAAGGTTATGTGTTTGCTCTGCTTGCTGCTCTGTCTTTTTTGCTTATGTGTCCCTTTTTTTTTGTTGTAAATGCAACAATAACTAGACCTGCATATTTTGATGAATGATTCGAGTCACTCGAATCTTTTATAAGTAATCTGAATGAGTAGGCGTATGACTTAAACATATTTCGAATGTTATGAGTTTGATGTCAACATTGTAAGCATACACATTGTAACTTGTACTTCTAAATCAATGTTGTAGTGAGTACGAATGAAATGAATTTCATGAGTGATTATGAGTACTGAAAAAAAGATTCATTACTGATATCTGATTTACGTTAAATTTATATTCCAAAAGAATTGAAGTTGTAGATTCACACTTAAAAATTAAATATAATTGCATTTACATCGGTAGATATCTAATTTGGAAATATCATATAAAGGGTCTGCCAGCAGGGTCTTCCAAACTAATAAATTTGACAACGAAAATCTTGTTGAAACTAAAGCTGCATCTGTTAAATAGATGTTGTTTAGTGACGTGATGTCGAAGGAATTCGCTAATTGGTAATTAAACGTGAGGCCGAGGTTGAATCCCCAGGCTAAACATCTCGATTAACACGAAATATGGAAAAATACCTTAGGTGCTATGGTAGTTGCACTTCACCGAGCATAAAGTCTATGATACTCATTTCGTAGTATTTATAGTATAATTTGTAAATTTATTATAATTAATAATAAATAAAACATTCTTCTTGGGCGAACTTCTACCAGCATTTTTCTGGTAAAAACTCTAAGAAATAAAATTTAGTGAGGAGTTTTTCAGAAATCTGTTATTCGGAGTCGACTGGATGGCGTAATTAGTTCAGTCATTATTCTGACTGAAGAGCAGGGTTTTCGGTAATTTTTCTTTTTAACTTTCTACAAAATCTACTTATTCCTCTGTTGGTTTTCCTTTGCTACCTTTGTCCAAGACTAATTTTTAATTTAAAAATTTAAAGATTTCATGTTCTTATTATTGAAAAAATTAAAAATTTAAATTTATTGAAAAAAAAACTTGTTCTGTTGGAAAACAAATTTAATGAAAACTTCTTTTGCACCTCAAAAAACATGGAATGGCAACGCTGCTGAAGAGTTGTAATGACCAATTAAGTAAGTAAGTGCCTAAAATATAGATGTATAAGCGAAATATTTAAAATTTTGCAGTTCGAATGTAATGTGTGATAAAAGGTTATAACATGAATAACACCAAAATCTTCAACATATGTTGCTCTTAAGGATTAGCTTTTCGTTCTTTAATACCTCAGTTCATTTGAACAATGACGTTAAACGGAAAGCATATGCAAAGATCATATATGTATATTTTAGTTAAATAAATTAAATTAATAAATTATGAATTTTAAATCACAAGAATAAAATTTTTGAACTTTAAAATAAAAAAATTTAATTTTGTTGAAAAAAGCATAATTTGGTTTACCATACTCTTCTTATTCCGTTGTTACCAGTCCCCTTCAAATAGTATAAACTATCACATCGTCATAAAATATGGTTTTTTAGTGTTACGTATGAGTGATATTTAATACCGTAATTCATATTTTTTATATTTTATACGCACCCATTTTTATTTACTACTACTATGGTAGAGTAACCCTGACTGCGTTATTGTACAATCCAATAATATGAATTCGTCTCTGTATTAAATATATTTAATATTTAAAATGAAATAAAAGATTTAAAGTTTTTATTAAAAAAGAAGAGTGAAAAATCATAAATTTTATGAAGTGAGCATATCAAAAAAGAAAACCCTTTTTTACAGTATTCTGTGGTAAATGAAATTTAAATTTGTTGTGTTACCATTCTCAGATAAAAGAGGAAAAATGTGCCGTCAAACGAAGGTAAAACTGTAAACATTAAAAATCAAATTACACATAAGTGGAATATTAAAATCCCTGCGATGATTCGAACTAAAATATCTTCCCTTATGAATTTACCATTAAATCTGTTGCTTCAATTAAATAATTCATTAATTTATTGACGCAACAGTCGTTCCATTCCATGATTCTGATAGATTTGTATTACGACAAATAATGACTAGTGATTCGATTTTCAATTAATAATTATGAGGCAAATCAATTCAGCTGTATCAAAAGGAGTTAAAAATTCAGTTGTATAATATGGATCGTGTCCATGATTCTTTACACTATCAACAGATTTATAAGTGTTCAATACATCAGCTATTTGAGAAATATAGAAATTAATTCCAAAAGCATTCAATCAATTCATTCTCTCATACATCAAACATATTATTCACCCCAAATATAGCAAAAAATAAAATCTAAAGGGGTGAATGTTAAGTTGAATTGGTTAAAAATATTTATTTTTGTTTGTTGTATTTTAATAAATTGTAACAAGTGTAGGTTAATGCTCTTGAAAATAAATAAAAAACAAAATAAAAAACTTTAAATGCAACACATAAGTTGCGGAAATATAAGTGACAGCCTTTAATTAACTTCAACCTCTTTCAAACAACGTAATTAAAAATAAAAGAGCTTTTGAGTACGCTGGTAGCACAGTGGGCGTGCTGTAGCATAGTGGGTAATGTTCTAGTCTATTAATATGTCGATCATGAATACGATTTCCACTGGAAACTCCGGTGTATATAAAGAACATATAACTTTAGTTACTCCCTTCATATTAATTAGGATATTGCTTGTAATTATTGAATAAATAAAATTCACATTAAAGTGAATAATAACACGGTGCGACAGTAAAAATACACCCGAGTAACTACGTAGTCTAAGTAATTCACTAGATTAAGTTGAACTCAAAAATACTTTTTTCATTTTTCTCGAACCCTCCAAACTTGTTTTATTTCACAAAAACAGTTTTTTTGATATTTTCATACAAAATTATTGATTACCTAAATATGTTTGACCCTATTTTAAAAATCCAAAGTTTTTGGAAAGGGGAGAGATTGGTCTTTAAAACGGTATACATAAACGTTTTGTTCAAAGTTATATGATGCGGTAAACTTGGAAAACATTATTTTTTTCTTATTTTTTCAAGTTTACATACATACATACATTCATAATTGGCCATTACAACCCTTCAGTCAGGATTACGGCCTAGCTTCTCACACCACTCATGTTGTGTGCGTTAATTTTATACGTGAGTGGCGGGACCTACAGTTTAACGTCGACTCCGAACGACAGAATTTTGAGAAACTTTTTCATGGCAGTTTTATTTTAGTCTCAGAGTTTTTGCCAGAAATCTGCTGAGAGGAAGTCGCCAAAGAAATACTTTTTGTATTTTAATTTGATGTCTGGCCTGGGGCCAGACTAAAACTAATTCATTAATCGAATATTCATGACAACTTCAACGGGATATGCAAAGTGTGAAAAATATTGTGATTCCGAATAATAATCCAAATACTTATCATCTTTTTCGTTTATTTATTTAGGAAATTTTTTTTTTTATTTTTTTTTTTTACAGAATAATTTTTAAAGAAATATTTTCCTTGTAGTTTTGTCAATCTTTTTTACTCATAGCAAATAACAGATACAAAGGGAAAAATTCACAACAGGGATTATAATGTGTTCATCACTATAACTATTAAGAACAAACTTAAACCCTTTTTTACATATTTATGTAGATTTAAACATGTAAGCATGTTACCACATTGTTAACGTATTTTGCTTAAAAACTTTTGAACATATTTAAATTATTTATTGTGAATAATGATGTATAATACACAATACATTTAAGGGTTTTTTTCGAAATTATTATTGTACGCAAGGGAGAAGAAGAAAAATTCCTAAACTCTTTGTAATAATTCAGGCACTATCAAGTCAATTTGAAAAATGGTTGTTCACATACTATATGCTTAATTTAGCAGCAGTGTTGTTTTATATGTTGTCGTACTTATTTAAATAAATCCCTTTGGTTTATAGTCTTAGAAAGTGGCTAAACTGCTAAAATTGCTAAATCTTTTCGCTCATATGTGCTCAAAACAATTTATACGGCTGTATGCAAATACATAGGTGGGACATAAATACTGTTACACACATATTATGTTTTAAAATTCAATACAGTAGATGTTTTGAAATATTCTTTCTTGTACATATTTATTCAATTCAAAAAACGGAGCTATTTATTCGAATTGTTTAAAGATGAATATAAAGACTTCAAAATATTCAAATAATTTTCAATAATACAGTCATGTTCTGACAATTGTACGATTTGAAATCGCAAGTGATTTCAAAAACGCCTAATTTATTTCTGAAACTCACTCGTTTTACTTGTGATCTTCCATGTTTCGAAGTCGTTTACGAAAAATAAAACATATGCTTTAGCATTACAAACAAAAATCCAAATATCAAATACAAAAATAAAGATCAAAAATGCCTCCAGGTTTTTTATTAAACATAATTTGTTTAAAACAATCTGTAATTCAGAAAAGAAAAATTAAAAAGACGTGTCCAGACGAATTATTCTAACCCATTAGACGTCCCGGAGCAAGCGTAAGTATAAGGGCAATTTCGCGATCCAATTTTTAAAATAGATGTCTTCCGATTTGGATGAAATTTGCACCAAATGCAAATAAATACTTTTTTAAGATTATTTTGGTAGTACGTTTTTATGCATCTTATTCTTGAGTTAAAAAATAATTTTTTTGATAGATATCCCACTCGCATCCCATTAAGCGATTATAAAGGCCTTAAAGGAAATTTTATATTTTATAAGCTTCCTTTTGAGCAAAAAAAAAGGCCCATTTTGAAAAAAAATTTAAAAAAATTCATTTAAAATAATGGGAAATTTTTGCTAGGACCAATAGGTGAAAAGTTACGCACATTTTAAAAAAACCCTGTATGACCAAAATGTCCAATTTCGACCCTCTCTAACTCCGGTTCTTGACTAATAGAGCTTAAAATTTGTGTCAGGCCTACTATCCAATAATACTAACCTTGGTGCAAATTGCATCCAAATCGGAAGACATTGATTTTAAAAATTGGGTCACTTGACACGAAATTGCCCATAAATATATCTACATATCGAGCCATAACCGCACAAATATCTCAAGCGACAAAAATGAAATTTTACGGGAGAAAGTTTTTATTATTTATTTCTTGTGCAAATTAAGTTAGAAAGTTAAAATTTTTTTGTTATAACTTGATAAATGTACAAAGTGTGACCTTGAAATTTTTACAGATGATGCAATTGATGCCAATGAATTTATTTATTACAAAAAACGATATATGAAAAATATATCGCTTGAGATATTTTTGCGGTTATGGCTCGATATAAAGGAGTAATGTATATGTGGATTTTGTGTAAAGTTTTATACCGCTTTACCGGCTGAATAAAACTGCATTTAGGATGATTTATGAAGAAACTGCTGCGCATATATGTAAAAGTACTATTCCAGACACGATAAGCTTGCTGAGCGCTTTAAGATTTCTGGCGGTCGGTTCCTTCTAAGGCGTGATTGCCAATGACATAAATGATGGGATGTACATTCTTAATGTTTTTAAAGAAAGACTATGCCTTCTTTGGATCAATTTGAACATGACAGATAAAGAAACGTAAGAATCAAAAGTGAATTTCTATCAAAAGTTTAAAATTCCAGGAGTAAATGGATCGGTTGACGGCACCTGTGTGAGTATAGTAATACCCCCGTCGGATTTTATAGTTTAAATGTTGTAATTGTAAGTACTCCTATGGGATGGTTACTTTTAGAATTTTAAACAATCAAAGTGATCACTGTGCATGCAGATTTGTGTCCACCAATTGAAGATACGAGCTGTCCACGCATCTAGACCTGGTTCATATCACGATGCTTTTGTTTGGAATTTAAGTGACGCCAATGCATTTTACTGGAGACTACTTGCTGGCCGATTCAGCATATGCCCTACAGCCGTATGTTTTAGTTATTATTTTAACCAAACAATTCAGCTATTTTCGGTTCAATGGAACATAAATTTAATTTAAGACATTCGTCCTCACGAAATATAGTTGTAAGAATTTGAGGCAATTTAAAGAGTCGTTTCAGATGTTTGCAGATGTGTCTTCCACGCACACATTTCATCAGTTCACTGCAATATACTCTTGTGATTTGAAATTGCAAACTTTTAGCGTTAAGCGTTTGTCAGAACACCTATTTGGCGATTTCGAATCGTATAAACAAATTTTTAGCGATTAGCATTCGCCAGAACACCCGCTTGACGTTTTTAAAACGAAAACGCAAAATTTAGGCCATTTGCGTTTTTCAGAACATACCTTAGAACATAGCTTAGATTGTTGTAAGTGATTTAGGTTTCTGAAACATTATTGATGAAGCAAAAAGAAAGTTATAGAAATGAAATAAATAAACAAAAATAAAAGATACATCAAAAGAGTTTGTGTTTTTCTAATATCATTCGGTATCAAAACAACGATGAGTCCAATCCCATTCATCACTTCAAGCCTTGTGTCCAAAATAAATTTATATTCACCATATTTTCTTGAAAGATGTAAAACTGTGCATTAATAATAGGCTTCAATTCAATTCATAAGAAAAAAAACTGGTAAAGGTAAGCTACTACTTTTTCATTTTAAAATCAAAATAATTTTTTTTGGCGGTTGTGATCTTTTTATTGTATTTTAAAGAAGAAATGTGAAGTCGCCGTGGTCTAGTAGGTAGTGTGTTGGCTTATTAGACGTGAGGCCCTCGGTTCAAACCCCAGGTCAGGCATCTCCAACTGAACGAAATATGAAAAAATATTTCTTCGGCGACTTCCTTTCAGCAGATTTCTGGCAAAAACTTTGAGAGTGAATAAAAGTGCCGTGAAAAGTTTCTCAAATATCTGTCGTTCCGAGTCGACTTTAAACTGTAGGTCCCGCCACTCATGTATACAAATTTACGCACACAACTAGTCGTAATTCTTACTAAAGGGTTGTAATGACCAATTATGTATGTAAAGAAGAAATGTTCCGTTTAAGTATGAAATATGGTATACATTAAATGCCGCCATTACTCTTTTCAAGAAATTTTCGCAGGCTTTTTCATATTCGTGTGTCTTTATAACCAATTTAATTTCTTGCCGATTTAGCTAATTATTACTATGTTCAGACAGTTATTAGAATATTTTAAGTATTTAGACATAACAATATACACAGTTCAGCTGCTTATTCAAAATTCATATGACAGCTGGTAAACAAAACAGCTAGTTGTTTCAACAACATTTTTTTTTTGTTTTGTTCGTTGGTTTTTGTTTTGTATTTTTTTTTTGTCGTTGTTGATTTTTGAGTTGTCAAATATCAATAGAAAGTGTTCGGAAAATTGTAATATGCTCACTGAACGTACTTATGACAGTGCTGTATTTCAAGTTTTAATCAGTATTATAACAATTTATGAATTTATTGAGTAATAATTAATTGACATTTTATATGAAATATTGAGATCAATAATGCCATTTATTGCGATTTACTCAATATAAGTGCATGTCTGAACATAGTATAAAGAGTAGAAGACGTCTTAAATTCTAATGAATATTGTAATACTATGTTCTGACATGTAGTTTTATTGAATTAATATTCGGTTTATTGATAACAATATTTTTAGTGTTTAGACACAAAATTTATTTGACAGCTGGTAAACAAAACAGTTGATTGCTTCAACAACATTGCTTTTATTTTAATCGCGAAAATTAGTGCCAAAAAAATTGAGAAGAAATGGAAAATCATTTAACATTGGAAAAGGGTTGATTAACCGAAACACCGAGCTGTTGCGGTTAGTAGGGAATATTTCTGACACTTTGGAGCTTCTCTCAGAAGCATGAGAAAGAAAAATTGATAATACTGCATAGCTTTTTTGTTTGTCGTTGTTTTGGTTTTTTGCTGTTGGCATTTGAGTTGTCAAATATCAATAGAAAGTGTTCGGAAAATTGAAGTTTTAATCAATCTTATAATAATTTATGAATTTATTGATCAATAATTAATTGACATTTTATATGAAATATTGATATCAATAATGCAGTTTATTGCGATTTTCTCAATATACGTGCATGTCTGAACATAGTATAAGGCTCAAATCTATTTGAAAAATTTATTTTGTGGTGTTTATCGAAAATTCAAAGTGGTACATTTTATTTAAAATTTTTTTCGATACTTTTGCTACAGCTACAATATTTTTAGTCAAAGGATCGAATTGGTAACAAGCATTTTCGTTTCCTCTCTGAACAGCACTTATATTATTCGATTATTTGTGAAAAATATTTGTTGTATAAGTCAAGCGTTGCTTAATAATGTTATACGTAGATAGAGGCCGATCAAACCATTCGAAATATAATGCCCCAAATTTGTTTTCACTTCGTTTGAATAAAAGTTATAAATTTTTAAAACTGTATGTGCTCACACCTTAGTGCCTTGCTTGTCATCTTTCAGGTTTTTTGTTCATTTTTCTTAAAGGTTTCTTTCTACATCATAATTCAAATTCATTTGTTTTTAATTATGTTGATTCATTTTGAAGATAGAATGCAATAAAAAATCAAAAGGACAGAAACTAAGTTCAAAAGCTTTTAAAAAAGAAAAAATTCTTCTACAAGTACTTCTTCATATTTTTCAGTAAGAATACGAACATACAGTGGTGGTCATATAATTAAAACATTCGTACATAGTAAATTATTCGTTTTATTTTGGAAATAGAGCAGAATATGAAAATAAACAAGTAATCAATTGTAAAAGAGATCAAACTTATCATTCCAAAAGACCTTTTAAAAAATTAATAGATGATAAAAAATAGAACAACTGAGAGATCAAAATAATGTTTTAATTATATGACCACCACTGTACATACATATAATATAGAAAAATACGAAACAAGAAAAATTCTTAAAATAACAATTAAGAAGTTCTTAAAATATTTTTGTGTAAAAAAGAATGCCGAAAAGTAAGTAAAAAAATATAATTTTTTGTTGTTTTTATAATAATAAGAGTCATACAAAAGTTTTCCCAAGATAAAAAGGGCAAATAATTTAAAAGTGTCATAAAATTTGAGTTCAATTTGATGTTTACATAACAAAATGTTTAAGAAATTGTTTACCTCCAGCAGTAATGAGACGATTCTTTTTATAAACTTATCTTGATCCTATCTTTTCGATAGGTGTTGTATCAGGGATTTTATTAGGTTTTTGATTATAAGGTTTCCATAAAATTCAGAATAAAATTATTTAATACTTTTAGTAACTATATTGGAGATAAATTTTTTAAAAGCACACGGCCTTTCCAATGTCCAAATCTTGTTTTTCTTTTCACGTTAGCATCATCACAAATTTGAATGATTTATTCAGACTCATTAATCATCACAACAAAATAGAAACAAAACATCAAAAAAAATTGGCTATCCAACGTTTGAACATGCAACAGACAGTTGACCACAAACTTGAACCGTTGATCTTAAGTTTTGTTTTTCGGCGACTTCCTCTCAGCAGATTTCTGGCAAAAATTCTGAGAGTAAATAAAAATTGCCATGAGAAGTTTCACAAAAATCTGTCGTTTGGAGTCGACTTTAAACTGTAGGTCCCACCACTCATGCATAAAATTCGTAATACTGACTGAAGGGTTGTAATGACCAATTTAGTATGCCTTGTTCCGTTTCATGTTTTTGGAAGATTTATATTACAAAGCATAAAAATTCAGATGTAATTGTGAATTATGCGATGGTAAATCAAAAGAGTATCTCTACCCAAACTTTAATGTCAATGGAAATCTGTTATTGTTTCATTTAAGGCTTTAACTTGTTTCTTATGCGCCATTGAACATTCATCCCATAGCTGCTAGATTTGACAATTTATCGTAATTTTGAAAATTTTGAACTCCAAAAATATCATATTGACTATATGACGATTTATGCCCTTATTTTAACGATTTTTCGAAATTAAAAATTTACATCATATTTTTTACTTAAGTACATTTAAAGCCAATTTAAGCTTTGTATTTGCTTTCCAATTCTTACTATTGCAAATTTAGGTTAGTAATAACGAGTAGTGAGATATTATATTTTTAAGTTATTTGCGAACGCCTGTGATAATTTTTCTGTATTTTATCCTCTTTCATCCCTTAAAAGCCTAAAAATTACAACCTCTGCACGAAGAGAGTTCCACATACGAATAGTCCGAATAAAAATCGAATTTTGTCTGTAATACAGTCTGCAATACAATGGCTCGCCAAGAAAGGGGAGTGTTATGTTAGGAATACATGATTCTCGGGAACAAGTCCCTTATTTCGCTAGAGCAAAATCCGTTGTAATAGCGATAGAACAGTGAGACACAAGCCACATTGCAGCGATGGTCCAATGAATGAATAAAGTTCGATATCCTACCTAAACTTAAAGAGCAACTTTGCCCTCTTCTGTTCGCGGTCGAGAAGTCCCAAAATAGACGTTAGGTTAGGTTAGGTTAGAAGACGTCTACTTGTCAATTAAGACAAGTACAGTACCCGGAGGTCGAATTGACCCATTGTACAACGTCCTTGTTTCTCACACAACTTATGTAGTGTGTGTTAATTTTTATACCTACATGAGTGGTGGGACCTACAGTTTAAAGTCGACTCCGAACGACAGATTTTTGAGAAAATTTTCATGGAATTTTATTTACTCGTCACAAATCGGAGGTTCACAAACTCAACGTAATCCATGCCATCTGAAATTTAGATCGAATCATTGAAAATTTGACATTTCAGAGAAGTCGTGATGGACTTTCGAACGATGTTAAACCCCACACATAATATTGTTACGAAAATGGAAACGGAGTACATTGTTTAACATTAAAATGAACAAAAGCTACACAAAAAAATACAACGAATTAGTTACATGTAAACCAACAATATCAGTATGAAAGAACAGGGGATAGACAAGTAAGCGGGAACGCAACAACAAACAATGTAAATAAAAGACGCAAACAACAATGAAGTCGTGATAAAGTTCTCGAGAAGGCGAAACCCCGAATGTTCGACTACAAGAATCTTCATCAGACTGATTACGTGGGCATATAAAAAAGCAAGACAAAGCAGGTAATGAGTAGTACGAGTAAGAATTCAGTCAGTCTGGTACGAAAATGCGTTTCGTGTGAAGAAAACAGTCGTGGTTTGAAGATCTCCGTTGAAAAGATCTGCGTTTTAAGCAAAAAAGAATAGCGAACAAGCAGTTATTGTTGTATTCCTTAGGTTGTAAACGGTGGCATAAAACGTAGTACGGACAATAAAGAGTTTAGTTGAAACTAAACACCAATTTATTTTTATTTTGTTTGCAATCAATGAACTTATATTTTAAACGTTTTTAAAAAAGTAGACTTTCAAACCAAAGATCTTTAAAATTAACACATAATATTGATGATATCTCGTACACATTTTGTTTTATTTAAATTTAAGGAAAGAAAGCGCTTAAAAGGGGCCCTATAGAAAAATTACCTCTAATCAAAAGTAAATTTGAAAGTAAATTTGAAAGTAAATTTGAAAAAATGTTCATAAACGAACATAAAAATTCTTCATACACCTGTTACTTAAACACAATAAAATATGGGGTAATCTATTCTTAATGCTTATGTAACATGACTCTGAGAATAAAAAAGAAAACAGAAAAAAATTTAATTTTACAATACATTGTTGCACTTTAACGAGTTTTTATTTCTTTCTTTCTGTTTGTCTATCCTATAAAAGTCAATTACTGGTCATAAATTATAGCCACTGTTACGTCTTCTATTCTTTACACAACTGTATTCTTAAATAAACACCTGTTTCTACAATCTGGACAATAATAACATTTATACTTTGCTATACCACCTTTCTTTTTACAATCACTTTCGTGTTTAATATTTAAGAGTCAACATAAAAGTAATCCATTGTAATCCATATCGAATTGAGTTCTGCAATGATATACTATGTTGAGATATACGCTTTTATTGAGTCAATATTCGGTTAAGTCAGTACAATATTTTAAGTGTTCAGGCATAATAATACACGCAGTTCAACTGCTTATTCAATATTCTTTTGACAGCTGGTAAACAAAACAGCTGCTTTTTTAACAACATTGTTTTTATTTTGTTTTGTTGCTTTTTTGTTTTGTTTTTATCTGTTTGTCGTTGTGGACCTTTCAGTTGTCAAATACCAACAAAAAGTGTTTAAATAATTGTAATATGCTCACTGAACACACTTGTGACAGTGCTGCAATTTAAGTTTTACTCAATATTATAACAATTTGCGTATTTATTGCGTAATTATTAATTGAAACTTTATATGAAATATTGTGCTCAATAATGGCGTTTATTTCGATTTACGCAATAAAGATTAAGATTAAGAGGAAGATTAAGATTGAGAATTAGAGGTTCTTGGATTTGGCAGATTTTTTGAAATGATAAAAATTAATGTATTTTAAACGAAAGTCGTATAAAATTTATCACAGGATGGAATTCGATTAATTATAGTTAGATTGAAACATCTTTTACAAATTTCATTTATTAAATTTTACTTTTGGCATATGATTGTATAGATGAAATCTCTATTGTTATCAGTTTTTTTTTTTTGTTAACAACTAATGACTTAGCTTAATTTAATATCTTATAAGCCCTTAGATAAAAATAAACTGAATATAATTCACAAGCTAAATACCACATTTACTTACAAAATGTAAATGTGAAACGCATTAAAATCAAATTTATATGTCAGAAATCTCTTGACATTTAACCTTTGTTGGGTCATTACATATTAAGTTAATGCTCTCTGACCTCACGCATGCAAACATAAATATGTAATGGATACCTTATTAAATGTTCACTAACATTTACAATATAATGTAGTACAGTAATCCTTCGATTTACGTCGCCCCGATTAACGTTGTTTCGATTTGCGTTGTCAAATTTTTTGTTCCTCTAACTTCAATTTGCGTCATCATTCGATTTGCATCGCCTAATTTTTGGAACCAACTGCGACGTAAATCGAGGGATTACTGTAGTCAAACGGAGAAAAACCTTTAAGATATAAAAATTATAACGAAAGGAATATTACTCTTTTGCCGCTTGAGAATATCAATAAACTTTAACACACATTAGTGTATACAATGGCAAGCATAATAATACCCAATTAGTTAGCATTTCATATATCATAAACACATACATATGTAGTATATAAAACGTTTACATAAGTAGTGGTAAATCGTACAAAAATTACATTAAAGTACTGAATCTTGAAATTGTTGTATTCTTGTATTCTTATGGCTGTATTCTTTTTGTAGCAGTAATCGAAATACAATCGAAATAAAATGATTTTGTAAATCGTACAATCCATTGACTCTTGGCTTACATTAGCGTGATGGAGTACATCGTGCTGGAAAGTATGATACAAGAGAACACCTTTAAGTAATTCTATTAAAGATGAAATGTTCTTGAAAGAATTTATTTTACCTAACGAAGAAGTGTCAGAAATGTCAAATTGTCAAGAGAGAAAAAATTTGCCTCATTTAACACATTTTTAATCTTTCAACCTTTGTATATGGAGAGGCAACATTCTGTTAACAATGCTAACAGGAGCTTTAAAATGTATACAGTAAACTTGCAACAATAGACGTGCTTACAGGAAACTGTAATCGTTAAACTTCAAACAGCATTTCAGCTAGGATATGCGGTATTAAAACATCTTTGGCTTTTAGTTTTGAATTTAGGATTGTTTCTACGATTACATAATTCATTAAATTTTTGACATATACTCGTACATACATATACATAATTGGTCATTACAACCCTTTAGTCAGGATTACGACCTAGTTTCTCACACCACTTATGTTGTGTGCATTAATTTTTATACATGAGCGGCGGGACCTACAGTTTAAAGTCGACTCCGACAGACTTTTGAGAAATTTTTCATGGCAATTTTATTTACTCTCAGAGGAAGTCGCCGAAGAAATATTTTGTCATATTTCCTTCATTCATCGAGGCCACTCGTCTAATAAGGTAACAAACTACCTACTACACCACGACTTAAATTTTTTGACGACAAGTCTTATTCGGTTGCATAATTTTGGTGAATTTGTTTTACAAATCAAAGTTATTACGAATCCGATTTTCGAATGTATATTATGCGCTGGGAATCCAGGCTAAAAAGCTAAGCGAATTAAAAATTTCAATTCGATAATGAAGTGTGATCTTTTGTATCAACAGATTTATATGTGATCAATACTCCAACTATTAGAGACTAAACGCTTTAGACCAAATCATTGACGTTCTTAGTTATTTCTTTAACTCAACTAATCATAATTTCGAGAAACTTCTTGTATTTTTGGAAAGCCAATTGCAACTTGTTCCCTCTTTTGATTTTGATGTGAAAAATTTTAAAAATTATAATTCCAGATAGTAATGACAACTAATATTTTCATATTTCGCTTATAAGCAAATATTTTTGTCAACCTTAAGTTCTTGGTTCCCAGTAGATAATGGTTGCCAACCACAATCTTTTAATGTACATTTATAGGCTTGCTATCTTAAAACAAGCATTTATTTCATCATTTGGTTTTGATTTTGACTAACAAAAGATAGCAACTCACAATACCTAAGTACGATCAAATAAATTTATTTATAGGCCATTTACATTTGCGAAATATCATTTGATCCAAATCCTGGTTTATCAAATTGATGCAGTTGGGGACATCACTAGCACTACAACTAATATATAGCTGCACGTCATCAGCATACATAAATCGAGTACAACAATGATCCAATTATAGAGCCCTGTGGCACACCTCTTGTCATTGAACAGCTTCTGGATATAACTGATTTATGGCTATCACTTTGACTTCTGTAGCTTAGATAAGAGGAGATTTGTTTTAATGCAGCTGAGGAACAATTGAACATATATTTTAGTTTAGGTTTCAAGATAGAATGATGGATAGTGTCAAATGCCTTAGAATGATCCAATAGCGCAAGAAATTTCATAGTGTGATGTTTATCAATTTGGCACCTAATTTCCTCGGTTACATCAACAAACGCACTAAGGCAGCTGAGGTGTGGTCTAAATCCGGATTGCCTTTTCATCAATAACGAGTTAGTATATAGATAACTACTAATTTGCAAATAAACTAATTTTTCAAAAACCTTCGATAGGTAAGGCAATATAGCAATAAGCCGAAAACTTTTATCTTGTTTGAAAATTTAAAGTTTTGTTTTCAAAATTTACTAATAACTTTTACTAATTTTACTAATAAAACATATTTTACAAGTAAAAAATGCAAAGGCATAAACACTATCAAAAAGTGTTTTTCTAATAGACAAACTCTTAGTCAAGCTTACGACCTAGTTTCGCACACCACATATGGTGTGTCTGTTAATTATATCCATGAGAGGTAGAACCTAGTGTTTAACGTCGACATCGGACAACAGATTTAAGCAGCTTTTCAATTTTTTATTGAAATTGTAGATAAAATTTCACTTTTTTGTTTTGCTGTCGGCTATTGGATAACTACAACTTAATAGTTCAATAATTTCAGAAGGAAAGTGCAAGCGCCTGCTTAAATAGTTTGAAGACATTTTTGGAAGAGAAATTTATTAAAAATATTCATTTTGTCGGGCTCACTAAAAATTAAGTCTGCATTTTATTATCACCGAGATTATACAACTGTTGCACGAACTTAGCTTGCCCAACTGTTACAGTCGATATCATGCCGCCTAACCAAAATACGTAATAAGCAGCTGAGTAGGCAGAATTTCGTACGCATAAAGATGGATGTCTCATGTTAAAATTTGCTGCGAATTGATGTTTAAGAGTTTTCTACGCTATTCTCGATTACAGCAGCAATGTTTTCAAGAGACTCACAGAGGTCTGAATGTTCATAACGAAACTAGTGTCTGAGAATTTGTTCACAACTCTTTGAAAGAAAAACACACTAAGTGCTCAGTATCGACTGAAAATTATTCTTTGTTAGCGGTCGTAAATATATTCCCAAATTTTTGCAAAAAGATGTGAACTTCTTTTCACTGCCTTTCTTGGTTTTGTCCCAACTTATTTGCTTCTTTATCAAAGAATTGTATACAGATTTGAACTACAAACTGTACAAATTCAACAAAAATATATCATCTTTTTCTAGGATTATAACTGGGCGATATCATATAGCGGCCCTAAGCTCCATAGAGGAGTAAGAGGAACATATAATATATCATATAGCAGATACATAACAGAAAAACCATTTTAATTTCCATAACGGATGACCTGTTTTATTATCGCAGGTTAATTTTGATAAGTAATTCTTTTGTAAGTTTTAGCACCAGATTCATTCTTTTACTTTCTCCTCAAATCTCGCGTTTGTTCAAATTGTGACAGGAGTGACAGATGTCTTTTGAAAGGACTTAATCAGCAGTTTCAAAAATTGTTTAGATATTTTGTGAGTAAGGTATTTGGGAGGAAGACCTCGAAATGCAAGATAATGTAATTGCTGAAGAGTTTAGAAAATAACCAAAATTACACCCCGAGGGTCTATTAATAATTTGAGATTGGAAATAAGTTCCCAAACTGTTAGACGCTGATCTAAAGAGGCTGGTCTTGGTTGCTATCGCCTTGAGAAAAACCGATTAAATGTTTAAAAATCGAAGTGCTCGTAAATAAAGAACATAAATTTGTCTACACTTCAATAGATTACTATACTATTTTCGGATGAATATAAACGGAAAGATACTGGACCCTAAGTACACGAATAAGTTAATCAAGTTTGATGGCGGCTGCATTGTGGTGTGGGATTGTATTTCAGTTAAGGAATGGCTCCAATTTATATTATAAAAGATACTCGAAATGGTGTTGAATACAGATAAAGTTTGAATAACATTATATAATCATACACAATCCTGCATTTACGTAGTTTTTCGAGATCTTTCTCCCAAATGATGAATTTTCACATTATTACACATTTTTTTTAATAATATTTAAAACTGCTGATTAGTGAAGTCCATATTTATCACAAATTGTTATTCGCTTAAATCCAGCATTAAAGTCGTTTATGGTTCTAGTTTTTAATCGTTTTTTATTCTAATTTTTAAGTCTTCGCTAATCTTCACTTTAGACATTTTTAGTAACTGAAAGTGCAAAAACAAAATCAAAAAAAATTAAAATAGTAGAAAACAATAACTAACAGTAATAATGATGACCTTTTACTATTTTTTTGTCTAAATACTTGTTTTGGTGCCTATTCGTGCAGAATCATAAAAGTTTCCATTGTTTTATCAACACCGAAAATGTGAATAGTTTTCATATTTTTCTTGAAACCTCTGAATTATAAACTTTTTTATATTTTTAAAATACATAAATGTTTATAGCAATGCGTATTAATAAACTGTACAAATGTTTTGCCAATTTCATAAAACGATTTTTCAATGTTTGTCCGATTAGAATATATAAATGAATTTTTGAAAAAGTTTCCATTGTTTTGTTAACTACTGTATGTAGACCAAGTTTTATTTTTAAATTTCAAGGTTTCAGATGTTTCATATTTCTTTTGTGTCCTTAATGACACAAACATGAGATTATAACCTAAAATACCAAAATATGTATTATTTCCAACAATGATCTTCTCTGTAATTAAACATTTTAAGGGTCATTACTACAACTTGCCGTTAAACTTGGTTTTAGTAAAAGATAACTTAAGCCAAAATGAACTTTAAAGTCACCTCTAACTTCTCTTCGTTATTACAACCTACAGATAAAATAAAGTTAACTTTATCAAAAATGTGGCAGTATCGCAGCAATGTCGAAAAGTTGCTAAATTAAACAAGTTTTTTTTAACGCAGTGGCAACGACTGGCTTCTTTTTTGTTGTATTTGCTAATTTTGTTTATATTTAAACTTGCCATATTGAAAATAATATATAATATGGCAGGTTCAAACTTAAACTTAACTTGAAAAGTATAAGGTAGAGGATGATCATCGCTTTAGCTTAACGCTTACTTCTACCTTATTGTCCACTTTTAATAATGAAAAACAATTTATCTGCCAGTTAAAATCCTCCCTTTTGTTAACGCCAAGTTGTAATAATGGCCCTAAAACAAACAAATTATTTTTCAATTTACAGTTAAAGAAAACAACCCAATTATTTTTGCTTTACTTCATTCAGATTGGCAAAAATAATAATTTTGCTTCATTTCTTTCTTTTTTTTTTGTTCATTTAAAGATTCAATCCAGTTTCGTTTTGTTCTTTTTATTTTGGTCAAGATCCTGTAGTAAATTTCGTAGCAGTATGTGCAAGATAAAGAATAAAATATATGAATGGAATGAAATTAATATTAGAGAGAGAGAGAGAAAGAGAGAGAGAGAGAAAATAGAAAATATTTGTGAAAGAAAAACGAAATATCGATTACGAATCATAAAGTATAGCATTTTCTCCATTGATCTGGAAAAGGAAAAAGGGAAAGTATAACACAATTAGTCGGTGTGTTTTCTTTTATTCTTGTACGCAGCTGTTTAAATTATGATGATTGGAAAAAGAGAATTGAATGTAACATTGCGACGATACTACACAAAAATGTATAGATAATATTGGATCAACGATAGCCCCATTTGCTTTGAATTTTTATCAAAAAACCCAATTTAGTCTTATGGAAGCTATGGTTGTTCTCGAATGTCTGTCCGGTATTCAAATCTAGTTAGACTAACTTTATTGCTAATATTTTGGCTTATGATTTTAATTTTGTCACATATTCAAAGGGTCATTCGCCGTTGTCTAATACGTAGTGTTTTCATATTAGACGTGAGGCTACGGTTCACACCTCAGGTCAGACAACTCCAGTAAAACGAATCATAAAACTATATTTCTATGGCGGCTTGTCTCAACAGATTTCTGGCAAAAATTCTTAGAGTAAATAAAATTGACATGAAATGTTTCTCAAAAATATGACATTTGGAGTCAACTTTAAACTGTAAGTCCGCCCACTCATGTGCACAAATAATAGGAAAATAGAGTGTCCAATGTGGCATGAGCAAGACGGCACGTAGCGCTATCCTGTTGATGTGAGGCAACGTTAGTGTCTACATCAATTCTGTAGGTTTATGCGTTTTAGTCCCGTTTATAAGATTGAGTCGATAGTAAGGCAGCTGCCGAGTTTATGAGATTCTGATTGTGTATTTCAGTGATCTTAATGACCAAAAGATCTCTTGTGTATATCATTGAATTTAATATAAGACCCAATACAACATTCTTAAGTATTTTGTTGTAAACCGAGTATATTGCCTTTCTTACCACCTGCATCAATTTTTCTTATACGAGCGTATATGATCGGATTCAAGGCATTTAGAAAAAATACGCCATTCGATGCGGGTTCCAGTAGTTTAGAGACCCTAAACATACAACAAAATACACTAGGAAATGTTTGAAAGATAACAATATTAATGTGTAGATTGGCCAATGCTATCCAAATTCGATCAAAAACTTTTAAAATATAGAAGAAAAAAATCAGAGGAAAGGATAAGCTGTAGGAATTAATATAGGCTGCTTGGTATGATATACCAGATTCGGTATGATAAAATCTTGTTGACCATATGATTAGACGATCTCTTTCAGTTTTTAACAACACCGTAATTTCTTCCGAATCTTAACTACTCTAGAGCAACTAGGTGTCATAGTGGAGCTATTATTTCTCACATCACTATATATACCTACATATATCAACAATAAAACAATTGCCAAAATCGTAAAGTACCAGAAGGTTAAGATTTCTTTGGCGTAGACAGATTGATGTAGGGTCTTCATGTCCGCTGAAGAGATGGAGGTAAATGTCAACCCAAAAAAATATGGGAAAAATTCGGTACATCTTTTCTCGAGTATGGGAGGAGATACAAATTTTTGAATTTTAAAAATTTACATTTTACCTAAGTATTACATACCACATAAAGGCGCATTTTATTACGACTATAAAATATGATGATAAAGGAAATTTGAAGAGAAGATATCTTTAATCCCATGAGTTACACCAGCACCAGAATCTGCTCTATCATTGCAACACACTGTTGTGATTTGCTAATGGAATTGTTGCATACCTTTTAGACTCGTCAAATATGACTCCTTATGCCCGCACAAGGAGATTTGGACATTAATTATCCAAACGGGAAGGTATGTTTCCCGTCGTAATGTGAATGTTATTTCAATATATTTCTGTTCATTCAGTTTATTCTGGAGAGCTGTGACTATTTTCTTAGATAGAAAACGCTTTGGTGAAGGCGTCGATTTGGTACGTTTCAATTCTCATGCTTGCAATTGAGAGCAGTACCTTTAGCAAAGGTTTAACTGTGCAAGACTGCTCAATAGTATGTCAAAGTATAAAGCGGTTTTCTATATATTAACCTGTGGCACACCGGCAGCAATCGGTCTCTTTAATGACAAACTTTCAGTCGATAATAAGTTTTCCAACAACACTGCAATATTAAGATGAAAGTATAGTGTAAGCTTATAAATTTTATTGAAAATAAAAACGAATAATTCTCGAGATTTATCAAAACATGAGGCACACCAGCCACAGGCGTTAAATCTTTTGCCCAACCTCTGTGAAAATAACTTATAATATGATACAGCACTTTGAAGAGCTGTTGAGAGCTTTCTTAATTACTGCGGTCAATATTTTAGGATTTATTTTTTTAATTTTTTATTATTAATTGAGGATAAGATTGTAGGAAGTCATCGTAGTCTAGTATGTAGTATGTTGGCTGGTTAGACGAAAGCCTTTGGCTCACAGCCCCAGCTCTCAGCCAAGTTTTAGTGCACTTGATACTTGAATTAAAATAAAAATAAATTTATTCAAATATTTTAGCACCTCAATTCACATATAAATTAACTAACCGTAGATCAAGCTTTGTATCAAAAATTAAACATTTCAAACTTTGAGACACTATATAACTTGAAATCAGAAAAAGTTAAATGCCCGATATTTTTTTAATTTCTTAGTATTGTTATTGCCTTTATTTTAAACTAACTAAAAAATGAAATTTTAAACAGGACTTAAAAAATTCAAAAACCTCATAATTCTGGCTTATGTATCATTTGATACATACGACTTTCCTAAAGATTCTTTGGTGTTGTGTACGTAATTTTTTTAAGTTGCCAAAGATTTTGTGAAGTTTTATAGTAAATATCACATTATTTATGTTATTTGAGAAAGAATTGAAAGTTAATTGTTGAATGAAAGTGAAGAGGTTGAATTTTCTGTTCTTGATATGTTCTTGATATTGATTGAAGTAGTCGTAGTCTAGTATGAAGCGTTTAAATTATTAGATGTCAGACCAAGGTTCAAACCTCAGGTCAGACATTTTCAATTTGCTACAAAAGGTTGTAATGATCGATTATATATGTATGTATATAATATTGTTGCTGCTGAAGTCTCTGAAGAAGAACTAAATAGATGCTCGACTTACTTGTTTAGCAATCTGACGAAAGTATTGACAGCAACAAACATGACAGAGGGACGTTTATCGGTAAAGATGGTACTACTTGGAACAGATAACCGTATGCCTTTAGTAGTTTGGAAAGAGAAAATATTACCAATTTACGCGCAGATTGCTAGCAGCTGTTTCTTGGAGTGTTGTAGAGTCTTTCTTATTGCTCTTCTCATATTTATTGCACGTGACAGATAAACATTAGAAAAAAGTCTTTCATCCAATGTTTTATTTCATGAATATTACAGATGACAATATTTCGGTCAGCTACGTACATATGGGATAACAGAATTATTCGCTTTGATAATGTGCTGCTCGGAAATGATGATAAATTTGCACCTATTACGGCTTTTCAAAAAATGAGCAAGGGGAACTTTTTACTTCGCACGACGTTGACAACCAATTTTTCTAATTAATTGTGAGCGTTACTGATGTGAGTGACAATAAGCTGCCCCATCTAAACGATTGGGAACTTATAAATCGCCACAAAGCAAGGGTGCTAGATATCAAATTATTACCATTTAGAAAAAAAAAATAAAACCAAGCTGACATGAAGTGTTTAATTTTTGCGTAAAAAATCACACTGTACATCATGAAAAAAATTTTGGCATAAATTTCATAAAATTGATATTAAAATGTAATAATATAAAATAGTTTTATTAAAAAGAATTAAAATATGTAAATAAAAATTTTTTCACAAAATCTATCAAAAACTGCGAATATTCTAATATAATATTCTATCATAAGCTAGAATTATGAAATTTTTTAAGGCTCGATCTACGGCTAATAAACGATGCCGATTACAGTCCAGTTACAGATGTAGCAATTGTTTTCATTTCTATTTTTATCGAAAAATTTTGAAAACAACAGAAAGAAAAAGAAAAATGATACTTTTTTTATTAAAAATTAAATTGTTAAGCAAGAGTTTTCACTTACACACAAGTTTCCAAAAGTCATCCTAAAGAATATTATTGTATCGCCCGAGAAGTTATTGTAATTAATTGAATTACATTTCCTCTTTGTTGTACGATTTCTCTCATTTCTTATAAGTTTGAAAATAAAATTTGTAAACAGTGAAAATAAAAGGAAGAAGAATAAACATAAATAAGAATAACGAGGAAATGAAAAAGTAAAATGAAATATTTATTCAACAGATTGCAATTTGTTGGAAATAATGTTGGTACTCCACATCGCTGTTTATGTTGCTACCTTTTTCAATGCTCGTGTTTTTTAGAGGTTCATTGTTGCTATTTCAGTCGTTTGTAATATCGCCATTTGCCATTTATTTAAAATTTTACAGTCGTATTTATTTAAAAAAATTTTATTTAAAAAAATTAGTTTTGGACTCTTCTTGATTTAAACTTTAAACTTAAAGGACGGTCCCAAAGTACATATTCTTATTTAGAGTCCTTTAACTAATAATTATTTTAAATAACTTTTTAATACTATGTTCTCACTTTAATTTTAATGGCGCTTAAGAAAGAACATCTTTTACAGAATAAGCACATTTGTGGGGGTGAGTGGGGAAATAATAAAATAAAATATTTTTCGCGAATACGAATAAATCCAGAGCGAAATTATTAGTTTCAAATATTACATAATTGGTCATTATAAACCTTTAGTCAGAATTACGACCTAGCTTCACACACCACTTATGTTGTGTGTGTTAATTTTATACATGAGTGGCGACTCCGAACGACAGATTTTTGAGAAACTTTTCATTGCAATTTTATTTGCTTTCAGAGTTTTTGCCAGAAATTTGCTGAGAGGAAGTTGCCGAAGAAATATTTTTTAATATTTTGTTCATTTGGAGATGCCTGACCTGAACCGAGGCCTCACGTCTAATAAGCCAACACACTACCTACTAGACCACGGCGACTTCAAATTATTAATATTTATTAATAATATTTATTTGTGTATACAAACATAGCTTTCGGGTTGGGGGGTTGGCCGAGTAATAATAAATTCTTTTCTTTTTTCAGATTATTCACAACAATAGAAACGTAAGAGCAGAGGTGGTTTATAAACTTAAACTTATATCTAAACTTAAATCTAAGACTTAAAAGTAGGGTGGGCTGCATGAACAACATTCATAAATTATTTTAATTAACTTGGTGCAAAAAAAGTTGTCAAAAATAAAACGTATATAATAAATGGATGAAAGACGTGCTTTCTTCTAAGAAAAGAAAATAAAATTTTTTAAAAACACATTTTTTATTTTTCCAAAAACAAAATAAATGTGTTGCTATCTTTTCAAATGTTGAAATTTAATACAATGCTTAGTATGTCGCCTATATTTATCTATATAAAATAGAGTACATCTCTTGGAATTTAAATTTAAATGAAATGGGTCATGGAAACCACTACAGTGCGGGGAAACGAGAAATATTTAAAAACGAATGTCGAATCGAAAATCTTATAGATAAGTTGGTCGATTGATTGGGTGTTCTAATCAAACGCAATTACCTATGAATAAAAAGCTCCAAGACGTGTAAGGAAATGGGTCCTTACCACGCGTCACGTTAAAAGATTGATCAGCGAGATCAAAAAGGATTCTTTTAAAGCTGCAACCGAGCGTAAAAAGGTCTGCAATGTACAGTAGCGAGAGAAAAAAAATGCAACTCGATGCCATATTATGTTCAACACCCTGCCTTGTCTTATTTACAGAATGTCACACCATTATTGAACCCCCACAATGTTTGACAGTTGACAACTGATATTTGAGTGAATATCTTTGTTTTGGGGTCCGACGAATGTAATTTAACCCATCAGAGTCAAATAAGTTAAACTTTGATTCGACCAATTTTTGGCATTCTTTCCACTTTAATTGTTTGACGATATCGCGATGAAATCCGACAAACCGTTGATTTCAATCATTGATTTGCCTTCTTCCAAAGGCCTTATAATGGCAAATTTGCTATCTGCTAGCAGTTGTTTCTAATTTAAAATTCAGAATTTGCAAATTTTTGATTAAACTTTTATTTAAATTACTCTAGTTGACTTACACCTTTAATTTGTTCACTTTTTTATTTAATCTAAAAAAATTGGGTAGAAAAAGAAGCAAACAAAGCTTACTGATGCTTTTTTATAAAATTTAAAAATTAACGAATATAAAAAAACAAAAGTGGAGTGGAATTGGATACCGTTACAAGTTTCGAGTCTCGATTGAATATCATATAAAATAGAGTTGCATTTTTTTCTCGCTACTGTATGTAACTGCAGAAGTATAAAGAGTTTGCACATGTGTCAGAGAACATAATTTAAAAGCATGGTGTCCATGAAAGGTTCCTCTTTTAAAAAACGTATCGTCAAGCGCATGAAGTCTGCAATGGAACATCGACATTGGCCTGTCCAAAAGTGGAAGAATATTTTATGGACAGATGCAAAGCTAAGCTATTGTATTTGGTTGAATTGGTTCTCGTTCATACGTCAGGCGGTCTAAAAAGTCTGAATATGTTGGAAAAACCATTAAACATGGAGGATCGAGCATAATGGTATGGGATTGTCCAATACATTGTATCAAAACCATAATGATACATCGATAGTTTAGATTTTGTAATGCTATACCATGCAGAGGACGTATGAGTCATCCAAAAGGATAATGATCGCAAGCATACCAATAAGAAAGCAAAGGAATGGTTCGAGTGAAATTCAGTGAACATTTTGGGGTGGCTTGCGCAGTCACCTTAAATCCAACATAAAATTTGTGAAAGTCATACAAGTGTCCTGCAACAAGATTCAATTAAAACGTTGTCGGGATTTGGGTTAATCGATGTCAAGTTCATGCGCAACATTTATTGCCAATAAAGGCAACGCAACTAAATATTACGTTTGATGTACAGCTTTTTTTAAGTAATGAAACTGTTTTTATTTCTTGTTTTCATAATCTTGGGAGCATACAAAAGATTCTTAAACTTATAAATGTAAATATAAAGGGTTTTTGAGTGTAGTACAGTCAACCCTCCTATAAAGCGGTGATTGTGTACCGCGTTGTATGGAAACCGCACAATAAGAAACTCAGATTAAACCATACAAACCAGGCTAATTCATAGAGCGTTCTATGGAAACTGTCTATCGTGTTGTATGGAAACCGCGCTATAAGAAACTCGGAATTAGTACAAATCACATCATTCGTACAGCGTTATATGGATACCAAGAAATACAAAAGACAAGATAAATTATAAATTACTTTTATTGAATTAAAGAGATAGATAAAAAAAAAAAAAAAACTAAACTAAAAGACCTGTTTCCAACAAAAATAAATAAAACTTTTGTAAAATTAAGTAATTTTTCATCCTCACTGTCAGCTATGAGTCGCCTAACTCGTCTTCTTTAAATGGGCCAAATTTGTACCACACTTGGTTCATCTTCACATTGGAATTCGATTGTAGCTATTTTTCTAACAACACTAAAACCTCTCTATAGGGAGCTAAGCAATTTCTTAACTCCCTTTTGCGCTACGCACCATTGAACGATCAGTTTTAATAAGATGAAGTTCTAATTCTTTAGCCAAATTTATACCTCTTTTCACATCTTCTAAATCGAGATTTGGCAACCATTCGTATTCTTTATGCATGGGTGCATCAAATAATTCCATCAGTTCTTCCTCATCTAAAGTTTCTTCCCTGACTAGTACATAGTTTTCTTACATCCTGATGGTTTACTGGAAATACTTTATCGCTTAAACGAGAAGCAATGTTTACTATTTCTGTAACTGGGAGTGCAATTGTAGAATCGTCTTGTATTGCTTGAACCATTTGAGGTAAAAGAAGTTTCCAACACGCATTAAGGTTTATTGTTTGTTTTAATTTCCGTACAAGCTGATGACACGGTTCTACTACAATCTAAAATAGAAAATTCTATCCACACTTGAGTAAGAGTTTTATTTTCACTTTTTCTGATCTGTCGAAAATGGCTGAGAAAAGTTGGCGTGTGTAGTTCATTTTTAAAGTTTGAATGACTCATTGGTCCAAAGGTTGTATTAATGACGTGCAGTTAGAAGGAAGGAAGATAATTTTCACATTTGAGTAGACCAATTCTATGTTATGGCAAGCAGCGTTAACAAGAACCAATAAAACTTCGAAATACACATTTTTTTGAAGTTGTTGAACATCAGCTCCGCGTTATATGGAAACCGTGTTCTGAGATTATCGCGTTATAGGAGAGTTGACTGTACTAGCTTTGTTTTCGCAGCTGTATATGTATGTGTATGGTATGTATTTTTTAAGTACTAATAAAGATAATATGAATAAATAAAATAAAAACAAAATATGAATAAAGAATTTAAATTTAGTAGTTTAAGTTTCTTAAACACCACTGAAAGACAATGTCAAAAGTTAAATAAAAATATACAGGCAAAAATAAGAGAAAAATGTCACAAACCTGGATCGAGGATGACAAAATAAGTAGCGTGTAGAATAGTATATATGTGGTTAGATTCTATTACAGGAACTAATAAGCTAGAATGTCCATGAATATGATTACAAAAATACGGACACAAACACAAATTGAAAACAGAAAAGAACCTGACTGTCTTTTGCATAATTGTCATAAAATATTCGTATTTTTAACAATTTCTATACTTTAATCTTTTTAAATTTAAAGAATATTTACAGATGGTTTACGAAGCTTACTATGTATTTTGAATGAAGTTTTTGAGAATATTTGTTAACAAAGCTTTGAGAAAATCTTTAAAGTTTTTATAATAACGTCTGTTTGTCATTATTTTAACAACGAGCGAATGAATTTTTAAATGGGATTTATTGTCATCAATATTATCTACTAGAATCAGCAATTAAAAGACACAAAAAAAAATAATTCAAATGCCTGTAGTCCTTAAACCAGTAATGCAAAAAACAATTATCCGTAGGATGTTTCAGAGAGAGCGTGGTTTCTACATTTAGTGTAATTTTTTTCTTTTTTGAATTGCGAACTCTAAAATTTGACAGCTGCCAATATATTTATTCAGGTTCAGAAAAAGACACTGTAATTGTTAAAACTCATTTGAATAATTTTAAAATATACCACCGGGAAAGTGTACCTAATATATCAGCCATTCAAAAAGTGGGACAAAAAATCTGAAGAAAATGCAAGACTCCTGTGCATAAATGAACCAAAGCATTTCTGCTGTAAATGAAAGCTACGCCGCACAACTCGAAAATATTAATTTGGCGTCTGACGCAACAACTTCAAGTTTCCTGACACAACTACGAACCTAATTTTAACCACCTTTACGCGAATAAAATTCAGCTTACTCTGGAGCTCAAACCATCAGATCATGGAATTCGCTGGTACATCGTTCAGTTGATCTATTGGAAAAAGTACTCAAAAATAAGGCCAATAGAATAGACAACATAATTCACAACTGCGGCGGACATATGCCGAAAATCATATTTAAAAAATAAAATTCAAGAAATTATCCTCCAGATTACAATAAAAAATCATTCCAACAATATCACATACATGATTGCGCATTATAACCGTTCAGCCAGGATCTTCTTCCCAGCTTCTCACACCGTCCATGTTGGGAGTATTAATTTTATACATGAGTAGTTAGAAGTCGACTCTGAACGACAGAGTTTGGCAATTTTACTTACTCTCGGAGTTTTTACCAGAAATCTGCTGAGAGGAAGTCGCCGAAGAAATATTGGGGTTTGAAAAGTGGCTTCCTGTCTAATAAGCCAAAACACTACCTACTAGACTATGGCGCCTTCAATATTTCTATATTGTGTTATCATTTTAAGTTCTCAAGGCCTTTAAAGAATACCCTATGAATTATAAATTACACTTTGCCACGAAAATTTTACCATCTCAAAGCGAAAGATACAATTTATCACTCATGCATTGCACATTGTTATTAATTAACATGATAAAGTTCCACTCCATGTTTGTGTTTATTTTACATTTGCCATACATCGAAGATCCATATAAGTAGACCTAATATTTAGCCACATTAATAGTTAAATCAACGACCGCAATCATTAGCAGGCACTAAATTTTATATACAAAATATAGTCTGAAGCATTAATAGTAATCGTAAAAGCAGTCTCAATTGCAAACAACAATAGTCGAAAACCCACTTGAAGTGCTCAGACATTTGTGTGTAAAAGTTTTCAGTATTACAACTGACTGGTTGTGTAACAATAACTACAAAAACTTAAAAAAACAAAAATTTCTCCTTGTAGTAATATTTTTAAAGCAGGTCACCGCACTGGGCTAACAAGGGAGGCATAAGTAAATGTCAAAATAAATCAAACTTCTTAAAATTACGAAAAATAAAGAAGGCATTCTTAGTCTGACCAAAACAATAAAAAAAAACTACGAACAATACGAAGGAAAACTACAATACATCACATACATATGTAAGTAATAAATAAATGTGAAGAGTTGTATGTAATTGAATACTCTACTTCATGTTCGAAGACTAAAGCACATTACCCACCAGGGCACCCTGTTTTAGTTTTGGGAGTTACTTCTTAACGCATAGTAATTATAAATAATATGATGCTGCAGTTATGAACATATACATATGTATATGTGTGTATACCCTATTTATTTCGTAAATGTTCAATAATTAAATAAAAAATAAAATTATTAAATAAAAAATAATTAAATAAAAAATAAAAAATTAAATAAAAAATAAAAATAAATATAAAATGGAATAACATTTTATTATATTGGTCTTTTGTATTGGAAACATTTAAATGATAAACAGTAGCTACAAAAACAAAAACAATGGACTTGTTTACATGATCAACAAATAAACAAAAATATAGCAACAACATAACTATAAAAGAGGGATAAACAAGTAAACAAACAGGGAGCAACAGCACTGCAAGGACAAACGTAAACAAAATACACAAACAACAATAACGTAAACAACATGTTTATATTTATAGAGATTTCGCGAAGGCGAAGTCATTCTTCAAGAGCATTCATCAGACTGTTTATCCTGTCTTGTGTGAAGACACGTCGCGTGTGAAGAGAATAAACCGTTACAAAGATCTGCCGAACCATTGACTAGTAATTGTTATTGTTTATGCAAAAGAGGAATAAAAAACAAAGCGATTGTTGTTGTTTACATCAAGTTGTGAACAGTGGCACACAAGATTGTGCGAACAATAAAGAATTTATTTAAAATTAAACACAAATTAATTTTTTATTTGCAATCTACGAACTGATTTTGTGAACGTTTTTAAAAGGGTAAAAACGTAACAGGATTTTAAATTTACTTTGGAGGTACCTACACTCTTCCGGTGCAAAAATAGATAGAAAGATTTCCTCATTTTTCTTACGGTTTATGAAAAACTATAAAAAAATAGAAAGAAATGAATAAAATAAATATAAAAATATCAATAATTTTTACATATTATCGTTTAAAATTCATAAAATTGCTATAAAAAAATTTTAAGACTGTTGCTGTCCACTGTAAGTACTCATTTGTTCACCCTTCCGTATACTGGATATGCTTGAAATATGTCGCCGCCAAAGCAAACAAAAAAATTAACGCTTTCTTAATTTGTAATGCTCTTCTTCTACTAATTCGTGCTAGTGTAGTGCTTGGGCGAGTCAACGGCCTGATTCTCTGCCTAGTTAATGCTACAATACGACTCTTGACTATACCCATAAACTCTCCTGCGGATATAGTATGTCCTTCAGCATTTTCTTCGTAAATTACAACTTTGATGATCAAAGTCCTCTTCGACCAGTCGGCAGTCCATCGTACACTATCAGCTTTAATGACAAGTGGCATTTGCTCTCAAGTGCGGCATTTAGATACAACAATTCCCCGCTTATAAGCACTGTCGTGCAAGTATATTTAAAAAATATTATATCTGGGGAATACTGTGTGTGTAGCTAGTTTATGTTGAGGTTCACTACATACTGGTACACCTGGCAATAGATTAGGTCTATATCGGCAGGCATGAGACCCTTGCTTGGTCTCTTGTCTTTAAACTACCTACCTAAGCGTATTTTTGTATTATTTTTGTATAATTTCCTCATTTTTTATTTACTTTACTAAACAATGCCAAATAATCCCTAAGCTTAAGTTGTATAACAATATCCAGGTTATTAGCATTACAGCATCATTTAAATAATTAGAAGTTGCCTGCAAAATATGTAAATTTCCTTTAAAAAGTTATCTCACCATGTAAGCAAATTGAAACCACATAGTACCACAAAGCAATTAAATTCCTAAACGTATTAGTAATAAAATCTCTTTTAGAATCTTAAGAATAATTTACTTCCCAGCTTTCTTCTACTATCAAAAAAGTTATTCCTTATATTTTCTTGTCAAACTAAATTGAAATTGTAACCGCAAAAGAAGTTTCAATTTAAATTAATTTTTACAAAAACAACAACTGTATAGAGATTTACTGCAATACGAAAAATATTGCAACCAAGCAAAATAGAACTTGAAATATAAGAACTTTTTGCGGAGAAAGTATGAAATCTCTTATCAAACTTATAAAACATAAAATTTTTTTTACACGGTTGATTACAGTGCATATATAGGAACACTGTCCTCAAAAATTTCACACAGGAAAACTAATGAAATGAGTAAATAGATACAATACATATGGAAATATAATCAAATGTGCATTGCAGATATGTATGTCTACAAAGCTCTAATTTCAGAAGTAAGTTTGGGAATTAGAAGTTTTTTAAAACGTATTCAATAAACTGAAATTAAAACCAAAACTTTAGAACACGTTACAAGAGATACAAAATTTAATAAACATAAGAGATGGATTTTTGTGATTTTCAGTGATTTTTGAAGAACGTTGTTCTCAGTGAACGTGATTTGTTAATCACTGTTCTTTAAAACAGTGATTGTGATCACAGTATTCCAAAAGAAAACAATAATGACAATAACGTAGTTTATTAAGTCGTAAGAAAGAGACAACTAGATACATACTACGAAAAGACTACTAAACAAAATCAGAGTGGTGTCATCAATGTTATTATTTTTAATGTAATTTTTTTTTCTATGAAGTGTGACAATTAAGTTTCACAGAAAGTTCATGTATAAAAGACAAAAGTAAATAATCAGCATCATCTAATAGTAATTCAGCCTCACTCAAAATAAAATGAAGTAAATTTGAGTATGTAAGAACGACATTATTAGTAACTGTTATTTGGCAATTTCAATCACTGTAGTTACCAGTGAATTATCAATCACCGCGATTAAATCACAGTTTTAAAATATCGCTCATCTCCAGTGTGCATATCCACGATGCATGGACTTTACTTTAAGTCTTCATCAATGATTTCACACAATTATTTTGCCTCATCTTTAATAGATATCGCGTTTTTACAACATTATGGAGCTTATTGTATTGACATTTCAAATTCATATTGTTACGTTTTTACCTTTTTAAAAACGTTTAAAATATGAGTTCGTTGATAGCAAACAAAAAAAAAGCAAATATGTGTATAGTTTTAATTAAACTCTTTGAATCCAACAAAAACTCTTTGAATTTAACTTGATGAATCCAACAGTAATTTGCTTTATTCGTTATTCTTCTTTACAATTCTGTTCGCGTATGCACTAACAAATGTTCGGTAGATCTTTACAACGACGATCTTCAAACCACGACTGTTTTATTCACACGCAACGCGTCTTTAGACAAGACTGACTGATTTCTTACTACTCGTTGCCTGCTTTGTCTTGCTTTTTATATGCCCAAATCTGAGAAAGGTTCTTGAAGTCGAACGTTCGAGGTTTCGCCTTCTCGAGACTTCTATCGCGACTTCATTATTTTTTGCTTATTTTGTTCACATTGCTTGTTGTTGTGTTCTCGCTTACTTGTCTATCCCATTTTCTTTCATACTGATGTTGTCGGTTTACTTGTAACATGTTCGTTGTATTTGTTTGTATAGCTTTTGCTCATTTGAATGTTAAACGATGTACACCGTTTCCATTTTCGTAATAATATGAAAACGATGTGCAGAACCACGATGCATGGACTTTCAGCACACATGTACAAAAGTTTTGCTATTTTACTTTAATCAATGATTCCGAAAAATTACTTTACTTCATCTTTAATGGATCGCATTTTTACAGCATCATGCAGCTTATTGTATTGACAGTACGAATTCATATGTTGCAGCTAACAAAAATTTAAATTTCCCTTAAACGCTCAGCAGCAAGCCGCCACTTGCTGGCAATTATTTACATTTACACGCATGTATTCTATTCTTGACCGATTGGCGCGCAGTATTTGTAGCCTCTTAGGTTTTTAGTGTATAAGAATTTTTGGTTTGAAAAGTTTTAGTGGATTAATAGTTACACTTTTTTTCTTGAGCAGATTTTGGCATAACCATGAGCCTATTTAGAGTTGAAGTCTACATTCTGCGTTCCAGAATAGAACGAAGTTGAAGTGTTACAGAAATGTTGAATTCGAATTCTCACACAAGCGTTACCGGGTTGCTAAATGTTACGAATATACTTCTTTATTACATCTCGATAATTTTTGAACAAATTATGATCAGGACAATAGTTTCAGACCTTTGTTTATCTGGTGGTTGTTTGCTAACATGTTTTTCTATTTAATAATTAAAAATATATTTCTAAATTACCCAGTATCAATCATACGATTTTGCTTTTATGCACCCTGTAATTTATTTAAATCCCCTTTGCGGAACTACACAGGATATTGGCAAAGATATAATACTGAGGAAGATAATCTATTCACTGACTATTAAAAACATTATTAACTCTAAGGGTCATTATTACAACTTGCCGTTAAACCTGTCATTTATTTACTATCATCAATCATTTAAAATTATAATTGAAAATACCTTAGAAAAAACATTTGAAATTTAAAGAAATTTTATTTTAATAGAGTTCAGTTACAGAAGCCGTTTTGTCAAATTTCTTATTATTTTAAAATTTGAAGATCTACATTTATCTTCGAATCTAAGTAATAATTCATCAAATAAGGTAATAAGCAGGTTTTTGTTAAAATTATTGTGTAGGCGATTAGCGAAAAATCTTCCTGGCAAATTAAAAACAATTTTAAAATTTTTATTTTGAATCACTTGAAGGTTTGTGGTTGCAAATTTTTTTCTCCTCGAAGCAGAGGCAGCGCTCTGTCTACTCCAATCCTAAACGAATGAGGCAAGGCAATCTCAGTTAATTGATTCCTAATATGCAATCCATTTACATTCGCCTTTTGTAATCTGTAAAGCTCTTCTTCTATTAATTCGCCCTGGTGCAGGTCTCGGGCGAATCAACGGCCTGATTCTCTGAATAGTTAATGCTACAATAGAACCCTTGGCTATGCCTCTAAAGTCCTTTTCAGCAATTTCTTATGAAATTACAACTTTGTACACCACACCTAGTTGTAGAAGATTAAATTCAAAGCCAGCGCTGTCAATATCAAACAGAATTCAATCAGCTTGGATGACACGTTCCATTTTGCTCTCAGGTGCGGCATTTCGATACAAAAATTCTCCGCCTATAAACACTGTCATACAAGCATTTTTAAAAGTTCTTATATCTGGGGAATACTGTCTTAGCCAAGTAAAATTCTTAGAAAAACTTTGTATATTCTGTGTGTAGTTAGATTTTGTTCAATTGTTCTACTGAATATTGTTACGTTTTTATCTTTTTAAAAACGTTTAAATATGATTTCGTTAATTGCAAACAAAGTAAAAACAAATGTGTTTAATTTCAGTTAAACTCTCTTTATTTTTTACACTACTTTTGTGTACCACCGTATACAACTTAACGATACAACAATAATAATCTGTTTATTCACTTTACTAGTTCACACAAGTATTCACTGGATCTTTACAACCACGACTTATTTTGTTCACACGCAACTTCACTCAAGACTGACTGAATTAAAACTGACTGACTGCTGATCTTGTTGCCCTTTTATATACGCACGCACGTAATCAGTATGATGAACGTTCTCTGTTAAACGATATTAGGTCGTTTCGATTTGCGTAACACTGCCGCCCACTTAAGCCTGTTCGTCCCGAATAGGCTCATTATCTCTTTTCCCATATTTTGCCAGTCGCTCTATGTGTACAACCATCATTTTTGTTCGGGGCTGCCAGCTCTCTGTATCCTCTACACGACATCGTTTAACCGTTTAATTATTTTATACGGTCCATCCCAGCTACTTTGCGACTTGGGGAATAATCCTTTCTTCCGCGTTGGGTTGTAGAATAGTACCAGTTGTCCTTCATGGAAACCCTTCGTGTTTACTGCGCGATCATACCTGCCTTTCATTCCATTACTGATCATCGCTATCCTCTCCAAAGGTGCGCCCGAGTTACACTGTTGCAGCTGACCTTGACTTCTTTTTCCAGAACCTCAATACACTGGGTACAGTTTGCTATCCAATCCGCCACTGCTTGCTGACATCCAACCCAATAAAAATGTCGTTTTAGCCTTCCCAGCGTCTTTATCACTCCCAGATGTCCTCCGCTAGCTCCATTGTGGGACTCCTTTAATACTTCTTTCGTCTTGGAGGAAGGCACTACTAATAGGTTCGATAAGGTCTTGCCATCAGCGCTTCCCCAACGTCGATATAAGCATCCATTTATCAACCGTAAACTGTCCCATAGTGCCCAATAAGCTTTTGTAAGAGGACCTTCTCCGGATATCTCATTGCTGGTAGGTCGTTTGTCCTTTTCCTTGGCTGCTACTATCTTCGCCAGTATTGGGTCACTCTTTTGTGCTTCGGACCAGTCTTCATTGGCTTCGATCTGCATTCGCAGGACATCAACGGTGGATTCCTTCTTCTCAGCCTTTGCGTAATGATTACGCTCCAAATTACGAGATCGGCTTGATAGAGCATCAGCCTTGCCATGTTTTATGACTCTTCGTTTTGTTAATGGCGATAGTTCGGAATCAGCTCTGATCTTCTTGCGTCCTCTTCTAACTTTTATAACTTCAGTCTTTTCTGCAGCCGTGTAAGTGTCCGAGGACTTTTCGATTTGCATATTAGCCTCTATTCTCGGTACTTTCGATATAGGATTATCCTCGATATTCTCAGCCTTTCCGCGCCTTCTCTTGGAACTACTCGTTTCAACGTAGTGTTCATCAGAAGCTTTAGGTGTAGCAATGGCACGTCGTCTTGTTGGAGAGACCAGTCTTGATCTTTTCCGTTGCGCTTTACAGTTTCTTTGGAAATGGCAACCCTTTCCACAGTTGAAGCATTTAGGTTTAGCCCTTTGTCCGTTTTCTTCCAAAGCTTGATTCACCATTTCCTTAACTTTAGTTAAAAGCCATTCATCTTCCTCCACTATTTCCATTTTTCGCACGCATGTAAATATGACTACATGCCCAGCACTATGTTGACGAAGAAAAAGGCGGTTTGTTGCCTACTATAGTATACTACTACTGGTAGTCTAAGGCGTTTCAACAGATCCATTTGTTTTAGAATATCTTGAGCCAAACCCGGAGAATTGCGTAAGCAATTTCAAGCCCAATTTATAAAATTTCACACCGTTTTGCATTGATTTACGACACTGTTCATTTTCTAATTCTCAAAAAGTAGTCAACTTGGATTTGAGGTTTCTTATAAATCTGTTCTAACGGAATGTAATATTCGGTCACTCTTAGAGTTCGTAAAATAATCTCTACGATTCTATTTACATTCTATGGATAATGATGCCAATGTTCCTATTTGAAGAAGAAAGTTAAGGTGCCATGTGACAAATTTTATTTATGCTGAGCCGGTAAAGTGTCCAATTTTGCATTTTTACTTAAGTGAATAGTCGCTGTAGTATTAGGTAACGAGTAGCGCTGTAAGCTATCAAAAGTTAAAAACGGTAGTTTAAATATGTATCTTTAGTAGAAATTGAAGCGCAAAGTTGAAATTTTTGAAATTTGTCGCGCGACGTGTGTAAACTGTAAAGAGGGTTTCCATGATTTTCAACATATTGAACATTAAAAATATGAAATATACTTACATAATTGGTCATTACAACGCTTTAGTCAAGATTACGACCTAGTTTCTCACACCACTTATTTTGTGTGCATTAATTTTTATATATGAGTGGCGGGACCTACAGATTTTTGAGAAACTCTCATAGTTTTTGCCAGAAATCTGCTGAGAGGAAGTCGCCGAAGAAATATTTTTTCATATTTCGTTCAGTTGGAGATGCCTGACCTGGGGTTTAAACCATGGCCTTACTTCTAATAAGCCAACACCCTACGTACTAGACCACGGCGACTTCGAAATATAACATTTAATTTCGCTGGAATGAAATATGTAGTTGGATATGCATTTATTTAGAAAATTCACATAGATTTATATTATTCTGTAAGCTTTTGAAAATATCATTTGTCAATATTATAAGAGAACTTCACTATTCTCTTCGTATTTTTTTCTATCCTACTCGTTACGTCGTAAGCTTCAGCTTCGACTACAACTACTTTATTCTGTTCCAGGCCTTACGGCCATTACTACAACTTGCCTTTAACTAAAAGCATAATTTTAACTGACAGATAATTTGTTTTTCATTCTTATAAGACAATAAGGTAGAGGGAAGATCATCCTCTGTAACTTTTAAAGTTAAGTTTATGCTTGAACTTCCCATACATATATATTATTTTCAATTTGGCAACTTTAAATGTAAACAAAATGAGCGAACACAACAAAATAAGAAGCTCGTTGTTGCCACTGCTTTTTTAAAAAACTTGTTTAATTTGGCAAATGTTATCGACATCGGTCCGGCACTGCCATATTTTTGAAAAAGTTAAGTTTTTTTATCTCTAGGTTGTAATAACGAAAATAAGTTAAAGGTGACTTTAAAGTTCATTTTAGCTAAAGTTACCTTTTACTAAAACAAACTTTAACGGCGTATTGTAATAATGGCTCTTAGTGTTTTAGTATATTTAATCACATTCATTTCGGCAGCATTAGGGTATTGGCCGTTGCTTTATGCACGTGGCAAACTTGTCACCTGCTATTGTGTGCAGTAATTATTGACGGTAGAAGGATTATACCGCCCTATATTTGGATACCAGAGACTTCTTTTTTCGTTGTAATAAATTTCTTCTAAATTCTTATTATTAAAATTCCATTTTCCATTATTTTTTAAAATTCCATTAATTTTATGATTTGTATGTTTACTACAGCTTGAAAATGTAAGAAATATTTTAGTCAAAGTGTGTCTCTCTGCAGTGCCGAAAGACAGAAAAAATATAAAAAATGTTTTTCGAATGCTTTTCAAAATTCCTTGTGAAGAAAACATTCAGTCATAACTGACATTGCATAGAAATTGAATAGAAGAGAAGAGCGAGCGAATATAAAACCCTGACAAAATAAGGAGAAAACCATTTAAGTGAGAAAATTCACAAGTTGCAGAGGCTGTTACAAATACATTTCGTTAAATGGAAATGGTATTACAATAATGGCTTCTTAAACATCATCGCTGTCAAAGTGCTCTTTAACGTAGCACGCTATAGAATAACATCTCTCAATTGTAAATTTAAATATAGTAAGAGTAACAGAGATTCACATATTATTTTCTATTTGTGATTGTAATATAAAGCTTTCCCCACAGATCTAGTTTCGTAGTTATTTATTATTAGTTTTATTTTAAGAACAAAAAAACTTATCTAAAAGAAACAAGAAGAAAGCTATAGAGTTTTGTTGCAGTGTATTGTGGACGGATGAGGCTGCATTTCAATTCCAGGGCTCGTTCTGTAAGCGCTTTATGAATCTACCACGAAACAAAAAAAAAAGGCTGTACAACCACTTAACAGATTTGGTGGCGGCACGGTGATGATTTGAGGATGTCTATCATATTACGGTTTTGGCAATTTGGTACCGATAGACGGGACTTTAAAGCAATCTGGTTATCTCGAAATTATAAACAACCATGCCTTTGACTCCGCAAACAACCTTTTTCCAACCAGCGAATGGATTTTACATCACGACACTGCCCCTTGCCACAAAGGATGGTTACCTACCATATTCTTATAAAACGTAGATCAGGCTGTTCTTCCATGGCGTTCTCAGAGCCCTGACCTAAACGTTATTGAAAATGTTTGGACTTTCATAAAATATCATAGAACTATAGATAAAAGTCGAAAACGCGAAGAGCCTATACAAGAAATTAGTGAAATTTGGTCTAAATTGTTCCCAAATTAGCCCAAAACTTAATTAACTCAATTCCGGAAAGATTACAGGCGGCCATTGATTCAAAAGGCGTTATTAAAAAGTACTAACTAAGTTTAATTTAATAAAATATGTAAAAATAAAAAAAAAAATTAAAATAAAGATTGCGACCGGACTTAAGTCTTGTGTAAATACTTTTGAAAAGAATAAAACGTGTGTAAATAATTTTGACAACTTATAAGCATATGGTTATTTGTTTTTTGTTTAGTACTAGGAACCGTTATCTTTCCAATTTTATTTTATTTACTCCTGCATATTCCAGGCTAGGCAATAGTAAAAACTTTTTTCCAAAATTTACTTCCAGTAAAAAGTACTGAGACCCTTTTTAAGAAAAATTTAAAAATGCTCTTTTGTGTAAATACTTATGACTACCTCTGTATGTCAAGTGTTATTCCCAGATATTAAGATAACAAGTTGCTAAGGACACGACAATCACACTAAGCTTATAATCAGTCAAGTGCAAGATAGCCGTAGTCGGAAGAAATTTTAAGTATACATAAGATTACATTCATCTAAGTTTATTGATGATGATGTTGTTGTTCATAGAACTTGATTAATGTACTGCTATATGAGCCTTGGTAGCCGTATTTGTACGTGCCACCTGCAGAAGATACAGAATGTAAGGAGAAAATATCCTGAAGCACTATATTTTTGACTCAGAGTTTTGAATCGTCTATCGAGGTATAATAATACTATATAATATAATGAATACAAATATATTTTATACGCGAGTGTGCATGTTTAAACTTATAGAACAAGATTATTCAAGGTTTTCCGAACGTAGTTTTGGTGAAGTTTACCTACTGATCTAAATATATTCATGGGTATCTGGTGAAAAATTTTCTGGCAAAAAATACTTGATTATTAAAAACCGTTAACATTTTCTGAACTCCTATATGACTGTTTCCTTTTTTTTTTGATGGAAATTCAATAAAAGCTAGTAAAAAAACGCGTACATATTAAGTTTAACCGTAGATCGAGCTTTGTATCGAAAATAATACATTTCAATTTTTGAGACGATATAACTTTAATGCAGAAAAAGTTAGATGTCTGATATTTGTTGAATTCGTTAGTATTGTGATTGTCGTTATTTTAAACAAAATAAGAAACGAACATTTTGAGCAGGTCTTAAAAAATTCAAAAACTTCATAATCCTATCTTATGTATCATTTTTGATACATATGACTTTCCTAGGGATTCTTTGGTGTTGTGAATGTAATTTTTTAAGTTTTCAAAAGAATAAAAAAAATAAAAATCGGGTATAATACATTATTTATGATATTTGATAAGGAATTGAAGTTTAAGAGTTGGATGAAAGTGAAAAATTGAATTTTCTGTTCTTGATATTCATTGAAGTAGTCGTAGTCTAGTATGTACAATGTTATCTTATTAGACGTCAGACCAAGTTTCAAACCTCAGGTCAGACATTTCCAGTTTACAATGAAAGGTTGTAATGACCGATTAAATATGTACATATATATGTAATATTCCTACTACTGAATATTCTGAAGAAGAAGAAAGCAGAAGCTCCTCTTATGAACTGACGCAAGTATTGACAACTGCAAAGATGACAAAAGGACGTTAATCGAAAAAGATGGTACTCTTATAACCATATTAGTAGTTTGGGAAGAAAAAATATTACCAATTTTCACGCAGATTGCTAGCAGCTGTTAGATGAAATGTTGTAGAGTCTTTCTTACTGCTCTACTCATATTTATCTTCCGTGACACACAAACATTAGAAAAAGTGTTTCGTCCTATGTTTTATTTCATATATATTACAGATGATAGTATTTCGGTCAAATATGTTAGTATGAGATAACAGAATTATTCACTTTGATATCGTGCTACTGTGATGATAAATGTACATCTATTATGCCTCTTCGAAAACTGAGATGAAAGTCTTTCAGCTTTTAATAATCCTAATATTTTTATAGCTATAGATTAGTAACTAGTTGAAGTTTGTGGTCGTTATAAAGTTCGTGGTCCAACGAATTCGAATTGGCAGTTTTAGATTCAAGTACATGCTACGTGCTTAGCAACTACTTATAGCCGTATTTGGGGAAACTTGTATCTGGGACACCAGAGATAAATGGAAGGGAGAACATTGTTATTGATATAATCGATGTTCTATTGCAACAGGAAACTTTTTTATCTCACATAACGTCGACAACAAATATTTCTAGCGAAATATTACAATGGTTTGTGCCATCAGGTTTCAGCTAGCCCTCGATTGAGAGCGGTGCTGATGGGAGTAACAATAAGCTGCCCCATTTAAACATTTGGAAACTTATAAATCGTTTTAGAAAAAAACAAAACCGAGCTGACATGAAGTATTTAACTTTTACTTAAAAAACCATGCTGCAATATACAGTGTCGGACAAAACTTATTGGACAGAAAATTGTTATATACTATGTCTTCAGAGAAAACAATACTGATTGCTATCACAGAAAAACCGTAAGGCGCGCCTAAAATTTGCTCGAGAACACTTGAACTGGACAGTTGGACAATGGAACACTGTTTTGTTTTCCGATGAATCCAAATTTAATTTTGTGGATTCTGATGGAATGAGAAGAGTTCGAAGACCTTTCAGTAGCAGACTAAATCCGAAATATTGTTCCGGAACAGTTAAGCATGGTGGTGGTAATGTTATGGTGTACGGTTGCTTTTCTGGGGAAAGCTTAGCTGCTTTACACAAAATCGACGGTATTATGGACAAACAAATGTATAAAATGACACTCCAATGGATATTTCAACACAGATCCAAATTGGTGAAAGGGTTTTTGGAACAAGAAAGCGTTAATGTCATGCAATGACCTGCACAGTCACCCGACCTTAACCCTATGGACAATTTATGGGAAATAGTAAATAGAAAGGTAAATAGGGAATGGGCACATCGGGGTCCAAATAAATTATATCAAGCTATGAATGAGGCATGGTCAGCTATTCCAATGAATATAATAGAGAATCTTATTAGTTCTATGCCGAAAAGATGTGCTGAAGTTTTGAAAAATCGCGGTTATGCAACAAAATATTAGATCATGCTGCATAGTCCAATATGTTTTGTCGTATGAAATTTTTATCTTTATTTACCTTTTTGTTTAATTTTTAATAATATCATAATAAACACTGAAATTAAATTTTATTTTTAACTATACTAGGGATGTATTTTTATTTTAGTATGTATTTGTTGTTTCGAAAATATCTAATTTCTTTTAAATCGTACAAAATATAACCTGAATTTTGTCTAATATGTTTTGACCGACACTGTACATCATGTCAAAAATTTTGTCTTAAATTTCACAAAAGTGATAATAAAATGTATTAATGTAAAATAGTTTTATTAAAATGAACTAAAATAAATAAAAATATTTTAAATCTTGTAACAAAATCTATCAATAATTGCGAAAATTCTACGAAATACAAGCATGTATCAAAAGTGATACATAGCTAGAATTATAAAGTTTTTTAAGGATCGATCTACGGTTAAATTAAAATCTGACAACTTATCGCCCAAATACATTTTTTTCACAGTTCTACTATTAGACGAGAGCAGGTTGTTTAAGGCGTAGCTCAGACATCTCGAACACAAATATCGCTTTCAGCGATTTCCTCGCAGCAGTCATCTCATAATACTATGAGAGCAAATAAAATTGCCTCGAAAAATTTCTCAAAAATCTGTCATTCGGGATCGGCTAAGGGGTTGTTATGACCAATTAAGTAAGTTAAGTAGTAAGTAACTCTGTTGCAAGTATGATTGATTCTACTTGTAAAATAAATTTCCACCCACTAAATTCGAAAATAACGAAGTTTTTCAAACTTTTGTTAGCACAGCCAATTTGAAGATAATCTGACTTTATAATTTCTTCTAACTTTTATTCCTCTTTTGTGTTAATTTGTGAAAACAGTCCATTGGGTACAGAAATATTAGAAAACCAACAAATATCCTCGAAATATTTTTCACATGATATTTAGTTTATAATAAATACCACTACCATAAATAAATAAAACATTTTAGGGTCATTAATACATTTTTCCCATTAAAGTTGGATTTAGTTAAAGGTAACTTTAGTTAAAGCGAACTTTAAAGTTAGCTTCAACTTCTTTTCGTTATTATAACCTACAGATCAAATAAAGTTAACTTTTTCAAAAATATGGCAGTGCCGATAACATTGCTCAATTCAACCAGTTTTTTTAAACGCAATGGCAACGACGGGCTTCTTTTTGATTCTATTTACTCATTTTGTTTATATTTGAAGTTGGCATATTGAAAATAATAACAATATGACAAGTCCAGACACAAACTTAACTTTAAAAGTTACCAGTAGGATGATCTTCCCTTTAATTTAACGCTCACTTCTACCTTATTGTCCACTTATAAGAATGAAAAAACAATTTATCTGCCCGTTAAAACCCGTTAATAATGGACCTTAATGTGATAAAAAAAAAACATATTTGGCAAAAAGACAAAACAACGCTAATCTTTTATCTGCAAAATTTCTATGCCATTATTTGTGGCAAATCATTTGAAAATGTATTTATTTCAACAATATTGTTTATGCAATGCTTGTTCCTTTCATATGTTCAAAGCAACTTTTTTTCCAATAAAAAAAGACGAAAATAAAATTGAATATTATTGTCAATTTGCTCTCAGAAATGCAAGTACTCATGAAAATATTTCAACATGCAGGGTATGAAAGAGAATCAAAATGCTCGTATTGATAGTGAATAAATTACAAAAGAAGCGAAAGAGAAAATAAATTTATCCGATACTATTATCGAGCAAGTATACGTACGTATCTGTGGTTCCAAAAATAAACAAAACAAAAGAAAAAATATTTGTAAAGAGATTAAGAGAGGAAACAACATTTCCCATGGAATACGATAGATAACTGTAGTGTTCTGCATTCCTTACCCAGCAATTTTTCAATGTACCACAGTATTGGCATTTCTACAGATATGGATGTGAAATTCATATGTATAAACAAACTTTCAGAATGTACATAAATTCATCCCAATTTTTTTCTTAGAAAGAATTTGATGGCTAAACCCAGCAAAATATTTCCAAAATATTTCCATGTGCCGTTAAGACCGAACACTGAAAAAGTGTGCATAAAATGAAAGCGAAAAAATTTTAAATTTTTGCGACAATTGAAAAGAACGCAATTATTTTTATAAGAATTGTATTTAAATATCAGAAAACCACATAAAGGCCTCAAAGGCAAAACGAAAAGCACTTAGTATATTAAGACTCAGCAAACTGTTCAATAATTTTCATCATTTTCAATTCGTTTCTCAAATATACTAAACACCCAAAATTAATGGCATGTTGGTTTCTGTCCACTTCTTTCATATAAGTAATGGCGCACAAAGTGCCATCCATTAAATATCATGAGTCCAAAGGCTGGACAATGAAAGTGTTACATCGTTTTGTTTTCCCATCAATATTCCTTGAATTCGCTATTTACAAGACACATTGATTCACTCAGACGAATGTCATTGTCATACTAATCAGTTCATGCTTGTCTAGACTTAAAAAAACTCATAGTTTTCTACATATCTGGATATCCAGCATCTTAGAAAGCAATTTTTGGATCTCCAACAAATAAACAATTACTTGATCCATAGGTTTTAAGAATATTCTCTACTAAGTTTGGAAAGATATTAAAATTACATTTTAAAGATCTGTGCCGGTGTCTCCAGATGAGGGGATTTATTCCCAAATGGATAATTTTTTTTTTTTCAAAACGATGATGAAGACTTTTGTCTAAACCTTCTACTAGGAATAGCAATTTAACTTGACAGCAATTATTGTGAATAAAAAAATTATTAAAAATAATATTTTTTTGAAACTTTATTCACAACATGATTGGTTTCCAATGCCTTAAATAGTGGAATACTTGAAATTATATACTGAGCATGTAGACAGTTTTGTCTGACAAGCTTAAAGATGAGTGTGATTTATTATTTGTTCTGAATTTTTGATTAAAAGGAAAATCAATTTTTCATCACATGAAATAATCATAATCTGCTTCTTGCTCGCCTTTTGCCAGTTTGTCACACCAATCAATGAAAGGGCTTCCTAGATTCGGTCTTTCCAACGCATCTTCGCATCGAATACTCGTCTGGCCGGAGTTTCCTCTTCCATCTGAAGGACATGACCGAACCAGCTTGTTACCAGCTGTGAAGTCGCACTGATAAGTTCAAAACAGTGCATTGACAAGTAACTTCAGTCGTTCACACATTCATACACTTGTAAGAACCGTATATAGGATCAGGAAATCAATTATGTATTAAATATGGGTATACATATGTATGTATCCGTGTATATAAGAAGTGTATTATGGTGCACGTTAAATTAATATTAAAACTTATTAGTATAGAGAAATAAAAATTTTAAATATAAATTTGCGTACATATAATTAGTATACTTTTATTTGTGATATTATTTTTGAGATAAAATCTAAATTTTGTCTTTTTTTGAGGATAAGGATGTAGTCGCCGTAGTCTACTAGGTAGTGTGTTGGCTTATTAGACGTAAAGCCAGGTTCGAGCCCCAAGCCAGACATCAAAATAAAATGCAAAAAGTATTTCTTCGGCGACTTCCTCTCAGCCGATTTCTGGCAAAAACTCTGAGGGTAAACTAAATTGCCATAAAAAGTTTCTTAAAAATCTGTCGTTCGGAGTCGACTATAAACTGTAGGTCCCACCACTCATGTATAAAATTAACACACGCAACTTAAGTGGTGTGAGAAACTGGGTCGTAATCCTGACTGAAGGGTATTAATGACCAATTATGTATGTAAGGATTTGGAGATTAAAAATTTTAAATCTAGGATGAGTTCAAAAACCAATCTGAAAAAATCTAAAATGTACACGTGACGGTCTTATAATTTATTATTATTTTTATACAATAAAAAATATATTAAGCGTGCGTGATCGGTTTAAATGAAACCATGTCCGTACGTAAAAACCGTACTGTAGACTCCCAATTTTTAGATATAATCCATGTACTTTAAATTAAAAAAAAGCAAATTGCTGTGATTTTATGTCTAATAATATCAAAATAAAGCTAATATGATCTGTATCTCATCTGCTAACCTTGTTCCTAAGAACGTCATTATTATTACGTCCCCAGATAAAATATTGGACCTAAATTATTTCCAGACTTTGAAAACACTTTAAAATTCAGAAATTAAAAAATTTCCTAAAATTAACAATTTATTCAAATTTTTATATACAAAATTAGGGACCAATTTGAAACAAACTAATTAGAAAATTAAGTGGAAGCATTTTTAACAATTTATCAGCAGTAGTCTGAAAATAAATTATCAAATGCATCGTTTTCATATTCGCACAAACACCAAATGAACAGAATTAGGTTTCTGTATAAAAATATTGTAAATAATTACATGTATGTTTATATACAGTGTTTATAAACAAGTAATTACACTATTTTTCCTTACACATATGCATATATACAATGCTTATATACAAGTAATTAAAACTTCATTCAGTGATCAGTAAGGCTAGATCAAACATGTTCGATCTTACAAAACTGATAATAAATATTACAAGAAAAACATAGAAAGGTTTACGCGAACATTATTTTTCCAATACAACAATTTCCAAATTTATGTCGACTTTTTTCGTGCACAATAAAATGTTGTTAAAACCTTGTCGCAATACACATTGACAGTAGGGGTGTCAAAATATCGATGGCACTATCGATAGTTCATATTTTTCGTTACTATCGATGTTGTTTTTTTACAACATATAAACATTTAACTATTATCGATAGTTTTTGCTACTCTCGATAGTAAATGTTCCGCCACTAATTTTTTTTTTGCATTTATAAACTAGTGATTCCCACAGTATTATTATAAAATGGAGAGTGAAGTAAAGACATTAACTGGTAAGCTACAAACATTTCTAATATTTTGCTTTCTTTAAATGCTAAATATGCGTCATATGTGTCAACTAGGTGGAACAGTTCTTTTGCAATGGTGGAACGAATTTTGCTTACCAAAGATGCCATCTTTTCAGTACTATTAAGTACCCCTAAGTCACCGGAAATTCTAACGGCTGAAGAAATAGAGCAACTTCAAGATATACGTTTGTTGTTGGAACCATTCGACAGAAATGCGAAAATTATATCGGGTAATATGTACGTAACAATATCACAGGTAATTCCCATCGCGCTAGGGTTGTATTACACTATGATGAATCTGAAAACACAAATGAAAACTGCGCTAAGAGTAGAAACGTGCCCCTTTTTAGGCGAACAAATCCAACGAATAAATCTTGTTTTTGAATCTAGAAGTGTCACAAGCTTAGCAACTTTACTTGATCCTAGGTTTAAAAAAGAAAGCTTTCGATCTGTTGAAATAAATGTATTATTTGAGAGACTCCGATAGTGTTACGATAGTATTGCCGATGTATCGATATTTTGTATAAGAACTGATTGTTTAGTTTCGATACATCGATATATTTTTATTACCTATCAAAAATTTTCGATAGTAGCACTATCGATAGTTTGACACCTCTAAGTGACAGGCTTTATTCAACATGTCTTTACGACTATCACACGAAATATGTGCACTTTGATAGCTTGACGTACGATATACAATACAAGGGCTATATAAAAAACCAAGGTTTACAGTGGTTCGATTGTCCAAAAAGTTAGTGATACAATAATAACACGGTGCGAATGTGAAAATACACCCGAGTAACTACCTAGTCTAAGTTGTTCAGTTAGTTGAGTAGAACTCAAAAATACTTTTTTTATATTTCTCGAACCCTCCAAACTTGTTTAAACAACTAACTGAACAACTTAGACTAGGTAGTTTCTCGGGTGTATTAAATTTTTTGTATTTTGTAAATTTTTTGTTGTGTAATTTAAAATTAATTTTTTAATTTTTTAATTTTTAATTGATAAAAAATTTCTATTACAATTCTGATTACTTTCTAATATTTCGACAGTAAATTGTAAGTTTTGAATTGTAAATTTTTGTGGCACCACCACCGAGTACCACAAGGACATACTGAAATTCAATATATACTGGCTTAATAAGTCTCCGTACGCCAAGCATGCGAAGACAATTTTCACTACTTACGAGATTTCAATAAAGTGAAATTGTTGTAAAGCTCAATTTGTGATTACAATAATTAGATACAAAAATTTTGTTTAAAAAGTTTAATTTGAAAAACTCAAAAAACAATCCAAAGCGCTAATCTTTCTTTAACATAAGAATTTTTTATTTGTTTTTGCAAAATCTACATTCTACGTTATTAATAGTTATTCGGTTTGATGAAACATAAAAATTAACGTCAAAGTTAGCGGAAATAACAAAAGTCGAATAAAAATTCATATTGACGTCAGAAATTTGATTCTGAAACTGCTTAATGTTGGCAAAATGCTGACAATATGATATCAAAATCATTATTTATTTATTTATTTATTCATTTATTTATTTATTTTATAGCATATCACATACAACAAGAAATTAATCTTTTAAATTACGGTATGTGATTATATAATGATTACAAAGAATAAAATATATATAAAACAAATTATTAAAAGTAGTAAAAGCAAATAATATCGAAATAATAATATGTAAAAACAAAACCGAAAATATATGCATATAAATATGTTATAATTTTACATTAGAATTTATAAAATAAAATTTTTTTAAATTGCAAAGCGTTGCCATTGGTTTGTAATGAGTTTGGTAACGAATTCCACAGCCGTATTGTATTTGTAAAGAACTGACACTCAGGTATCAAAGTTCGATATCTTAATTGAATGATTTGTTTCCCTCTATTTGATCTTGAATTGAATACGATTAAATAGATAAGACGGTTCCTGCGTGTAGATAACCTTGTTTAGTAAGATTAATGCTTTGATTTTAAGTAAGTCCATTAACTCAACACCATATAACAATTTCGAATAGTGGGAAGTACTATCATATCTTCCTATGCCGTAGGCATATCTAAGAATCGCGTTATACACTACTGTTAATCTAGTTTTACTAGCCGAATCGCAATATGCAAAAATTTCGCAGCTATATAACAACTTGGGCACTAAATAGGTTTTCGCAAGAAGCACACGAATATTAAGAGGAGTAATGTGTTGTATAGGATAGATATAACGTTCTAAGCATAGAAAAAAATTTCCCGGGGACAGAATTTATGTGGGTATTCCACTGAAGGGATTTGTTAAAAATTATACCGAGGTTTTTAGCTGAATCAACTACTGAAATGTTCTGATTACCTAAAGTGATCGGGATATCAACGACAATATTTTGATTTCTTTGTGCTATAATTAGGCCTTTTGACTTTATAGGATTCAGGTATAAGTCATTTGACGATGCCCAGTAATGTATTTCGTCAAGGTCCTCATTAAGTTTTGCACAACAGTCACCGATTGAGTCTCTTCTACAATTCATATATATTTGTACATCATCTGCGTAGATTGGATATTACTATGCAGAAGACAATTAGCTAAATCATTTATGTATAAAGTAAACAGTAATGGTCCAAGAATAGAGCCCTCCCTTAGGCACAGGCAAGGGAGTAGATACAGTTCCGCCAGCAGAGACAGACTGCTATCTATCAGCAAGATAGGTTTCCATTAGCGATGATGCACTCGAAGAAAAATAAAAATTGTTGTACATCTTCCTAGAAAGTATATAATGGTTCACAGAGTCAAAAGCTTTCGAATGGTCAAGAAGTACCAAAAGCGTAATACCACCATTATCGATATTGGATCTTATATCTTCAGACACACTTCACAGTGAAGATACACAGCTATGACCTGTTCTAAATCCTGATTGTTTGCCAAAGAGCAGCTGATGGTCATTCAAATAGTACAACCTCTGACAGAAACTTAACACAATTTCCCCAGGAAGAAGCAGAAATGAAGGAAAATCGAATGGATAGATTGATTAAAAAATCTATTCCATGAAACAATTAAAAAACTGTTGGAATTTATGAAAACTCTTAATTAAATTCGCAAATCTTACAGAAAAAACACTAAATTGCATGTAAAGAACTTAAAAGCAACCGTCAAACTTGAAGGCGGCTTAGTGGTGGTGTGACGTCAATGGCCACTGTATGTGCCTCAAATCTTATGTTTGAAAAATAATGAGGAACATATTTCATTATTTAAATGTTTTATAAGAAAATTTTAAAATAACCGCCTTAAATTTAGACATACAATACGGCCCATAGGCATAAAATACATTTAGACATACTTTACGATCGTTTAGCAATATTGATTCGAATCAATTATCCCATTATTCTGGAAGATTAATTTCTAAATAATGACATAAATTCAAATTCCATAAATTTTTATGGAGTATTTTGGAAAAAACAAATTTGTAGCACTCAGTAACTAATAACTAGTCTGGGATATTGAGGAAGATATTACAAAAAACCTGGATATTGGAAAAAAGTTTAGAAGACGTTTTTGCAGTCAATGGACTGTCATTAAAAAGACATTTGGAATTAATCACTTAAAAAATTCATTGCTGTTCGGACACTTTTTGAAAAAGTATTTTAAATAATTTTTTCTGTTTTCGTATATAAAAATTTATCTTTTTGATTAAGATTTCTGGTATCTAATTATTACAAGCACAACTTGAGCTTTTAAAACAGTTTTACTTCATTGAATTCTCGTAACTAGAGTTTGAAATATTATGAAAGTTATGTAAGCCGGTAAACTTACGCTAACTATTTTTTAATCATACCATTTATTTCGTATAAAACACAATAAGTCGTCTTTTTAATTTATTAAATTTGTTTATTGATGAAATGCTTTTAGTATTGATGAATTGTTTGAATACAAAAATTAAATTTTTCTAAATTTTTTTTTTTATATTTTCCTTGTAGACAAAAGGCTAGTTTGATCATTAACATATTATCCTTACTGAACGACGTGCAGTACGGTTTCCGTAAAGTGCATTCAACTTGTGATCAACTTGATACGAATCTCAGAAGGTTGGAACAGGTCTATTCGTCTAATTGGTAATAGCATGGTTGTGACACTATAGCGTTTGTAAAGCATTAGATACAGATAGCATGATGCAATTTTATCGAAAATTATTATTTTATGTGTTAGTAGTCATTTTAATCGTGTCGTATATGCGAAGACCAAAACTTTTGGAAATTGAAACGAAAACAATTCCTATGGACAAGTAAATCACATGTGACCTACAACCAACCTCGCAATTAACATAAAAGAGACAATACTATTACGTAATCTGCAACTAGGAGTATTAACATTTAAAATACTACTCGCTGGAACTAGCACCTCTTTTAATTGTCAAAAAAAGCCTCAGTTTCTTAATGCCCTTTCCATATATCACATATCCTACATATCACCCCCTTACATTCTTCTGAAAATTGAGTACAACACTAATAAACAGAGCGGTTCCTCGAAGTCTGATTTGAGTCCTCATGGCCACGTTTAGCCTTGTGGTCTATGGCTTGTGTTTCTCTATATACATATGTACATACATAATTGGTCATTACAACCCTTCAGCCAGGATCATAACCTAGTTTCTCACACCACTTACATATGTTGTTGTTTTATATATTAGTGGTGAGATCTACAGTTTAAAGTCGACTCCGAACGGCAGATGTTTGAGAAACTTTTCATGGCAATTTTTATTTACTCTCAGAGTTTTTGCCAGAAATCTGCTGAGAGGAAGTCGCCGAAGAAATACTTTTTTGTATTTTGTGTTGATTTATGACCTGGGGTTTGAACGTTAGCTTTACCTCCAATAAGCCAACACACTACTAGACTACGGCGAATTTTATTAATACTTCAAAGATATGTGCTCTAGGAAATTAAAGAGACTTTTTCCCGAAAATTTCCAGTTTTTATGTGGTATACGTATGTCACATTGAGCACATCTATTCGTTTTTGATTGAATCGCCCATTGCGTTGCTTTTCCCGTACTAATAGTACATGGAACTCCGCTTCCGATGAAGTTTTCTTGCCACTTATAAAATTGAAAAAACTTTAAATCTAGTTTTTAGATTAGTCCCTTCTTTTGACAAGTTTTTTGTAAACTAGATTTTGTTCCAGAAAGACTGAGTGTTTGCTTTAGTAAGACACAATTTCGTATCTGACGAAGGAAATTTCGTAAGTACAATCAATGGCCTCAGAGTACAATTAAAATGTAAATAAATTATATTATGCATGTGAGATTTACAAGCAATGATGCAAACGGAGTAGAGGTAATATTGAATTATAACAATGCTTATACGCTATAGTATGCAGGCGAGATTAACAAGCAATAAGATAGGGTACATAGAACAACCCTTCAGTCAGGATTACGACCTGGCTTCTCAAACCATTTATGTTGTGAGTGTTTAATTTTAATTTTATACATGAGTGTTAGGACCCACCGTTGAAACGCGACTCCGAACGACAGATTTTTGAGAAACTTATCATGGAAATTTAGTTTACTACCAGAGTTTTTGCCAGAAATCTGCTGAGAGGAGATATTGTTTAGCCGAAATCTTATAAAAAAGATTCAGATTTTTTGACGATATTCAAAATCAACTAATGATTTGACTAGTGTTTCCACAGAAGTCTCTAGTTCTTGGCACTTTTGCTCAGAAATTCTGTTAATTGGGAACTAAAACTCAGTGATAGTGTAACTATGTACGTCTATGGAAATAGACGTGTATGCAAATATTTATAGTTAATTGAAGCAATAGTAAAATCTTATTTTAGAGATATGTATTATGTTTGGTTCAGAATAAATTGAAGCTAATTTTTATTTTACTAATTTTGTAATGATATATTTTTGTTGGAGTTGGTTTCTCATCTATGCTTTAAGTTATTCGTTTTCAAACTTTAGTGGCGTGTTAAAACTTTTTGCTCATCCTCGGTTAAATAAAGAGTAATTTTGATTAAATATTAAATAAATATTTGCCCTTTTTTTCTTACACTGAAAAAAAAAACCAAAACCGTTAAAAAATATTATTACTTGTGGCAAGAACAGCTAATACCCCATTTACACTACAGCGAAATCTAGTACTTATGAGATTTCGAGCCAAATCTAGTTGATTTTAACTAGATTTCCCATACAAAACAAAATCTACTTATTTAGTAGATTTCGGCAAAATCTACTCAAAATCTAGTAAAAATAGAAATGCAACTATGTGTTTTGCCAAATAGTACTTAAAAATACAACGCTGAGCAGGAAAAAATGAATTTTCAATTAAAAAACAAAACGAATAAGATAAGTGCGGCAAAAATTTTCATGGATGTTAGCTTTAACCTCTTCACGCCCTTGGCCACATATGTGGACGTTTAATTTTTTCTAATCATAATTATAATAATAATAAAAAAACAACATTTTTATAGTAAGTTATTGACTACCAAATTCTCCAACAAGAGAAGTAAACATTTTACCGTTTGTCTGTACTGAAGATATTATTTCCGATGCATAGATACATAAAAAAACGTGAAATAATTCTTCGGCAATCTGTTTTATTGGATTATATCCAGAAATCGTTAATATTTGAAAGAAATAATATCAGTTTTATTTAATATAATAAGTTTTACCATCACTACCTAAAAAATCTGAAAGCTGGACTAAAGTTAATCCTGGAATTAGACTGGACGGTATAGGTCATTATCCTAAATACAAGGAACTGAAAAATCCCCCCAGATGTCACGACAAAAATTGTATATGCCTGATATGCCCAGAATGTATGAAATCATATCACACATAAATTACCATTAACGCTCAGTGGCCCCAAATGTGGACGTTATTCTTTTTGTTGAATTTTCATTGTTTTTTGTTTTCTGATTTCCTATTTAAATAAAATTAAATAATTTAAAAAGAAAACAAAATTTTATAATTTTTTTGTCACTATAAAAATATCGTCCCTGAAGAGGTTAAGCATAACAAATGAAAAGTTTGGCGGCTATTCGATGAACATATCATATGAAATATTAGGAACATCTTGCTCCCAGAATGACCCATGACGAACTTGTATTAAAGCGCGGTTTAATATTTATATATTACTACCTATATATACGCTTACGATACTAAATGTCCTATATTTTTAATTTTTGTTTGGTATTAAACTAAATTTGGAAATATTATTATTTTCCTTTAAATTTCAGTCAGCCGTTTTTGCTATTAAAATGAAATCTTGCTACTGTCAAATGAATCCAGTGTAAACGATCTAGATTTTGAGCAAGATTTGAAATCTAATCTACTAGATTTCGCTGTAGTGTAAATGGGCTATAAGAAATATATGAAGGAAGATCTATAAAGAAATAAGAAAATATTTTACTATCTTCCAAGACGGAGACAATAAAGTAGTATTATATGCTGCCAAGAGGCGAAGACATAAATTTATTTGCGAATGTTTACTGTGGTAATATTGCAGTCTTTTGATCCAAATGTAGGACAGGGCAGTGTAAGACAGTATTCTCACAGTTGAAGTTTGGGTTTTTCTGTTTTTTATTCATTTATATTAAGTTTTTCATAATAACCGGAAAAGTTATGACAAAATGATGCATATTTAAATAAAAAACACTTAAACAGCAAGACTAATCGAAATGCTACAGAGAAAATTCTAATTTCATAATTTCATATATAATCGATTTAAGTTAATGCCTTTTCCAAAGATTTCACTGCTTACTTGTGCATGCAGTAAGAATATTTACACATTTTCAATGAATTTCATACATACACTTTAGAGCACAAGAAAAGTAAAATATTATCAATATTCAAAATATTACAAGTCTTTTGAATATTATCCTCTCCTTCTAAGTGTGTAAGATCTGTTTATAAAGGTGTGGGTGTAGGTACTTCTGTAAAAATCGTTCTAGCAAACCTTTAGCATGTGGCCCATTTGCCACTGTACTGCAATGAAAGGTATGAGTTTCATAGGATGGATTCTTGTTAGATTATAAAGAAATTTTATTCTGCGTTTAACCCTAGCGGGACAGATTAATTAGTTTTTTATACAAAGGAGTTCATTTTTTTAACTACATACATACATAATTGGTCATTACAACCCGCATTCAGGATTACGACTTAGCTTCTCACACCACTTATGTTGTGTGCGTTAATTGTATACGTGAGTGGCGGAATCTACAGTTTAAAGTCGATTTCGAAAGACAGATATTTGAGAAGCTTTTCATGGCAATTTTATTTGCTTTCAGAATGTTTGCCAGAACTCTGCTGAGAGGAAGCCACCGAAGAAATGTTTTTGATAATTCGTCTGACCTGGCGTTTGAACCGAGGCCTTACGTCTAATGAACCAACACTCTACCTACTAGACTACGGCGACTTCATATATTCTTTATCCATCTTTTTCAAATTAGTAAAGTCTCTTTGGGATCATTAGTTTACTCCACCCAAATGAAAACTTTGGTAGCCATGTTGTTACATTCAATATTTCCATGTTCAAGAATAAACATACTCCAGAGACAGCAGGAACTCTTAATTACTTACTTACGGTACTTACTTTATTAGTTAGGATTACAACCTAGCATCTCACATCATTCATGTTGTATGTGTTAATTTTATACAAGAGTGGCGCAACAGATTTTTGAGAAACTTTTCGTGCCAATTTTATTATCGGCAAGGAGAGCAGAGGAGATATTTATTCATGTTTCGTTAAGGTCGAAACGTCTGAGCCTGAATCGTGGCCTTACATCTAATAAGCCAACATAATACTTACTAGATTGGGGCAACTGAAATAGCTTATTACAATTCAGAAAAGTGTATAATTTTTATATTTAAGTGAGTTAAGGATGCTGCTGATAAAATCTAAGAATGAAATGCTTAATAAGATACAGGGAAAACAATGTGTTGAAAAAAATTCAGTTAATCAAACACAAATCATTAAAATGCACATTCTTATCCAATCATTTCTGGAATCATGGTTTTTGACTCAAAGAGGCATGTCAATTAAACATGAATCATAACCACGACTTTAATCCTACTAAAGATTCTATGAATGATCAAAATATGACAGCTCTTGATGTAGTTCGAACCATTATATTTTTCAAGTTTTGAAAGAATAATAGAAGTGTTGGTTTTCTCACATTTCCTCCCAAGACTATTTGCCTGTAAACGAAATCAGACAACAGGATTGCTTATAATATAGACTGATATTTGACATACTGCTGTTAATGAAAGATTGACAGGAAATGATCACAAAGAATGAAGCTCTGGCAACGATAGCGCCAAATATTGGATCAGAGCTATTAAAGGGGTGAATAATAGCGACGATTATAAAGCCATTAAGGTTATATTCTTATACAATTTGTCCAATTTATCTCTGTGAAGACAAAGGGAAAACTGAACTTCTATTTGACTAATTTTATGACTAGTCGTGGCTACACAAGTTTGGATATGACGGATCCTTATTTTGATCACACTGCACTGTGTGGATGAAGATAAAAATGCAGAACGTAGATGGCCCTTTGAAATAAATGCCCTCTCGTCAGCAAAATTTTTTATTCTGAAGGAGGCGAATGCACTTACTGTACAGACCCCGGCGATGAAGGGTGAAGGGTGATACATGCCTATTTTGTATGTATAGGGTCTGTTTTAAGTACAACGTCTATTTAAAGTTTAATGAAAGAATTTTAAAATAGGGCTAAGTAGAGTTATAAGTGAATGTAAAATTATGTTCAGACATAGAATCTTGGTTATTGAATCCTGGCACTAAGCGTTCATTTGATCAAATTAATAAAAACAAAAATCTATTAAAATTGGTCACGCTCATCGTTAACTAAACATACAATTCAAATCGAATTTTTATTAGTATAAAACTTTTTCATATACAAGCAAAAGCTTTTAAAAGTGTACGTAGCACTCTTTTTTTTCAAAATTAACAAAAATGTTTTAATAAAAACAACCCTAAAAAGTCATCAGTTCTAACACTTCTGAGTTGTATCAAAATGTTTTTAAGTTTTCTTTTAAAAATATTAACGTTTTCTTTTTTTTCTTGTTTAAAATATTACTTTTCAAACCAAGTTATAGACTTCCTTTAATCAGGCAGGATCAATAAGTTAAAAAAAAAATTAACTCTACAATGCCCTATTCGAAGGAACGTGTAACTTCGAATACTGTACTAGCGTTCGTCCTGAAGCATTTTGTTCTAGTACGTTGTAGTGAAGCCTCCGTGAAGCTTTAACAGTAATTTTTAAAACATAGTAAAGGAGGGAAGCAAAGTAGTAGTAAAGTTCCTGAATGTAGTCAACTTGACGATCTCCAGAAGGATCCTTGAAGCTTCTATATGGCCTCTACTAACACCCGCTATATTGATAACTAATGAGGCGGAGCATACCTATGCACTGGTCTTTAAATTCGAACTGTGCGATGGGCTTAGAACCTAACAAGTAAAACTCTATCCAATGTAAACCGAAAATAAGCCCCTATAAAAATCCCCTCAAAACCAGACATCTACGACAAACGTTTAATGGACTACGATTTATGGTTAGGTACATGGAACGTCCGGATTCTTCATGGGTAGGCACTTCCGCCGAACTGACGGATGTCATCATTAAATGTAGGAATGACATCACTACATACGCACACACATAGTAAGTCATTACAGACTTTCCGTCAGGACTACAAACTTACTTCTCACATCACACATGTTGTGTGGGCTAAATTTGTATACATGAGTTGCGGGAGCTACTGTTTAAAGTCGACTCTGTACGAAAAATTTTCGGAGAAACTTTTCATGGCAATTTTATTTTACTCTCAGAAATTTGCCAGAAATTTTCTGAAAGGCAGTTTCCGAAGGTATATATTTTTGCATACTACTAGACTACGGCGACTACGAATGACTAGGATACTATAAGTATTCGAAAGGCTTGAATCATGCGTTGTATAGATCTGCCATGTGGAAAAGCACTAATTTGGATGAGAGACTGTGTTTAGCAAGAGACTTTGCTATCTTGTCTCTCAAGTTCACTCCTCTGAAAGAAATAATTGCCACAAACCGCATCTGAGTGAATTTTAGAATATCAGATTAATTTGTACTCAATATTTAAAGAAAGAAAATGGGTTCTGCGCTAATCTCGAGGACATATACGATAAGTGCCCGCCTCGTGACACCGAAATCCTTTGCCCACTGTAGGTGAATTAAAGCTCCACACAACCTCTACCCCAGAAGGTATGAGGCTGATCGATCCAACTAGATTGAGCACATTGTGGTTGACATATTCAGAAGTATAAATATAAGCTCGGCTTGTCACAGAGTTCTGAATTTTTAGCATATGACAGATAGACCTGATGTTACCCTAGGACCTTCCGCGGTAAATTAATAACCTAGTTTTCAATATTCCATTAGATTCTATAAGAAACATTATGTTATTATTATGCTTTGTTCGAGTTTTTCTAGCTAATCGTGACTAGTCTACTGCAACATGACCTAATGACTATATATCGTTAGCTACAAATAATTTTCTCTTTGAAAGTATATTGAGAGCAAAGAAATTTAAGAGAATGGGAAGATGCTTTGTGCCTAAAGAAGCAAAAGAAATATTTTAAAATATACACTTTATTTTGATTCATGTAATCACACACTTCTTTTTTCACTTCTCTTAGGAAATCTCTTAGGCAAACGTGTCAATTTGAATTACAGTGTAATTATTAATTATGAGTGTAGTTATTACACTCATCCTTTTTGTTTTTCAATGTTTATGCTGCCGTTAAATGCATACGTATTGGTAATGACAGTTGGTATTGGTGTTTTTGTTGTCACTTTTGCTGTTGACTTGACAAGATTATTGGTGGGCTTCTGTAAGGGAAAAAGATGTACATTAAACATCTGTTGTGTAATACCATGTTGGGGTCAAAATTCATTCAAACGCTCAAATATATATAAGTAAGTCGCCGTAGTCTAGTAGCTAGTGTATTCAAACCCCAGGCCGGACATCAAGACAAAATACAAAAAGTATTTCTACGGCGACTTCCTCTCAGCAGATTTTTGGCAAAAACTCTGAGAGTAAATAAAATTGCCATGAAAAAGTTTCTCAAAAATCTGTCGTTCGGAGGCGACTTTAACCTGCAGGTCCCGCCACTCATGTATAAAATTAACACACACAACATGAATGGTGTGAGAAGCTAAGTCGTAATTCTTACTGAAGGGTTATAAAGGGCAATTATGTATGTTATGTGTGTAAGTCAACGTAATGTAATACTATGTTCCTAAATATGACGCACATGTTATATCAATAACTATTTTAATTGAAGAAAGTAATCTTCTAAGGCTCTGCAATTAAAAATAGTTAATTATTGTGGTATATAAACGTCTATTAAAAATTATTAAGATATGCGCTTTCAAAGTATGATTAAGAGACGTTAAATTGCAACGTGAAGACATTTTTTTGTAGAAGTAGGAATGTTCCTCCGGATCATCAGTGATTCTATCTACCTCACAATAAAAATTACTCTATACCGCACCTTTTAAGCGTTACATCAAATAGAGTATGGGAGTCTTTCTTTGTTTTTCAGGACATACTCAGTAAATTTTGTCAATTTTCTCCAGTCTTCTTTTCTACATAACATTTATTTATTTATTAATTACAATACAATTACAAATTATATTTAATTATAAGCGAGCTAACTTTGACCATATGCTCGGTGTAGTGTCACAGACCAGAGTCTCTGTTGGTAATCGAACCCACGACCCTCACGCTAATAGTCTAGCGCACTACCCACTAGGCTATAAGGGACCCTATATAACATTTCATCCAATATGGTTTCAATAGTAACAGGACCGGCGTATTTGTATATAAGATGAGTGACATATAAATATATACTTAAATGGAACAAAAAATTATTAACTTTTTGTTTTTAAACTTATATTTAAATCTATATTTAAATATTTTAGGACAATTTTTTATGTACATTTAATTTTTCATTATTTCTCCTCGAAGCCAACAAAAACGAAACTGATTAATAAATAAATAAATTTTTGATTTGTTATATCCTTACATACAACACTATAGTTACGTTTACGCCCTAGCTTCTTACAGCAATCATGTAGTGTGTGTTAATTATATACATGTGTGGCGGAAGCTACTGTTTAAAGTCGACTCCGAACCATAGATTTTTGAGAAGCTTTTCATTGCAATTTTTATTTACTCTCTGAGTTTTTGCCAGAAATCTACAAAGAAGAACTCGCCGAAGAAATATTTTTTTTCACATTTCGCTTTGATGTCTTACCTGATGTTTGAACCGTGGCGTTACGTCTAATAAGCCATCACACTGCCTGCTGGACTTCGGCGACTTCTTTGTCTTTACAAGGATGTTAAATATTATACATAATTCAGATATTTCCTTTCTTCCTAGGGTACAAAATAGTAGCCAATGTATGTACATACATACATACATAATTGGTCATTACAACCCCTCAGTCAGGATTAGCTGCTCACGCCACTTATGTTGTGTGTGTTAATTTTATACATGAGTGGCGGGACCTACAGTTTAAAGTCGACTCCGAACGACAGATTTTTTTGAGAAACTTTTCATGGCAATTTTTATTTACACTCAGAGCTTTTGCCAGAAATCTGCTGAGAGGAAGTCGCCGAAGAAATACTTTTTGTATTTTTTTTTACTCCATTTTAAATTTTATCATGATTCTTGCATAATTACCATAATTATGTGTAAATAAGTGCAATTTTGAGGGGAATTTGTATGGGGGCTAGGCGAAATCACGGGCCGATTTGAACCAAAATCAGTTGGGTTCATCCTTGGGCCTAATTATCACTAACACTATCACAATTCCAGCCATTAACTCATAAAACACTTCTATTAATTTTGGCCAGATTTTCAGGCAAAATGCCACATAGTGCTTCGTTAAAAAACAAGAATTTCAAACTTTTTATTATGAAATGTTGCATAGGGTCCTTTGTTAAGAGCTTCCTATCTTTAAATTCAAATAGAACAGTGTGTGAAAGATATAATCGAAATATATTTGCGTTTGAAAGACCTCTTGATGCCATTATTTGTGGAACATAACACCGTTAAAATGTTCGCCACGGCTTCTCTGGGTGGAACGCATACATACATAATTGGTCATTACAACCCTTTAGTCATGACATTTTTATTATTTGCACGTGTTTTGAAATTCTAAATTCGCAGAAATTCAATTTTTTTAACCTCAACAAAATGGACATATTTTTGAAGAGAATGGTGATTGACATCGAGTCCAATCCAAATCAATTGCCAACAGCACTGGTGCCATAGAGTAAGATTGGTTCAACTACGGTCGAGAAGAGTAAGAACGCAATGGCGAGTCTAAGCCCTCAAAATCTTACATACTTTGCCTTTAGAGGTATAAAGCGCTGTGGTCTCGTTCTTTACTCTCTCAATTAAGTTATCCCTGCATGACATCAAAAGCTTAACAAATACAGGTATTATTATAAAAACTTTGAAACAGATAGAGCCGAAAAATTAGGTTCATTCAGTATTCGTACGTACCCACACGTCTGAAGGTATTTCCAATAAATTATTCAAAGTTTTAAAAAATGGAAAATATTACTAAAATCTATCCAATTATGAAGGCAGTCAGCTTTCTTGTCCTTATGAGAAAATATATGGCCACCACTTTTCCTTAAGGCTGAAAATTTTGCAACTACGACGACATCCATTTTTGTCACCCTGTCTGTAACGTCTTCAACTCGCTTCGCAAAGCCCTCAAGATTGTTTCCAACGCCTGCAACTTCTTTTGCAGCTCTTTCAGCTTCCTCAGCAACGCTTCCAATTTCTTTGTCAATGTCTTCAGTTTCCATTTCAATGCCTTCAGTTTTTTGCGACGCCTTCGACTTCATTCCCATCTTCAATGCCTTCAACTTCCTTATTTTCCAGTTCGTCTATTGCTTTATTAAGTTCTTCGAACTTTTCGTCTACGTAAGTCAGTATCGTTGCTAAGCTTTATTGCTAGCCATCGCTCAAGTGGTACATATTTCAATACCTTTATACTTTTGAAACTTGGTAGGTATTAATGTAAATACCTTTATGAATCGCCTTACTATTTGACTCTTATGCCCGTTCTCGACAAGTATAGTTTAGCCGGTCCATGAGGAGCTTAATATTACCAATTGGAAAACCAAAAAAAAAAAAAACGTTTTGAGAATTAAATTTATGCTTTCCATCATCATAAATTTGTTGCTTTTTAAAGCTTATATGTGCTAAGCCTACTTTAACCATAAAGTTTAATTGTGCGGAAAATAATACATACATACATAATTGGCCATTAAAACCATTTAGTCAGGATTACGGCCTAGCTTCTCACACCACTCATGTTGCGTGTTAATTTTATGCATGAGTGGCGGGACCTACAGTTTGAACCTTGGCCTTACGTCTAATAAGCCAAAACACTACCTACTAGACCACGGCGACTGTGCCCTTCGTCAAAATTCATACTTTTAGTTGCTTCCAAAGAGAAGTAACGACTTCTTCCCAAGTAGTTTCCACGTAATCGCTTTCAAACGGCCATATTTGGCCAATGGGAGAGACAATATATTCCAACAGAAAAAATTTAAAATTTTTAATTATTTTCCTGGCATTTAATTCAAACCACTAATTACACTGTACGACAGTCAAAATATGCCCAGCTAATGACATAGTGTAAGTTGTGAGTTTTGTTGAGTAGAACTCAAAAATATTTTTTTTTATTTCTCAAACCCTCCAACCTTGTTTTGTTTGACAAAAACCGAATTTTTAATCTTTTCACACATAAAAATTGATTACCCAAATATTTTTTAACCTATTGTCATAACCCGAAGTTTTTTGAAAAGGGGAGAGAAGAGCCTTTGAAACAGTATACATAAACATATGTTCCAAACTTACATGTTATAAGTTTTGATCGGGTAAACTTGGAAAATATAATATTTTTCTCATTTTTTTAAGTTTAGCTATTCTTAATTACAAAATTTAATTAAAATATATAAAATAAGTGGTGACATTCTGAAAGTGAATTATCTTGTGGAAAGATTGACACTTCGTTTGATCAAATCGGAAAAAAATTATCGTAATTATTATTTAAATAGTATAACAGTCGTGTTATATTTTTTATATATGTATGTCATTTTATCAAATGAACTTTCAGTTCAAAAATTTTCAAAAGTTTTGATGGAACTTGATTGTTTATCGCAAAATGTCTTAATTCACATTTGGGCAACTAAACAATCGAGATCCATCAAAAATTCTGAAAATTTTTTAACTAAATAGTTCATTTGAAAAGATATAAGTATATATGAAAAATATAACTCGAATGTTAGACTGCTTAAATAATAACTACGGTAATTTTTGACCGATTTGATCAAACAAAGTTTCAATCTCTTCACAAGTTAATGCACTTTCAGAACGTCATCACTTATTTCAAATTTTTTTATTAAAGTTTGCTACTATGAACGGATAAACTTGAAAAAATATAAAAAAATTCGCATTTATCAAGTTTACCTTATCAAATACCCATTGCATATTAAGTCAAATAACATATTGGATGTCGTTTTAAAGGCTCATCCCTCTCCTTTTTAATAAGGTTTATATTTCGGTCATCGGTTCAGAAATGATTGTGTAACCAATAAATTTGTGCGTAAAGTCCAAAAAACAGTTCTTGTCAAATAAAACAAGTTTGGAGGGTTCAAGAAATATAAAAAAATATTTTTGAGTTCTAGTCAACAAAACACACAACTTACACAATGTCATTAGCTGGGCGTATTTCAATTTTTTTTTTATTTTTTTTATTTTGTCGCATTGGGTTATTTGTGGCTTCTTACAGAAGATTTTTGACATATTATCACACAATTATTTGGAAACATTTTAAAAATAATTTAACCACTCAAATGTTATTAACAAATTGTAACACAGGTATTACATATTATTTCATACTTTCATTTCATTTTATGCCCCCCAGAGGTACTCATTATAAATGATGTTGGCGAGCTTTCCTTTACAAATCATATTTCTTTATGGCAATAGCTTCCATATTTTATTTGTATTTGAATTTTTCTAGTATTAATTTGGTGCCAAGTATTTTATGTCGAAGAAAGTCTGAAAACACAAAACAAAGGAAATATGTCCACTGCTTGAGGGAGAAAGAAAGGATAAAAACATTAATTAGAAATAAATTACATAAAGGCTACAAGAAACACTTCCGGCTAGATTGTGTTTTTTACATTAAAGCAGGTAGCAAAACATCGTAATTAGCAGCGTAAAGTCATAATTACTACAGCACACAGTGAAAATGACTAAATTTAATGTATTTTTAAGTATCGATTACGCATCTGATTGTGTACTGCAAAGTTCATGAAGGAATAATGCGTTGGTGCGGCAGAAATAAAAATTAATAATTTTTCCTAGCACTTGACGACTAGGCTATCATATGTAAATTACTGTAAAAGTGTGATTAAGTTTTATAAACAACGTTTAGTTCATTAAAGATATATGCCTTCTTCCTATTACATACTAGGTTCTTACGCATTGTGTGAACGACTGAAGCGAGTCGTCAAAACATTGACAGGATCTTATAAGACCTGGTAAGTCTGCAATCGACCAGATCTTCACAAGTCGACACATACCACATCTTTTTTTAAAGCCTTCGAGAGCCCTATAAAGAATAATGTTTTTGCCGCAATTCAACTATGTTGAATGACATTGAGCAATTCTTGATGATGCGAAACGAATTTCTCCGAAACTTTTGATATCATATAATGGCACTATTTCCCATTCTCACGTTGCATGTGCACGATGACAACATCAATAGCATAAGGCGTACCAAACGAGATGTTATTACTGCCGTTGGCACTATTTAATAGTCTATCAGGATGGGCCTGCCAGTAAATGTCGGCAAAACCTAGCATATGTTGGATCTGACATTGCATCTTCGATCTTGTCAATGATATTGCTTATCTTGGCTCGGCCTTTACTATCAAAAATGATGCCAGTCTGGAGATCAAGCGTGGGATAACTCTTGCCAATAGGTGCTACTATGGTCTCAATAGGCAAGTGAGTAGCAGAGAGCTCTCCCATACAAAAAAGCTAATACTCTACAAGACTCAAGAGAAAAGATCTTCGATCGAGTGCCAGTTGGGATGATTTTCGCATCCGCTTGGCCATGTCGTTTGAATAGAAGAAGATGCTCCAGCGCCACGATAGGTTTTTTGCCAAATTTTCTCCTCCAAAAAATATTTTATATTTGTTTATAAAAATTCTGTAACTATAAAATCTATTTTTAAGCTGAAAAAGTGAAATCTTGAACACTTAAATTAATTTAATTAATGTCATTTAGCTGTAACGAAAATGTATTATGGATAAATAAATTGAATTCACAATTTAAAATTTTCTTTTTGTTTTATACTATGTTCAGATCTGCATTTTTATTGAGTCAATATTCGGTTTATTGAATACAATATTTTAAGTAGGGCATAATAATATATAATATTCCTTAAAAATCTGACGTTCGGAGTCGACTTTAAACTGTAGGCCCCGCCACTCATGTATAAAATTAACACATACAACATAAGTGACGTGAGAAACTAGCTCGTAATCCTGACTGAAGGGTTGTAATGACCAATTATGTAGGTATGTATAATATACGAAGTTCAGCTTTTTATTCAATATTCATTTGACAGCTGTTTACCAAAACAGCTGGTTGTTTCAACAACATTTTTGTTATGTTTTTTTTTTATTTGTCGTTGTTGACATTTGAGTTGTCAAATACCAACAGAAAGTGTTCGGTTAATTGTAATATGCTCACTAAACATACTTATGACAGCGCTGCATTTTAAGTTTTACTCAATATTATAACAATTTGCGTACTTATTGCTTATATGAAATATTGAGCTTAATAATGGCGTTTATTGCGATTTACGCAATAAAGGTGCATATCTGAACACCGTATTACGTACGCATATTTTAGTTTAAACAGCAATATTTTATAAGTTTATAGTTTTAGTTCATATAAATTTTTTTATAGTTTTGTATCAAAATTAGAAAACAGCAACTGACAATAACTTGCATCGAAAGATCATCTTCAGTGATAAGGCTGAAAAAACAAATTTATCGATAGATTATGGAAGATTGTGAGTACTAGTTCAAATACTAAATATATTGGTCATTACAATCCTTCAGTAATTGTTATAACCTAACTTGTCACATCGCTTATGTTGTGTGTGTTAATTTTATACATGGGTGGTAGGCCTACAGTTTAAAGTCGACTCCGATCGACAGATTTTTGAGAAACTTTTCATGGAAATTTTATTTATCATTAGAGTTTTTGCCAGAAATCTGTTGAGAGGAAGTTGCCGACGAAATATTTTTCATATTTCGTTTTATTCGCAATGCCTGACTTTTGAACAGAGGCCTCATGTCTAATAAGCCAGACTAAGCTATACTACGGCGACTACATACTAGATTATTTCTATTTATTTATTATCGATTCAGTCAAAAATAATGAAACTCTGACAATCAACATTCCTGGCGACCGTTTAAACATTAAGTACGTTTACAGACATAAACTTTATTTAAGAAGAAATATAATATAAAGTGTATCATCTAATTGCTGATGCACAATTTTAACATGCGGTCAAGTAATATTAAGTTTAACGATCATAAAACTGTGAAACATTCTCTTTTAACACCTTTACTTTTAATACCACCTTATGTAGGCCACGAATTATAGAACTTAAGATTACGGTATACTCTTGACCCAATGGAAAGATGACTTGGATCACCATATGCAATTATTGTAAGTCTATGTGTTCTGTTTATACAACTCTTTAATGTTAAACTACTGGGATAACACCATTCTACCTTTATATCTAGAAATTTCAAATTTTCTGTCCGTGGACAGACAAAAAGAAATTCGAAAATTTTTTTTTTCTCTCAGTGACTGCCTTCCAGCAATCTTCTGGCAAAAACTGTGGGAGTAGATACAATTTTTTCCAAACAACCTCGTTTGTTTAGTAAAAATCCGGAAAGAAAATGTAATAAAAACAAACTGAGTCACACAGAAACTAAAGTAACAACCGCAATCTTATTAAGAAAATGTAAAAAATTTTGCCCTTGAGAAATGTCCATAATTTTGTGTGTGAGTTTGCGTCTTATGCCATACGCCTAATATTCACTTTGGGCTAATGTAAGGTGTTAAAGACGAAAAGGTCAAAGCACTGTAGTCCTATACCCTCATTTATTTTTATTTACTTGCAATACCATTAAATAAAGGCAGACGCTCTCTTATGCATAAACGCAGAAACCATAAGAAAACTTATTTTATTTACGAACACACGCGGTGGCACTTAAAGGAAAAGTACAAAAATCTTTGTGAAACACTATCAGATAAATCTCTAAGGTGAATAACAGATCCATTTCCATCGTAATACCTTTTAAAATTTCATAGTTTCCAGTTATAAAAAATGGATTTGTTTGAAATGGTTTTTTTTAAAGATTTCTTTTTTTTTTGGAGTGTCATATTGAGTATTTGGGAATACTTTTAAAAAAATTTTAGTGAAGCTATCGCATTGAAAAGCAGAGTGACTATACCGACCATAGCAGGCGAACATGCATGGAAGAAGTACCGAGAGTATAAGAGGATATAGAAATGCCTATTCCGACAAAATAGGAAAAAAAGTGAAAAGAAGTGAAAAGGTTGGAATAGCCAATTATGTATGTATGTTTTATCGATATTCATCAATAAAAATAACATTGAATTGTACAGACACATCGAGTGTTTTTAATACATCGACGTGTATTGTCCAAATAGTTATTGAATTGATCACATATGTATGTATTAATCGGTTTCGTGAAGTATTATGAGGACGTTGTATATTGTTGCGAAAATGGAAAAGTCGTTTAACATTACGAGTAACATGATTAACAAAAGCTACAACGAAATTGTTACAAGTAAACCAACAACATCGGTATAAAAGAAACGGTGATAGACAAGTAAGCGAAAACGCAACAACAAGCAATGTGAACAAAATACACAAACAACTCGAGAAGGTGAAAACACGAACATTCTACTTCAAGAACCTTCATCAGACTGTTTACGTAAGCATATAAAAAGGCAAGACAAAGCAGGCAACGAGTAGCAGTGTTGCCAGAAGCCGGTTTGGAAAAAGTGCAAAAACTTTGTCAAAAAAGTGCAATCCTGAATAAAAAAGTGCCAAAACTTTAAAACCGGTCATTAAAAAAAACTAAAGTATGAACAGCGTTTTTCATTATAAATGTTGTTTTTTAATTTAGGTTAAATTTTATTAAAATTATTCGAAATTTAAAAAAAAATCCTTATCTTGGTTTAATAAATATGAATTTAGTTTGATTTAAACAAGTATATGGAATAAAAAATTATATATTTTCAAACAATATTTATTACATTAGAAAACTTGAATTGGTTGAAGAAAAAATATATTAATTTTTTTGTATTCGTTTTTTCTTTTTTGAAAACATTCAAAAATAAATATAAATTTTAAAAATTAATTTAAATTAAAAAAGACTTTATTATTGCATTAATAAAAAATAATTTGAAATATGAATTAGAATGAAATATACAGTTAATTGTATGTTAAGTTTTGAAATTTAAGTAATGCATTGAAGTTTTAAATAATAAAAAAATTATAATTTTTTTACAAATTTCATTGGAAAAAAATTAAATTGTTAGTCAACGTTGGAATTCTTAAATTCATTCAGATCAAATATGGTAAGTATTCTGTTAAATATAATAATGTAGAAAACTCTTTTAATATTTTTAATTATGTATTATATGTGGTTTTCAGGTTAGATAATAATAATACCAAAAGAAAGAAAAGATATTTTTAATTGGTATACGCAAAATTTTATTTTTTAATGTATATTTTTTATTTAATTAGTTGTTTTAATCTCAGTTTGATAAATACTAAAAAAAATTGTTTTAATAATTTTTCATATTTTTTTTAATATTTATACTTTTTATTCTATTTTACGCAAGCAACATTATTTACTTTTTAAGTAGTTAGATTTGCATAAACTTTTTTGTTTAAATAATTTAATATATAAAAATAAATACACATTGTATTTGTATATTTTAAAATACTATTCAATGCAATTATTTGTTTTGTAATTTAATGTTTTATTTTAAACTCATTTTATGTTAAGTTTCTGATGAATTAAAAATAGCTTTTGTTTTGTTGGTTAAAATTAATTAATTAGTAAGACTATAATTTTATTTTGTTATTTTTTTGTTTCTTTTTTTCTCAATTATAATTTAAATTTGAAAAAAATAAAATAAAAAATACGAATTTAATTTGTATTTTTTCTTATTTGATTTTTTTTCACAAATGTTGGTTACAATATTTTTTGTTTTTCGTGGCAACACTGCTCATCATCACTCATGTTCAAATGCCACGTAAAAACGTGAGAGAATTCTGTTTTATACAGATAGTTCCGTTTTGCTAACGATAGAGAACGTTTCAGTAAGTGTTTACATTGCTCTCTATATGATAAAAAGAGAACGTTTGCTACGGTACGTTACGTTACGTATGGGTAACTGGCACTTAAGCGAAGAAGAATAGCGAACAAGCAATTATTGTTGTATTCGTCATGTTGTAAACGGCGGCACACAAAAGTAGTGCGAACAATAAAGAGTTTAATAGAAACTAAACACATATTTGTTTTTATTTTGTTTGAATTCAACGAACTCATATTTAAACGTTTTTAAAAAGGTAAAAAACGTAACAATATTATCCAAGCTTAATCAAAACCACCATTTAATTGTCAAATTCAAAAGTGAAGAAGTCTTTGTCTGTGGATCCCAATGATTTCCACTGTAACATCTTTTGGATTTAAACTATTACAGATTTCCGTTCGTTTTGCAATATCTAAAAGTAATACACATCAAGCATTGCAAATTTGCAGCATAAATTCGGTAGTTATTGTATTTTCACACCGTTATATGTATGTTGCATTCCTACAAGTTGGAAACTCCTAGTCTTTGTTAATTAAAATGCCAATACAAAACATATCATTAACTTTCAAGTACTGCAATTTTTTTTGTTTGCTTTAAAAAATTAACGTACTTAACGTACGTGTTTAGATCATCCAACATAAGCCAAAAGAAGGTGGTAATGATCGACTTATAGTGCTCGCAATGGAAACTCAATGTCTACCCAACGCCGTTCTCAAAGAAATATAGATCGATGACACAAGAAATGTAAGCAAAATTCACGAAGATTGATTTTTTAATTCCTTCCAAATTTATTCAAATATTGTAAATTCACGGTCAAAAATTACAAAAATAATCGGACTTCCAAACCGGAATTGAAATAATTAAAGGCTTTGATGGTAGCATTCGTAAAACGCAATCTGTTTTTAAAATTATAAAATATCACAATAGTTTCTTACAGACATTAAATTTCAAAGATTTTATTCTGTGCCGGATATAATAATTTTTATTACTCATTAAGACAATTTGATCATCTTATATGATATGATCTGGGCGAGAATGGTTGTGCCGTAGAAGATTCAGAGTTGTTTGCAGAGTCACGATTAAAATATGAATTTGTATGTAAATTGTATTGTATCAAAATTATAAACGTATTTTTGATAACATAAAGACTCACCTATATGACTACAATTATGCTGTGTATGTATATGTGCATTAAACTGATAATAATAATTATCAGCTCAAAATGATCACTAAACAATGCAATAGATTTTGAACGCAACAATATTATAACATAAAAATACATACATATAATATATACACATAAAATATATTCTCTATAAAAATATATGTACACATCCATACAAAATAATTTCAAATAATTTCCAGTCTTATCTCACTTGTTCTGTGAAAGAAGAAAAAAGAAAGTATTTCTTCGTCGACTTCCGCTCAGCAGATTTCTGGCAAAAACTCTGAGAGTAAAAAAAATTGCCATGAAAAGTTTCTCAAAAATCTGTCGTTCGGAGTCGACTTTAAACTGTAGGTCCCGCCACTCATGTATAAAATTAAAATTATGTATGTATGTCATTCATATCTGGCATATGAAAATTTATTGATTGATTGAAACTGGGAATAGTATTTTATTAAAGTGTTGTAAGTATTAAACTGGAAGTATTGCACAAAATCTAATAAAACTTTTAAACTTTTTTCAATACTTAAATGTACAATCAATAAATTGGTATACAATTTTATTTAACTAACTTTAGAAAGTGAATTTTTGCTTCATAAATTATTTTAAAAATTAAATTTACTGCTTGGAGTGTGAAATCTTGGCAATCATTGTCACTTTTAGTTTTTCAGGAATAGTTTTACAAATATTTCAGTCATTTTATGTCTGATATTTACCAAATTATTTCTGCGCGTAAACATTTATTCACGGTTGTGTGCTTTGTATTGATAGTTCACATAGTTCCCAAGAATATTATAACAATTGATGCTAAAACAAAATTGTATAGGTTTTCTGCCAGGCTTTCGGCAAATTCTGTTGCCTCAATTTTTGCCTGAAATTAAAAAAAATTATTAGAATTGAAACTGAGCTGTAAGCTATAACAGTAGCAATTAAAATGCGAAGCTTTGAAATTATTAACGTTTTATAAATGTATTTAATTGAAAAAAGTTAACAGTGAATACTTATTTTTTGCTCCAACTGTATATATGTATACTTTTGTTATCAGTATTTAACGAACAACGATGATGCAACATTAAAACATCAGACAGAATCTACATTTGATATCAGGAGTTTATTTTTAGTATAACATTTCAGTATATTTTTCTTATCGCTGCGTCTGCAGAATCCTATAAAAGCCAATGCTTGTTAAAGAATCTCATCAATACAAGATTTTCATTGCAATCATTAAATACGGGATAAAGTTTCTATATTTACTGTGCATTTTAAATACATAAAATCTTAGAGAGGTCGAAACAAATGTAAGTATTTTATAAATTAAATAAGAGAACTTAATTTATTTAAAAAAATTTACATTTCTTTGCATCAATACAGTCCATTGATCCGATTGAATCTACAAACGAAAATCAATCATAAAACACAACTTAATCAATAAAAGCTACTGTTTAATAAAATTAATGAATTATCTTTACAAATAAAAGGAATTGAAGCAAAACTGTTAGAAAAACATGAAACTGAACCGCATGTTTCATTAGTCACACCACCAGCCGTTGATAAAATCTTAGTTATGACTGAGATTAGAGAAAAATTAAAGCAGCACGATACTGTGTTGGCTAAAATTTTAAATAATCAACATGACACCCAAGAACTTTGCAAAAAAATCAATTTGGAAGATCATACCCAAACTTTGAAGAATACAATTTCCGACAAATTGATTGACTTAGAAAAAATAGATGCAAAGATTACAAACATCGAAGGCAATTTGATCCCAAAAAATCTCTCAATTGAGATCATTAACAATCAGAAGAACATTCAAAATCTTTTGAAAGAAATGAAATTGGAGGATCATACGCAGGTTTTGAAGGCAACAATATCCGATAAATTCGACTTGATACAGAAAATAGATGAGAAACTATCGAATATTGGCGATAATTCAATACCTAAAAATGATCAACTGAAATTTTGTCAGGATATTCAGCAATATTTAAGTAAGACTTACTTTGTTATATTCATTTAAATTTATCTTCTTCAATTTATTTTAATATTTTAGATACCACCGAAATATATCATACGAACGGGGATTCTACTTCGTAAGTAAAAGAAATTTTTTTTTATTTTTTAACATTAATGGCATATTATTTCTACAAATAACAAAAACAATTGGGAGCTTTCTTTTACGTATACTATCCGCAGAACGCATTTGATAGAAATCATTCAATTTTAAAACTCAAAGGAATACATAAAAACCGATTCTTTCTAATAATCGCAACATATTCTCATATTTAATACCTTCATGTAAATATTTCCTTTTATTCCATTTAGCAACTATCAATCATATCCCACTTATTGTTCAGATAATAAGCGTCTCATTAGAAACCATCTGTACGGACCTGAACCATTTCTGGTTCCTTGTCGTGAAGACGGTGGTGTTTGGACGGTCATTCAACGACGTATTGATGGATCGGTGGATTTCTACCTGAATTGGTCAGAACATAAAACGGGTTTCGGTAACGTTGATGGTGAATTCTTCATCGGGCTTGACAACTTGCACGCCCTAACCTCCACTCTTAAACCCGTGGAATTATTCATACAATTACAAGATTTTGATAATGTGACGAAATATGCAAAGTAGGATGACTTTCAAATTGGCAATGAAAGTCAAAATTATAAACTAATTAGTGTGGGGTCGTATACCGGCGGTGCTGGGGACTCATTTAGTCAACATGTGGTTTATAATTTCTCTACAAAAGATCGTGATAATAATAATGACGAAGATGAAAATTTCACAATATTAAAAAATGGTGTCTGGTGGTATAAGGACTGTGGTTGGAGGTCAGTTGATTAAATACTGATGTATACGTTAATTATTATTAATTTGTTTATTGTTTTCAGCAATCTAAATGGTAAATATTATCACGCTCCAACAGGATTAAGTGGTGCTCTAGCAGATAAACGTGACATTTATTGGTATGATTTTCATGGCTACCAATATTCATTAAAGTTTGTAGAAACGGCCTAGGAAGTTGTAAATGCTAAATTGATAAAAATTCTTTGCTGGACATTAATGAGATTGTTTTATGATATGAAATATTAGATTAAAAAATAAATAATTAAAAAATATTGTATCCAAAAATAAAAATATTACATAAATAAGATGATAATTGTTTTTGCATTATTGACTCCACCAGAGAGTCTGATCGAAATCAGATGACTGAGATTAAAGATGGAATACGGCTATTTTTTGACAAATATTAAGTTTCGAATATACATACATATTTTGGGCATTTTTTTGTTTGACAATTTAGTTTTAGATCATATCGATTGATAGCTTAACATCAATTTCATATTGTGGTGTTAGGTCTATACAATATAATTTTGAAATGAAAATTATTTAAGTATACAATGAATGCAAATAAATGAAATAAAACGAAGAAGAATCCAGGGGCCCTCCTACAATAAATTAGCACACATACGAATTTTAGGCGGCAAGAGAATAAAACAGTGTCTACAAATTAATATCGATGGCGTACAAGGAACTTTTTTACAAGCAACACAATTATGAATAAAAATGTCTCACTAAATATATCGGCAGGATAAATTCAATTATATTTAGTTTTATGCTAAAAAAAGAGATTTTTATGTTCTTTCTGATCGACGACGCTAAGTAAGGTCCAAATACACCATTTACTCGTTTATTTGTTACATATTTTTTCTTCAGTTATTGAGACTTGCTAAAACTAAAGCGCTGAAGTAAACACACCTGTGATTTTTAAGCATAACTTCTGGATAGTCAGCCCGTTAGTCCTCTTTTCAGGAAAGAACTCAAAATCCAATTAATGTGGCAAAAGTAGTATTTAAACTTTAAGAAAAAGCAAGAACTTATGTATCTGCATAGTAAGTATAATGGATCAAATAGCTGCCATAAACCACCAAATACGAAACATATTTAATATTTTGGGTTTTTTCTATATATTTCTATAGTATTTAATTAAATGTATTTAATTAAGAAGTAATTAAGAAAAAATAATAAAAGAGTGACAATTTTAAATTATTTATACAGTGGTGGAAGAATAATAGAGATGTATCCATATTCAACGTATTGCCGTAGCCCATTTACCTGCAGTCAAAAACGTAAAGTCAACCCTGAACATCCTCAGTTTGATTTTCTCTCAATGTGTCGCTCTTTGTGACTCCCATGACTAGTAGAGTGTACTCTCCAATTGTAATAAGTCAAATTCTGCAGTCAACGGTGTATGTAGACTTTCTTCCTGCTAATTTTTATTTTTCTTTCCAATAATTTCTATGTTATATTTTTTGATATTCGTTTTGTGCTTCAAAAAGTGTTGATTGTAAATGAATTTCACAACGCTATAACACCTTTTTTAATTGGATAATAAGCAGCATAGTATGTAGACTTTTTTATTTCACTGTATATATCTTTTCTCTCTTAATTTCTTATCAGTTTACATTTTACAAAAATGTTTCAACTCCTTAACATTTTTGAAGGAACTGAAAAGATACAAGGGAGTAAGAGACAAATAAGATTGATCAAAGAAACATACTAGAATAGAATTCTCCAACAGGCATGCAGTGTTATTCATGAATACAACTGAGAAATGTAAATTTTAAGGCAAATGATTGCAATGTCCGCTTTAAAAAATGAACAGCGTTTTACAATCAGCCTTATAAAAAAATGATCTCGGCGCGTTTCTTCGATCTTTTCGGGTATATTATGTATCAAAAATAGTTTTACAATTATGATTTTACCTTGGCACACACACTATACTTTTAAAAACCAGGATTGTTGTTAATTGTTTTGAATCGAATATTTTAACGGCTAGTATTTTCCTCTGAAGGATCTGTTGTAACCATAAATATTTTTATACATTCTTGGTAAAGCCAAGAGATATTAATACAATATATATACCACTGAGATATTAATACAATTAACAAAACGAGCGTCCAGTGAACAATTTATTAATACCGCCAATATCGCCGCAACACATTCCTTAATCTCCCTCTGGTAAACCGTAGATAGGTTTGTAAATAATGGAATAATCTTTCACCATCAACTGTACTGCCGAAACTGTAAGAGAGAAAAACATTTTCACCCCAAACTAGGCCTGCCAAATTTATAACAGGTCCCACCTATTTCATTCCCCCTTTATTATCAAAACATTTTTGATCCTATTTCGGCCGATAACTATACTTTCGATATAGTCAGGGAATTTGTTTATCTTGACTCGGCCCTCAAGCGCAGGATCGCTCTTACTAACAATACTCAATAAACAATTGAGTGGCAGAGACCGCTCCCGTACGATAAAACTAATACTCTGCAAGACGCTCATCCTCTCCGTGCTTCTTTATGGCACAGAGGCATGGACACTATTAGGCACTGATGAAGTAGCCTTAAGAGTATTCGTGAGAAAAGTCCTAAGTAAGATCTTAGGTCCATTGCGAATTAGCGATGATTTTCAATCCAACAATGACTTGGATGTTGTGCAGCGTGTTAACATCGAGCATCTGCGCTGGCTGGGCCATGTCGTTCGAATGTAGGAAGTTGCTCCGGCTTGACGGAAGAGGACGACCTTGTTTGCGTTGGAAGGATCAAATTAAGAAAGTCCTGTAATCGATTAGTGTGACCAACTGGCAACTTCGCGCAAGAATGTGGAAGGATGTGTTAAGGCCTGCGAAATCCGTTAATGGGATTGTTAATGGCCAATTAAGTAAGTATTTTATCACATCGTCATCTACAAGTATTTCCCTCTGAGAAATATAGGATTACAAATTTTTTACACACATTCTGTCTTTAGCCACTCACACTCAAACTTCATCAAATAATAACACAACACCAACACTCAACTATTCATATATATGCACTCAGTTAAGTAAAAACTCAGACATTTTTACGACCAGTTGTAACTGTGCACCTCTTTTGTATGTATGTATGTATGTATGTATGTATGTATGTATGTATGTACATATATAGTCTCTTTTGATTGATTGACGAAACGTATGAATAATATTTTAGCGAATGAATTAAATATTACGCATAATCTTAATGTTAACCAGATGACATCATTGATAATATCCAATAATCTTGATGCTTTATTTTTAAAAATTATTCGATGATTGTACTTTTAAATTTAAAAAAAAATTGTTTGCATTTAGTTGTAGTTCCTTATTTATTTAAACAGCGACATACTTATGAACTTTATTACACGTTCCTTAAAATGACCATCGCTCAGGCATTGCTTTGTCTATTAAAAATGACTGACGACTCCTTACTGGCAAAGTTGCCTTTCTCTCTATTCATACGGCCATATTTTATGATTGAGCACTTTAACATTAAAATAAGAAACAAAAGCTACAAAAACAAAAACAATGAACTTGTTTACAAATTATCGCACTGCGTAAACAAATACTCGCATAAAAAATTATAAACAATTAAAGAAAACTATACCTACCAACTCCACAAGAATAAATGTAAGCAAAATACACAAACAACAATAATGAAACAACGATGTTTATATTTATAGAGATCTCGAGAACGCGAACCACGAACATTCGACTTCGAGATTATTAATCAGACTGTTTACGTTGCTATATAAAAGTCAAGGCAAAACAGGCAACTGAGTTAGTAAAATTTCAGTCCGTCCTGTGTGAAGACGCGGTGCGTTTGAATAGAGTAATCGTGGTTTGAAGATCTCCGTTACAAGATCTGTCCAATAATTGTCTAGTAATTATTGTTGTTTACACAAAGGGTGTAAACAGAGGAATAACACATCAAGTTGTGAACAGTGGCACACAGAATAGTGCGAATAATAAAGAATTTTAATTAAAACTTAAAAGGTAAAAAAGTAACAATATTTTTAGAAAAGCTTTAATTACAAATTTTTTAAAATACATTTCATGTCCATTTTACTTCATAATAAATACGGTTACAACAATTGATTTATTTCAAACTTATTAACAGATTTCATATTTCTTGAAAACAGATCAAGTGCAGTTAGAAAAAACAAAGACGGGCTTGCATTAGTATAAACGTGGCAATGAGAACCCATTCTGTGTAGGAGCTACATGCTGTGCTGGATTTAACAGCGTTGCAGATAGTAGAGAGGGCCGAAGCCATTGAGACTGTGTAATATGCCAATGGGTCAAGGATATATAGTTGAAAGATTTTCAGTTCCAGAGTGTAATATTCAGGGCCTATGAGGAAACTTGCGTGTTGATTCCAAGAGAAAGTTTAAACCATCGAAAGATGCTTTCAGTCCAACTTTAGGCCTCTATCTGACCACTCAACTTCTAAATAGTTGACTCAAGATAAGACTGAAAGTTGCAGTAATGAGCAGACACAGAAGCCAGAATATTTCTATGCAGTAGAAGGAAGGGTTTGGAGCGGTATACTCAGCGAAGTGGAATATGAAGAGATGCGGATTCACCTCAAATTCAACCGCGTTGATTTGGTAACTATATTGAGAAGTGATTTGAATTATGCATTTATTGAAGTGTACCCGGAATTTATGGGTCCGATTTACATTAGAGACTGTGCTCTATTACAGTACACCGAGCAAAAGGTCGAAGTTACTTAGTTCGTAAAATAATTAAATACAATTTGTAATTCTATTATAATAGATAAATAAACAAATAACAAAAATAAATAATTAAAAAATGCTTAAATTCTCTACAGAATAAATTATAATAAAATAATCATCCATACTGCTTTGCAAGAAAAGTCGCTCAATTCTATTTCATGCGATCCAAGGTCGTCTTAAATTACCAGCTGTTGGGTATCGTCTTATCAAAACTTTTTTTGTTTTTTGTATATTTTTTTCGAAAATCAATCTCGCATTTGTATTAGTCATAAACTCTCATATGTACCGCATGCAATAGAAATTCTTCAGGATTACTATTTTAAAGCCACTTATATTAAAATTTATTCAAGATGATACACAATATTTAAGCCTTTAACCCTAAATACATACATATATCTTTTAAGCTACAACCTAGATTTCTTATATTTATATTTATTTAGACGAGAGTGATGAATAACCAAAAAAAACTAGGTGCCTAAACTATGACAAATAAGAAATAAAGTTCGCAGCTGCCATTTTTAGCGATGACCGTATAAAACAATGTTCTTTACTTAAAGTGGAAATGCTATTGACTGCATGAAATATTTTTTTTTAATTTATAGGTGCTGCACTACTGTGTAATTTAGAATGACATAAAAATCATAAGAATTTTCAATATATAAAATTTATTTAGTTTTTTAATTGCTTTTAATAATTTCCTATGAAGGGTTGAGGGTTAATGCCTGTTATTTTTGCATTGTTGTATTTATTGTAGAGATACGGTCACCTGATAGAATAAATTCGCTGGTTCGAGACAGAAGTTTGTTTTCATTCCAGATAGAAGGTCAGACCTACGTTAAAGTGAAGATGGAACCGAACATGGGCTCCTCCTCTTCCTACGAAATATGTATGAGAGTTGTGTCTGATTTACCCAAGTTTCTATACCCCGCGGAAATGAATCCAGCAAGTAAAGAGAATTTTTTCCGAATATCCCTGGCTGGCCCTGAGTTTTACACTAATATACCTGTGTCTATTGAGATTGGCGGAGACTTGTATACCACCATATTGCAACCTAGAGTTGTCACGACCGGTTTTCGAATTATTCGAAAAATCGGTCTTTTCCCATTTTCCCGGTTTTTTCAACCGGTTTTAAAAAAGTGACGGTTTTCCAGTTATTCGAAAAAACGTTTTTTTAGTGTCGAACTATTCGACATTTTCGAATGTTTTTCATTTTTAGGTATATTCTATTTTACGGCTCCTTTCTTCTAACAAATTTAAATTACGTATGCAACACTTTTTCTCCATCGATGAGTTGTATGATAGGCTTTTTTCTGACTATCAATAATCAGATTCACAAGCACAATGTACATCACAAGACAGTTTAAGGTGGGATTTAGAATATGTAGAAAGCGAACTCCAAAATTTACAAGAGGAACTCAATATTACTTTAAATGTATTGCAAAATCCACCGAAAAGAAACAAATTACTTAATGAAAGTGATTTAAAGGAAGACTTTGATTATTTAGACAAATTGTATAAAAGATCTAAAAAAATAAATCAATTATATACAGCGCTACTCACAATTAACCCAACTTCTACAATAAGTGATGGTGTCTTTTCAGTAGGCTCAACAATAAAAACAAAGCTAAGGACCCGTATGTCTTCTAAGCATTTAAACTGCGTCCTATTTTTGAAATATTATTTTAACAATTTTTTGTCATCATATATGTTTTTCTATATATGTATATGTACTTTTCTATACTGCTTTAAATTTGAAATTTATTTCATATTAATGTTAAAACTGAAATGTGAATATGAATTTGTTTTTTAAGTTAATAATAATAATAATTAGTAATGCAAACCAAAACAAAAAATTATGTATGTACATACATATGTATATTGTATATATTTTTATTAATAGAAAAAACCTCGGTTATTCGAACCGGTTTTAAAATAAAAAAGCCGAAAGCCCGTTTTTGAAAATTTGCGGTTTTTTAAGGTATTCGAAAACCGGTTTTTAGATTTTTTCGAATAGTTGACAACTCTAATTGCAACCCAATGTTATCCACATTGGAAAGGGTTCCCTTATTGCACAGAACTCAACGCTTGGTTGGTTCGTCATGAGATCCGTTTAGGCTTAAACTTTTACCCAAATATTTTAATACCTTCTTTTTACCCAACACTACCCTTACTCCTTAAACGAACACATAACAATAATTGTCTTTTTATTCACAGGTTGCCGGCCCGGGAGGATGTTCACACGAGTGAACAATTGTACTCAAATTTAATTCTGCCTTCCAATTTTCTTTACATTTAATAACAATAGTAACACCAACACACATCAACATTCACCACACACATCACATACACACATCCTTCAACAGGTTCAAAAGGATTGTTTATATCCTGGTTGATCAGTTGATGATCGACAGTGAACAGAACAAAAACCCAACTAGCCCTATGCGTGTGCATTACAATTTTTAAAGAACTTAATAATTGGATTTTGTGATAAATTATAAAATAAACATAATATATAAAAATTGTGAAATAAGTTATATTGAATTGATTAGAAACATTTAAATTTTGAATAAATCATAAGAATTTTGAGCAAATTACTTATATTATAGAATAAATAAAATACGTTTTATAACGTTTAAAAAATATAAAGAAATAACACATTACCTAATATTTATTAAAAACATACAGACAGACACATATGTATATATAAGGTTTGTGTACTTTATTCTATTTATACACCCTACTCCCTCTTAACCACATACTAACCCTTACCCTATAAACCGTTTATGAATTCGCCTTGATGCGATTTTTGTAAATTTGATTTGGTTTTCCTTATCAAATTACAATTGCAGGTGAATAGAGGAAACAGAAATAAAAAATTGGAATTTTTATTATAGCCTTTGCCATTCTATATCCATCTAGGTCATGAAAATTAAGTTACGTTATATGATTAATAATTTTATTGCTATTTTATTTCAATTCGTTAATTGAAAACCATCGTATGAAATCACTTTTTTATGAATTTTATAATAAATTGCATTACGATGAAGCAAATTTATGCTAAAGCCTCTGATAACAAATTATCTACAACAAAATTGTTATCTGATTTCCGAATAGATGTTGTCATTATGGTTAAGCTAAGTTTTACGGCTTAACTCTAAAAATAATTTAGAATCGTTTACTATTTATTACAAAGTAAGATTTTATCTTAGACATTCAAAGCGTCTCAACTAAACTTTTCTTTTCAAGGGGGGTTACAAATTTTAAAAATAATCGGGGAATTATATTTACTCACCTAAAGACAAATAATTCTAAACTTAAATTTAATTTGGAATACAATTCTAATTTTGCAATGCAAGAACCTCTTTTAAAATTCGGATTTCATGCGGATTTATTTTCTATTTATAATTGCAAAGACGTAATATTGTGTGAGGAATTCTAACAGTCAGACTTGATGTAGAATACATCAGAACACCTTTCACAGACTATACATACATACGTCGAATGTAAGCTTTGTAGTCAAAGTACGATTTATGAATTTCATTTCATTATTGCTTACATTTGGATTTTATATTCTTATCGCATTTTTATTCTCATCATTTGCTCTACTAAATGTTACAAAATCACAGCAAAATTTCTATACAACATCAGTTGATTTTAACATTTTGATAGAAGTGAACTTAAAAGAATTGTGAAAATAATCGCCAAAATTAAAATGAAATTTTACAAACTAACATTATCATTATTTTGTATGTGGAATTTTGCGCAGGCTGCGATCAATGTAAGTATATTTCATAAATCCATAATATAATTTTCAAATAAATACTTCTAATAAATATATATTCATTGTAGATAGGGATATCTAATGATGATATTTCGGATATAATCGATTCGTGTGGCTATACACGATTTGATAACCAATTAATAAAATTACAAATTGGAAACGACATACTGCAACAAGATATGTCAAATATTCAAAAAGACATAGACAGGCAAAAGGATATTCTTAGTGACTTGGAACGAAAAATTAAAAGTCTGCCACAACAAATAGAAGCAATGCAAGAGAAGCTTATACAGAATAATAGACAAAACATCGAAGACTTAAAAGATTTTATAAGAAAAGAAATTCAAATGCAAACTTCAATGGTTCCACCAGTCGATGATAAAATCATCATAATGACTGATATGAGGGAAACATTAAACAAACATGATCAAATTTTGGATGAGATCATAAGAAATCAAAACGATTCACAAATGCTCTTAACTGAAATCAAGTTAGAGACGCACACTCAAAACTTGAAAAATACAATTTCGGATAAACTAGCCATCCTGCCTCAAATAGACGCTAAGCTAAGCAAAATAGAAAGTAGTACAATACCCAACGCGGACCACTTAAAATTTTATCGTGATGTATATCAATATTTTCATGAAATTGGTAAGAATTGTTTTTCAGATTATTTCAGAAATAATTTTTATATTTTTTTTGTATTTATAGATGCCACTAAAATTTGCCTTAAGGATGACAATCAAACCCTAACTTGGTAAGTGCCAATAAATTTTGCTCTTCTCACACAATTATGATAGACTGCGATAATGATAGGCTCATGAAAGTTTTTCGCGAATTATTTTTTGTTCCATATATTGCGGAATTCGTCATTAAAAATAAATTTTCTTGTTTTGTGTCTGTGGAATAACAAAATAAAAAATTAATATAAAAATAATAAAAATATAAATGTTTGTGACAATAATAATGAAGATATCGCCAATCATTTCCTTTTGTGGTTTTGATATATTTTGAATGGCGATATCCTTCCTTGTATGCTTTTGATATTGGAAAACATAAAACACTGCACTCGTGATATTAAAGAGAATTTAATTTAACCTGCAGTTATTACCGGACACCAAATATATCCCTATTGTAACTAATATTGTGAATCTCTTAAAGTAGAATAAATCGAGCGTTCACATTCAAGAATATGAAAATGATTAAAGCAATTACAAGTCATGCTGACGGAATGGACCAAGCTGTATAGAACAAAATTTCATAACGTTTTATGTGACATTTTTATTCGAGTGACTGTACTATTTTATGTGCAATTGCAATGTCGCACAAATTCGTTGTTTGGTACTTTGACGTTTATAAGTATGTAATGTAATCTTTTTAATTTTTAAATACATATACTGAAAATAATAGATACACCTTATTCCAAAATATTAAATAACATTAACTGTAAAAATACTCTCGAAAACGCAGCGAGAACTATTTTTATTCCATCCGACAACATCTTTAAAGCGAAAAATTTTACAAGACATGCATTTATTTAAATATAAAAAGTGAAATTCCGATGAATCCATAAAAATTGATGATCATAATAATAGATACACTTGAGTTATTTATAAATTTTTTCAGAGTAAATTAAATTTTCGAATGATTTTTCATTGAGTTTATGTGAAACGGTAAGAATAATTTCATTTCATGTAATTTTATATCAATTACATAATAATCAAAAAATATTTTAAAGAAAATGGAAAGAAATTATCATTGAACTGAAGAAGAGGAAAAAGTTGTTCAAGACATGACGAATTACGGAAAATCATTGAGAGAGATATTGAAGAACTTAGAAAGGTCTTTGCACTTTGTGCAATATTCTTTTAGCAAAAAACGAATATGGCAGAATCTCTTGGTAGTCCTAAGAATACCAGCTCATAAACAAATAGACGGATAATCCTCTGATCCTATTTCTGCCAGGTTTTTTATTGAAATTAGTCGAACAACAAATCGACGTCGACTTGTGCAAGTGAATCTTCCAGGAAAAAATTGCTGGAAAATTTTTACTAATGAAAAAACGGAAGAGAGAGTACAATAATAGAACAAAATAAACAGAAGAGAGAGCAGATGGCGTAAAAAGTTACAAAAATAATATTATATTTAAATAAATGCATCTACATGTCAAATTTTCCGTTTTAAAGATGTTGTCGGATGGAACTATAATAAATATAGTTCTCGCTGCGTTTTCGAGGGTATTTTATTACAATTAACGTTTCTTTTATACTTTAGAATAAGCTGTATTTATTATTTTGAGCATATGTGTATATTAATTTTTTTTTTATTTTTGAAGTCCTTATTGTTATGATTGTAATGTACAAAAGAGAACTTTGAAACAAAATAAATAAAACGAATAAATAATACGTATTTTGAGTAACAATATATGTGCACACAGTCACTAAAGTATACATACGGTCAAAAATTTCGGAAATTTTTTAAATAATCCGTTTTCGTTGAAAATCTTTATAGTTTCCTTGATTTTTAGACGGTCTTTTGCATTGGTTAAAAAATTTCTGAAATTGAAATGAATTATGGCCCCGCACAGGCCCACAAAGGTATACATCCGATTTACAAATTTCACAAATTTCTGAACCAATGCAAAAGACCGTCTTAAAATCGCGGAAAGATATCAGACAATTATCAATATTTTCAACGGAAACGGATTAGTTAAAAAATTTCGGAAATTTTTTATCCGTATGTATACTTTTGTGGCTGAGTGTACATCTGCATGTTGTTGAGTGGCAAAGTAGCATAAATTACCATGTTTGGCGCTACGTATTATACTTATGTACATAAATCATTTTAGTTTTTTTATATACATACGCATATAAATATTTTCATTTTTAGGCAGGCGAAGACTCTTTAGCCAACGTTTCTAAAACTACTTATCGGATTGAAATTTCAGTTTATAATAATTGCATATAAAAAAATTTTATAAAGGCGTCATTAATTTTTTTCTATAAAAACTCAGAAAACTATTCGAAAGTCTTATTCCAAAGATTAGTGACATGACATTGTGATGTCACTTTTTAGGGACATTATGTCAATGGACATTATGTCACTTCGCGTGGTGTCATAATGTCCATGTATAATGTGTCATAAAGTCCATGGACATTATATCACTTTTGGAGTGACATAGTGTCCATAATATTCAAAAATCAATTTTAGGTATTTATATTTTAATTTTACTTTAAGTTAATTTACCGTTGTAAATTTAAAGTAAAATTGAAAAGATTGCTATGATTCTTAGTTATTATCAGAATATTGTGAAGTTCAGAAGTTTCAAAATTAAAAATTTACAAAGTGGAAGTGTTAAAGAAGATAATATGGAAAGTTTAAAATATAAATATGAATTTGTAAATTGTTTTCGGAAAAATTCAAAACTTTTATATCTAACCGACGTAAAAGAATTATTTCGCCCAAATCACTTATATCGGCGCTGATTTTTATTGAAAAATATTTTTTTTTAAATTTTTTCTTTTAAATCTCTGTAATTTATTTGAATCACTTTACATTTCACATAAGCTGGACAAACATTTATCTCATGCAGATATTTAAAAGAAAAAATTTGAAAAAAAATAAATATATTTCAATAAAAAATTGGCGCCGAATTTTGCTTGAATTTGAATTTGCTCTAGCTGCATAGACTTTGATGAAAAATCAAAGACCAGTCGCCATTACTGCAGACAGATTGTTAAAGATAAATTAAATATTTTTCAATAAAAAATTTAATACTAATGAGTTTATATACTTTTTTAAAGTAACTAAAATATGTGGACATCATTACACTATCAACAGTGTCATAATGTCCACAAAAAAAAAGTGACATGGACATTATGTCAATGGACATTATGTCATCCCACCCAAAAATTTGCCGTACAGCACCGGTTATTTAAACTGATTTATTCGAAATTTAATTCTTATAACCGGTTTAATATCGAAAGTATTTTTTGCAGAAAAGTCCAGCTTGTGTGTGATTTCTGTTCCAATATTCGCGACGTCTGTAATAACGATAACTTGGACCATTTGCTTATTTGTTATTGTGTACTGTAATTTGTTTTTTCCAAATTTGAATTTATTGTCTAAGTCTAGGTGGTGAAATATTAATTATTTGTCGTTGCATAAAAATCATTCTGCTACCATATTGGGATGACTGGTTCGAATCATTATCGCGAAAGAAACAAAAATAGTATTGTATAACCAAATATTTCAAAGAAAAAATTTTATATGTCCATCATTATTTCCCCACAGGGGTTATTTATTAACTTTTTATAGTTATTAATTTCGCTATCAATTTTATTCATGACTCTTTTAATCGATTCTTATAAGAGTTCACTACTCAATATCACTGTGCTTAATACGCACTTTCTAATACAGCTCTGGGTTACAGACTCATAACTCTTTAAAGCCTGGTTACTCAAGCGTAGGGAACGTAAAAACGTAACTTGCATTGCCATAAGAACCTTTGTTAAAAACGGGACAGCTGTCAACGCTGTTCAGAACAATGATGAGTGTTTTTAAGGTAAAGCAAAATTCAAAAAGTACCAATTGGATACTTTTAATTGGAAGAAGTTATATTTGCTACTTAAATTTTATTTACTTATTTAAATTTTTATTAAATTTTATTTTATTTTATTTATTATTACGAACATTTATTCTTGTAATATTTATAGAATTTAGATATATGTACAGCCGAATTTTGTACTATTCAAAGTGATTTTTTATTAAAATGCAAAACAATACCTCTTGCTAGAATAGTAACAATAAATAATACTCTTATAATTCTTTTTGAACATTAGAATCATAAGATTCTAAGTATTAAAAAAATTTATGTATAAATAGGAAATCACCAAAAAGGGCATTTGAGTTGCATTGCCACTCAAAACACTTATTTTTTATTTATTATGTTTCAAAGTTTTTTATACGCATTACAATCATAATAATAACTAATGAAAAATCATTTTTTAGTTTTTATAAATTTAAAAGGTTAATATATACGATTAATATATGTGGAAGTACCAAAAAGTTGTATTCGTACCACTTCGTCATTCAAAATACATAAATACTATTCATTTATTTGGTTAAAAATGTGTGCATAATAGAAACATGACAATAAAGTATTTATTTCTTATAAAACAATGTTTGTTTTATTATTATTTTAATCAAAAAATAAAAATTTCATTACATACATGTAAAATTTTTAATAGTTTTTTATAAATAAACATGAAATTAGCAAAGAGGGCTTTTGTATCGCAATGCAACTCTGCATACAATAGCCGCATCACTCATGTTCAAATGTCGCGTAAAAATGTGAGAGAATTCTGTTTTATATAGATCGTTCCGTTTTGCTAACGAGAGATAACGTTTCGGTACGTATTTACATTGCTCTCCATATGCTAAAAAGAAAACGTTCGTTGTTTTTCTTATACTATTTTTATTAGCATGTCTGTAACTTCGAAGATTTTTCTTTAAGTGTTGTTGTTACATTTTCGCGAATTTTCTCATAATTATCGCTTCTTTGCAATAATTTCCTAAGTATATTGTTTTTGTTGATTACTTGTTGATGTTTAATTTGTTTTTGTCGGAGTGAATATATACACACATTGTGGCCATACTTTTCACGTAGGTTTATATCCTAGCTGAATTACGTGGAAAAAATGCTTTATATTTGCTCATTAGATACATATTTGGAAGATTTTCTCATTTGAAAAAATGTTCTCAGAAATTAAATTTAATTATTACTGGAATGTCAGGGAATATAATCAAATATCGATTGTACACTGTTTGCGAAAATGACTCCGTTTAGTCAAACAATCCCGAAATCTGCATCTTAAACAGTAAAAATTACAAGAAAATACATCAATTTATTGTTTGATTGTTGTTTGTTTAGAAATAACCCGATCCGAATGTGTTAATATAAAAAAAGAAGTCGAAATATTTTACGAAATTAAAATTTTTCTAAAAAGAGTTCATGCCACAATAGAAATGAAAGACAGTGAAAAAGTTATTTTTTCTACAATATTCAAAAATTACCCACCAAATAAATAGCCTTATACATTTCACTTCTTTAATTACTTTTAGCACAAATCAATCATATCCCACGAGTTGTCTAGATTTCGATCCCACACATTGTGCAGGTAATAAATGTCGCATTATTAATCATCTGTATAGACCAGCACCATTTTTTGTCGCTTGTAATAACAGCGTAGACGATGGAGGTTGGATCGTTATTCAACGACGTATTGACGGATCGGTGGATTTCTACCGCAATTGGTCAGAATATAAAACGGGTTTCGGTAATGTTGAGGGTGAATTCATCATCGGGCTTGACAAATTGCATGCCTTAACCTCCACTCTTAAACCCGTGGAGTTGCTGATACAATTACAAGATTTTGATAATGTGACCAAATATGCAAAGTATGATGACTTTAAAATTGGCAATGAAAGTCAAAATTATAAACTAATTAGTGTGGGGTCGTATAACGGCGATGCAGGGGATTCATTTAGTGTAGATGTGGGTTATCATTTCACTACAAAAGATCGTGAAAATGACGTTGGAAAAAATGGAAATTGCGCAATATTTAAAACTGGTGCCTGGTGGTATAAGGAGTGTGGTTGGAGGTCAGTTGATTAAATACTGATGTATACGTTAATTATTATTAATTTGTTTATTGTTTTCAGCAATCTAAATGGTAAATATTATCACGATCCAACAGAATTAAATAATGCTGCATTAGATAAGCGTGGTTTTCATGGCTACCAATATTTTGGTACAAATGTTTGTACAAATGTTGATACGGCCTAGGAAGTTGTAGCTGCTAAATTGAAAAATTCAATGCTTGACATTAATGAGATTGTTTTATGATATGAAATATTAGATTAAAAAATAAATAATTAAAAAATATTGTGTCCAAAAATAAAAATATTACATAAAAAGCTGATAATTAGTTTTGTATTATTGACTCCACCAGAGAGGTAAGTCTGTGATCGAAATAAGATGACTGAGATTAAAGGTGGAATACAGCTTTTTTTTGACAAATAGTTAATTTCAAAAATAGATATTTTGGGCATTTTTTCGTTTGTTATTTTAGTTTTTGATCTTAACATCTTATAGCTTCACATCAGTTATATATTGTAGTGTTAAGCCTATAAAAAATAAGTTTGAAAAGAAAATAATTTAAATATACAATGAATGAAAATAAATGAAATAAAATGAAGTAGAATCCAGCGGGCCTCCTACAATAATTGAGAACATACGAATTTTAGGCGGCAAGAGAATAAAACAGTGTCTACAAATTAATATCGATGGCGTACAAGGAATTTTTTTACAAACAACAGATTTTTAATAAAAATGTCTCATTAAATAAATCAATAGGATAAAATCGATTGCATTTAGTTTTATTCTAAAAAAGAATTGTGGAATATTATTTGGATATTTATTTTCTCTACAATATACATCTATCGCTCGATTAAAAATGTTTGTAGCTTCATCTGCACTGCACCATATCAAGTATTGAAAGGAAACATTTTTAACATTTTGGGTTTTTTCTTAATATTTCTATATTGTCTTATTAGATACAATTAACTAAGAACAAAGTAGAAAAAATTAAAGAATGACAATTTCAAAATATTCATACGGTGGAGAAAGAAATAATAGAAATGTATCCATATTCCACTCATTACTGTAGCCCATTGACCTACAATCATAAACTTAAAGTCAACCCTCGACATCCTCAGTTTTGTTTTCTCTTAAGGTGCTGCTCTCTTTGATCGGCATGAACAGTAGAGCTTACTCTCCAATTATCAAAATAAGTCAAATTCTTCAGTATATACTGTCAATGGTGTATGTATGTAGCGGTGCACGTATGTAAAGGTAACTGTCACTGAAGAAGTCGTTATCAGATGACTTTTAACACTTACGTAAATGGCATAGGAATGTCTTAAAACTATTGTTGCCGTCAGCAACTTTATTTTCATGCTCAGACATTACATCACGTCACACTAGTTTTCTGTCATATTTGCAGTCGGGGGTCCACCTCTTGTTACATGGATTCGTATGTTCTGAAATGTAGGCAATTACAAGAATAAAAGATGCATTTGAAACTGGAAAAGTGTGTTACTCCACAGCAACTATTACAAAAAAGGTTTCATATTTACAACTCAATCATGGAATTCAAAGTTCTTTTAACTCTAATTTTTATTTACAGTAGCGAAAAAATTTACAAATTGCCTGGACGTTTTTCGTTCAAAATTTCCCTTTCAATTTCCCCTAAAACACCCACAGATTCAAAAATTTCATACGAAATTGATAATTAAGTCTGCTTTCAAACAAATTTTTTATGTTATGTGTTTTAATCCACTTGTGGTATATATGTTGATGTTTAATTTGTTTTTGTCGGAGTGAATATATACACACATTGTGGCCATACTTTTCACGTAGGTTTATATCCTAGCTGAATTACGTGGAAAAAATGCTTTATATTTGCTCATTAGATACATATTTGGAAGATTTTCTCATTTGAAAAAATGTTCTCAGAAATTAAATTTAATTATTACTGGAATGTCAGGGAATATAATCAAATATCGATTGTACACTGTTTGCGAAAATGACTCCGTTTAGTCAAACAATCCCGAAATCTGCATCTTAAACAGTAAAAATTACAAGAAAATACATCAATTTATTGTTTGATTGTTGTTTGTTTAGAAATAACCCGATCCGAATGTGTTAATATAAAAAAAGAAGTCGAAATATTTTACGAAATTAAAATTTTTCTAAAAAGAGTTCATGCCACAATAGAAATGAAAGACAGTGAAAAAGTTATTTTTTCTACAATATTCAAAAATTACCCACCAAATAAATAGCCTTATACATTTCACTTCTTTAATTACTTTTAGCACAAATCAATCATATCCCACGAGTTGTCTAGATTTCGATCCCACACATTGTGCAGGTAATAAATGTCGCATTATTAATCATCTGTATAGACCAGCACCATTTTTTGTCGCTTGTAATAACAGCGTAGACGATGGAGGTTGGATCGTTATTCAACGACGTATTGACGGATCGGTGGATTTCTACCGCAATTGGTCAGAATATAAAACGGGTTTCGGTAATGTTGAGGGTGAATTCATCATCGGGCTTGACAAATTGCATGCCTTAACCTCCACTCTTAAACCCGTGGAGTTGCTGATACAATTACAAGATTTTGATAATGTGACCAAATATGCAAAGTATGATGACTTTAAAATTGGCAATGAAAGTCAAAATTATAAACTAATTAGTGTGGGGTCGTATAACGGCGATGCAGGGGATTCATTTAGTGTAGATGTGGGTTATCATTTCACTACAAAAGATCGTGAAAATGACGTTGGAAAAAATGGAAATTGCGCAATATTTAAAACTGGTGCCTGGTGGTATAAGGAGTGTGGTTGGAGGTCAGTTGATTAAATACTGATGTATACGTTAATTATTATTAATTTGTTTATTGTTTTCAGCAATCTAAATGGTAAATATTATCACGATCCAACAGAATTAAATAATGCTGCATTAGATAAGCGTGGTTTTCATGGCTACCAATATTTTGGTACAAATGTTTGTACAAATGTTGATACGGCCTAGGAAGTTGTAGCTGCTAAATTGAAAAATTCAATGCTTGACATTAATGAGATTGTTTTATGATATGAAATATTAGATTAAAAAATAAATAATTAAAAAATATTGTGTCCAAAAATAAAAATATTACATAAAAAGCTGATAATTAGTTTTGTATTATTGACTCCACCAGAGAGGTAAGTCTGTGATCGAAATAAGATGACTGAGATTAAAGGTGGAATACAGCTTTTTTTTGACAAATAGTTAATTTCAAAAATAGATATTTTGGGCATTTTTTCGTTTGTTATTTTAGTTTTTGATCTTAACATCTTATAGCTTCACATCAGTTATATATTGTAGTGTTAAGCCTATAAAAAATAAGTTTGAAAAGAAAATAATTTAAATATACAATGAATGAAAATAAATGAAATAAAATGAAGTAGAATCCAGCGGGCCTCCTACAATAATTGAGAACATACGAATTTTAGGCGGCAAGAGAATAAAACAGTGTCTACAAATTAATATCGATGGCGTACAAGGAATTTTTTTACAAACAACAGATTTTTAATAAAAATGTCTCATTAAATAAATCAATAGGATAAAATCGATTGCATTTAGTTTTATTCTAAAAAAGAATTGTGGAATATTATTTGGATATTTATTTTCTCTACAATATACATCTATCGCTCGATTAAAAATGTTTGTAGCTTCATCTGCACTGCACCATATCAAGTATTGAAAGGAAACATTTTTAACATTTTGGGTTTTTTCTTAATATTTCTATATTGTCTTATTAGATACAATTAACTAAGAACAAAGTAGAAAAAATTAAAGAATGACAATTTCAAAATATTCATACGGTGGAGAAAGAAATAATAGAAATGTATCCATATTCCACTCATTACTGTAGCCCATTGACCTACAATCATAAACTTAAAGTCAACCCTCGACATCCTCAGTTTTGTTTTCTCTTAAGGTGCTGCTCTCTTTGATCGGCATGAACAGTAGAGCTTACTCTCCAATTATCAAAATAAGTCAAATTCTTCAGTATATACTGTCAATGGTGTATGTATGTAGCGGTGCACGTATGTAAAGGTAACTGTCACTGAAGAAGTCGTTATCAGATGACTTTTAACACTTACGTAAATGGCATAGGAATGTCTTAAAACTATTGTTGCCGTCAGCAACTTTATTTTCATGCTCAGACATTACATCACGTCACACTAGTTTTCTGTCATATTTGCAGTCGGGGGTCCACCTCTTGTTACATGGATTCGTATGTTCTGAAATGTAGGCAATTACAAGAATAAAAGATGCATTTGAAACTGGAAAAGTGTGTTACTCCACAGCAACTATTACAAAAAAGGTTTCATATTTACAACTCAATCATGGAATTCAAAGTTCTTTTAACTCTAATTTTTATTTACAGTAGCGAAAAAATTTACAAATTGCCTGGACGTTTTTCGTTCAAAATTTCCCTTTCAATTTCCCCTAAAACACCCACAGATTCAAAAATTTCATACGAAATTGATAATTAAGTCTGCTTTCAAACAAATTTTTTATGTTTCGTTCAACAAAAAACTCATTTACATACATACATGTGTCAACTGGTTCTGACACTGCTGTTGCCATTCTAGTTTTAGTCAAAAAATTGCGAAGAGCGTACTAGGTCTTTACAATAGCGCCAGTGCACAGTTTTTAGTTGAACTTTAATCCACTTGTGGTATATATGTAAGTCGACTAAAAGCGCTTTCACAATCATTCTTGCGGGATATAGCATGTAGTTAAAAACCGTTTTTGTGGCACACTCAAATTTATACTTCTGCTTCATAAGCTTTTTATGTAGTTCCAAAGCAGCATCGAGGGATTCTGACCAATTGCGGTAGAAATCCACCGATCCGTCAATACGTCGTTGAATAACGATCCAACCTCCATCGTCTACGCTGTTATTACAAGCGACAAAAAATGGTGCTGGTCTATACAGATGATTAATAATGCGACATTTATTACCTGCACAATGTGTGGGATCGAAATCTAGACAACTCGTGGGATATGATTGATTTGTGCTAAAAGTAATTAAAGAAGTGAAATGTATAATGCTATTTATTTGGTGAGTAATTTTTGAATATTGTAGAAAAAATAACTTTTTCACTGTCCTTCATTTCTATTGTGGCATGAACTCTTTTTAGAAAAATTTTAATTTCGTATAATATTTCGACTTCTTTTTTTATATTAACACATTCGGATCGGGTTATTTCCAATCAAACAACAATCAAACAATAAATTGATGTATTTTCTTGTAATTTTTACTGTTTAAGATGCAGATTTCGAGATTGTTTGACTAAACGGAGTCATTTTCGCAAACAGTGTACAATCGATATTTGATTATATTCCCTGACATTCCAGTAATAATTAAATTTAATTTCTGAGAACATTTTTTCAAATGAGCAAATCTTCCAAATATGTATCTAATGAGCAAATATAAAGTATTTTTTCCACGTAATTCAGCTAGGATATAAACCTACGTGAAGAGTATGGCCACAATGTGTGTATATATTCACTCCGACAAAAACAAATTAAACATCAACAAGTAATCAACAAAAACAATATACTTAGGAAATTATTGCAAAGAAGCGATAATTATGAGAAAATTCGCGAAAATGTAACAACAACACTTAAAGAAAAATCTTCGAAGTTACAGACATGCTAATAAAAAGAGTATAAGAAAAACAACGAACGTTTTCTTTTTAGCATATGGAGAGCAATGTAAATACGTACCGAAACGTTATCTCTCGTTAGCAAAACGGAACGATCTGTATAAAACAGAATTCTCTCACATTTTTACGCGACATTTGAACATGAGCGATGCGGCTATTGTATGCAGAGTTGCATTGCGATACAAAAGCCCTCTTTGCTTATTTCATGATTATTTATAAAAAACTTTTAAAAATTTTACATGTATGTAATGAAATTTTTATTTTTTGATTAAAATAATAATAAAACAAACATTGTTTTATAAGAAATAAATACTTTATTGTCATGTTTCTATTATGCACACATTTTTAACCAAATAAATGAATAGTATTTATGTATTTTGAATGACGAAGTGGTACGAATACAACTTTTTGGTACTTCCACATATATTAATCGTATATATTAATCTTTTAAATTTACAAAAACTAAAAAATGATTTTTCATTAATTATTATTATGATTGTAATGCGTATAAAAAACTTTGAAACATAATAAATAAAAAATAAGTGTTTTGAGTGGCAATGCAACTCAAATGCCCCTTTTGGTGATTTCCTATTTATACATAAATTTTTTTCATACTTAGAATCTTATGATTCTAATGTTCATAAAGAATAATAAGAGTATTATTTATTGTTACTATTCTAGCAAGAGGTATTGTTTTGCATTTTAATAAAAAATCACTTTGAATAGTACAAAATTCGGCTGTACATATATCTAAATTCTATAAATATTACAAGAATAAATGTTCGTAATAATAAATAAAATAAAATAAAATTTAATAAAAATTTAAATAAATAAATAAAATTTAAGTAGCAAATATAACTTCTTCCAATTAAAAGTATCCAATTGGTACTTTTTGAATTTTGTTTTACCTTAAAAACACTCATCATTGTTCTGAACAGCGTTGACAGCTGTCCCGTTTTTGACAAAGGTTCTTATGGCAGTAACCAGGCTTTAAAGAGTCATGAGTCTGTAACCCAGAGCTGTATTAGAAAGTGCGTATTAAGCACAGTGATATTGAGTAATGAACTCTTATAAGAATCGATTAAAAGGGTCATGAATAAAATTGATAGCGAAATTAATAACTATAAAAAGTTAATAAATAACCCCTGTGGGGAAATAATGATGGACATATAAAATTTTTTCTTTGAAATATTTGGTTATACAATACTATTTTTGTTTCTTTCGCGATAATGATTCGAACCAGTCATCCCAATATGGTAGCAGAATGATTTTTATGCAACGGCAAATAATTAATATTTCACCACCTAGACTTAGACAATAGATTCAAATTTGGAAAAAAAACAAATTACAGTACACAATAACAAATAAGCAAATGGTCCAAGTTATCGTTATTACAGACGTCGCGAATATTGGAACAGAAATCACACAAAAGCTGGACTTTTCTGCAAAAAATACTTTCGATATTAAACCGGTTATAAGAATTAAATTTCGAATAAATCAGTTTAAATAACCGGTGCTGTACGGCAAATTTTTGGGTGGGATGACATAATGTCCATTGACATAATGTCCATGTCACTTTTTCTTTGTGGACATTATGACACTGTTGATAGTGTAATGATGTCCACATATTTTAGTTACTTTAAAAAAGTATATAAACTCATTAGTATTAAATTTTTTATTGAAAAATATTTAATTTATCTTTAACAATCTGTCTGCAGTAATGGCGACTGGTCTTTGATTTTTCATCAAAGTCTATGCAGCTAGAGCAAATTCAAATTCAAGCAAAATTCGGCGCCAATTTTTTATTGAAATATATTTATTTTTTTTCAAATCTTTTCTTTTAAATATCTGCATGAGATAAATGTTTGTCCAGCTTATGTGAAATGTAAAGTGATTCAAATAAATTACAGAGATTTAAAAGAAAAAATTTAAAAAAAAATATTTTTCAATAAAAATCAGCGCCGATATAAGTGATTTGGGCGAAATAATTCTTTTACGTCGGTTAGATATAAAAGTTTTGAATTTTTCCGAAAACAATTTACAAATTCATATTTATATTTTAAACTTTCCATATTATCTTCTTTAACACTTCCACTTTGTAAATTTTTAATTTTGAAACTTCTGAACTTCACAATATTCTGATAATAACTAAGAATCATAGCAATCTTTTCAATTTTACTTTAAATTTACAACGGTAAATTAACTTGAAGTAAAATTAAAATATAAATACCTAAAATTGATTTTTGAATATTATGGACACTATGTCACTCCAAAAGTGACATAATGTCCATGGACTTTTATCATACATTTTACATGGACATTATGACGCCACGCGAAGTGACATAATGTCCATTGACATAATGTCCCTAACAAGTGACATTATGTCCATGTCATGTCACCAATTTTTGGAATAAGACTTTTGAACTTCTGAGTTTTTATAGAAAAAAATTAATGACGCCTTTATAAAATTTTTTTATATCCAATTATTATAAACTCAAATTTCAATCCGGTAAGTAGTTTTAGAAATGTTGGCTAAAGAGTCTCTCCCCGCCTGCCTAAAAATGAAAATATTTATATACATATGTATGTATATAAAAAAACTAAAATGATTTATGTATGTAAATAAGCATAATACGTAGCGCCAAACATGGTAATTTATGCTACTTTGCCACTTAACAACATGCAGATATATATTGTCACTCAAAATACGTATTATTTATTTATTTTATTTATTTTGTTTCAAAGTTCTCTTTTGTGCATTGCAATCATAACAATATGTATTTAAGGACTTCAAAAATAAAAAAATAATTGATATACACATATGCTCAAAATAATCGATACACCTTATTCTAAAGTATTAAAGAAACGTTAATTGTAAAAATAACCTCGAAAACGCAGTGAGAACTGTTTTTATTATAGTTTCATCTGACAACATCTTTAAAACGGAAAATATGCATGCATTTATTTAAATATAAAAAGTGAAATTCCGGTGAATCCGTAAAAATTGTTGATCATAATAATAGATACACTTGACTTAATTATAATTTTTTTTATAGTAAATTAAAGTTATGAGTGATTTGTCATTGTGTTTCATATGCTTGAATGCGAACGCTCGAATTATTCTACTTTAAGAGATTCACAATTTTAGTTACAATAGATAAATATTTGGTGTCCGGTTAAATTAGATTCTCTTTAATATCACGAGTACAGTGTTTTATGTTTTCCAATATCAAAAGCATACAAGGATATCGCCATTTAAAATATATCAAAACTACAAAAGGAATGGCGATATCTTCATTATTACTGTCACAAACATTAATTTTTTAATTATTTTTTTGATTAACTTTTTTATTTTGTTATTCCACAGACACAAAACAAGAAAATTTATTTTTAATGACGAATTCCGCAATATATGGAACAAAAAAATAATTCGCGAAAAACTTTCATGAGCCTATCATAATCGCAGTCTATCATAATTCTGTGAAAAGAGCAAAATTTATTGGCACTTACCAAGTTAGGATTTGATTGTCATCCTTAAGGCAAATTTTAGTGGCATCTAGAAAATACAAAAAAATATAAAAAATATTTCTGAAATAATCTGAAAAACAATTCTTACCAATTTCATGAAAGTATTGATGTACATCACGATAAAATTTTAGGTGGTCCACTTTTGCGTATTGTATTGTATTGCTTTCTATTTTACTTAGTTTAGCGTCTATTTGAGGCAGGATGGCTAGTTTATCCGAAATTGTATTTTTTAAGCACTGAGTGTGCGTCTCTAACTTGATTTCATTTAAGAGCATTTGTGAATCGTTTTGATTTCTTATGATCTCATCCAAAATTTGATCATGTTTGTTTAATGTTTCCCTCATATCAGTCATTATGATGATTTTATCATCGACTGGAGGAACCATTGAAGTTTGCATTTGAATTTCTTTTCTTATAAAATCTTTTAAGTCTTCGATGTTTTGTCTATTATTCTGTAGAAGTTTCTCTTGCATTGCTTCTATTTGTTGTGGCAGACTTTTAATTTTTCGTTCCAAGTCACTAAGAATATCCTTTTGCCTGTCTAGGTCTTTTTGAATATTTGACATATCCTGTTGCAGTATGTCGTTTCCAAGTTGTAATTGTATTAATTGGTTATCAAATCGTGTATAGTCACACGAATCGATTATGTCCGAAATATCATCGTTAGATATCCCTATCTACAATGAATATATATTTATTATTATTACAAAATTATAATATGGACTTATAAAATGTACTTACATTGATCGCAGCCTGCGCACAATTCCACATACAAAATAATGTTAATGTTAGTTTGTAAAATTTCATTTTAATTTTAGCGATTATTTTCCCAATTCTTTTAAGTTTACTTCTATCAAAATGTTAAAGTCAACTGATGTTGTATAGAAATTTTGCTGTGATTTTGTAACATTTAATAGAGCAAATGATGAGAATAAAAATGCGATAAGAATATAAAATCCAAGTGTAATCAATAACGAAATGATATTCAAATCCGTACTTTGACTACAAAGCTTACATTCGACGTACGTATAGTCTGTGAAAGGTGTTCCGATGTATTCCACACCAAGTCTGACTTTTAGAATTCCTCACACAATATTACGTCTTTGCAATTATAAATAGAAAATAAATCCGCATGAAATCCGATTTTTAAAAAAAGGTTCTTGCAAATTAGAATTGTATTCCAAATTAAATTTAAGTTTAGAATTATTTGTCTTTAGGTGAGTGACTATAGTTCCTCGATTATTTCTAAAATTTGTAACCCCCCTTGAAAAGAAAAGTTTAGTTGAGACACTTTGAATGTCTAAGATAAAATCTTACTTTGTAAATAGTAAACGATTCTAAATTATTTTTACAGTTAAGCCGTAAAACTTAGCTTAACCATAATGACAACATCTATTCGGAAATCAGATAACAATTTTGTTGTAGATAATTTGTTATCAGAGGCTTTAGCATAAATTTGCTTCATCGTAATGCAATTTATTATAAAATTCATAAAAAAATGATTTCATGTGATGATTTTCAATTAACGAATTGAAATAAAATAAAAATAAAATTATTAATCATATAACGGAACATAATTTAACTAACTTACAGGGATGTAGGATTGCCAAAGGCTATAATAATAAAAGAATTTATTTCTTTTTTCTCTGTTCATCTGTAATTGCAATTTCATATGAGAAAACAAACGAAATTTACACAGATCGCATGAAATAAAATTGAGCGACTTTTGTTGCACACAGTATGGATTATTGTTTTATTGTAATTGATTCAGCAGACTTTTTTATTTATTATTTATTTCTTTTTATTTATTTAATATAATTGTATTGTAAATTGTGTGTATTACAAATTATATTTATTTATATTACGAACTAAGTAACTTCTACCTTCTGCTCGGTGTAGCCTGAGGTGGGCATCGAACCCACTTCAATTTCGCTAATAGTCTAGTAGACTACCAGTGTACCTCATTTTAAAATTAAAATGCATACTTTGTTTTATTCATTTAGTGGTAAATAAAAATTTGGAAAATGTTGAATTTTTATGGCATTCCTATTATTTCTTCCACTACTGTTGTAAATATTACTTTTTTATTTTAAAATAAATTTGCTTCATTTTCCCTTTCCTTGATTCAATACATATATATGTATTTATACTACAATCTGTAAAACAATTTTTTATAAATTTGAAATAGTTTTTAAAAAGTCTTTTATTTTAATTCACGTGGTTTTATAAAAAAAAAGTATTCAGAACTTGTGTTTACGTCTGATAATTTAAACTTCCCATCCTTGGTGACATAAACAGGATTGTTTAAACGATAGCAAATTGACAACAGAGGGCGCTGGAGTGTATAATAAAGCTTATTATATTTTATTATTATTGTTGTTTTTTGACATTAAATTTTTGCATTGTTTAGTAATTATTATTCTTTCTTGTAACATCCACAAGGATGCAACTAATTTGTTAAATTTTCTAATTTTTGTGCAATAATTTTAATTGTGATAATGTTGTGTGTAAAATAAAATTCCGAATAAAAGAACTATATAAATTTTAATTAAAATATAATTAAAACAAAAAAAAAAGATTTTTTTTACTCTCTCGAGGGGAACTAATTGCAAAATAGGCAAGAAAACAAGGAAAGTGTTTTTGTGTCTAACAACGTGTGAGATTGTTTCTAATATTTGGATCGTTTTTTTTTTAGTGTTTGAAGCAACAGTATTTTTTTTGTGCTCTTCACCCCACATACAGTCTAGTAGGTAGTGTGTTGGCTTATTAGACGTAAAGCCAGGGTGAGAAATTAGGTCAGGTCAGGTCGTAATGCTGACTGAAGGGTTGTAATGACCAATTATGTATGTATGGACATTAAAATAAAACAGTGTCGACTTTTTTCGATGATTTAACAAAGATTTAACAATTTTATGTATCATATAATACACATTGATTTTTTCTGTGATTTAACCTTCATAAGGTCCTTAAAAAATTGACGTTTTCTGCCTTATTGACTGATTTGACACAAATGACTGGTTCGCATATTATTTTTTTTGTATTTAGTGGAAGTTAAAGGCTGCTGATCAAGCTGATGTACAAGCTCATGGCATAGTTTTTCTGTAATATTAGCTTGGAAATAGTGCTCTAAGTAGCGTTAATATAAATGTAAATGACGACGTTTAGCTAAACTGTTTTCGTGTCAGCCATGTTAACCAGATGTAAGTAACATAAAAACATTGTAGACGGATGTGTCAATAAAATGGCTAAATACCAATAAATACTTTTGTAACTATAACATGACACTACTTTATCCCACGTTTTAAACCGTGTATTACATTTGTTGGAATCGAGTATTATCTGAGATTTTCTCTTCTGATGCTAAGTACGTAGAAGAGTCACAGATTTTTACTTTTATTTTTAGGGGCATAGATAGGAAAGGGATTGTGACCACAGCTGCCATATTTGACGATTTATCGTCATTTTGAGCTCCAAAAATATCATATTGACGATTTGACGATTTATGTCCTTATTCTGACGATTTTTGGAAATTAAAAATTTACATCATATTCTTTACTTTAGTACATTAAAAGCCACTTTAAGCTTTGTATTTACTTTGCAATTGTTACTTTTAAAAATTTATGTTAGTAAAAACAAGGAGTAAAGTATTATATTTTTAAGTTACTTTCGAATACATGTGATGATTTTTCTGTATTTTATTCCTTTTTAACCCCTTAAAAGCCAAAAAATTACAGCTCCTAAGTAACCTCGTAGTTGAGAATAATTTATCACTTGTCGTTGAACACAATTTTAAAAATTCGAGTATAGCTTCTAATATTACCACCGGAAAAACAAAGGCAAGCGCCGTTATTTTGTTTCATACGACCAACACTCAGGGGATCGATTGCACTGTGTTTAGAACTAGAAAATATGTTATGAGAAGAAGGAAAGAGAGAACAGTGTTTATGGACACTAGGCTTGTATATATTTATACCATAAGTAACAGGACATTCCTCTGCAGGAAATGAGTTCCACAAACGAATAGTCCAACTAAAAAGCGTGCTGGCAAAGAAATACGAGCGTTACGTAGGAATACATAATACTCGGGGAAAGTCCCCTCATTTCGTTCGAGGAAAATCCCTTTCTAGTAGCGATAGAACAGTGAAACACAAACCACATTGCACCGATGCTTTAATGATTCAATGGAGTTGGATACACTATCGTCATTAACAGTTACTACGGCCTCTCCCGTACACGATCGAGAAACTTCAAAATAGACGCTGAGGCACCGACTCATACATGAGAGTTGTATTCCAGTCTAGGTCGGTTACAAATGTGTAAATAGTAAGATCATAACATATTAAAAAGGAACAGAAGGAACTGAAAAATGTGTCGGTTGAAGCCATTACACTGAATGTTCATGCTCAGAATGTCAAGAGCTTCTGTCTCCTTAATGTTTACACCACCCATAGATTAAGATGATGCAATATTATTGCTGCGCTTATGTATCAATAAACAACGCTGGGATAGATTGTTTAAACCTTAAACAATTTTTTTCTAAAAATGATATAAAATTTCTCCATTTTTGGAAAAGAATTATTAAATGAGGATAAGGGACACTAGCTTTTAATTTCAAACATTTTTTTTTTAATAATTTTATTTTTGGTTTTTAAAAACTTTTAATTTATTTATTTATTTATTTTTTCTGACGATTTTAATAAACGTCTTCGGCGATTTTGACGATTTTTTCTCAAATATTTGATGACTTGGTGTTTCATTTATCTGGCAGCTATGGTTGTGACTGCTACGAGAGTTATCTGCTCTTCTAATAGTTTTTGTCCAAATTTATACGAAGTGAAAAAAACTGTTCTACATTATGACCAACTGATACCCTTTACTCTGTTTCAAATTTCACCCGCAGACCTTAAGCGTGAAAAAAATTTATAAATGAATTTTCTGCAAGCACACTTTTTCAAAAAACGATTATTTCTCTTCAGATTTGGAATAAAATAAAAATCAAAACTTATAAAGACTATAAACAACTCACTTTTAGAGAAAAATTAATTTCTCTTTAAAAATGACTCAAAATTGACTCGAAGATCTAATGGTGGAGTATAACTTTACAACTTAATTCTAAAACTACTGTTCCTTTAGTCCACGATGCTCATTAAAATTTCGATTACTCTCCTCGGTGTATAGTGTGACGCATACTGCAAATCACTTCTCATTGTAGTGACAAAATCGATTCCATTTGACTTGTAATGAGTTTCTGTTCGCTTCTGTTCCTTCTTTCCTTTCGTCCAGTATTCCTCTTCAAATCCTCTTCCTACTGTATAGAAGGATTCTGGCCTCAGTTTAATCACGAGTCAAACATTTTGGAGTTAAGTGGTCAGGCAGAGGCCTCATGATCAGATAGTGAAATTGATGTCTTGTTCAAGTTTGTTTGAACACATCTTTCAATGGCTCAAACTTGCATATTATTCTTTAAGAATAAAAATGGTTTATTGTCCACGTCTTTTTTCGCTGTTTATAAATGATCTTCCTAACATAATTAATTTTGCCAATATCTTGATGTATGCTGACGATGTAAAAGTTTTTCTCTCGTTTAATAATTTCATCGAACATATTTATCTTCAAAATGATCTCAATAATTTCTTTTTATGGTGCGAGTACAACATGATGGAGCTGAATATTAAAAAATGCAAATGTATGCGGTTCTCAAGAAATAATTTTATCAAGGTTAATTATTTGCTTGGTGGTCATCAATTGGAGATAGTGGACTCTTTTCTTGATCTGGGGATCCTATTGGACACAAAATTAAACTTTAATGATCATGTCACTTTGACTGTAAATAAGGCAAGAAGCACTCTTGGCTTCATAAAATAATGTTTGCATCGAACACATCGAATCTGTGCAGAAACAATTTTTACTCTTCTGTTTGCGTGGCCTTGGATGGAATTATTTATATATGCCTTCATACACTAGCAGACAGGCATTAATAAAACTGCCTACCCTTAAGAGTCATCGAACAATGTTAAATATATCCTTCATGATTAATCTGATCAATGGTAATATTATCTGTTAAATACAATGTTCCTTGTCGTAACTTCCGCTGTTATAATCCTATTTATATTCAATTCTGCAGAACTAATTATGCTGCTGCTGATCCGTTAACTAGAATTTGCCGTCAATTTAATAATTTGTCAGGCATTATCGATTTTTCTTTAAATTCTTGCGTTGTAAAACGGAACATTATTGTTTTTCTTAATACATAACTTTTCATATTTTTATTGTAACAATTGCTTGTATTTTTGTTGAGACTATTTGTAATTCTATTAAATTTTATTCGTACCTATTGTTGTTATTAGTCAGTAAGGAATTTGTCCATCGACTGAAATAAATAAATAAAATTAAAAATAAAATTAAAAATAAAGAATTGAAGAAATTTGTTTACTTACTTTCTAAATGTGGTAGCATTGGCAAGTTTTGAATATGTTTAGGAGGAGTGAACCAGACTTATGGTGTAAATAAGAACTTGTTTTATACCTACGCCTACGCCTATGAAAAAATATTTCGTCCTGTACTTCCTCTTAGCAGATTTCTGTCAAAAACTCTGAGAGTAAATAAAATTTGAAATGAAAAGTTTCTCAAAAATTTGTCGTTTCGGAGTCGACTTTAAAACTGTAGGTCCCGCCACGCATGTATAAAATTAACACACACAACATGAGTGGTGTGAGAAGCTAGGCCGCAATCCTGACTGAAGGGTTGTAAGGACTAATTATGTATATATGTATGTTATGTGTGATTAGATCTAACAAATTCCATTATAAATATATGGGAGCTAACTCGAGTACTTAAATAAAGTTTCAAAACTGATGTTAATAGTTTGATATAAACAGTGCGAGATGTGATCACAACGATCTTTCTGGAATATATACCCTGCAATGCCGTTGTATATTATTTTAGATTTACATTGGTCGACACTGTTACAGATGGAAAAACTTGCACATCCTTACAGAACTGTGCAGAATGATGAATGAATGAAATGGCGGATCCAATATGGCGGTCAAGTAAATCTGATTAATTTTTATAAATCTCGACGGCTATATTGGATCCGCCATTTTGAATTTTTTAAATCTGAATGAAGATCTGTAATCAGCTACCCCAAAAACCCCTGAGTAACAATTTTTAGGTAAATCAGATTAATTTTTAAGGACCTCAGTAATGTATTTCTTTTTCCCTTGCACCCCTTGACATAAACCCACCCCTTACTTTAAGGGTACATGCAAACAATTTGGCTTTGGACTCATTTTAAAGAGCAAAGATCAATTGCCAATTTCTGATAAAAGCGATGGTTCTAGCACGTCAGTGTTTAGCTCTACAATGTTTCAAAAATGGCCAAAAACGCTATTTTTAGGGGTTTCAACCCCCTTTTTCTCGAAAACCTGACGTGATGGAAAATTTTTGAAACCAGATTCGTGTTCAGCGCACAAAATGCCTTCGGAAACACCTGAAGCAATCTTATTTGCAAAACCCATGCAGGGCTGTGTTATTTTTAGTTAAAATAGTTAATAATTGATTACGTTTAAAAAATATTCTAAAAATAATCAAAATTACTGGCGATTAGTCTAATAATCAAACAAAAATCATAAGTAATCCAAAAGTAATTGAAAGTAATTATTGAAAATAATTTGATTACTTTTCGATTACTTTTAATTTTTTTTTGATTATTAGACTAAAGGGATGGATATAGAGTAGACCATATAAATAGAGGGAAGGGCGACGTTGCCAGTAAGGCGTCGTAAAGCGTTTCGTAATAGTCAAAGCGTTGTAGTAAAAACAGCGACATTAAACACAATAGTATTGAACACTGGTCATTTTAAGGATCGTGTAATAAAGTTCATAGTGTAGTATTGTTGTTTAAATAAAGCAAACAATTGCATTCATTTAAAAGTGCAATCGTCGAATAAATAATTGTTTTAAAAATATTATCGATGATGTAAAGTTATTAATCGGGTTTAACTCAAGAGTATGCGTAATATTTAATTCAACAGTTTAAAATATTATTCATACGTTATGTTAAACAACCAAAAGAGACTATACATACTATACACATTCATACGTACTATTGGCGTACACAGTTACAACTCTTCGTACAAATTTCTGAGTGTTATTATTTGAATCAGGTTGGGTGTGAGCGTCTAAAAAGAGAATGAGAGTGACACATTTATTATCCTGCGCAAATCATCACCAACTCACACTGGACCGAAGTACTTTTCTTTCGAATACTCTCAAAGCTGCCACATCAGTGCTTAATAGTGTCCATTCCTTTGCGCTAAAAAGAACCACGGGGAGGATGAGCGTCTTACAGAGTATTAGTTTTGTTGTACGAGAGAGGTCTGTGCAACTCAATTGGTTATTGAGATTTGTTGGTAAGAGTGATCTTGCGCTTGATCTCCAGACTGACATAATTTTTGGTGGTAAGGGCGGAGTCAAAATAAATAAATTCCCTGACTATTTTGAAAGTATACTTATCGGCCGTAATCTGATTTGTACGACAAATATAGAATTGAATTCTTTTGAAGAGATAGGATAAACAAAAAATGTTAAAAATAAAGGGGTAATGGAAAATGTAGGTCCTGGATATATATTGTTATACATTTCGCGGGCCTAGGTTGAGGTGAAAACGTTTTTCTCCCTTAGAGCGTCGGCGATTCAGTTGATGATGAAAGCTTGTTCCATTATTTATAAATCTCTCAACGGTCTATCGGGAGATGTTTACCCGAAGGAGATTAATGAAAGCGTTGCAGCGATATTGGTGGTTTTAATATTTTGTTTACTGGACGCACGTTCAGTTATATATAATATATCAGCGGTATACTTTAGCTTCAACAAGAAAGTATAAAAATACTTATGGTTACAACAGATTCTTCAGAGGAAAATACTAGCCTTTAAAATATTCTACTCAAAACAATCAACAAAAGCTTTAGTTTATATGAGTATAGTGGTATGTCTCTGTGATCAATCTTATCTGTCTCTTATCTCTCTCTTGTATCTTTTCAGTTCGTGTAAAAATGTTAAGAAAGTTGAAGAGCAAAACGAATAAGAAGAAAATATAACATTTAAATTATTGAGAAGAAAAATAAAAATTTGTAGGAAAAAAGTCTACACCGTTGACTGATAATTGGAAAGTACAGTCTACAAGTCACGTTGCCCAAATAGAGCGGCACATTAAGAGAAAACCAAACTGAGGATGTTGAGTGTTGACTTTACGTTTATTATTGTAGGTAAATGGGCTACAGTAATACGTTGAATATAGATACATCTCTATTATTTCCTTCACCACGGTATAAATATTTTAAAGTTGTTAATCTTTGGTTTTTTTCCAAATATTTTTTTAATTCTTTCTTAATTAAGTACATATACTTAATTAGACAATATAGAAGCGATGACCGCATATTGCGTAGAAAATAAATTTTGTAAAAACGAAGCAATAATTCAAACCGTTTTGTGTTTCTTATTGTAGGGCTCTATTGGCCTAGATATGATATGTATATGTCTAGGACAGATATTTGTTCCATTATACATAATATGCAGATACATAGGATCTTGCTTTTTCTTAAATTATAAATACTATTGCCGCAACATTATTTAGGTTTTGAGTTCTTTCCTGAAAAAAGTTGGGTTGCTATTCGAAAGATGTGCTTACAAACCAAAGGTGTGCCTCTTTGGTTAGCTCTTTAGTTTTAGCAATTTGGACCTTATTTATCGCCTTGGATGGAGAGAAAAAATTCTTTTTTTAGGCAAAATTGACACATATTTTTCGTGAATAGTACTGGCTGCATAATTAATTAGTTTATCAATAATAACAATTACTTTATTAAATTTAATTTTTTATCTGTCTTAATTTTTTAAATTTTATTTTCATATTCTTATTTTCGTTTTAAAATTGTATGTCTTAAATGTTTATTTAATCATGATTTGTCTTTTCTGTTTAAAAAATAAACTGTTAAACGTAAATGGTATATATGTGTGTATGTTTAGTTGCGTTGCGTTAATATATCCAAATATGAATGATCAATTTGGTTCTAGAGACGGGAACTTTAATATGATTAGAATAGTAGCTAAACAGAAACAATGCTTTAAAATCTGCCACATTAACGCCCAAAGTCTAGGAAACAAGTTGGATGAATTCCGATATTTATTCGAGAACTCTGGAATTGATGCCATATGTTTTTCCGAAACCTGGTTCCATAGCGAGGTAAGTGATAATTTGTATGGTGTTAATGGATGCCGTGTTTTTCAGTCTAATAGATATAAGCATGCTGGTGGTGTAGCAATATATGTAAGGAATAACATATCATGTAAAATCAACACTATCTACAATCAACCGAATGACGTTGAATATGTATTTATTGAAGTTAATCACAATGGTACCACATTGCTTCTCGGTTGTGTCTATACACCGAATAAAAATATAAAATTTGATGGATTTGTCAATCAACTAGAGCAGGGGTGCCCAAAAGTTCCTTATGGAAGTGCAAACACCAATACATTTAAAGAAAAACAAATTTTTATTGAAACATTTTTGTTGCGAAAACTAATTCATACAAAGAACAAAACACAAAAATATTTCATATATTTATTTCATATACGTACACAGCAAAAAAAATGATTTCCATTTTTTGTAAAAGTGCTACTTTGAATTATTTGGAAGCATATTAAACATTGTAAAAACGAAGCTATAATTCAAACCGTTTTGTGTTTCTTATTGTAGGGCTCTATTGGCCTAAATATGATATGTATATGTCTAGGACAGATATTTGTTCCATTATACATACTATGCAAATACATAGGTTCTTGCTTTTTCTTAAATTGTAAATACTACTGCCGCTACATTATTTAGGTTTTGAGTTCTTTCCTGAAAAAAGTTGGGTTGCTATTCGAAAGATGTGCTTACAAACCAAAGGTGTGCCTCTTTGGTTAGCTCTTTAGTTTTAGCAATTTGGACCTTATTTATCGCCTTGGATGGAGAGAAAAAATTCTTTTTTTAGGCAAAATTGACACATATTTTTCGTGAATAGTACTGGCTGCATAATTAATTAGATTATCAATAATAACAATTACTTTATTAAATTTAATTTTTTATCTGTCTTAATTTTTTAAATTTTATTTTCATATTCTTATTTTCGTTTTAAAATTGTATGTCTTAAATGTTTATTTAATCATGATTTGTCTTTTCTGTTTAAAAAATAAACTGTTAAACGTAAATGGTATATATGTGTGTATGTTTAGTTGCGATGCGTTAATATATCCAAATGTCAAATATTATGAATGATCAATTTGGTTCTAGAGACGGGAACTTTAATATGATTAGAATAGTAGCTAAACAGAAACAATGCTTTAAAAACTGCCACATTAACGCCCAAAGTCTAGGAAACAAGTTGGATGAATTCCGATATTTATTCGAGAACTCTGGAATTGATGCCATATGTTTTTCCGAAACCTGGTTCCATAGCGAGGTAAGTGATAATTTGTATGGTGTTAATGGATGCCGTGTTTTTCAGTCTGATAGATATAAGCATGCTGGTGGTGTAGCAATATATGTAAGGAATAACATATCATGTAAAATCAACACTATCTACAATCAACCGAATGACGTTGAATATGTATTTATTGAAGTTAATCACAATGGTACCACATTGCTTCTCGGTTGTGTCTATACACCGAATAAAAATATAAAATTTGATGGATTTGTCAATCAACTAGAGCAGGGGTGCCCAAAAGTTCCTTATGGAAGTGCAAACACCAGTACATTTAAAGAAAAACAAATTTTTATTGAAACATTTTTGTTGCGAAAACTAATTCATACAAAGAACAAAACACAAAAATATTTCATATATTTATTTCATATACGTACACAGCAAAAAAAATGATTTCCATTTTTTGTAAAAGTGCTACTTTGAATTATTTGGAAGCATATTAAACATTGTGCTTCACCCTTAGAATAATAAGTAAAAAGAATTTACATTTATTTTCTAATTCTATTTTGTAAAGACAGTAAAATGCGAGTGATCATACAATAATTCTTCTGTGAATAATATACGTTTATAATTTAAAACTAACACCTTTTTTTCCAAGTGTTTTTCAAAACACACTTTTTTAAATGATGTAAGAAAAACAAAAACAAAATCTACATTGATGCTCGCTGTTATCAATGTTTACCAGCAAAGTATACGAAAGTGTTGTTGCTTTGTATACAATGAAGAAAGACGTAAAAACTAACAAAGCAAAGTTGCTTGTGTATTTTGTATTACTAGTGGTGAGTGTGCTCTATGCGTATATAAAATACACAGCCTATTGCTAAGCGCTTTTACAAAAACAAACGGGCATGAAGTGCATAGGGCTTGGGCACTACTGAACTAGAGCTTTTATCTGTGTCGTATCCTGAGGTTATAATAGCCAGAGACTTTAATTGTAATTTGCCTGCTGATGCTAGTCTAACTCCTATGATGTTATCATTTAACTTATTTCCTATTAATGAGTCTAGACCTATCCACTTTACAAATACCAATAGCACCTTACTTGATTTATTTTTCATCAGTAATAAAGATAAAGTTTTACATTATGATTAACTAACGGTACCAGCCTTTTCAAAACACGATCTTATTTTTGCAGTATATGACCTTGCAACACAGAAACCCTCATCAACGTTTACTTATCGTGGTTTTATGAGTCTTGATATCATGGCCTTAGAAAATGATCTTAATAATATACAATGGGATCAAATGTACCGCCTGTCGTCAGTTGAAGAACAAGGCTCTCTAATAAACTCCATTATTTTGGAACTTTATAACAAGCATGTTCATGTGAAAACTAAAACAGTCAGAAGCTGTGTACGGCCGTGGTTTAACAATGAAATAAAGTCATTTATACAACGTTGGAATAATGTATACCATCTGTGGAAAGGATACAGGACACCAGAATATCGTGAGCAGTACCATCTAACTAGGAAAGCTGTTGTGTCTAAAATAAAACACATTAAATTTGTTTATTATTCCAACAAATTCAATATTGCTGTTGACACGAATAGGACATGGATTATTATAAGTGATATTGGAATTGGTAAGACAACTAATCGCGAAAGTGATGTCGATGTCAATGTGCTTAACGAATCATTCGGCAATATCCTTTTGCCAACAAGAAACCCTGGTTTTTATGCTCAAATGCCACCAAATGAACCATCCGTTGCAAAATTTAGTTTTAAGTGCCTTGATCTTAATGATGTAGCAAAAGGTTTCTACAAAGTCAAATCAAATGCAGTCGGTTTGGATGATATTAATCCAAGGTATTACCACCAGTATTTTTCCAACGGAATGGAAATATGCCAAAATCATACCAGTTCCAAAAACTGGCAATGAATATCGCCCAATATCAATTTTACCATACCTTTCTAAAGTTTTTGAACGGCTTATTTATAAACAAATGGTTGAATTTATAAATCAACACAATTTATTAACTGACCGCCAATCAGGTTTTAGATCTCAACATAGCTGCTTAACCGCCCTGACCGATGTAATCGAAGACATAAGAAATAGTTTAGACGATGGGAGGATAACATTCTTAGTTCTGCTTGACCATTCAAAGGCGGTTCCCCATTCAATACTGTGCTTCAAACTAGCCAGAATGTTTAACTTCTCTACTACTGCCGTTAGATTGATGTCCATATATCTAACTGACAGATGGCAATACGTCTCCAATAAAGAACTACTTTCTAACCCTCTTCGCGTGACAAGAAGTGTTCCGCAGGGCTCCATATTGGGACCATTACTGTATTCCATTTATGCTAACGATATACCAAAGCAGCTCAAACATTCTAGAATACAAATGTATGCTGATGATATTCAGCTCTACCTTGATAGCCCTTCCATAAACGGTGGAGTTAAATATCTTAACACTGACATTAATAATATTTTTCTTTGGGCGATTGCAAATGGTTTAAGGATTAACCCTAAAAAGTCAAAATGTATTGTAATTTGCAAAAAATCCGCTTAGATTGAATTTAGTATTGATGTTTTCCTGGGTGGTAGTAAGATTGATATTGTTAATTCTGCCAGAAATCTTGGCGTGGTTTTCAACAATACGTTAACCTGGTCAGATCGCATAAACCAAACATGTGGAAGAGTTTATAGTATGCTAAGGTGCTTATGGGCTTCAGAGTATTACACTCCACCAAAAATAAGACTACTTCTGGCTAAAACTTATTTAATACCAACTCTGCTGTATTCCTCTGAAGTCTTTTCCGGCTGTAATTCAAAATACACTGCGAAACTCAACAGTACTTTCAACAACATTGTACGTTACATATTCTGCCTAAGTAGAATTGATCATGTCTCTCACTACTCCAACCGCATATTTAATGTTTCCTTTAATAACTATATAAAGTTAAAAAACTTGGTTTTTCTTCACAAAATTATTACATCAGAGCACCCAAAATATCTTCGCGAACGCTTAAGATTCATGAGGTCTTTAAGAGGAAATGGTATTTTGCAGATTCCACATCGGGATGCAGCGTCTGAGAGAAAATTTTTCATATTAAGCATCCGACTGTGAAATCAACTTCCTCCAAACGTGCAAGTTATTAGCAACGAAGATAAATTTAAACATTTACTTTATCAATTCTATCAAACGTAATCTGCTGTAAATGTCAGTTGTAAATATTTTTATTTTATTTTTCACTATCTCTATTTTTATTTTAATGTTATATAATATTGATTTGTTATTATTTTCTTTCTTTGATGTACTCCCATAGCACTTTCATTTATAAGATTATTATCTTGTTGTGCTATGACTAATAATAAATAAATAAATAAATATTACAGTCTTTTATTTATTTATTTATCCATTTATTTATTTTACTTATTTTTTTATTTCTTTTTTATACTGATTTCTTGATTATGCTGATTTCGAGCAAAGACTTACCACTCTGGTGGAGTCAATAATACAAAAACAAATACCATCTTATTTATGTAATATTTTTATTTTTGGGCAAAATATTTTTTAATTATTTATTTTTTAATCTAATTAAATTTAATCTAAAAAAAAATAATAAATAATTAATTTCATATCATGTCAATATCAATATCAAACATAGTATTTTTTAACTTAGCATTTACAACTTCCTAGGCCGTATCAACATTTGCACAAACTTTAATGAATATTTATAGCCATGAAACCCATTCCAGTTAATGCCACGTTTATTTACTGGAACATCATTTAATTCTGTTGGATCGTGATAGTATTTACCATTTAGATTGCTGAAAACAATAAACAAATTAATAATAATTAACGTATACATCAACAATTAATCAACTGACCTCCAACCACATTCCTCATACCACCACGCACCTGTTTTATCTATTGCGCAATTTCCATCTCCAATATCATTATCACGATCTTTCGTAGAGAAATTATAACCCACATGATGACTTAATGAGTCCCCGGCATCGCCGGTATACGACCCCACACTAATTAGTTTATAATTTTGACTTTCATTGCCAATTTGAAAGTCATCGTACTTTGCATATTTCGTCACATTATCAAAATCTTGTAATTGTATAATTCCACGGGTTTAAGAGTGGAGGTTAGGACGTGCAATTTGTCAAGCCCGATGAAGAATTCACCATCAACGTTACCGAAACCCGTTTTATATTCTGAACAATTGAGGTAGAAATCCACTGAGCCATCAATACGTCGTTGAATAACCGTCCAAACACCACCGTCTTCACGGCAAGGAACCATAAATGGTTCAGGTCCGTACAGACGGTTTCTAATGAGACGCTTATTATCTGAACAATAAGTGGGATATGATTGATAGTTGCTAAATGGAATAGAAAGAAATTTTTACATGAAGGTATTAAATATGAGAATATGTTGCGATTATTAGAAAGAATCGGTTTTTATGTATTCGTTTGAGTTTTAAAATTGAATGATTTCCCTCAAATGCGTTCTGCGGATAGCATACGTAAAAGAAAGCTCCCAATTGTTTTTGTTATTTGTAGAAATAATATGGCATTAATGTTAAAAAATAAAAAAAAATTCTTTTACTTACGAAGTAGAGTAGTAGTAGTGGTATCTAAAATATTAAAATAAATTGCAGAAGAAAAATTTAAATGTGTATAACAAAGTAAGTCTTACTTAAATATTGCTGAATATCCTGATAAAATTTCAGTTGATCATTTTTAGGTATTGAATTATCGCCAATATTCGATAGTTTCTCATCTATTTTCTGTATCAAGTCAAATTTATCGGACAATGTTGTCTTCAAAGCCTGCATATGATCATCCAAATTCATTTCTTTCAAAAGATTTTGAATGTTCTTCTGATTGTTAATGATCTCAATTGTGACATTTTTCGGGATCAAATTGCCTTCGATGTTGGTAATCTTTGCATCTATTTTTTCTAGGGCAATCAATTTGTCGGAAATTGTATTCTTCAAAGTTTGGGTATGATCTTCCAAATTGATTTTTTCGCAAAGTTCTTGGGTGTCATTTTGATTATTTAAAATTTTAGCCAACACGGTATCGTGCTGTTTTAATGTGTCTCTAATCTCACTCATAACTAAGATTTTATGAACGGCTGGTGGTGTGACTAATGAAACTTGCGGTTCAGTTTCATGTTTTTCTAACAGTTTTGCTTCAATTCCCTTAATTTGTAAGGACAATTCATTAATTTTGTTAAACAGTAGCTTTTGTTGATTAAGTTGTGTTTCATGATTGATTTTCGTTTGTAGATTCAATCGTTCCAATTGAGTTTCAAAGCGTGTATAATCACACGAATAAATCTCTTCAGAGATGTTATCACCAATGGACTGTATTGACGGAACGGATTGTAAATTTTTTTAATTAAATTAATTAAAAAATAAATGATTGCTAAAGAATCTGACCAATACAAGATTTTCATTACAATCATGAAATACGGTATACAGTTTCTATATTTACTGTGCATTTTAAATGCACAAAATCTTGTAGAGGTCGAAACAAAAGTAAGTATTTTTTTAATTAAATTAATTAAATTAATTTAATTAAATGCACAAAATCTTGTAGAGGTCGAAACAAAAGTAAGTATTTTTTAATTAAATTAATTAAATTAATTTAATTAATTTACTTTTGTTTCGACCTCTACAAGATTTCGTGCATTTAAAATGCACAGTAAATATAGAAACTTTATACCGTATTTCATGATTGTAATGAAAATCTTGTATTGGTCAGATTCTTTAGCAATCATTGGCTTTTATAAAATTCTGCTGACATAGCGAAAAAAAAAATGATGTCTGATGTGTTAATGTTGTATCATAGTTGTTCGCTAAATACTGATAACAAAAGTATATATACCGTTGGCGCATAAATTAAACATCCACCGTTAACTTTTCGCAATTAAATACACTTGCAAAATGTTAATAATTTTAAAGCTTCTATTTTGAATTGTTACCGTTATAGCTTACAGCCCTGAAATTAAATTCTTGAATATTAATATTCACTTGTTTTATTTCAAGATCTATTTCTTGTTTCAATTCTAATAATTTTATTCATTTCAGGCAAAAATTGAGGCAACAGAATATGCCAAAAGCCTGTTAGAAAACCTATACAATTTTATTTTAGCATCAAACGTTTTAATATTCTTGTGAACTACGTATGTATGTGAAGCATTGAATATTGAATTCCTCAATACAACTTTTCGGAGCACACAACCGTGTATATTAAATTGAAATTGACTATAACATCGGATAATATCAATCATCCAGCTCTGATTTACTCAGAACAATTAAGAACTAAAACTTACAAGCAGAAATAATTTCGTAAGTATCCCACATTGAATGACTGAAATGTTGGTAAAACTGCTAAAACTAAAGTGACAATGATAGTCAAGATTTCTCACTTCAAGCAGTAAAATGAAATTTTAAATTAATATATGAAGCAAAAATTCACTTTCTAAAGTTAAAAGAAATATTGTTCACCAATGTATTGATGATTTATTTAAATATTGAAAAAAGTTTAATACTTACAACACTTTAATAAAATACTATTCCCAGTTTAATTAAACTAAGTTTCCATCAATAAACAAATTTTCATATGCAACAATTAGCATTTACTTTATTATCAAACTGTATACGTATACAACTAAGAAACAAACAAATGCTTAAACATCTATTTAAATATCAACGATAACCTTGAAAAGTACCACAAAGGTTAACGGAATTTTGAAGAATTTAAAATTTTGTCAATAACTGCATCACCAAAACAAAACAATTTTAATACGAATGATGCTTCATCCAATAACTGACAAATAATTTCTTCTTTCACATGACAAGTGAGATAAGAATGGAAATTCATTTCTGCATAAAATAGATTATAAATTAGAAAATATTTTATGTATGCGGTCTAGTGTTATTCTCTAATATTGTTGCGTTCAAAATCTATTCCATTGTTTAGTGATCATTTTGAGCTGATAATTATTACTATCTGTTTGAGGCACATATGTATACATGCGTAGAAAGCATCACTGTATTCATATTTGTGAGTCTTGCTGCTGTCAAAAATACGTTTTTCGTTTTGTTAAACAACTTTGATTTTCATTTTTTAGTCGTAACCCCACAAAGAATTCTGAATCTGGTATTACACAGCCATTAAAAATTCTCCCGGAGATTTATTTGAAGACCAAATAAATGAAAATCTTTGCAAGATTATTAAGAGCACAAGCTCTTATACAAAAAACATAATTTTTAAACCAAAAGTTCGTTTCATCCCATTAAGATATGGAGGAATGTGAATAATTTTTGCAAAAATTAAAAATCAAATCAGATACCTAAGATAGACCTAACGAATAATTTTAGCACGTGGGATATGTCTGTGCAGCCGTTGTTAAAACATATCCGACAACAAAAATGTTTTTTTTTATTTAATTTGGCGGTAATGTTTCATCATGTGTCTTGCCAGGGGTACAAGCCATGAGAGTTCCTTTTTGTAAAATTTATTAATTTTTAACGATTTAACCCAGATATGCCCAATGACCTATATATAGTACACCATTACATTCCTGCTTACATGATACATCATGTTTATCAAAGTACCGTTTTTTTGTTGAAATACTCAGTACTCATCAATACCTCGTGGGAAATTATATGATTGCATTATTTAGTTATTGAATTATTGAATATTATATAGAGTGATAGTGATATTTTCATAATGACTGAATATGGGGCCACGTTTGTACGGTAAGTAAAATTTTGTACATTTACAAGTAAATAATTTCACAGGAAAAACAAACAAGATGTGGAGCCTGACATCAAAAAACCTTAACAAGATGCCGAAAATGTGACATAGGATTACATGTAAAATGTTTTGTGCAGTATCACACCCAATAAGTCATGTGCCCAATGTCCTTTAAAAACCACTTTCTTTAAAAGCCTATAAATGTACTGTTTTTATTTCTCATTTGCTTCAAAAATAATATTAAAATACTTTTAAAATTATCATGATCAAGCAATGGGCATATCTGGGTTAAAAAGAAAATTTTTTTCTTAAAATTATTTAAAATTCATAAAAGTTTATTAATTAAATTTTCTTTAGAGGTTTAAGGCTTAATATGTCTGACGAGATACTGATGTTTTAACAGAAACAGAATACCTGGGTTCTATGAGTTTAGAGAGTTACAGAAATACAACAAAAAAATTTATAGAAGAAGTAAATAATTTTATTCGAAAATACAATATATTTAAAATGCTTATACAATGGGAGAAGAAGATATGGGCACAAACAGTTTACAATTTTTACATTTTACTTATAATTAAATGCAACGCAATGGAACTAGGTATACATTTTAATTTAATAATAATCAAATTGTCATAATGAGTAAAAAAAAATATTATTTTCGGTAAACAAATAAAATCGTTTAAATTCAATGTCTGTAAGAAACTATTGTGATATTTTATAATTTTAGAAACAAATTGTGATTTACGAATGTTACCATCAAAACCTTTTATTATTCTAATTCCTGTTTTGAATTCCGATTAGTTTTGTGATTTTTGACTGCTTTTGTAAATTTACAATCTTTGAATAAATTTCGAGGGAATACCAATGTTCGTCTTTTTATTTACATTGCTTGCTTAATTTTTGAACAAAAAAAAAACAATTTCGTTTAGGAGAAGTCCTTACGCATAAAAGTATGGTGTTACTCTTCTAGAAAGAAATTTGTCATTGTCCTCTTGCCTATATCATATAAAATCGTAGGTATTTAGTTATCGACAAAGGAAACAATATAACATCCCGATAATCTGAAGAGGTAATATAACCCTGAGACCAGACAATTGCACCAACGCCAAATTTGTATTTTTTTAGTCATTTTGTATATTTTTAGTCATATTCTTTCTTTGACCATAGAAGCATACATATATACCATATCCCATCTTATCCACCCAATTGCATATTCTTTCCGCTAGACCATAACGGTATTTTGATGCACTTATTGTTGCTTGGGGAGACTATATAAGCGACTATCAGGGTTAAGTTTAGAACCGAGATGGTAGCATTTTGGACTTTAAGAACTAATATAGGAGAAACTTTGTGGTCGGTTCCCTCCACCACTAACCACCATCAGTGACATACTAATTGTGGTATTGACCATACATACCATTAGGCTACTACCCAAACAGTATCAAAATTGAATAAAAAGTTTCATTTGTGGAACATCTGATAAGAAGATAGAATTCTTTATTTTACACATTTCACGAATTATGGAGTACTTAATTGGAAAAAGATAAACTACAGACAACAATACTAATCGCTGTTGAAACCTATTGAGAACCTAATGAACACAAACAGCAGGCGTGGCCACAGAAACACGCCATGATAGATAAGGGAATTAACAGCCACAGCCATTCCTTTACGTTCAGTACCCGTCGTATCTAAACTTCACCGAGCGCGCTAAAAAGTTCTGCAGAATAAATTCTTTCTTTCTCACACGAAATATAAGCAAGAAATACGCAATACGGAAAGTTTGATATTCATTCCAGTCATATAAATTCACGGAACTCCTCAAGATATTAGAATAAATGAAGGACACTTCAAATAATTATTGAAATAATAAAATTGGTTTAATGGTGATATTTGTAAATCGCAATCTGTTTTTTAGAGAAACTAGGTCATAATCCTGACTGAAGGGTTGTAATGGCCAATTATGTATGTCATCTGTTTTTTAAACCTATAAAATATCTTACTTGTGTTTTCCAGGTATTATTTTCAGATCAGAATTAATAAAATTCCTTATGCGTACAATATGAACCTCTTCCGAATAAAATGTTTGTTGTACTGCATTGTATTCGATTGGGAATAACAATTTTAAAAAATTTCAAATTTATTAATGCCTTCCTATTATTTCTTCCACTACTGTTTAAAATGTTCAAGTATATTTTTTAATTTTTATATAAATATGTCTTAGTTTTTCTATCAGAAATATTTTAAAATAAACATTTCAACACTGACACAAGACATACATATTTATACAACAAATACAAATATATTAAATTTTTGCTAATTTTTAATAATTAAAGCCACGAGCTGAGTGTTTTATCAGTATCCATGAAATTAACCCATTAATCATCATTTTTATATATTGAAAATATTTTTGGTTTTATTCTTTAAAAATTCATTTAAAAGAAAGGGATACAGTGGTCAGCCACATTGTATAATAACTGATCCGAATTATGAAACTGGATTAACAAAAATAATCGTTGGGCCCAATAATAGTCTGACATAAGAAATTTTAAGATTTTACTTCTTCTTTAATATTTCTAATGAACTGAAATTTGATTTATAAATTATAGTTTGTGTTAAAGAAACTTTTGAAATTATTTGCTCTTAAAATGAACTCGAAGGAATAATTTTAATAGTTGCTCCATAAAAGGTACAGCGTACTGGCAAGGGTTTAAATTAAAATATATAAAATGAAATTGATTATCAAAATTTAAAGAAAAATACACAAAAACCTACATGCCCTTAGAAAACATGACGACATACACATTCTGCATTCAACTTGCATTCGTCATGAGCTGATAATTGCAAAACGATCACAGAAATACAGTAGACTGAGAATTCAAGAATATTAAAACATACTCACACAATATCACATATTCACATATATATAAATAAATTTATACACAATTTAATTGTTCACAACATCATATAGTGAAATGCAACTTGTCTTCTTATTTTCTCATACCTGAGACTAATAGTCGCCGTAGTCTAGTCGGTAGTGTGTTGGCTTATTAGACGTAAAGCCAGCGTTCGAGCCCCAGGCCAGACATCAAAACAAAAATACAAAAAGTATTTCTTCGGCGACTTCCTTTCAGCAGATTTCTGGCAAAAAACTCTGAGAGTAAATAAAATTACCATTAAAAGTTTCTCAAAAATTTGTCGTTCGGAATCGACTTTAAACTGTAGGTCCCGCCACTCATGTATAAAATAAACACACACAACATAGGTGGTGTGAGAAACTAGGTCGTAATCCTGACTAAATGTTTGTAGTGACCAATTATGTGTATGAAACTTATATCCCAGTCTTCGTGGAACACTCCCAGAGGTCAGATGGGTCACATTATTTGCGTTTCAGTTTTTTTCCTTCATTAGTTTCCAATAAATTTTTTTTTGGCTTTCTTAGAATTAATTCCATTACGAGATTTATTGTGTTATCTTTTGCAATTTTGCATGCAGTTCTCCACTTCAAATTAATGAATTTTTTTATTTTTTATTTATTTATTAAATACAATAGAATTACAAATTATATGTAATTATTTCACGAGTTAAGTAACTTCGACCTTCTGCTCGGTGTAGTGTAACAGACCAGAGTCACTGGTACAAATCGAATCCACTACTCTCGCGCTAAGAGTTGAGGACACTACCCATTATACTACCAGTACACCCAATTTATTTTTCATTTCTGATTCAAAGTCTTGTTTTTCAAATATTATTCACAAATATTAAAATTTCTTTCAATCTGGATTAGAAAGTTACAGTTAATATTTTCATGTTACATCTATAGGAAAAAATAGCAAGTTTGAATTTGTTTCCACATCGAACTTCATCATCATTTTTCAGCATTTAGTTTTTCAATCGCAGCATTTAATTCTTGTTCGGTTGTGTGAAATTATCCAACACATATACATATATGAGGAAGTCCATAACAAAACGCAATAATTACATTTTTCAAGTTTTTTTGTTTTTTTTATTGAATCCTATTCTATACATTGAAATCTATACTGCCTTTATTATAAAGCATTCCAAAACTCAATAATTACACTGTAATTCAATATCATATATAATGGTTCAGAGCAAAATGCAGTAATTACACATCTTTGCCATAAATCGCTACAAGAAATTTAAAAATGGCTTGTGGCAACTCTTAGATAACTGTAAAACTTTAGAAATTTTTGTTTAGTTAATACTTCTGCTTTTGCTAAGTAAATTGTGAATAAAGTAATTTAAAAATTTTAACATTTACAAATAAAAAAAACTAGATGAACGTATTTATGGCAGAATCAACAGTATGATGTATAAACGTCGGGAAAATAAAGTGTGGTCCTGCACAGAGAACGAATAAAAACCGAGGAAACCGTCATAAAAAGTAATTGTTTTAAAGTTTCTTTATTTTTTTTATCTAAAACAAACGTTTTTCCTAGGTATGTTGATAAGGACCTTTAACAACCTTGCAAACACCAAGAGAAAGGTGACTACAAATGTGAGCTGTTTAGTAAGCGTTTGATTATACTCAATCGTGAGCTTTTTTACAAAAACAAAGGTAAAATTGAACAAGATCTGTAACTAACGCGTTTGATTATTCCACATGTACCCAAGCGCAACAAAAATACACCATTAAAGAAACAAAAATACTCATGCAACTATTTCTTGAAACACAAAAATAAATCAAAAAGAGTATGTCAATCATTTTTTTTGAAAGCATTGTCGATTACAGGGCAATAACTATTTTTAATGGTAAAATTCTTAAAGAGAACCGAGGTGGAGATAGGCTTACAGCTAAATTTAAACTCAAGAAAAAAAGTGTACTAAAATTCTTAAAAAATCTTCCAGCTAAAGAGAGCCATTATAATAGAAATAAATCCCAGAGATGTTATATATCACCAGAACTTAATATAAAGAAATTATGGGAAATTTATAACGGTTCAGTAGATAACTCACTGAAAGTTAGAAAGACATATTTCTGGAATATTTTTAACACTCTTAACACAGGGTTCTCTTCCCCAGCGACAGATGTGTGTGGCCAATGCGTATTAAATAAATATAAAATCAAAATGGAAACAAATTTAGTTTTAAAACAGCAACTTATTACCCAACAAACGATTCACAAGCTGAGAGCCAACACTTTCTATGAATTTACCAGGAATGTGCCTCCTAGATCTGTAAGCCTCTGTTTCGATATGCAACAAGTTCAACAATTACCACGAACCCCAATTCAAGACGATTTTTATTTGAGGCAAATTGGCTACTATACGCTATGTGTTTTTGACATGAAATCTAGAGCTCCGGTGTTTTATACCTGGACGGAAGATCAAGCTGGCCGAGGAGCTGTTTGCGTTGATTCAGCATTATTGGCACACTTTGATACGCTCAGTTTGTCGGGTGTAGATACCTTACGACTATTTTGCGACGGTTGTGGTGGACAAAACAAAAATATGCATATTATTCATACTTTAATGCATTGGATGTTAAATAACGCGCCAAAGGAGCTAAAGCAAGTGGAATTATGTTTTCCTGTTCGTGGTCATAGTTTTTTTACCAGCGGATCGAGTTTTTGGACGTGTTGAAAAAAACCTGAGAAAGAAAACTACCATATTTATCAAAGAAGACTGTCATCAAATTTATTCTTTACATGGACGAGTTAAGATATTAGGAAAGGATTGGCACTTTAAAGATTTAAAAACGTTGGCAGAATATTATCGTCCCATAAAGGGTATACAAAATATGAAAAGAATTTATCTTAAACTCTCCTCATGTAAACAGAAGCAATGTGTACTCAAAACTTTTGAAACATACAAAGTTGAAGGAAGCGAAAAGTTTATCAGCTATCTTAAACGAGGCAAAAGACCCCCGAAGACGCTTGATAATATTCCTCTTGGTGTTGCAATTAGTTTTTAAAAGAAAGCAGATGTTTTAAAACTACTGAAAAAACATTATGGCCAAGGGTGGTCACAATTTTCGGAGTTAGAGTATTATGCACATATATTTTCAAATCAGCAAGGAAATAGCGGCAATGATGAAGTCGATTCAACTTTATGTGACTGTTTGATGCAGTTTATGTGAGTGAGAAACCGGCTTTGAACGGCAACGTCAAGTGGATCTATTCTAAAGCTGAGGCCAGCTGAGTAAATCAATCACTTACTTAGATGCAACTTGATCAATGATTTTTCGCAAAGAAATAAAAAGGAATAAAATATAAAAAATATATGGTGGTGGTCATATAACTAATACATGCCTAATGATATGTAGTAAATTACTAAAATTTATTTTTCTGTGTATAAATCTAAAGCTTAAACAGTTTCCAAAACAATTGTTAAATAGCACTTTAGAAATTTGTAATGATAACAATTAAAAAAAAATATTTTATTTGGTTCCCATAAAATACATTTATGGGATGTTTTTTATTTTCAGTTTTTACCATATTTAGTGAGATAACCTTTATTTTTAATAACATTTCCACGATGATTTGGCAAATTCTTAACTAAGTGCCTCCAGAGAGATCATTTTGCCTCAATTCATCAGCATTTTTGAGATTTTTGCCTTCCATTTTCTTTACATACATATAAAGTTCAAAATTTCTCAATTGAGTTGAGATTAGGAGATTAAATAAATAAATTAAATTTTAAAACTTTTACGTTTTGTTCCTTAAAAAAAAATTACAAGTCGTGAAGAAGAAGTCGTTAGAACTATTGTCTTGTATAAACATAACACATTAATGTTAAATTTTTCGCCGCGTAATGTGTCATTGTGTTTTGCATAATGTAGTTTCATTCGTGTACTGGCCTCCAAAATTATTACTATATCATACTAAGAATATCAAAAACAAAAACATAACGTTATGGTGTGCAGTGATCATACTTAATGGTTTTGATGATATTCTTGAATTATGATAATTAGTAGCTGTTGGTTAGCTGGAAGCAATACTTACCATTTTTCATCTGATCCCAATAGCCAAGATTTGGATTCGTTGCCTGTTAAACATTTTTTTTTTCAAAAACTCATTCTTCATGTTTTGTTTGGCAAAATCCAATGTGGATTTAAAATTCTTTTGACACGAATGATTTTCACTGCGCAATGCATCCACGTAAGGAAGCTTCATTAAGATATCGTTCAATAGTTCTATATGATATATTAATACAATTAGAGCTTATAAATGGATCAGATTTAGAAGATGTTATGACTATTGCACATTCCCTGGCTGTGGTTTTACATAGTTTGGATGCTCTGGGTACATTATTTGAGGTTCCAAATGTATTAAAATGTTTTAGTGCTTTAGTCTTTTCGGCTCCTTTGAGGTTAAATATTATTTTCCTTTCTTTATCGGAACAACTTGGCCCTTTTTCCCACTCCGTATTAATTTTTGTAGATATCTGATATCGCTTAAAACACACTTACCAATAAATTAACAAAAAGCAAAGTAAATCAGATATTAATAATACATTGTTAAAGTAGCGAAATTAGAAAGATTCTAAAATATATTTCAACTTAAAAAACAACACGTTCACTAAATAATGATTCATTTTGTAAGGAAATTGAATAAAGTAGACAAAATAAATAAAATGCGTAAGTAAAAGTTGGTGTTAAGGGCGTTCACACAGTCTTGTCGAAACCACAAATCAACCAAGGTCAATTCCTACACCACGGAACATTGCTCCATAAACAGTATCGTTTTGAATTTCCAGCTAATACCAGCTAACATTACAGCTTTAATGGTGCCTTTGTCACTTCGATCAATTTTTAAAATTGTGATAATAAAATTCATTTGTTTGTCTATTTATGATGAAAAACCTTATGAAGTATTCTTAGTTTTGCACAGCTCACGAATATTTTTTTGAACAATAATGTATTAATACTGAAAAAGAAAATATAATTTCTCTTCACCAGGAGTGTTTAGCGGAAACTTCTATTTTTCCCTTTAGGGTATCTAAATAGGTCAAACCGTGGCACTGGATTGTGTTGAACCAGAAAAGAAGTATTCTAACATTTAATTGATGTTTAAAGGTTTAATCCTCCCATAGAAGAAACTAACTTGATATTCATTTTGATTACAAACAGATTGCACATCAATATCGGTTAAACTATTTTGACGTTTTAATAAACACATGATTGAATCGTTGAAATATGAAAAATATTTTTCAGAGAAACCTTTTCCTTTCCGCCCCAACGATTTTGTCTAATAATCATCAGTGCTTAGACTCTATAAATACCGCACAACCAACATAAACTAAATAAAGAAATAAATGAAACATAAATAAAGGAAATAAAAAAATTTAAATAAAATTAATTTTAAATTAAGTATGTAATTATTATTCAATTAGAAACATTAAAATCACCAAATTAACCACGATGATGCAAACATTCTAACAAAAACATAAAAATTGAAGCAAAAGCTAACGGATAAATATCAATAATGGATCGTTTCAGTACAAGATTCGATGTGACCAGTTCCTAGCAGTTTACTATAAATACACATTTGGATCTGTATCTCCATACGTAAAGAATTCAGATTAGGTTAGAATAGATTGAGAGCATACGTGAGACCCCTCCAGTCGGACACCAGAAACTGTATATTATGCGGTTACCTTCGTAATAGTGGGTCAACCAAACAGAGTTACCAATCAAAAAATATATTAGAAAAGAGCGAAGAGACAGAAAAAATATTTCTTAAACGTAAATAAAAGTGAACTAGCCGGTTTAATCTCTCAATATCAGTAAATCCTTGCATTGCTCAACTTACCAAAGCCGGATTGTCGGTCAAGGATCCAGAATCAATTCTTCCACGCACTATGACAGAGACACATAATATTCTCAACAGAATTACGGTCCTATATGTTGCTAAAAACACTGCAGAAAGGGGTGTACTTTTTTACAACACACTGTTCTTCGTCCTCGAGACACAACTCCAAGTCAAAAAATCTATTAAGATCCTTATCGATTCCTTCCCATGTTAAACCTAAACATTCTCTCTATTCGTCTCATCACCATAGCGCTCGGTCCGAAGAATTGCTCAGGGCCAGCTCAACTGCAGCCTTCTTATGCCTAACATAACAATGCCGCAGAGCCGAACACAGTACTTCGTGTTTCTTAAATTAGCATAGAGTATAACCGACAGAACAAATAAAGCCGGCTGACCATTCACAACTTCTCAAATATGCTGAATAGTTGCTAGAACAGAAATTTTTCGAACAAAATTTCGCATTTAGTTCTTGAAGAACTTTGAAGTAATTGTCTTGGGAATGATAATTTGGTGGAGCCTTCATATTTTCTTAATATCGATAGCGGAATTTCTAATCTCACTAATAGTTTTCTCCAGATTTCGGTTTTCTTGAAAAACTATACTCTATTATGTTAAGATCAGTACTCTGGGGTGGCCATTAAAATATTGTTGCCTTATTGCATCAAATTGCATTAAGAAACAGGAATAAGTTGTCATTTATTCAGCCTGTTATGCGAACCAACCATAGACAACCATAGGCAATGACGTGCATTCGCTAAATGGACGTGAAGTAGTTCGAAACTAATCCTAATTTTCATCAAATAATCAGATACAGAGAAGAGGGCCATTGCTGGATGAGTGGGTACGTGAACAAACAATTTTCGAATCTGGAATGATACCAATCCACATTAGATCCTAGAAATTGTATGTTCCCAAATAAGCCATTCTTTTGGTGTGGATTTTAGGATTTATTTTCTGAAAAGATTTATTCATTTTGGTCTTTTAAAAAGTTGCCAGCTCCGGGGCTGTCCCATCCTTATCTATAAAGAAATTATTAATTCACGTAATGAAGAAACCGTAGTAAGTTTTTCAATGCATACTTCCCAGAAGGTATTGACCTTTACCTTCGTCCTAAATCAAATGACGGTGTACCTATTTCGAATTTCATTACAATATCAGGAATTATAAAATTTTTTTACCACCATATCAATTTTGCTTTCTTTGTTTTTTAATTGATAACACTTTACGACAAAGTAAAAAAGTACACCCAGCTAATGACATAGTGTAAGTTGTGAGTTTTGTTGGGTAGAACTCAAAATATAAAAAAATATTTCTTGAACCCTCCAAACTGTTTTTTTTTTGGATTTTACGCACAAATTTATTGACTACACAAGCATTTCAGAACCAATGTCCAAAATATAAACCTTATTAGAAAGGAGAGGGATGGGCACTCAAAACGATATACATATATTATTTGATTTAATAGGTAAACTTGACAAATGCGAATTTTTTTCATATCTTTCCAAGTTTGTCCGTTCATAGTAGCAAACATTAATTAAAATATACGAAATGAAAGTACATTAATTTGTGAAGAGATTAATACTTCGTTTGATCAAATCGGACAAGAATTACCGTGGTTATTATTTAAAGAGTCTAACAGTCGAGTTATATTTTCATATATATATATGAATTTGTCAAATGAAATTTTAATACAAAAATTTTCAGAATTTTTGGTAGATCTTGATTGTTTATCGCAAAATGTTTTAATTTCACATTTGAACGATCACCAGAAATTGGACAACGTTTGCGCAAAGAGAAATAATATTTGCAAAAAACACCATTATTAGATCTGGTAGTGGCACAAACGTGAAATTTATCAACCTATGTGAATCTCTTTACAAGATAATGCACTTTCAGAGTGTCATCATTTATTTTATATTTTTTTAATTAAAATTTTGCAATTAAGAATAGCTAGACTTGAAAAAATAACAAAAATTTTTTTCCAAGTTTACCCGATCAAAACTCATACATGTAAACTTGAATGTTTATGTATACCATTTTAAAGGCTCGTTTGTCCCCTTTTCAAAAAAATTTTGGTAATCCTTAATGTTTTTTAAGGATGTTAAATAAAAAATTAAATAATTTATAATTTTAAATTTATTAGGACACTTGTAAAAATAAAGAACACGAAAACCAAACCTTTCGAGTTAAAAGTAAACCGACAGTTAGATGTTATAATTCAACTAATTTATTTCAATTTTTACTTAACTCTAACTTATTCTATTTACTTAATCCTAACTGTATTATTCTATTCAGCAACTCCGTTGCCTACTTATTTACTTTACTTATAATGTAACGACCTTGTATTCATATGGTCATGAACCTTAACATTACGTTATATTAGGGTGATACTTATTTATATTTTTAAATTCATTATGTATTTAAATTTAATTATTTATTATTATTAAGTATTAGTATAATAATATTAGGATTAATGTTAATTAATTTAGATTAATATTTATTAGTTCAGTTATGGCGCAACATTCCGGCCCCATTGAAGGACTGAGCTTCTTCAATCATTTGGAAGTGGAGCCAGTTTGTGGATTGGGCGCCTATAAACGCCATTGCGCGTTGCGACATCTGGAAGATACAATCATTCAAAGGACTCTTGTAACACTAAAGTATTTCATATAAATACTTCAATTGAAGACGAGAGCAATGTTGATTCAATCGTCCGGAAATTTTGGGAGTTAGAAGAACTTCCAACCGAATCAACTGAAATTTACTCTGAGGAGCATAAGAAATGTGAGAACGAGTTCAAGACGACAGTACGACGTCTTGCGTCGGGACGGTTTGAGGTTTCTTTACCTTTCAAGTCTGATCCTAAATTATTAGGATCTTCGTTTGAAATTGCCAAGCGACGATTTCTCTCCTTGGAACGAAGACTTTCCAAAGATGATACTATGCGGCAGATGTATCATGATTTCATGAAGGAGTACTTCAACTTGGGTCACATGTCTCTTTTGGACAAATTCCCTGATACTCCCCACTACTTCATTCCACATCAATGCGTTTTGCGCCCTCAGAGTACAACTACCAAACTTCGGGTAGTATTTGACGCTTCATGTAGAACTTCTTCACATGTATCTCTTAACGAACTGTTAATGGTTGGTCCTACAGTTCAAGAAGAACTATATTCTACATTAATCCGTTTTCGATTCCACAAATATGTAATCACTGCAGATATTGAAAAAATCGTCAGGTGACAAAGATAGGAATTTTCAATTAATCCTTTGGCGACAGAATCCATCTGATGAATTGACACATTTTCGGTTGAATACTGTTACTTATGGTACAGCTTCAGCACCATTTTTAGCTATTAGATGTCTGATTCACTTAAGCGATATATACAAAGAGACTTTGCCTATCGGTTCGAAAGTTGTTCGCAGTGATTTCTACGTAGATGACCTACTTACCGGAGCTGAAAGCTGTGATGAATTAATTTTAATTCGAAATCAGGTGACTGAAATTTTAGCTTCGGCTGGTTTCAATCTCACCAAATGGTTTTCTAACCATCCTGAATTTTTAAATTCTCTACAGGAAGAGAAACTAATTCATAGCGATTCCGACTCTGCGAAAGCATTGGGCATACATTGGGTTCCGAAGAATGATTTATTTAAATTTCATTTGGAAGATAAGTTTCAGGACTTAAAGGCTACAAAGAGAAACATATTATCGGTGTCTTCTCGATTATTCGATCCTCTCGGACTGTTATGCCCACTTGTTACGAAATCAAAGATCCTGTTGCAAGAGCTTTGGATTCAAAAGCTTGACTGGGATGAATCAATTCCCTTGGGGTTGAATACTTCATGGGAAAACTTCAAAGCTAATTTAATGGAAGTTGACTCAATTAGTATCCCAAGATTCGTCCATGCCACATCAACATCGAGAATTCAGATTCATGGATTCTCTGACGCTTCAATTCGAGCATATGGGTGTTGCATATACATTCGAAGCTCCGAGACGGACACGGTCGTCTCGAGACTACTTACGGCTAAGTCCAAAGTTGCTCCTCTCAAATCTAAATCACTTCCTAGACTTGAGCTATGTGCTGCACACCTGCTGGCTAAGTTATGGAATAGAATTAAGCGTATGATGAATTTCGAAATAGAGATGTTTATTTCTGGACGGACTCCGAAATAGTACTGTATGGATAAAAACGCATCCATCCTCTTTGACGACTTTTGTGTCAAATAGAGTCGCTGAGATTCAGGAGTGGTCGGACCAAGTTTCGTGGCGCCACGTGCCTACTAAGCAGAATCCAGCTGACATTGTGTCAAGAGGATCCGATGTAAAATATTTGAAAAACTCAATATGATTTATACGACCGTCGTTTCTTCTAGACGACAGTTCCAAATGGCCTGTTAATGAACATTTTGAATTAACAGAGAACCAAAAGTTATTGGAAACGAGAAAGGTGAATGTATTTCTTGCAGTAGAGGGGACTTCTAACTGTCTACTGGAAATGATATCGAAATACTCTTCATATAAGAAGTTACTGCGGGTACTCAGATTCAATAACAATCTAAAGAAACGAAAATTAAATCAATGTATCATATCTACTGCAACGGAAATGAAATGGTCATTTTATCGCCTCGTAGAGGTTATCCAGAAATCTAATTTTTCTGAGGAGATTTCTAAATTACAGAAATCTCTGATCTTACCGTCGAACATACAGAGACTTACATCTTTCATTCATACATTCACTGAGGATGGGAGAACATTTTCACTATTAAGAGTAGGTGGGAGATTGCTTAATGCAAATTTGCCATACCGAAGAAAAACGACTTTGTCACACTCTATTTGCGACATCTCCATTTCGAGAATTGCCATGCTGGCACAAAGCACTCATTGCTCTCGCTAGAGAGAGAATCTGGCTAATTAACGCCAAGGAGGAGTGCAGTAGAATTGTTCGCAAGTGTGTACACTGTTTCCGCTATAAACCAAGACTTATGTCCCAAATAATGGGAAACTTACCCACCAATAGAGTGAGAGCTACCCGACCATTTCTTATCGTCGGCGTTGACTTTTGTGGTCCCGTTAATGCCTCATTGAGAATTCGAGGTCGACCACCATTGAGAATGTATATAGCGGTCTTCGTGTGTTTCACATCAAAAGCTGTGCATTTAGAGTTAGTGTCTGATTTATCGACTGATTCTTTTCTCTTATCTTTAAAAAGGTTCGCTGCAAGAAGAGGTCTTCCGAGGGAAGTGATATGTGACAACGCAATGAACTTCGTGGGAGCCAGCAACGTCCTCAAACAGCTACAGCAAGCATTCGACAGGAGTCGACCCGCCCTCGAATCTTACGCAGCGTCGTCCGGGGTGAAGTTCACCTTCATACCACATCGGGCGCCGCACTTCGGTGGGCTGTGGGAAGCAGCCGTCAAGCAGGCGAAGTTCCTGTTTCTGTGCGCAGTGGGCAACGCATCGCTGACGCAAGAAGAAATGGAGACGATGCTCGCAGAAACAGAGGCGGTGCTCAACAGTCGGCCCATTGTACCGCTGTCTCCAGACCCCAACGACGGAGAGGCACTAACTGCAGCACATCTGCTAATAGGAGAGGGTCTGCGTTCGCTGCCGCTCGAATCCGTAGGCGACGAGAAACTCAAAGAACCCAAATTATGGAAGCGTTGGCGATTACTTTGCGGACTCAAGCAGACGTTCTGGAAGGCTTGGTCTCGCGACTACGTTCTGGGTCTACAAGGCAAACCCAAGTGGTCCAACGAATCGGCCAACCTGAAGCTAGGTCAGGTCGTGATCATCCACGAGGACAATTGCCCGCCTCAACAGTGGCTGACCGGGAGAGTCGTCAAGGTCATAGAAGATGAAAACGGCAAGGTCAGAGTGGCGGAGGTCGCAACGCGCAACGGTGTTTATAACCGCCCAATCCACAAACTGTCTCCACTTCCAAATGATTAAAGAAGCTCAGTCCTTCAATGGGGCCGGAATGTTGCGCCATAACTGAACTAATAAATAAAATAAATATTAATCCAAATTAATTAACATTAATCCTAATATTATTATACTAGTACTTAATAATAATAAATAATTAAATTTAAATACATAATGAATTTAAAAATATAAATAAGTATCACCCTAATATAACGTAATGTTAAGGTTCATGACCATATGAATACAAGGTCGTTAAATTATAAGTAAAGTAAATAAGTAGGCAACGGAGTTGCTGAATAGAATAATACAGTTAGGATTAAGTAAATAGAATAAGTTAGAGTTAAGAAAAGATTGAAATAAATTAGTTGAATTATAACATCTGACTGACTCGGTTTACTTTTAACTCGAAAGGTTTGGTCTTCGTGTTCTTTTTTTTTTACAAGTGTCCTAATAAATTTTAAATTATAAATTATTTAATTTTTTATTTAACATCCTTAAAAACATTAAGGATTAACACATTTGATTTTGAAAATAGGTTAAAAAATATGTGGGTAATCAATAATTTTGTGTGAGAAGTTCAAAAATACGCTTTTTTTAACAAATAAAAGAAGTCTTGAGCGTTCGAGAAATATAAAAAAATTTTGAGTTCTACTCAATAAAACTCACAACCTACACTATGTCATTAGGTGGGTGGAATTTGACTGTCGCACCGTGTAATTGAATTTAGGCAATAAAAATTTTCTAAGCACAATCACTACTTTCGATTCTCTACAGACGTTTTTTACAACTATTAGCAATGTATAAATGCTCTTGAGAGACAAAAACTTTATTGTTAATAATTTTAAAAAGGAATTTTAAACAAAATCAGCTAATAGGAAAGTCTAAATTGCATCAGGCTATTCACTTGCCGTTTCTGTTTTGAGAGGCAATAAATGACAATATTTATACTGACTGTAATTTTGAATCAGGATATGAATATATTTTAAACGATAATTGGAGACAAACAGAATGGGACAGCACCGTATATTTGCGGCCATCAAAATTTACAAGTTCCACAATTCTATTAGAGTATACTGAATGCATACGAGTATATTTGTGTTGACAATGTTTAACACCATGGCAATCACTAATTTATTCGTTGGGCGGTTGGGAGTGAAGCTGTTAACTAACGTTATCTATACAATCCAAGGAATGCAATAGATAAGTTTGATTGTGTTAATTTTATTCATTTGTTTACAAAATAGCAAACTTTAATTTAATTTCGTACAATACTTCAATTAATTTAACCGCAGACCGAGCTTTGTTTCAAAAATGATACATTTCAATTTTTGAGACCATATAACTTTAATTCAGAAAAAGTTAGATGCCTGATATTTGATATATTGATGATATTGATTTTTAATTCATTAGTATTGTTATCTCCCATCATTGTCGTGTTGTTATCGCCATTATTCTAAACCAAAATAAAAAAAGAAAATTTAGAACAGGGATTAAAAAATTCAAAAACTTCATAATTCTAAGGATTCTTTGGTGATGTGTATGTAATTTTTTTAAGTTTTCAAAGATTTTGTGAAGTTTTATCATAAATAATACATTATTAATGGTATTTGAAAAGGAATTCAAAGTTCAAAGTGTTTGATGAAAGTGAACAGGTTGAATTTTCTGTTCTTGATATTGATTGAAGTAGTCGTAGTCTAGCATATAGCGTGTTTGCTTATTAGACGTCCGACCAAGGTTCAAATCTCAGGTTAGTCATTTCTAATTTACACCGAAAGGTTGTAATGACCAATTATGTATGTATGTATGTAATATTCATGTTGCTGAACACTCTGGGGAAGAAGAAAACAGAAGCTCGTCCTTTGAACTGATCTTTCATCAGTATTGGCAGCAACAAATATGACAATAGGATGTTTATCGCCAAAGATGATCCTACTTGGAACATTAGTAGTTTGGGAAGGGAAAATATTACCAATTTGTAAGCAGATTACTACCAGCTGTTTCTTGATATATTGTAGAGTATTTTTTACTGCTCTTCTCATATTTATCTCATGTCACAGACAAACATTATAAGACAGTGTATCGTCCTATGTTTTAATACATATATATTACAGATGATAATACCACTATGTATGTATGAGATAACAGAATCATTCGCTATGAGAATATACTACTCGGAAATGATGATAAATTTCCACCTATTACACCTTTTCGAAAATAGAGCTGAAAGTCTTTCTGCTTTTAATAACGTCAACAATTTTGTCGCTGTAGGTTAGTTTCTAATTGATGTTTATGGTCGTTATAAATTTCGTGGTCCACCGAAATCGAATTGGCAGTTTTAGATTCAAGTACATGCTACGTGCATATCAGCGTATTTGGGGTAACTAAAACATTCAAAAATAATTTTAAATTGAAAAATCATAAAAAATTATTTCTTACATTTAAAATCACAAATAATAAATATTTTTTAATATCATTGTGTTTAATTAAGCACTTAATTTACTCTTTTAGTTACTATTTAAATATACTCATTTTGAATTTATATTTAAATTTGTTTGTGTCTATTACACATATTTTAACAATGTGTCAGTAATTTGCCGATATAACTACGAAACATCGAATAATTATAAACCCTAAAAAGTTTTTAGTTTTCAAAATCTTTTTCAAAACTTCTACATTTAAAAATGAGCAAGTGATTGTATTTATTGAAATCGATGTTTATAGCAAATAGACATATTAAAAATCGAATTTATTACGTTTCAAATACTGTAGAGTGCTATTAATTAGTGAATTACCATACTCAAGCATTTATACACCAGCATGGTTTATTACATAGGCTGCCTTCCAAAATGTTAGTTGCTTTGTGTTTGAACAAAGTATCGTGTTTCATAATGCCGCTGTACAAAATATATACAATGTATTCTATTTCAAAACGTCGTCAATGTGTATTTTTAACGCAGTCAAAAAGTAATCGGGCATCGGATTTATAGTTGATGCATTGTTTGGCTACTTTGCATATCTATATAGTTTATATACAGCAGTAGAACTGCATACAAACTTTGTATTGATACATTATGGAAGGCAGCCTTACTTGGGTTACCGCATAATTAGATGACTACGTTATACATATTTAGCAAATAAATTAATACAATCATCAATTCTTATTTATTATTGTATAATAAAAACAATTTTATTTTTATTTTATGTTTTTATTTACATTAAACAATAAATTTCATGTTAGTTAGTTAGTGTGAACTAATACTTTTGTTATGGTAATTAATTTTAGTTACACGGAGAAGTAATAATTTATGATTTTTCGAAATGAATACGATGTAAATTTATAATTATTTTTTACTTATAAATTTTAGGGGATCTAATCACTTCCGAGTCATGACAGTATGGCTGACGTCCAAAATGTTAATTGCTTTGTGTTGGAACAAAGTATAGTGTTTCATAAAGCCGCTGTACAAAATGTTTACAATGTATACTGGTTCAAAACGGCGCATATGTGTATTTTTAACGCAGTCAAAAAGCAATCAGGCATCGGTTTTATAATTGATGCATTGTTTGGTAACTTTGCATATCTACATAATTTAAATATAGTAGTAGAACTGCAAATAAACTGTGTATTAATACATTTTGAAAGTCAGCCTACGTAACAACGGAACCGTATGTAACCAAAGAAGTTCTTCGTTTTCGAAAATGTGCTTTGTCTTCGCAAATATTTCTTTTTGATTTTTAAATATCAAATTTACTTTAAGGACACTTCTTATTTGGACCAGTTTTTCAAAATAAAAATTTTGTTTGGATATGGGAGGGATAAACCTTTAACACAAATACATTCAAATATCAAATAATAGTAGTCGCCGTAGTCTAGTAGGTAGTGTGTTGGCTTAAAAGGCGTGAGGCCACGATTCAAACCCCATGTCGCACAATTCGAACAATTCGGCGACTGCCTCTCAGCAGACTTCTGGCGAAAACTCTGAGAGTAAATAAAATAGCCACGAAAGGTTTCTTAAAAAAACTGCCGTTCGTAGTCGACTTTAAACACAAACAACATAGGTGGCAAGATGCTAGGACGTAATTCTGACTGAAGCGTTGTAATGATCTTTAATTCCATCTTTAATTTTTGAAGTTGTTAAAATGTTTCCTAAATCTCTGTTGTTTAACGGAAGAATCGTCTAATATTTCAGTTTTTCTGCTTTCATAGAATCACTTTTCAATCTTGTAATCTCGTGATAGAATTCTCTGTATAAAGGTCCCATATATGAAATCAAAAAGTGTCTTGTGATCGGCGTTCTACATAATAAGTTTATGTAGCTTGTTCGGGGGGAATGTTCATAAGAATAACTCTGTTCCAGTAAATTTGACAATTTTTGTCATCTACGATCGATTTTGGTTGATGTCTTTAGTAGTAAAATCTTCAACGATCTTCATCTTCTTGAGTATGTTCATGAGTATAATTTTTCCTCATAAACGCATAAACGACAACTGCCGTCTATATTTGTACTGTCATGCATAATAAACTTTCACTACTCAATCCTGGTTTGCAATTATAAAACCTTTTTTTCTTGAGCATATATTTCAACCAGTAGGTAGTATTTTACGTGTCTACATGTTCCCTGTCCATTAGATTAGGGTAATTCCCATAAAGCGTTTTGGATTTCCAAACCTGCATTAGATCTCTTGGGATTATACGAAGCAGCTGTCTATTGTTTTCGACGTTCAATAATGAATTCGAATATTTAGTAGTTCCCGTCCACCTAGTTTTCTTGGGATGTTAATTCATTCAATTGACGATTTTAGGTGCTGGTGTTTGTTCATCGTCATTGTTATTTCTATGACTTTTTGGACGAAATGGATTTTTATTGAAAACAACAATTATTCTCCCACGCAATTCTTGTTCGAAATCCATTTAAAAAATAACAATATTTGGCATTCAATAAAATAATTTACAAGTGTTTTCTGAGACAGATTATGAACACAAGCATTTATTTGTTGTTTTTTCCAGTCACAATAAGTGATACAAGTCTAGACCTAAGTCCGAATTTGTTCAAGTGTACCAATTAAAGGAAATATTAAAATATTTATTATTGCATGTTTGTCAGAATTTTCAACAATTATGTTTAACAAATATATTTTACTATAAATAATTACATTTACAAATATAATAGAATAGAATAGAATAAGTATTGACATTTATTTACTTTTTAGATATTTATTTATGTTTTTATTTATACAAGCACTCATGCATACATACATATTGAAAAATTTTAATTTTTTCTATTATGGTTAACGCTTGACTAATTTAGTATTACAATAAATAATGACAATATTTTAGTTCTACTTTTCAAAAATTTAAATTTAAAGTAGTTTTAGGCATTAGTATTTAACCTGAATTCAATGTTAATATACATACATACATAAGGGGTCATTACAACTCTTCAGTTAGGATTACGACATAGTTTCTCACACCGTCCGAGTTGTGTATGTTAATTTTATGCAGGGTTGGCGGGACATATAGTAAAGTCGATACAGAACAAATTTTAAGGAAACTTTGTCATGACATTTTTATTTAATCTCAGAGTTTTTGCTAAACATCTGCTGAGTGGAAGTCAGCAAAGAAATTTTTTCGTATTTCGTTTTAGTTGGAGATATCTGACCCAGGGTTTGAACCGAGGCCTCACGTCTAATAATCCTACACACTACCTACTAGATTACGGCTAAAATCCACTTTTAATATGCAAGCAAGTAAGGAATTTCTTTCCTTATCTAATACATTTTTTAAATTCCTTTTTAGTAGTCGCCATCGTAGTTACCATGAAAAAGTTTCCCAAAAATAGTTTCTCAACTTAAGTGGTGTGAGAACCTAGGATTGACTAGGGTTGTAATGACACAATTATGTATGTATGGTATGTAATTTTTTTTACAGAATTTCGCAATTTAAGAAATAAAAATTACTTATTTAAAAATAAGGCAACAATAGCTTTTTATTTATGTTTTTATTTAATTTGGATCATCTAGTAATTTGGATGCACTTAAGACATTGACTGTTCGATATTCGATACAATTTTATTTTACCAAGAATAAAACGAATTCTAAGATCTCCACGTATTTATTTAGTTTTTATGAACTAGAATGTGTGACTTTGAAGTCTTACAGTTGCATTCAAAATCCACTGTTGTTCCTGTAAAAATTTTCACAAAAGCAGTTCGTCACCCTACGAGAATTAGAAAACAAAGGCTGTTAGGTTTAAGTGAATTTATTCTCCGCACTCTCAAAAAAAGTGAAGGAATTTGATGTCTTTTAACGGCTATGAGTATGAGGAATTGAGGTTAATGACTCAGCTTAGGTTGCTCGTTTTAATTGTCCTTGTAGTAGTCTCTGATACCGGTTCTGCCATAAGAATGCTTACACAAACAACTACCCATTCCCCAAGAAAACGAAAGTTTATTATTACTAAGGGCCATTATTACAACTTGTCGTTGAACTTGGGTTAGTTAAAGGCACCTTTAGTTAAAGGAACTGCAAAGTTACATTTAACCTATTTTCGTTATTTTAATTTACAGGTAAAATTTTTCAAAAATATGGCAGTGCAGGAGCAATGTTGATAAAACTGCTCAATTATACAAGTTTTTTTTTTACGCTGTGGCAACCGTGGGCTTCATTTTTTTTTGTATATGCTCATTTTGTTTAAATTTGAAGTTGCCATAATGAAAATAATATATAATATGGCACGTTTAAACATAAAGTGACCTTTAAATGTTAAAGGCAGAATGATCCTCCCTTTAGCTTAACGATCACTTCTATCTTATTGTCACTTATAATAACGAAAAACAAATTATTTTACAAGTGTCCTAATAAATTTTAAATTATAAATTATTTAATTTTTTATTTAACATCCTTAAAAAACATTAAGGATTAACACATTTGATTTTGAAAATAGGTTAAAAAATATGTGGGTAATCAATAATTTTGTGTGAGAAGTTCAAAAATACGCTTTTTTTAACAAATAAAAGAAGTCTTGAGCGTTCGAGAAATATAAAAAAATTTTGAGTTCTACTCAATAAAACTCACAACCTACACTATGTCATTAGGTGGGTGGAATTTGACTGTCGCACCGTGTAATTGAATTTAGGCAATAAAAATTTTCTAAGCACAATCACTACTTTCGATTCTCTACAGACGTTTTTTACAACTATTAGCAATGTATAAATGCTCTTGAGAGACAAAAACTTTATTGTTAATAATTTTAAAAAGGAATTTTAAACAAAATCAGCTAATAGGAAAGTCTAAATTGCATCAGGCTATTCACTTGCCGTTTCTGTTTTGAGAGGCAATAAATGACAATATTTATACTGACTGTAATTTTGAATCAGGATATGAATATATTTTAAACGATAATTGGAGACAAACAGAATGGGACAGCACCGTATATTTGCGGCCATCAAAATTTACAAGTTCCACAATTCTATTAGAGTATACTGAATGCATACGAGTATATTTGTGTTGACAATGTTTAACACCATGGCAATCACTAATTTATTCTTTGGGCGGTTGGGAGTGAAGCTGTTAACTAACGTTATCTATACAATCCAAGGAATGCAATAGATAAGTTTGATTGTGTTAATTTTATTCATTTGTTTACAAAATAGCAAACTTTAATTTAATTTCGTACAATACTTCAATTAATTTAACCGCAGACCGAGCTTTGTTTCAAAAATGATACATTTCAATTTTTGAGACGATATAACTTTAATTCAGAAAAAGTTAGATGCCTGATATTTGATATATTGATGATATTGATTTTTAATTCATTAGTATTGTTATCTCCCATCATTGTCGTGTTGTTATCGCCATTATTCTAAACCAAAATAAAAAAAGAAAATTTAGAACAGGGATTAAAAAATTCAAAAACTTCATAATTCTAAGGATTCTTTGGTGATGTGTATGTAATTTTTTTAAGTTTTCAAAGATTTTGTGAAGTTTTATCATAAATAATACATTATTAATGGTATTTGAAAAGGAATTCAAAGTTCAAAGTGTTTGATGAAAGTGAACAGGTTGAATTTTCTGTTCTTGATATTGATTGAAGTAGTCGTAGTCTAGCATATAGCGTGTTTGCTTATTAGACGTCCGACCAAGGTTCAAATCTCAGGTTAGTCATTTCTAATTTACACCGAAAGGTTGTAATGACCAATTATGTATGTATGTATGTAATATTCATGTTGCTGAACACTCTGGGGAAGAAGAAAACAGAAGCTCGTCCTTTGAACTGATCTTTCATCAGTATTGGCAGCAACAAATATGACAATAGGATGTTTATCGCCAAAGATGATCCTACTTGGAACATTAGTAGTTTGGGAAGGGAAAATATTACCAATTTGTAAGCAGATTACTACCAGCTGTTTCTTGATATATTGTAGAGTATTTTTTACTGCTCTTCTCATATTTATCTCATGTCACAGACAAACATTATAAGACAGTGTATCGTCCTATGTTTTAATACATATATATTACAGATGATAATACCACTATGTATGTATGAGATAACAGAATCATTCGCTATGAGAATATACTACTCGGAAATGATGATAAATTTCCACCTATTACACCTTTTCGAAAATAGAGCTGAAAGTCTTTCTGCTTTTAATAACGTCAACAATTTTGTCGCTGTAGGTTAGTTTCTAATTGATGTTTATGGTCGTTATAAATTTCGTGGTCCACCGAAATCGAATTGGCAGTTTTAGATTCAAGTACATGCTACGTGCATATCAGCGTATTTGGGGTAACTAAAACATTCAAAAATAATTTTAAATTGAAAAATCATAAAAAATTATTTCTTACATTTAAAATCACAAATAATAAATATTTTTTAATATCATTGTGTTTAATTAAGCACTTAATTTACTCTTTTAGTTACTATTTAAATATACTCATTTTGAATTTATATTTAAATTTGTTTGTGTCTATTACACATATTTTAACAATGTGTCAGTAATTTGCCGATATAACTACGAAACATCGAATAATTATAAACCCTAAAAAGTTTTTAGTTTTCAAAATCTTTTTCAAAACTTCTACATTTAAAAATGAGCAAGTGATTGTATTTATTGAAATCGATGTTTATAGCAAATAGACATATTAAAAATCGAATTTATTCCGTTTCAAATACTGTAGAGTGCTATTAATTAGTGAATTACCATACTCAAGCATTTATACACCAGCATGGTTTATTACATAGGCTGCCTTCCAAAATGTTAGTTGCTTTGTGTTTGAACAAAGTATCGTGTTTCATAATGCCGCTGTACAAAATATATACAATGTATTCTATTTCAAAACGTCGTCAATGTGTATTTTTAACGCAGTCAAAAAGTAATCGGGCATCGGATTTATAGTTGATGCATTGTTTGGCTACTTTGCATATCTATATAGTTTATATACAGCAGTAGAACTGCATACAAACTTTGTATTGATACATTATGGAAGGCAGCCTTACTTGGGTTACCGCATAATTAGATGACTACGTTATACATATTTAGCAAATAAATTAATACAATCATCAATTCTTATTTATTATTGTATAATAAAAACAATTTTATTTTTATTTTATGTTTTTATTTACATTAAACAATAAATTTCATGTTAGTTAGTTAGTGTGAACTAATACTTTTGTTATGGTAATTAATTTTAGTTACACGGAGAAGTAATAATTTATGATTTTTCGAAATGAATACGATGTAAATTTATAATTATTTTTTACTTATAAATTTTAGGGGATCTAATCACTTCCGAGTCATGACAGTATGGCTGACGTCCAAAATGTTAATTGCTTTGTGTTGGAACAAAGTATAGTGTTTCATAAAGCCGCTGTACAAAATGTTTACAATGTATACTGGTTCAAAACGGCGCATATGTGTATTTTTAACGCAGTCAAAAAGCAATCAGGCATCGGTTTTATAATTGATGCATTGTTTGGTAACTTTGCATATCTACATAATTTAAATATAGTAGTAGAACTGCAAATAAACTGTGTATTAATACATTTTGAAAGTCAGCCTACGTAACAACGGAACCGTATGTAACCAAAGAAGTTCTTCGTTTTCGAAAATGTGCTTTGTCTTCGCAAATATTTCTTTTTGATTTTTAAATATCAAATTTACTTTAAGGACACTTCTTATTTGGACCAGTTTTTCAAAATAAAAATTTTGTTTGGATATGGGAGGGATAAACCTTTAACACAAATACATTCAAATATCAAATAATAGTAGTCGCCGTAGTCTAGTAGGTAGTGTGTTGGCTTAAAAGGCGTGAGGCCACGATTCAAACCCCATGTCGCACAATTCGAACAATTCGGCGACTGCCTCTCAGCAGACTTCTGGCGAAAACTCTGAGAGTAAATAAAATAGCCACGAAAGGTTTCTTAAAAAACTGCCGTTCGTAGTCGACTTTAAACACAAACAACATAGGTGGCAAGATGCTAGGACGTAATTCTGACTGAAGCGTTGTAATGATCTTTAATTCCATCTTTAATTTTAAAAGTTGTTAAAATGTTTCCTAAATCTCTGTTGTTTAACGGAAGAATCGTCTAATATTTCAGTTTTTCTGCTTTCATAGAATCACTTTTCAATCTTGTAATCTCGTGATAGAATTCTCTGTATAAAGGTCCCATATATGAAATCAAAAAGTGTCTTGTGATCGGCGTTCTACATAATAAGTTTATGTAGCTTGTTCGGGGGGAATGTTCATAAGAATAACTCTGTTCCAGTAAATTTGACAATTTTTGTCATCTACGATCGATTTTGGTTGATGTCTTTAGTAGTAAAATCTTCAACGATCTTCATCTTCTTGAGTATGTTCATGAGTATAATTTTTCCTCATAAACGCATAAACGACAACTGCCGTCTATATTTGTACTGTCATGCATAATAAACTTTCACTACTCAATCCTGGTTTGCAATTATAAAACCTTTTTTTCTTGAGCATATATTTCAACCAGTAGGTAGTATTTTACGTGTCTACATGTTCCCTGTCCATTAGATTAGGGTAATTCCCATAAAGCGTTTTGGATTTCCAAACCTGCATTAGATCTCTTGGGATTATACGAAGCAGCTGTCTATTGTTTTCGACGTTCAATAATGAATTCGAATATTTAGTAGTTCCCGTCCACCTAGTTTTCTTGGGATGTTAATTCATTCAATTGACGATTTTAGGTGCTGGTGTTTGTTCATCGTCATTGTTATTTCTATGACTTTTTGGACGAAATGGATTTTTATTGAAAACAACAATTATTCTCCCACGCAATTCTTGTTCGAAATCCATTTAAAAAATAACAATATTTGGCATTCAATAAAATAATTTACAAGTGTTTTCTGAGACAGATTATGAACACAAGCATTTATTTGTTGTTTTTTCCAGTCACAATAAGTGATACAAGTCTAGACCTAAGTCCGAATTTGTTCAAGTGTACCAATTAAAGGAAATATTAAAATATTTATTATTGCATGTTTGTCAGAATTTTCAACAATTATGTTTAACAAATATATTTTACTATAAATAATTACATTTACAAATATAATAGAATAGAATAGAATAGAATAGAATAAGTATTGACATTTATTTACTTTTTAGATATTTATTTATGTTTTTATTTATACAAGCACTCATGCATACATACATATTGAAAAATTTTAATTTTTTCTATTATGGTTAACGCTTGACTAATTTAGTATTACAATAAATAATGACAATATTTTAGTTCTACTTTCCAAAAATTTAAATTTAAAGTAGTTTTAGGCATTAGTATTTAACCTGAATTCAATGTTAATATACATACATACATAAGGGGTCATTACAACTCTTCAGTTAGGATTACGACATAGTTTCTCACACCGTCCGAGTTGTGTATGTTAATTTTATGCAGGGTTGGCGGGACATATAGTAAAGTCGATACAGAACAAATTTTAAGGAAACTTTGTCATGACATTTTTATTTAATCTCAGAGTTTTTGCTAAACATCTGCTGAGTGGAAGTCAGCAAAGAAATTTTTTCGTATTTCGTTTTAGTTGGAGATATCTGACCCAGGGTTTGAACCGAGGCCTCACGTCTAATAATCCTACACACTACCTACTAGATTACGGCTAAAATCCACTTTTAATATGCAAGCAAGTAAGGAATTTCTTTCCTTATCTAATACATTTTTTAAATTCCTTTTTAGTAGTCGCCATCGTAGTTACCATGAAAAAGTTTCCCAAAAATAGTTTCTCAACTTAAGTGGTGTGAGAACCTAGGATTGACTAGGGTTGTAATGACACAATTATGTATGTATGGTATGTAATTTTTTTTACAGAATTTCGCAATTTAAGAAATAAAAATTACTTATTTAAAAATAAGGCAACAATAGCTTTTTATTTATGTTTTTATTTAATTTGGATCATCTAGTAATTTGGATGCACTTAAGACATTGACTGTTCGATATTCGATACAATTTTATTTTACCAAGAATAAAACGAATTCTAAGATCTCCACGTATTTATTTAGTTTTTATGAACTAGAATGTGTGACTTTGAAGTCTTACAGTTGCATTCAAAATCCACTGTTGTTCCTGTAAAAATTTTCACAAACGCAGTTCGTCACCCTACGAGAATTAGAAAACAAAGGCTGTTAGGTTTAAGTGAATTTATTCTCCGCACTCTCAAAAAAAGTGAAGGAATTTGATGTCTTTTAACCGCTATGAGTATGAGGAATTGAGGTTAATGACTCAGCTTAGGTTGCTCGTTTTAATTGTCCTTGTAGTAGTCTCTGATACCGGTTCTGCCATAAGAATGCTTACACAAACAACTACCCATTCCCCAAGAAAACGAAAGTTTATTATTACTAAGGGCCATTATTACAACTTGTCGTTGAACTTGGGTTAGTTAAAGGCACCTTTAGTTAAAGGAACTGCAAAGTTACATTTAACCTATTTTCGTTATTTTAATTTACAGGTAAAATTTTTCAAAAATATGGCAGTGCAGGAGCAATGTTGATAAAACTGCTCAATTATACAAGTTTTTTTTTTACGCTGTGGCAACCGTGGGCTTCATTTTTTTTGTATATGCTCATTTTGTTTAAATTTGAAGTTGCCATAATGAAAATAATATATAATATGGCACGTTTAAACATAAAGTGACCTTTAAATGTTAAAGGCAGAATGATCCTCCCTTTAGCTTAACGATCACTTCTATCTTATTGTCACTTATAATAACGAAAAACAATTTATCCGCCCGTTAAAATCCTCCCTTTAGTTAACGGAAAGTTGTAATAATGGCCCTAATAGAAGTAACTGAACTCAATATGTTTATTCTGGAAAAGCAGATAAATAACAATGAAGTTGGTTAACAAAGAACTAGTATAACAAAAAACAATGAAATTACGAAAACAGTGAAAAGTATAAATCAAATTACAATAACAGAATTACATAGAAAGACTTCAAAAGATACCAACAAAAAAGTTACAATAACAAATTAACAATAAGTGTCGCGGTGGCCCATTGGGTAGCATGCTAATCTGCGAATTTTTTGAAATGGATATCAATTGACACAGAGTACTTTAAATTTTTCTTCTTCTTTAATTATCTTTTTCATATTCCTGCAAAATGCACTTCATGGCTAAGAGCTTCAGAGCTGTACAAATAGTAAAAGACAATTACATGCGTAGTAATTTAGTTAAAATTTTACAACTCAAGCTTTAGCACTTGGTAGACATATTAAACTGTATTATATAATTTCATGATACGGCTAAACCTTTAAGGAAGGGGTAAACTCTAAATGATAATAGTTAAAATTAACTAATAAAAATAATGTATGGGTTTTCTTAAAGTATCATTGCTTTGATTTGGCAACACTGTTTTAATTCCCTCATTTTCTCAAAAAATCTATCATTCGGAATCGACTTTAAATTTGGTGAGAGTCTTAAAAGAATGGAGTAATTGCTTTCGGTGTCACCGGAAGACAACATCGAAGAAGCCTTTCTGAATTTCACAGGGTCGTTAATAAAAATTTTACCTAAAGCTGTAAAAGTGGAATTCCAGGCGAAAGTGCTCCAGAAACTTTAAAAGTTGAGGAGACATCACAACTAATTTTAATAATGTGATACTTTGTTTAAATATTTCTGTTAGCCTTTAATATTTATTTATTAAATTGTAAGCGTTTGAATTCCATTTCATTTTTATTGATTTATTCTATAAATATTGTTTTTTAATTGAAATATATTATATGTATACATATATTTATTTAATATTATATTATTTTATTAATATTCTGATTAAAATAGTTTATACTATGATAGAAAACATAATGTGATGATAAATATACATATTTTTATAAAATAGAAAACAAAGTAATTTGTAAAAGAATTTGTCATTCTTTTATGTGGAGGGAAAACATATTCGATTTCCATATATTTGCACATACTTTGCCCTTGTAGCCCTTGATAATCTTTTATTGAAATATACTTTATCAGTTGGCCTTGAAATCGAAGAAATTTTTTCCTAAGAAAAAAAGCAGCATCACCAGCAATAAATGGAGAAAAAATTGTTTCTTCCAAATGGAAAAATGTCCTTTTTGTGAAATGAAGTAAAATTTTAAAAGAATTCCAACGCTTTTAATAAAAAGTTTCTTACCACCATCTCTCTGACTTTTATAATCATCAATATCTATATGCGTGAACCGGTATCGGGCATCAGGTGCTGCTAATAACACAATTGAAATATTTTTTTTAACAGAAAAATTGTCTACCACTATTAGGCGGACAATGATGGCAAACATATTGCCAATCGTCAATGGCCTCAATGCAGTTAGGCATATAATTGTTAAAAATATTCAGGAAATTTGCTTATAGTCGCCTTCGTAAAGCTCGCATTCATATCGATTGCCTACCAAACTCCAAAGCACGTCAGTTACCTCCAGAACAATCTGCCGAACTGTTTCTTTTCCCAACTTAAATGACAATGCCAGTGATTGAAAGTGACTTCCTTGAGTTAAATATATTTTTGCAAATATCCAAGACGTGAAAGTTATCCGCGGATCCGCTAAATTTTAACGTTGATTGTACATCTTTTGCTTACAATGATGATTGCCCAATGCTATATAAACATATTAGCACTAACTTGAAACGGAGAAAAATCCGGATTATAGACGGTGAGTATTCTTTTCGAACATTATAATGACCCGAGACATATTGCTTAACTCAAAGAAAAAAATTAATTTCTGACAACAGCTAGAAAGATCTTTATCTCCGGTCCCTGTTAGCCGATCTGAACTGCACCTAACATGCATCTAATTTTCTACGACTCTAGCACATCAATGAGGTCAAAGTTGACAGATAAAATAGGATATGTTGACATATGTAACTGGGTCAAATTGCACAATCTCGATGGAGACAGTTCACATCGTCCCCACGTGAGTTGACTATGCCATCAACTCGCTTGTGCAGAACTTTCTATGTGGCATAAGGTGTGTATTAAGAAGAGTCGTCTTGCAACGTCGTTCTAAAAGACATATGGAATGATCACAGCGCCAGTTCAAAACCAACACCAAATAGTGACTTTTAGAGATGAATTTGGCGCTCTTGGATGTCATGTGGATTGGTCTCAAATTCGAAAAAACGCTACTCCTTTAAATTGGAAACCATTTTGTACTTCTATCTCAAACAGCAAATACTGTTCTCGCACAGTTCTCCTATTTAACACTAGATTTACCACGAAATTTTTATACCCATTTATACCAACACCAGTCAAAATGACTGGTGTTCAAAAATAACGTTTTGAGTGTGTAAATTTTGTATGTGCTATAATGTTTTATTGAATTAATAAACAGTATTGGTAAAATAATAATAAAATGTTTTTGGAAGAGGGGTTGTTGGACAGTCAGCTTCACTTCCTATCTCTTGACCTGATGACTGATAATAAAAAAGTGAGTTCTTCAACCAAACGAAACAAAAAATTCTTTCTTGAAATATTCCTTCCGGTTGTGTTTTTATACAAAGTCCAGGAATTTATTCGACAAAAGCTAAAATATTAAAAAAATACGTGAAGTGACCATCTCCTAGATCCTGATTTGACACTATATGTCATTAGCCAAATCGTGACATTTGATCTATGACGTCGACACAAAATTTGGTTTTATTATAAAAAGACACAGTTTCAATTAGTTTCTTGCCCTCGGTATCAATTTTGACGCCTTTGTGTATACATAGTACTCAATAAAACAACTATTTTGTTGAGCTTACTCTTATAAACTGTAAGTGTACATTCATTTGTTGCATATAGTATGTTGAAAAACGAGCCATACTATCCCTCTTTTCCTTGCAAATTTTTGGAAGGTTACGTTTGTTCGAACTTTCAGTACCAACCAACGTAGTGTTTTTGGCTAATAATTTAGAAGCTAGAGAAACACTGGTGAAAAAGTTATCGGTTATTACAGTCCTACCTTTCATGGTATAAGACTCCAGTAGTCTCATTACTACAAATTCACTAAGAGGTGTTGCCAAATTTCGTGTTTCATCTTTTCCTACAACGTACTTCGTTTCAATGTCAGAAGCCAGCCATAATTTTATTCCAAACTTGTCTGATTTGTTTGGCATATACTGTGTAAACTTACATCTGGCTTTTGTTGGAAACAATTGTTCATATAATGTAAATTTTGCTCCTGGTTTGAAACAGTTCTGGCCGTTGACAATAAATTTGTTTCAAACAGTTGACACTGACGCAAATTTATCAGTTCGCAAGCGTTGACTCCATTCATTTCTTTTATCGAAACGAATGAAAAGTAAAATTTCTGTAAAGTCATGCCTATTCATAGTTTTAGAAAAAAATTCAGGGCCCCATTTTTTGTTCCATAAATACGACAGCTGCAATCCTTTGAATACTGTATGCACCACTGTATGTACCTCGTGCAAACAGTATTCCAATGAAAGCTTTCAATTTATTCTGTGAAATGGTCCATTTCTTCCCTAAAACTCTAGAGGCGTCTTATTCGGTGCAAGTTTTGATATGCTCTAATATTGTTGGTCAATCAATAGTAAAAAGGCACTGCTTGGCTTCTCTTCCATAATATTTCTTCTAGCATATGCTGTGGGCCTAGATAAGTCTTTGAATATGCAATGAGTTGGTAACCTTCCAGCAACACCTTCTTCTTTTATTTTTTCCACATACTTCCACTTGCAGAAACCTCAAGTTGTGTATCTTCCCCGCTTTCATTATGCTGTGGGCCTAGATAAGTCTTTGAATATGCAATGAGTTGGTAACCTTCCAGCAACACCTTCTTCTTTTATTTTTTCCACATACTTCCACTTGCAGAAACCTCAAGTTGTGTATCTTCCCCGCTTTCATTATCCTCTTCAGAACAAGAAGGAAACCGCATACACATTCGTTTTTGTTTATTACGCAAAATAACTCTGTCTTCTGCCATAGAAAAACATGCCAGTCAAAATGACTGGTACCGGTATAAGTACCAGAAACAAAAATTATTTTTTTTTATTGTGGACACCAGATCAAAATAAGTTTTCAAATTAATTGTATTTAGTTGTCATTATAAAAGTCATATAATAGTTTTGGAAAAAAATATTCACACAAAGTCAATATTTAAGGCTAATAAGGCAAAACCAGTCATTTTGACTGGCGCGGTAAATCTATTGTTAATGAAAGTTTCAAAGTGAATTTAGGCAGAATTCGTGATGAGTACTAATTTTAACTTTTTACACTACCAAGTGAATTGCATCCACATTCTGACTGAATTAAACACATAAGTATCTCAATTAGGTATCCAAAAGTATCTATTACACAAGGCCATTGGTAAGATCATAGTCCCTTTCCCTTGCCCTCCTTAAGGAGCCGTAAGTGGCCGTACCCTGTACCCTGGTAGGCTTATTAGACGCGAGATCATGGTTCTAAACGTAGCTCAAACATTTCGAATAAAACGATATATAAAAAAATATTTTTTTCCGTGTCTTCCTCTCAGCAGCCTTCTTGCAAAAATACTGCCATTCAGTTTCAACTTAAAACTATAGATTTCGCCACATAAAAATTAACAAAAACAACATGGGTGTTGCGAGAAACTAGGTAATAATCCTGAATTAAGTAGGGCAATAAGTACGTTAAAGAACAAGTTACTAACTCTCAATCAGTATTCATTGGGTGTCTACTAATCTATAATTGACTGACTGACTTATATATATAGTATGTAGTCGACTTAGTCTAGTAGGTAAATTGTTGTATTATTAGACAAGACGCCAAGGTTCAGGTCAGACATCTCCTACAAAAACGATATAAGAAAAACTAATTCTTCTGCGACTGCCTCTCAGTTGATTTCAGGCAAAAACTCTGAAAATAAATAAAATTGCTATAAAAAGATCCTCAAGAATCTGTCGTTCGGATTCGTCTCTGAACTGTAGGTCCCGCCACTGATGCATAAAATTAACACGCACAACATAAGTGGTGTGAGAAGCTTGGTCGTAATCTTGACTGAAGATTTGTAATGACCAATTATGCCTTGTATGTATGTACATATATGTACATTTATCACAATATTAAATTGCTTCAAAAATGAGTAATGTGCACAACGTTAACTATTATGGTTTCGACCAAATTTCTTCAAATATTATCTCGGACTATTAGTTTCATGTTTGGAGGGATGTTGTTAAATTTCAGACTCTTGGTTACATAAACATTTGCTTTTATAATTGGTTTTCTTTCGTCTGAGTTTAAAATTTTTAAATAAAATTTGTATGCAAATTTTTTTCCTTCTCATTTATTGTTATTTACAGAGTAAACAATTTAATAATTAAAACTATTTAACATACTATACATATACACTAAGCCGGTATTGATTTAATTATTTTGCTGTTCTTTAAAATCTAAAAAATTTAAATAAAAGCATTTGAATCTATAGTAGAAGTGTGTGCATTGTACAAAATAAAAACAAAAATTATAAAAATTTTTAATAAATAAAATACATTTAATTGCAAAATAGATTTTATTCCGCAATGATAGAAAATAGGTGGTATCGTAACGTTTATTTTTAATTTTCCAATTATAATTGAAAACAAACCACAATCAAAAGATAAAGTAAATAAAAACATATATGTACATATGTATATACAGTCAAAGAAAAAAGTCTGCATGTAGCCACTGTATGTAGTCTTTTTTCCGTTAATTTTTATATTTTTTCCCAATAATTTTTACGTTATATTTTTTTCAAATTCGCTTTTTCTTCAAACATTTTTAATTGTAACTACCTTTTGTACATACAGTGGTGTACGTAGACTTTTTTCTTCGACTGTATATATATACATATACACTGAGCGCCATAAGTGAGTCAACACCCACTATAAATTTAAATTTTCTATTATAAAAAATATACTTGTAGCACAACAATAATTTTTACGATGAAAATTTAAAGCTTCCTTCATAACCAACTCTCACCATAAAATAAAAATTAAAAAAAAACAAAAACATTTTTTTTACTGGTTTAAAACAAAAAACTCAAAATATTTCGCAGCAAAAGTGAGTATACACGATTCCTCTCATTACATTTTTGGCTAAAACCGTTAGATTTACTGCTAGTTTTCCACTATTTTTTGTAAGAAAATACAATTTAAGCATTCTTTTTCATTAGTACTCGTCACTTGCTGTGTAATAATCTGACAAGAAGTACAAAAAGTTTTAAAAAGATGAGAACTGAAATTTGAACTGAAACTCGAAAAAATATTGTAGAACTAAGGGAAAAAGGGAAATCTTATCGTAAAATTGCGAGAATTGTTGGAAGGCATCACACTTCAGTTAAAAAATGCGTCGATAAATATAAAAACTTTAAAAAAATAGTAAATTTTAATCTAACGGGTCGGCCAAGAATATTAAATGAAAGGGAAGAAAGCAAGATTGTTGCCACAGTAAAAAAAATCCTGGTTCTAGCGCAGTGCAGATGGCAAAAGAGATTAGTGAAGAGTTGGAAAAATCTGTAAGTGGAAGTACAATACGACGTATATTGCATAAATCCGGGTTTCATGGCAGACATCCCAGAAAAAAACCCAAGGTAAATAAAGCAAGACGCATAAATTACGCGAAAAAATATGAAAATAAGGGACATTAACTTTTGGGAAAATGTCCTGTTCACGGATGAGAATAAGTTCGAAATCTTTGGAGGTAAAAAAATGAAAAAAATTTGTCGAAAAAAATGAAGAGCTGGCCGAGCAAAATATCCAGTGCACAGTTAAGCACGGAGGAGGTTCAGTAATGGTTTGGGGGTGTTTTTCATCGTCTGGAGTTGGAGAGCTTGACTTTATTAACACGACAATGAATGCTCAATGCTACGTAAACATTTTAGAAAAAAATTTTGCACCAAGTGTTTCCAAATTGAATTTGTCTGGACATTGGATCTTCCAGCAAGACTATGATCCCAAGCATACCTCTCGTTTGGCAAAGGAATGGTTGCAGCAAAACACACCAAATATGCTGGATCACCCTCCACAATCCCCGGATCTTAATCCCATTGAAAATCTTTGGGACCATATTTTTATATTTTTAATATTTATCTTATGGAACCATTAGAGTGTATACTAACTTTTGGTGTGAAAATTTAGAGATAGTTTTGTTCTTAAGTATAAAAAAAGTTCCTTCATCATGAATTGTTGTTTTCGTTTTAACATTTTATAAGTAATAAATAAACGTTTTTATTTTTGGAAATATATTCGACTATTCTCATTTACTTTCCTCGCTATCCTAAGAAAATGAATTATTTCAGTGGTGTTTACTCACTTTTGGCGCTCAGTGTATATCTATATACATAGAAAAACAAATACAATTTTTAAATTAAAAACAAAATATATATATGTCTATACATGTATATGTATCTATATACATATGTATATGTATACCTATGTATATATATGTATATGTATATAGATTTGTTTTTTTTTCCTATTTTCCCTTTTTTATTTGTAAATAAAAATCCATACATATAAAAAATAAAATCTAGTGTTTTATGTGTATGTGTGTGTACACATAAAACTTACATACTTACATTTAAAATGTGGACCAAAACATTGAAAACAATTTTGGTAATTCAACTCCTAATCGAAATATACTTATTATCGAAATGGTGCAGCGAATGTGGACTAAAACAGTGTTAGTACTATTACAAAGTGCGTGAACTTTGCACACCGAATATTAACATGGTAGCTCTCAGTTGATACAATAGTGCCATATATCTTGGGGTCATATTGGACAGCAAACTTGAATACACAATCCAAAACCACTATGGCGTCACTTCTGTCTATAGTTACAAGAAAGAGCAAGAACTAAACTGTGGTATTAACTCTAATAATACTATGTGACAAAATACCAAATATTAAATACACCCGAGTAACTACCTAGTCTAAGACGTTCAGTTAGTTGAGTAGAACTTAAAAATACTTTTTTATTTTTCTAGAACCCTCTATATTTGTTTAATTTGACAAAAACAGTTTTTTTTGATCTTTTCACACAAAATTATACAAATATGTTTGAGCCTATTTTAAAAATCAAAAAAAAAAATTGAGTTAGGGGAGAGATTAGTTTTTAAACGGTATATTGAAAGATTTTGTTCAAATTTATATGTTATGAGTTTTGATGGGGTAAACTTGGAAAATATTATTTCTTTCTTATTTTTTAAAGTTTGGCCATTCTTAATTGCAAAATTTAATTAAAAAATATAAAATAAGTGGTGACATTCTTAAAGTGCATTCTCTTGTAAGGAGATTGTCCTATCGTTTGATAAAATTGTACAAAAATTACAGAAGTTATTATTTAAAGAGCGTAAGAGTATATACTGGCAATACAGCTTTGAAATTAAATTCTATTCTATTAATTCTATTCTACAGAGCATTCGTTTTGTATTTGGCTTTATAAAAAATCACGGTTTCAACGCATTATTAGAATGGTGGTAATCATGATAGCAGGTGGCCTTAGGACTACAGCATCCTAAGTCCTAAGCATTGTTTACTATCGTTTAGAATCGACTTCAAAATGATGGTCTCTCCACTTATCGACAAAATTAACACAAATAACATGGGTGGTGTGAGAAGCTAGGTCGTAATAATGACTGAAGGGTTGTAAGGACCAATTAAGTAATACGTACGTTTTTACTTCTATTGATCGTGCTGTTCTAGTTTTTTTTTCGTTTGTGTTTTCATTTCAATTAAATGCTTTTAACCGCTAGGTTTGTTTTGTTTAATAAGGGTTCAAACTATTGACGTCCACAAATTTGTTTATCCAAAAATCTGTAAGTTATTTTTTTCGGAAACAATAGATTTTGAGCAATTTTTGTCCAAATTTTTGTACCTATACTTTGCATATGACAACCACATTTGCCTACACAGAAATTACACTTATATGTACATGACCGAAAAAAACACTGGCCAGCGGTAAAAAGTGGCGTAAAAGAGACTTTCTATATCTGAAACAAGGTCCGCACGTTCCATTTCAGACTCATTTCTTTTTTCATAGGTTTCCAATGCAGTCAAGGCCTTGCAATCTCACTAATAGGTCCAGACCTGATAAGAGACCTTCTAAGAAAGAACTTTTATAAGGTCAATACCTTATATACTACGGTTATTTAAAGTTATTGTAAGGAAGGAATATTATAATGAAAACCTTCTTTTAAAGCAAATTTAGGGTCCTGCGTAACTGTTATTACTGAATAACAAACGTTATTAAATCTTTTTTGAGGATGATGTGCATTGTTTTTGCAAATTGTTTTTTGTTTTTTAACAATTGACGAATAATTTGTTGTTGTTGATACATTTCATAACAAAAAGTAATTTTTGTTTTGTTATTTTCATAATTTTGAATTTGAATCATTAAAATTTAATACAGTGAACCCTCCATTTACGTAATTTGAATTTACATCGTCTCACTTTGATTTAAGTAATATTGCATGTTTGTCGATGACTTGAAATTTTAATAACAAATTTATCAATTGTTATTATGTAACGGACAGTGCAGAGGTTAAATGACATGCTTGACATAATACTTGTAGAAGAATCTGCAAGTGCAGACAGTGTGGAGATACTAAGTTCCTCAAAAAATTAAAGCCAATAATTGATAAGGGTGGACATATCACTCAGCAAGACTTGATTATAATGTAAACGTGTGCCCAAATGATCTTTATATCAAAATAGGAGAGACGAAAGCTTTCAAAATAAAATTTCTTGTTGGAAATATAGCAGGAGATTTTAAGATTAAGCCATTGTAGTAGACTATGAAGAACTCTTCGTAGGACAAACTAACATATTAAACTAACATTTAAACGTTTAAATGTTTAATTTAGTTCCAAGTTACTTAACGATTTTTTCATGAATAACTTTTGTTAGGAAATTAAAATATAGTGTGAAACAAATATTTTGCCTCTAAAAGTTGAAAATTTTAAAGGCGATAATATTCATTCAACAGGTCTTACATTGAACAATATAAAAGAAAGTTGGGAAGAGCTGTCTGCTTCGACTTATCTAAGCGATGCGGATAGCCCTCTTCATCGGAAATTTCAATACATAGCGAAATAAGAGACATCGGTGATTGAAATATAATTTTTAATGAACTTTTGTTCTTTTTAACTTTCGAATTATTAATAAATTCGAATTTTAAGAAGATACTACTTTGCAGTACCTATTAGTAAAATGAAATTCGATTTACGTCGACATTTTTTGAAACCAATCATAATGTAAACCGAGAAATTACTGTAAATTGAAAAACCCATTTATAATTGCTTGCAGAAGATTACAGCTAAATTTTCCGAATGATGTCAAGTCTGGTTATGTTTAAATATTTCCAGAAGAAATTTGTTGTTTAATATTTATGCCTAGAATGGTGAATATCCTAGACAAGCTATTTCAGCCCAAACTCCAACCAAAGTAGTCATTTGTGTGAAATCGAAAATATATTTTTACTACAAACTAACAACGTTTAAGGAGGTCTACCAACCAGTATATGTTCGTCAGTTTAGGGCATTTTTCACACATGTATTTATTCGCTGCAGATTCTTTCTTTCCGAAAAATTCTTTCTCTCTGAAAAAATATTTCTGTGGCGTCTTCCTTTAAGCAGTCTTCTGCCAAAAACTTTGATATTAAATTTCCATTAAAAGTTTTCAAAAATCTGTCGTTCAGAGTCGACCTTAAACTGTAGTTCGTAATCCTGACTAAAAGGTTGTAATGACAAATTATGTATGTATGTATGTATGTTACAAGAGGGGGCTTACGCAAAATCCCGATATATGCACAACATGGAAGTATACTTCTTATATAGATATGTATGTTGAAAACTTAGCTTGTGATAACAGAAAATAAAAATAAAAATTTTAGGCTATTGGTGCTTACACAATATAATGAAGAATACCATAACGCTGGAAGACCGTTGAAGGCAAATATATTTGTATGTTTTTTACAGCGTTCAGTTCATACACCAATTATTAACCTAAGGTTATCCCTTGATAGCTATCCTCCATGGCTATCCTCTTATTGTAATTTCCCGACAAAAGATTTATTGTCTCAAACCCATCGGTTTTGTGGAGAGATTTTGTTTCTTTCCATGTATACTTTCGCTAAGTATATGTTACCAACAACTGTTCCCACTCAACATCAACATTATGGAACAGTGGCGAGAGATTGGAAGATTTCATTTTGGGACCTGCACGGCTTACAGCTTGCATGTATCCAGTAAATGAAACAGCATGAACGAGTTATTATATCAATAAACAAAAGCTAGACTTTACCTAAATAAATTATCCAAAAAGTCACTGCTGTTCGCGCTACGTCAATAAATTGTAGGCTTACAGGTAGGTATACAGCATCGATTACGCTCCCGATAATATTTCACATAATATACGTTGCGAAACTTGCCATAGCGAAAGCCTTTGGAGATATAAAAAATGCAGCAATGCAATTTTATTTAATATCTGGCGACTGTATTAATTTGAGACACCCGTTTTGGTGTTTTTTATTTCAAGTTCTTTAACATTTGATTGACACATAATTGCTGAAATTTCTAATCGAAATAATTGTTCGGAAAATTGAGTTTTAGGGGGTAAAATTTCTATTTATATATATGTATGTGAAGGATATGATGTTTGTAATTTTAAAAATGCATTGCTTAGAGTAAGAGATAAATCCACGCCGAAATAATACGCTTTAAACTTCAAACATTATTTGTTTGCATGTGTGCGTATAAGCCAATCACCCGATAATTTATGTACAAAATCAGTCTGCAGTTAACAACATTATTTATGTGTCCAAGAGCAGTCGCTCTAAAAGATTTTTATGAAGTTGCCGCATATTTTATGATATCTCTCATTAAACAATTATTTTTCGTTTACTGATTAGTAGACAGCATTCCTTCAATTGATTTCTGGTCTAATGATCCAGAGGGTCCTAGATGGTTTATGTCGATGGTTTAAAATTGCATGACAGTGTAAGTTTTTATACATATTGTTACGTTTTTACCTTTTCTTAAACATTTAAAATAAGAGTTCGTTGATTGCAAACAAAATAAAAATAAATTGGTGTTTAGTTTCAATTAAACTCTTTATTGTTCGCACTATTTTTGTGTGCCACCGTTTACAACTTGACGAATAAAATAATTGTTTTTTAGCTATTTTTCTTTGCTTACAAATCAGATCTTTTCAACGGCGATCTTCAAACCACGACTGTTCTCTGCACTCGCAACGCGTCTTCACACAAGACTGACTGAATTCTTACTACTCGTTGCCTGCTTTGTCTTGCCTTTTTATATGCCCATTTACTCTGTCTGATGAAGGTTCTAGAAGTCGTACGTTCGGGGTTGCGCCTTCTTGAGAACTCTATCGCGACTTCATTGTTGTTTGCGTATTTTGTTCATATTGCTCGTTGTTGCGTTCTCGCGTACTTGTCTATCTCCATTTCTTTCATACTGATGTTGTTGGTTTACTTGTAACAAGTTCGTTGTATTTGTTTGTGTAGCTTTTGCTCATTTTGATGTTAAACGATATGCACCGTTTCCATTTTCGTAACAATGTATACCGGATCCCTTAGTCTCATTTGAATCTTTCGTAAAGAATGCCTGTCCTCTGCAGTGTTTTCCAGGCGGAGGTCATTGCCGCTTTAAAAGATATGTGATATACTAGCGGGACTTTCCCTGAAAACCTTTTGATTCATTTGGAAACACAGACTGCGATTGAGTTTATTCACATGCAACTCTTATATGGGACGCAGAGATATAGTTGGAAACTGCATTGTGGATAAGCTGGCCAGGGTTGGTAAGAAACACGCGAGATTCGACATGTTATAGAACAGAGTTATGCTGATTGCTATAGTTAAATTGGATATGGTCCACACGTTCTACAGGGAAGCCCAAGGTTTTGGGCAGCAAGGAGGTACGTGCTATATTTCTAGAATTAATTTTCTCCACTCACCTTTTATTTCCAACCATATTAATTCTATCATTAAATCCCATGGCCATCCTTATATCCTTATATCATATCAATATCATAATGTGTATTGAAAAGATTTTTATTTTTTTGACAATAGCTTTTATAATTGTATAGGGGATTTTATAATTGGATAAACAGTCTATATATTGTATAACTCCTTTACTTCTTCTTTCTTAACTTCTGGGGTAGTTATGCCTGGTATAGTATTATCAGCAACATATTGGGGTCTAAAGCTTATCAATGCTTGGCAATGACATGAATAATGTGGTTAAAAAATATAAAAAATCTTAACTTTTGTTACGCACTCTACTGCTCCATATAAATGTGACAACTTCAATTTCACAATTTTCCTATTACTGTCTAATATCTCGCACGTATTATGAGGAATAATTGTCGTTCGATTCGTTGAACATTGCGCCACAATGCTTCTGTTATGTATCGGTTGTCATTTATTACATATTGTATCCATTGATGGACACTTTACTAGCGTGAACGATATATTGGTCTCCAGTATATTTCAAATTAGAAAATAAAGCAATAAAGGCACAATTGATTTCGAATAATAGAACAACTATAAATGTGGTATATATTATTATTGAACAAAGAAAATTAAATTTAACTGGCATAGTAGGAGAACATTTAAAAAATGTGAATAATTGGCTGACAGACAATCCTTTCTTCAACAATCAAAACGCACGATGTTAATTATAAATAAAACAAAGCTTTACAGAGATTTAACTTAATATTTTTTATTATGATAGAATGATCAATGACAATTATGTTTGAATGCTGGCTAACAGAATGAAAAAAAAACGTTTGTTTCGATTTTTCTTATTAATTAATTTTGACTAAGATTTTACCAGAAACGCTATAATGTTCAGACGAAGGAACTAACTGTCCACCATCGGTTATATACCGGATTAGTCTTATACCTAATTGTGCACAATTTAAGGGAAAATATTGTTGAAATAGTAATGAACTCAGAGCGTCATCTTCATCTTTATCTCTGATACGTCGAAACCTTCTTCTGCATGTTTGTTTTGATAGAGCATGATACATGCTGCGACAGGCGTTCGTTTCGACTACCAGCACATATCTTCAAATGAGTCACAAAATTAATGATCTTCGCAAATCATCACTTTTTCGTACAAAATTCGATATCTTTAACACGAAGACAGAATATGATGTTGTTTGTTCCTTGATTTGATGTATACTGAATATGTTTCATAGATATCATCGCCAACACAAAATTAAGTTAAGGCTTTTTCATAATAAATGTTTCTAATGGAGACATTTGTACCTCGACGCTCACTGCATACCGGTACACCTGGTGGATGGCTACATATGTAGCCATACATATATTTTATACGTACATTTTAATATATAGTTGTCAGTTCAGTTACTTTTAAGAAACTGAATGCAATATAACCCCTAAAATCAACTGTTTTCCTTTGTTCTCGTTAAAACATTTCATTGAACTCCTAAATTCTTTCTGGTTTTAGCAATTGATGATTCAGGTTCTGTATTCTGTTCCAATTTATAAGACATTTTTATAATGGGTAGTTTTTTTTTTCATCTGTTGCATATGAGTATGTTATTTTCTATTTATTAGACGAATCTAATTTTTGGTATCTATACCGACAAACTTTAGGGTGTCGTTTGAAATACAATTCCTGCGATTTTCCGTCTCTCCTATAATTTGAAATCTACAAATGCATTCCAACTTGTTTAAACAAAACATTTATTAAAAGCGAAAATCTATTGTTATGGCGTAAAGAATTGAAGTCGCTAAATGTTCATACAAATTCTTATCAATAAACTAAGTCTACAGAACATATAACGGACTTTGGTATTTGATTTAATGACGAATAAAAAAGAATTCACAGCACAGACAATGAGTGGGAAGCATATAGTGTCGGTGGAAATATGTTGGAGAAAATTTAGCACTGAATGGGTCATACAGATTACCTAACCAGGCCAGCGTATTTTAGGCTGATATTTTCACTTTTGAACCAGCTACGCGTATGGTTGAAGCCGGGAACTTACTTCTTTCGAACTTTATCATATGTGTGGACAGTCAACAGCAGTTAAAGCGTTGGTATCACAACTCGTCAAATCAAAGGGCGTTGTGGACATAGCTGCCAGATAGATGAGGCACCAAATCGTCAAATATTTGAGAAAAAATCGTCAAAATCGTCAAAGACGTTTCTTAAAATCGTCAAAAAATCGTCAGAAAAAAAAAATAAATTAAATGTTTTAAAAACCAAAATTATTTCTATTGTAGTACAACATATAAAGTCAATATATATGTATGTACACATCTCAGTTGAAAAATAAAACATTTAAAAACTTTTTTAAAAATAAACAGCTAGCGTCCCTCATCTTCATTTATTAATTTTTTTCCAAAAAAGGGTAAAATTTTATATCATTTTCAGGAAAAAAATGTTTAAGATTAAACAATTTAATCCAGTCTTATTTATTGACACATAAGCGCAGCAATAATATTGCATCATCTGAATCTATGGGTGGTGTAAATATTAAGGAGCCAAAAGCTGTTCAGTGTAATGCTGGCTTCAACCGCCACATTTTTCAGTTCCTTCTTAAGATCTTATGATCCCACTATTTATACCATTTGTAACCGACCGAGACTGGAATACAAATCTCATGTACGGGTCGGTGCCTCAACGTCGTAGTAGCTCGTTAATGACGGTAGTATATCCAACTCAATTGAATCATTGGAGCATCGTTGCAATGTGGTTTGTGTTTCACTGTTCTATCGCTTCGACAAAAGGATTTTGCTCGAACGTAGAAAGAGGACTTTTCTCGAAAATCATATATTTCTACGAAATGCTCGTCCTTGTCGGCCACCACATCCGTAGGTTTGATTGGCCAGTGGATCGCATACTGCATTACAGTAAAAATACGTCTTTTAATCGGACTATTCGTATGTGGAACTCATTCACTGCAGAGACCTTTCCTGTTACTTATGGTATAAATATACACAAGTCTAGTGTCCATAAATACTGTTTTCTCTTTCCTTCTTCACATAACATATTTTCATAATTTCAAGCCCAATACCCTGAGTGTTGGTCGTTCGAAACAAAATAACGGCGCTTGCCGTTGTTCTTCCGATGGTAATATTAGAAACTTACTCGAATTTTTAAAATTGTCTGCAACGACAAGTGATTAATTATTCCCAACTACGAGTTTACTCAGGAGTTGTAGTTTTTTGGCATTTAAGGAGTTAAGAAGGAATCAAATACAGAAATATCATCACATGTATTAATATTATTATTATGATAACTTAAAAATACAATACTTTACTCCTTGTTTTTACTAACTTAAATTTTTAATAGTAACAATTGCAAAGTAAATTCAAAGCATAAAGTGGCTTTTAGTGTATTAAAGTAAAGAATATGATGTAAAATTTTAATTTTTAAAAATCGTCAAAATAAGGGCATAAATCCGCGGCAGCCATATAAATGAAATAAAAATCCATTTCCAACCGGAGCAGTTGTAGTTCACAGCAAAGCAATAAATTTATCAAAATTTTAAACTATTTTTCTTTTATTACATTTTTGAATTTAAGATTTTAGATCGCCAACCCATTATATTTACTCACATTATGCTCATATCAAATATGTAAAATTCATAATGCCGAGAACATATGTAACGTATGAGTGATGTTTAATTCAATTAGTTTCATACATGACAAAATCGAAGTTTTTTATTGCATACTTTTAAGGGTAACTATTTCAGTACATGTAATATGATGCGTGTGAGTAATATATTTCAAATACAATTAAAAAGAAAGTATACCCCATATATATTGTTACGCAAATCGAAACGATCTAATATCGTTTAACAACAAAAACGATAAACAAAAGCCACACGATACAAATACACACTAACACAAGGAATACAATGAACGTGTTGATTATCTAAAGCTGCACACACACACACATATGTATGACGAACCTGGTTGCGCCTTTGGTTACCATCAACAACATAAAGTAAACCAGCTACGACAAATATGTAATGGACAACATAAGCAAAGTACACAAACAACAATGTACTAGCACTAGAGTTCTCGAGATGGCGCGAGCGAGAACCTTCCACATCGAGAACGTTCATCATACTGATTACGTGCGTGCGGACTATAAAAGGGCAAGCAAAGTCAGTGTTAATTCAGTCAGCCTTGTGTGAAGTTGCGTGTGAACAAAATAAGTCATGGTTGTAAAGATCTAGCGAATAGTTGTGTGAACTAGTGAATAAAACAGATTATTATTGTTGTATTGATAAGTTGTATACGGTGGCACACAAAAGTAGTGTAAAGAATAAAGAGAGTTTAAGAAAAACTAAAGGCATATTTGTTTTTACTTTGTTGCAATTAACGAACTCATATTTAAACGTTTTTAAAAAAGGTAAAAACGTAACAAAATGGAATTAAGCTACATGGTTTTTCGATTGTATGCAATTCTAGGCTATATTCTAGTAGGTAATACATCATGACCTGTATCTTCATTGTCGGTATCTTAAACATCTTCATAACAAAAAAATTAATCTGGCAAAATTTCAAACCGTTTTTGTTTTATTGCATTTTTAAATATATGTAAACTTTTAAATGGCCCAGGGGGTCTAATGGTCTCATGTCAGAAGTGAATATGCTGCCGGTGACTATCCATCTTCCAATCTAATGAATATTCCTTCAAAAAGCTATAAAGTGTCATTTCCAAACGCTTCCTATTTAATTTAAATAAAGGAAAGTGTGTGTTGATATCACTGATATGGGCCACCGAGTGAACTTGCCTGCGAATGACAAGCAATCCGCTAACCTTATGTAACATATTCCACATGATACAAAAAACAAATTACCAAAAATTAAACTGAAAGTTTGTTGCATAACTTTCACTTTGAAAACATCTGCTTACCTTTTAGGTATTGAGCTTATAAAATTTCTTATAGTTGACACTGAATATCCAATGCTGAGACATTTTCACCTCTCCTCAAATATACTTTTATTCACCTTTTTGGCCCATAATCCTTTCCGATCTTGTATTGCGGTCCTAAGCTATCACATGAGAAGGTGCTTCTCTCCATAATATGTTAACCTCCATATTTAAATGTGATACCATTCTTAGCACTTAATCTCTAATTGCCGGATTGTCTTATGTCATCGGAATTAGAAAATTAAATTGTGCTTAGTTGGAGAATAGAACCTTATTTCGTTACGATTTTCGTTTAAATATTTATTGCAGGTATTTTGCTTTTTTTGCAGTGTAAATGACTTCTCTGCTGCTGTATGATTTTTTCATACGAGTTTAAGTTCAGAAAATCTGCTGTTCCAGGAGCTGAAACCTGTGAATCTTTTTTGAACTCTCGTAGAGACTGTACATGTTTCTTAGTTGTCATACATGTTGGTCGACTTTATCGATTAATTATTTCTAAATCATTTGTTTTTCATGTCTATTTATTATATGGCTCACCACAGACCTTCGAATACAAATCTTTTTGCAAATATTTTTTCTTTTACAGGTTCATTACACCATACTTGTTTTCGATTTGTATTAGTAGTCAGTAAGGAATTTGTCCACTGACTTAAATAAATAAATAAATTAAAATAAAATAAAAATATTTCATTTCAGCCATTTTAGTGTACTATTAGGCTTTATTGCCTGCACTTTTTATTGAAATTAGTTTATTACTAAAAAAAAATGCTGATCAACTAAGCAGTTTGCTTCATTACGTTTCCTTGTTTTATCGTTATATATTATAGACCGTTAATAATTCTTTAATTATTATTTCTAAGAAACAATATGAAAGCAATTATTGTCCAATATATTTTAGCCGATACTGTATATATTCATGTACATGCAGCTTCAACTTTCTGTCTTTGAAGTCTTTTGTAGAGCTACACCATGAAAGGTGGGAAGAAAAACATACCAAACTTCTCTTGTAATTGGCACCTTCTTAAAAGAAACACAATATATACGTAATAGATCAGTACAAGTCTTCAGTCAGCATTACAACCTAGCTTATCACAGCACTTACATTATGTGTTTTAATTTTATACATGAGTGGTGGGACCTACAGTATAAACATCATTAACTTTCTTAATTTTCTCTGTCAACATACATCTTTCACCCAACTTAGCATGATTTTCATACATTTGGGAAGCCTTTTTTGATTGTGTTAACATGCACAAATCTGTTGGAATAGTAATGAAACCATTGTTACCAGTTGCCATAAATGGTACGAATTAGTTTCAGAGATAATACCTGGCAAGCATTTTTTTGAAAATTTAATTGTCTTACCCACACTGCGTCTATGCTGCCTATAGTCGTTTTAAGTAAAAATACAACAATACAATACAACAAAAGTCCATACGTGACTCAAAGTCACGTTTCTCCTCATTGCTGTTCATCCCTTTCTTCACGTGCATCTTACCAGCACTTATGATACAAAAAAGAAACGTTACATTCAACACTCGTCTATGTTTAAGTACATTGCCTTAAGAACTACTTCACTTCTATTTCAAAATGTTTTCCACCTTTTAAGTTTCTGTCAAAACGAGTATTATAAATACATTAAAAAAATAATGCAGCCGTATTGCACTTTGCGTTTTATGATGGATAGGTCGAGATGAAGATTTTGATGGATGAATAGAGTAAAATGAAATATTTAGTAAGCAAATCTAAATGTGGCACATTCTGTTGTGATTCCAACATTCCGCGAACAAATTTTTTAAAATACTCAGCGTACAATTGTTTAATAACATGTATACAGTGGTGGCCACGAATTTAAGACACGACATATGACTGACTTAGTTGTGATAATATTTACAATCCTGTAATATCAAATTTGATATTCTTTATTCTTCCATGTACCCTGTAATACTAAGAAAAAGTACCATTATTTTATTTTGTTTCTTTTTTACATTTTGTTGCTTTTGGATAATATTATTGTAAAAACGTTTATTTAAAATTGGCCACGAATTTAAGACATATCAGAAATATCTGGTTATTAAGTGATTTTTAAGTGATTTTCGAAGCTAAACTTTGAGCAACAAATGTTTTATTTTATTTTATGTTGGAATACATAGAAATATTTGATTATAAATGGCCAGAGGTACTTGGAATACCGATGCCGAGCGAAAACTGATACAACAACTAAAATTTGATGGAAAAATAATAATGGACATATCCAAGCTGCTTAAATGTTCTAGATGCAAGATTTACAACGCGCTGGAACACATCAAGCAATATGGTACCACCAAAAATGTCAAACAGCAACCTAGAGCCCGAAAAACTACACCCTAGAGTAGCTGCTAATAATTGCATTGGATTTTGGTACTGATATTTCGTCTAGGGCAATAAGAAGATGTCTAAATGAGAAAAACTTGCGTGGGTGTATTGCACAACGTAAACCACTTGTGTCAAAAAAATATGAAATCCCGACTAGCATTTTGTCTTGTTCTATAAAATATGTAAATAAAAATTCTTAACTAAATATAGGTAGCAAAATATTACTAATTTTTCTTCATAAAATTACTAAAATCTTAAGAAAAATATCATTGACATAAAATTTTTTTTAAAAGATGTAAAAATTATCACAAATGTATAAGTAAAATGTCGTGTCTTAAATTCGTGGCCACCACTGTATATAGTATATTCTATATATATAATATATTCTATATATAGTATAGTATAGTATAGTACAATATAGTATAGTATAGTGTGGGAATGAAGTTGCGAGTGAAGAAGAGCGAGTAGTGAGAGTTAGTGTAGAAGAAGACGCCGAACGATTAAGACGTGTGACGGAAACCGTAATCTATTTTATTTCATTTATGTATTTATAGAAGCCATTTCTGTTTTTAAAAGAAAAGAACTTTTGAATTATTTTGATTTTGTAATATTTAATTATAATAAATAAAAATACCATATAATAAATAAAAATACCACAAATTTGGGGGCTCAACACGGATAATTAAGTGATGTGTTAAATGTAAAATGAACAAAGAAAAATTTTGTGTGTATATCTAGGAGAATACAACAATAAATGAACAAAGAAAAATTGTGTGTGTGTATCTAGAGAGAATACAACAACAGCAACGACGTATTAGTGGAAGAGACTTGTCGAAACAAAATTGCTAACGACGATCACAACGAATTGTTTGATTTGTTTTCTTTGTGTGCTTGCAGCCGAAAACAGTACAAGAACAATAACGACGATTACGACGAATTTTTTGTTTTTGTGTTTTTGCTGACGAAGAGAGTAAAATATCAAAACGAAAATTAACGACGATTACGACGAATTATTTCAGTGTGTATGTGTGGAGAAACGTGTATGGTATTGAAACATAGACGACGTTTATATTTTTTGTTTCTGTACATGATTAACGACGAATACGCAGTTAACTTTGCCACACGAAGAGAGAAGTGAAATACAAGCATAACATTGAAACATCGAGTTAGTATAAGTTAGAAAATGTCATCGTTAGGAGATTATGAGGCAGTAAGCAACAATTTGAAGACGGCTAAGCGGGCTGTGGTGGTTGCCTTACACAAATTTATATTTGGTATCGAAGGGGATCATGACAACAGAAAACGTTTACGTGCTTTTGATGGTTTCCATTATGATGAAACGAATAGTCTTTTCGTGGAAAAATCGGCATATGTTAAGGACAATTTAAGTACAGGCGATTTAGTTTCCATCTGCAACCTACTGGGTATTAGTTACGACGCCGATAATTTCTTTAAGCATATTTTTGATAAATTGCGAAGGGGCATGATGTTAAAAAATATAGAAAGTATGGATGGTGAGAACGACGAGTTTAACGACGATGTTAATGATTGTAAAGAAGGTGATAATGATGTCAACAACCATGGTAATGAGCATGAAATGATACGTGCACACAGTGACGCTAGTTTTGGTGCAACGAGTAGAACATTTGAAAATATACCGATAACAGCAGGTCAGAATTTGCCCAAGTTTTCCCTGAATTTCCGCGATATCGAAGATTCAGTTAGACCCTTCGACGGTAATGGTAATCTTCTGGTGAACGTTTGGTTGGAGGAATTTGAGGAAACCGCCTCGATTATGTGTTGGGATGATTTCCAAAAATTTATTTTTGCCAAACGTTCATTAAAGGGTCTAGCGAAATTATTTATAGCTGGTGAGCGTGGCATTACGACTTGGCGTAAATTGAGATTGGCATTGATCGATGAATTCCAGACGACAACGAACAGCGCACAACTACATAAGATGTTGACGAAAAGAAAAATCAATAAAGATGAAAGCTATCAGGAGTATTTCTTGAAGATGAAAGAACTGGCCTCACGTGGTAACATTGAAGATGACGTCTTGATGGAGTACGTCATAGATGGTATACGAGATCTGACTGTCAACAAATCAATTTTGTACGGTGCAACGAATTTAAAAGACTTCAAGCAAGAGTTAAAATGCTACGAAATTACTCAGGAAAAGGCGAAACCACAAAACGACTTTAAACGAATGCAACCTGCCAAAATGCAACCGAAGGACGTCAAAAAGGAATTATGTTTTAACTGCGGCGAAAGAGGCCACAACTCCAAGAACTGCAGCAACAAGGACAAAGGTGCGAAGTGTTTTAGCTGTAATAATTTTAGACATATTTCAAAACAGTGCCCTCTTAAAGTGGAGAAAGCTAACGTTCGACATCTAATAGCCGATGATATTATGCACAAAAGAATAAGATTCTACGAACAAGAGTGGTTAGCATTATTTGACTCAGGCAGTAAATACAACGTTGTAAGCGAGAAAGTTTATACAGCCCTGCACAAGCCGAAACTCGATAAATCGAATTTTTATTTGATAGGATTCGGTAACAACGCCAACAACAACAAAGTAAAACCTTTAGGTAATTTTAAAAGTAAAGTCATAATTGACGATGAGACATATGATCTGACATTTCATGTCGTGCCACATACCTCAGTAGATGTAGACGCTATACTCGGCAAGGAATTTTGTTCGTATGCATGCGTGATTATAACACCTGATGATGTCAAATTCGAGAAGATCAAGAAAGACGACGATTGCGAGGCACATAGTATGATGCTAATAGACGCTGTTGAACAGAATGATACCGATTTTGTCGATATTGATGTTGTCGATATTGATGTTTGGTTCAAAATTACATGCCGGATAAAAGTAGAACTACATATGTCGAGATGAACTTAATTCTGAAAGATGACACTCCAATATTTCCGAGACCGCGCAGATTGCCTATAACAGAACGTAAAGCTGTCGATGAACAAATAGATAAATGGCTGCACGAGGGGATAATAGAACATTCAGAGTCGGAGTTCAGTAGCCCCGTGGTTATGGTAAAGAAGCGAGATGGTTCATTAAGACTATGCATCGACTATAGACGAATCAACAAGGCCATAGTGAAGGATCGATATCCCTTACCCTTAATCGAGGACCAAGATACCAAGGTATTTAGTACAATTGATTTGAAGAACGGATTTTTTCACGTTGATGTAGCCGTTCCAAGTCGGAAGTATACGTCGTTTGTTACGCACAGCGGTCAGTACCAGTTTTGTAAAGTACCTTTTGGACTCTCTAACTCACCGGCCGTTTTCCAAAGATTTATAAATACGATACTTCGCGACTTAACCCGAAGAGGTATTGCGCTGCCATATGTAGATGACATAATTATACCTGGTCAAGATGAAGATGATGCTGTTGAACACCTTGAGGAAGTTCTAAGTGTTTGTAAAGACTACGGGCTAGAGTTAAATTTAAAAAAATTTTCATTTTTGAAGAGACGAGTGGAATTCCTAGCCCACATTATAGAAGATGGAAGGTCTTATTAGACGTAAAGCTCGGGTTCGTAGCCCAGGTCAGACATCAAAACGAAATATGAAAAAAAAATATTTCTTCGGCGACTTTCTCTCAGCAGATTTCTGGCAAAAACTCTGAGTAAATAAACCTGCCATGAAAAAGTTTCTCAAAAATCGGTCGTTCGGAGTCGACGTTAAACTGTAGGTCCCGCCACTCACGTATAAAAATAACGCGACAACATGAGTAGTGTGAGTAGCTAGGACTATTCTTTGCGTTTTGTGTTCTGAATCTGAAGGTTCTTTTAATTCCGAACTACTAGCCATTTTAAATTTTAAAAATATTACGGTTAAAATTATAAAGGCCATTATTACAACTTGCCGATAACTAAAGGCATTTACGGATTTTAGGGGCAGATAAATTGTTTTTCGTTATTATTAGTACCCAATAAGGTATAAGTGAACGTTAAACTAAAGGGAGGATCATCCTACCTTTAACCTTTAAAGGTCGCTTTATGTTTGAACTTGCCATATTATTTATTATTTTCATTACGGCAACTTCAAATTTTAACAAAATGAGCATATACAACAAAAAAAAAAAACGAAGCCCGCGGTTGCAACTGCGTTAAAAAAAAATTGTATAATTGATCAGTTTTATCGAAATTGCTCAGGCACTGACATATTTTTGAAAAATTTTATCTGTAAGTTGTAATAATGTTGTAACCTTTAGCTAAAGGTTACCTTTAACTAACCCCAAGTTTAACGACAAGTTGTAATAATGCCTCTAAGACAGTTTATTAATATGTTGATACGAATTTTTCGCTAGCACAACTTTGAAAAAAATGTTTGTTTTGTTTAACAACAACAACGTTTCGCATCAAAATTGTTTCGCAACAAAATCAGATTTAATGGAAATTTTAATCACAAATGCAGGGAAAATATGGTCATCCTCTGAAGTTATGTGAGCATTCGGCACTTATGCGGTCAGAAGGGAACACTTTAAAATACTTTTCTCAAGACAAGCGGGTTGAAATTTGTATTATGCACCGTGCATTATAGACTCAAAACACACTTGTTTTACACATACAGCACAAAGAACACAGTCTGTCGATTCCGTGACAAGAAGATCGAATCACCAGAATATATTCTTTGAACCTGTGAAGGATGTGCTTGAGATAGTCATGATGGTATCCTTACTGTTCCCGAACAGAGTCCTGAAATTTGTCAAGCCAATAAGATTGGGAGTTAGAAGTTTTCGTAACAATAAGTACATTCTGTTTTATTATTTCCATTTAATTATAAATACGTCGCCGTAGTCAAGTAGGTAGTGTGTTGGCTTATTAGACGTAAGGCCACAATTCAAACTATCGGTCAGACATCAAAACGAAATTATGATAAAATATTTCTTCGGCGACTTCCTCTCAGCAGATTTCTGGCGAAAACTCTGAGAGTAAAAAAAAAAATTGCCATGAAAAGTTTCTCAAAAATCTATCGTTCGGAGTCGACTTTGAACTGTAGGTCCCGCCACTGATGTATAAAGTTAACACACACAACATAAGTGGTGTGAGAAACTAGGTCGTAATCCTGGCTGAAGGGTTGTAATAACCAATTATGTATTTATGTATCTTTATTCTGGACAGACTAACAAAAGAGCATTGAAAAAGCTACATAGTATACACCGTCGCTATATAGTGCACCGCTTTTGGTTGGTGCATGGCCATTTCATTTGTACACATATATAACAAGTATCAATACAGTGTGCGATTTAGGGGAATCCAAATACTACCGCGTAATACTGAAACTGCGTTAAGCGGGGTCTTACTGTTTCTTAAATTGTATACGTATTATATATTTTTTCGTAGGTGGGAGATTAGTTCGGTAAATTGGAGTGTTAGATCCTACATTCTGACCACTATAGTGTTTCTGGCCAAATCTTAAATGAAATTAACTATTAAGCAAAGTCAAAGCTTAGAATATTACAATTTTTTGTTAAACTACTGTCGGGTAGCTGAATACTCATACTCAAAAGATGATACAAAGAGTTAAACAGATTTTTTTAAAAGACCTTGGGTTTTAGAATCGCCATGAAAACTATTTTGTAAAATTTTTGACACACTTTTCGGTTCTATCACGCAATCCCTATTGAGCATCGTTTTTATTACTGTTTACTACAGTTTCTTTTTTAATTTTCTCTCACAATTTTTAACGCTGCGCAAAACGCAAAAAACATAGAAAAATGGCTTCCATAATTACACGCACCGCCAAGCTTTTAAATGTACATGAAAATACGTTTAAATAAGAATTTTCCAGAATTTTAGAAAATGTCATCTAGTTTGGTGGAATTCAAGGAAATGAAAGAATGTGAGAAGAGACTAATATAAATAAAGAATTGCTCATATCTGTGGTGTATCGCATATAAAGTGTTCCACGCCTTAAAACTTTCAAGGTTCCATATAACATACATATGTATATTGACTGTTGTTTCAATCTTAATTAATTTTCAGCTTAAGAGTGAAGTATGTACGCTTTCCAATTCAAGTGGCACAAAAACAAACTGGTACTCAACAAATCAAAGTTTACATGTCAATAAATTTATATTGTTTATATTATAATGTACGGTTGGTAATTTTAAGACAACAAAGTTGAAATCTGTTTTCGGTCATGTGGTTGATTCACCTAGTTCACTCAAAAGCCTAATGGAAAAGCTAAATGGAAAGATCGACTTGATTATTCAAAGTTACCAATATGGGATAGTTGTGCGAAAATTTTGATAAGACGTTGTCAAACTTTAGAAGTCAGTGAAGGCAGTGTAAATAAAAATGAAGCCCTATAATTAAATAAACTTTTCTTCTCAATAAAGGATTTTATGAGGCTTCATAAATGAGATGAAATTTCATGAGACTAATTACTCTTGTGCGTGTTTTCATATGGACTTCTGTAACTAAGACGTACTTGGTTAAATATCGGTCTGATCGTATTTGATAAAAAAAATAAAAAAATCACAGAAATTACAAGACTTTACAATTGCAGTTTATTATGCTACAACTCAATTGTTAAAAAAAATACAAAATTTAACAAACTTGTAAAACATATTTACTAGATATTAAATCTACACATATGTAACTACAGAGATTGCACGCGTTTGTATATCTGCACTTTAATTGCTACACATTGGCACAGCGAATTAAATTTTTCTACAATTTTACATAGACTTTCTCAAGTTTTCTCTGGTGGCCAGATGTCCACATGTTACTACATTTAAATTTAAATGAACAAAAACTAACTCCGGAAATATTGTTTTCCTTACAGTCTCAAAGGGTCAAAATAGTAAGAAAGAAAACGAAAAAATAAAAAGCAAGTGCCTTGTCAAAATCTAATCTACAATAAATAGACCAACATTACATTCTTCTTTCCTATGCTTCCTTCTGATTTTCTTATGCCCTAAACTCAGATATGAACACTCCATTCTTTTTTATATTAAATGCTTTATGAAGAATGTAAATATAACAAGAATATGTAGAAATTTCTTAGAGAATAATACCCAAAAACTCAAACAATGTATTACTGGTAAAGCAAAAAGGTTGAGAATTTTTCTCTTTAAATTTCGTAAATTCACAACATGCATAACAGCTGTGAATAAACTTTTTACACTTCTCTGCAAAGATAATGACTTTTTTCAATCCATACTGATGCAGACACCAGATGTATAAAATGATGTAAAATGCAATTTATTTTGTGGTCAATAAAAATACTGAAATATAAGGTATTTTTAAGCGTTTCCTACCATTGTGTGTGGAATACAACATCGTTCAAATATTCACCACATCTTTTATGAGTGGAGCGCATCCGAAATATTTAATTTTCCATAATTCTGGTTCATAAATCTGATTTAATCAATGGCGTGGGTTATCATGTATACCGGTGTGAAGTGAACGTAAAGACACAAATGTCTCTATAGAAAACGTTTATTGCTATCGCGCTTTTTCATCATGATGAAATCATCAAAAATGATGATTTGCGGAACATAGTTTTGACGAAATAACGATTTTGATGTGAAACACGTGGAAAACCACCAAAAAAGTTTGAAGACGCCGAAACAAATGGCAGAAATGTTAAATGTTGCTCAACAAACAATTTCTGACCATTTAAAAGCTATGGGGAAGAACCAAAATTCTGCATTAAATTAGAATTGTTTCTGACGATGAAAAATGGATTTATTTTCAGAATCCAGAACTGAAAATATGATTGCTTAATCCGGCACTACCATCAATTGCGACTGAAAAGCCACATCAGCCAACATGGGCTCCTGAAACCTGGTGAAACCTTTCAAACATGTTGCTACTGGCACAAATGATCAATTTGAACCAAAGGCCGACCAGAATGGCCTCAGGACAGGGCAAAGTAAAGTCAAATGGGCACAGGATACAATCAAAGTATTAGGCTGGGAACTGCTACATCACCCGCCATATTCACTAGAGTTGGTTTCTTCCGACTACTATTTGTTTTCATCGATGGGACACTCACTAACTGAGCAGAACTTCAATTCCTATCAGCTTAAAGGACGAAGAGTTTTATACATGTGGAATCCATAACTGCCTGAAAAATGGAGAAAATGTGTAGCCAGCAGTGACCAGTACTTTATATAAAATGTTTTTTCCCATTAGAAATTAGTGTCTTATTATCACAAAAAACGTTCATTCCGGTACACCTGGTATGTTGACTTTGAGGACTGCTGTGAAACTCCCCGTAGTCTACTAGGTAGTGTGTTGGCTTATTAGACGTAAGGCATCAAAGGCCAAAACCCAGGTCAGACATCAAAACAAATATCTCAGCAGATTTCTGGCAAAACCGCTGAGAGTAAATAAATTTGCCATGAAAAGTTTCTCAAAAATGTGTCGTTCGGACTCGACTTTAAACTGTAGGTCCCGCCACTCATGTATAAAATTAACAAATACAACATCAGTGGTGTAAGGGTTTTAATGACCAATTATGTATGTATGTTTGTGTTTTTTTGCATACAAATTAGTCTTCTGTAAACTCCACTCTCGGTGGTAAGTTCATAATATCACTACCACCCGAGTTAAGCAAGCCCTCAAATCGCTCGTAAATTATATTTAATGCGGCACGTGTCGCCTTCCTACTGAAACCATATGACATTCAATATTCAATTCGTGCCAAAATAATTGCTAATTATGCCGTTGTCAGGGTTAATCTGACCAACATAGTTCTCAAAGAAATCGCATGATCCGTTTCGGGTTGGCATTACCCAAAAACGAAAATTTAGTTTGTTCACGTGCCCATTTATCCAGAAATGAGCCTCATCACTGAAGATGAATTTTCGATGAAAATCAGAGTCAGTCACCATATTGCTTCAGAGCCCATTCATTGAACACACACTGTTGTGTATGGTCGTCCATGTTGAATAATAGACAGAAAAAGTGACAACTAATTTGACAGATATAGCTGTTTTGTATTTGTTATCGCATATTAAAACACGAGAAACTGGTTAAGAGATTAACACATTATACAACATAAAATTAAAAAGTTTATTTAGACAACCGTCAATTGACTTAGCATTGCTTAGCATTGATAAATGAATGGCTGCCCTTTACTTTTTAAATATTATTTCATATAAATGGTTCCTGCGGCTACAATATACTGGGCTTTAAGTGGGATTTATTTTGAGCATACTTTGTACAGTATTGCGGGTTATATCTCATCAATAATAGATGTCTTTTTGCCTTTCAGAGTTGGAGTTGTGGCTGGATTCTTCCCATAGAAGTATGACTTCATGTTTCTCTTTATACGAAATTTGTCAATTTAGTTAGTTGACGAACCTGGTCACTGAAAATAATTTTTAGATAGAAATATAGATCATATCTAACTTTTCTAACACCCATTTACGAAATAAAAGACGCATTGGTACCTCATCTTGGCTTCGTTGACATACATGTGGTAACCTTAATTGACGCAGTTGCAATATTCTCCATGGTACGGACATTTTACATTCGAATTGACAGATTAATGCGAATCTGGTGCGAAAGGACTATTACCAATCTCAGTTTATTCGTAGATAGATGATGATGATGATGTTTCGGAGATCTCTTATTGAAATTTCGCAAAAAAAGTTTTGATTGCCTCATTCCTTTTAGGTCGAAGAGAGTTTTTGCCCCTTTGAACTATTTGTCACAACCGAAACTGATTCTCAATTGTCAAAGGCCTCCCTTAAGACTTGCAATTGGGTTAAAATCAAGTAATTGTTTGGACACTCCATAACACCAACGTTATAAAAACAATCTTTAATAAGCTTGAAAGAGTGTTTCAAGTTCAACGTTTTGCTATATGTTTCGATGCGTATGTAACGTGTAAACTCCTACAGTCAGTGAAAATAGGCTAACAAAACACACAAATCACAAGTATTTGTTACTAAAGGTAAAAGGGTTATGTACAGCAGATTCTGGCCAGTCACCATCCGAAACGAGGGTCATAGGATGAGATCAAATCCTGTTCATATATATCTGCAAATTAGTAGATAGAAATGCTGAAGTATCGGTTATACACGAATCAACCAACAATTTATGAGCCACAAATTCAACGTTGTTCTAAATAAAGTGGTGTTCGATGGTCCTGCTGGTAATTTGTTAAGCTGCAAATGCCTAGGCCGTATGTTCGATTCCCACCAGAGATCCTGGGTGTTTTGTATACAAAGGAATTCTGCAGAAAAAAACAATTGATGAAGGTCCCACACTACCTTTCAACCCTTCCCCCTATGACTATCACTGTGTTATTCCAGCACAATGCACTGCATGAGCAGGAATTATCACAAAAAACGTAAAAAATTCTCATCTGAAAGGCTTTAATGCAACCCAATCTATCCAAGTAAAATAACTAGAGGAAAAAATATTGATGAACGCACCAGTGAAGGCATGTATCTTACCATATCCCTTGCATTTTTTAACGAAAATAGAAATTATTTTGAACATTTTGCTTCGTAAATTTCCCTTAAGGTTTTCGACTGGGTAAAGAAGAAGATATCACGATTATATTACCATACCTTCAATGCTGTTTTTTGGGTAACAAAGCGATAACGCCCTCGTACATTACGCTCGGTATCGGTTTCACACATATTGATTTTAGGTTTCATCAGAATGTTATGATGTTTTTATTACCTTCTGAATTAAACTACGACTTTAAGGGCCATTATTACAACTCGGAGGATTTTAACGGGCAGATAAATTGTTTTTCATTATTATAAGTGGACAATATGGTAGAAGTGAGCGTTGAGATAAAGTTAAGTTTATTTTAAACTTGTCATATTATATATTATTTTCAATACGGCAACTTCAATTATAAACAAAGTGAGCAAATACAACAAAAAAAAACAAGTCCGTCGTTGCCACTGCGTTTAAATAAAACTTGTTTAATTTTGTAAGAAAAAAGGATTGAATAATTGAAAAGAAATATTTGGTTTTTTTCTTTCTTAAGTGCGGATAGTGCGCACTCTTTAGAGTTTATTCAATGATTGATTTTTGAGGGAAAATGTCCCTTCTTTTATACAAAATTTTGGCTAATTTAGCATTTCTAAATCAACCCCTTAATTCTAATATAATTCTTATATTTACTTATGCTTTAACAATTGTTTGTTTGTTTGTATATATTCTATTTTATATTAAATAATATTACATTGGTTTGTGTGTAATAATCATGGGACAAGTGGGTGCAATATGACACGCGCATATTGTCCATGTAATAATTCCCACGGTAAAGTGTGAAGTAAGCCACACATGATCACTAGCAATGTGTAGTGTGTTGGTCACACTTATCCACTGTTGTGTGTTGGTTACGTTTGTAAAAATGATTGGTTGTCAGGTTTTCACCCTCTAAATGAAATATATGTTGGTATTTTTTAATATCTCTAACAATTAATAAGTGTGACCAACACACTACAAATGCAATACAACAACAACACACATTGTGCATATTATATGCATATCAATACAGCCGGCGGCCTCAAAACAAAGTATCAAATGATCGTCGCATGTGCGCATTACTATTGTAGCGACGCACTATGTGGTATCTACCCTGAAAAGCTGGCCAAAAAGGCAAAAATTAATTTAAAGAAACAAAATTCTGCATTATTTAGTGAATTTTTACGACTTTAAGTTGAGATTTGTAGATTTGAGACGATGTCAAAGTCAGGAAAGTGAAGAAAATTAAATGCGTTTTTGGTTTTTTTTGAAATTTTAATAAGTTTATATGATATTTGATTGTGGCTAAACGAATAGAGGTTTTACATTGATTTTTTTTATATGAAAGGTATGGGCAGCTGCTACTTTCAGTTTTTTACATATATATATATCTCATATATTAATGTTAAAATTATTCGTTCAAAATTTAAAAACAATAAAAATTTTACATTTTTTACCCTTCCTAAAAAAAAGATAAGGATTTTAAAGGTGAAAGTAGTTTTTAGTAGTTTAATGTTATATCACAAGAAACTACGAACTCTCTACATTCAGGAAAAAAAAAATTTGCGCAAATTTGCGCAATTATTTTTGGCGATTTTTTGATAATTTTACTTTTTTTGAAAAGTTAAAAAAATTAGACGCAGTGTAATAAAGCCATATGGCGTACGAATTATGCGAGGAAATTCAGTAGAAGCGATACCAATCGAGGTGTCCTGAATAGGTTACTATTAAGCAGTGACCCTTTTATTAGCTGCAGTACACAAAAATTGCGAAGGAATAGAAAAGCATTTTCATCAGATGCAATTGAATTACTCCTTCATGACATTGATGATGAAATTGATAACGATTTTAACGATTGTAGTTTGTTTCACTTTTTAATTAGTTTTAAGTTAAGTGTTAAATAATGTAAAATAAATATTATGAATAAATATTAATTATCATAGAAGTTTAAAAACTTAATTACATATGTATATCGGCTATTATAACAATATGAGATATATGTTAGATTTTCTTAAATTTAATATTTTCGTATGTGGTACCTAGGGGCACTTATGATCCGATCATAATAAAATGTGATCATAAATGATTCACATTCATATTAAACATGTTTATGTCGAATTTCATCGAGGTAATAAATTTTTTAAGCCAATTATAATTGCTAAACATATCTTCTTAAGGGGCCCTATTTTAGACCAAGGGGCAATTATGGACGGACCATAACAAAATTTGGTAATATAATTTAGATTTACAAAATACACGTTCATACCGATTTTCATCACGATACCGATGTTTTTAAGCCTTTTATAAGCGCAAACGTGAATTTCTAAAGGGGACTTTATATGGGGGACAAGGGTCAAATGTGATCCGATTTTCACCAAACTTTACAGAATGATTTTTTAGTACACGCAACTGATTCGTGCTAAATTTTATCATGATTGTTGCATAATTACCATAATTATGTGTAAATAAGTGCAATTTCGGGGGGAATTTGTATGGGGGCTAGGCGAAATCACCGACCGATTTGGACCAGAAACCAGTTGGGTTCATCCTTGGGCCTAATTATCACTAACACTATCAAAAACTTCCAGCCATTAACTCATAAAACACTTCTATTAATTTTGGCCAGGTTTTCAGGCAAAATGCCACATAGTGCGACGGTCAGCAACATTGAGTCAAGTGGTCGCCGCTCATATGCCATTGGATATTCTTTTGTTTATGCATATGAAATGTTGTGTTGGTATTGACGACAGTAAAATCATGCTACAATTTGAGCAGTGTTATCGACATTGCTCCGCCACCGCCATATTTTTGAAAAAGTTAACTTTATTTTATCTGCAGGTTGTAATAACGAAAATATGTTAAAGGTAACTTTACAGTTCCCTTTAGCCAAAGGTACCTTTAACTAAACCGAACTTTAACGGCAAGTTGTAATAATGGCCCTAAGTTCTAGTATTTCTTGTACGTATACTAGAGAAGTAAATTAAGAGCTTTTTTATACAAAATTTTAAGTTTATAAACAGTTCACCACGAATTTTATTTTTTTTTATTTTGATAAAGAAATTAAAGAAATATATTGTTCTGGCAAACTGAATCTTCATTTATCTTAACATTTCTTTTTTTTTTTTTGACTGACAGACACAATTGAGTTAAAAGCAACATTCCCTTCAACTCCAATATTTGAATCACCATAAAGTTGTCTACAAAAATATTCGAATTATTCAATTAAATTGAAACTGTATGAAAAAATTCCTTCCACGGTCTTCCTTCGATCAATTGAATTACTTTCTCTGAAGCAATTTTTTGTGAAATAAAAATAAGAAAACCAAACACAGAATTTTAAGCGTGTAAATTAATTTAATTTCAATTTTTATATTCACATGTAAATTCTTATTTACATTGAGTATAAAGACATGAAACTTTTGTTATGGGCTGATGTCTAATTTGCTAGCAATCATTGCAGTTTTAAGTTATGTCCTTTTGAGATGGTGTATTCACATTAAGATGTGAATGAATTTGAATGAACAATTATTTAAAATTTGTGTCATAACAAAATACTTAAAAGTTCTTTGGCATTCTGGCATTATTATTAACCTCAATATTATTACAATCGATATACAAGGTCTTCAGTCGAAGTCTTATATTGTATAAAAATATTTTAAAGGTATACAAGCGATGTAGAAAAATGTTGAAGTAAAAGTAGAACATCCTGCATGATTCTAGTTAAGTAAATGGCTATTTTGTTGAAATTACATCTGTCAAACTGGTTGTGTCGCGTTCATTCTGTTTTGTCAAATCACTATGGCCGACCGTATACAATGACGTATTTCCGCTGAAAAAGCGGATAAATTATTAATCCAACAAACGAAATAGCCGAATATGAGACCATATCAAACCACACGACGTACAGGAGCGACCAGTGCTTTTCGAAAAAGACGCTGTTTGGCTGCTTTACCAATATAAATTTCGAAGCAGTTTTTTTTCTATGTCTAATAATTATCCAATAATTGTACCAACAACTGCAGTTTTGTTGAAGCAACATCTGTCAAATTTCTCACGTACTTACTTAATTGGTCATTACAACGCTTCAACAGCATTACAACCTAGCTTCTCGCACTATTAATGTTGTAAGTGTTAATTATATCCGTAAGTGGCGGGACCCACAGTGAAACGTCGACTCCCAGCGACAGATTTTTGCCAGAATTTTTTTTTCATAATTCGGTTTGTTGGTGATGTATGACCTGGGGTTTGAATCATGGCCTTACGTCTAATAAGCCTACATACTGGACTAAGGCGACATCTGTGAAATTAGTTGTCGCTTATTCAGTCTATTTTTTCAAATCATTGTGGGTAAAAAATACGCACAACAACATGAGCAAATAGAAACGTGACCAAACAAAATTGTCGAATTTGAATTGAACCCAATCAATATGAGATCCAGGTGCATCCAATACATCCCGAAAAGGTCACTGTTTTGGCCTTGCGAATAGAGTGTGACAGAGCATCTTTATCAACGGTGAGCACGATAGATGAATGAGTACTAACTACTTTCAAATTGAATGAAGTGGATATCAGCGACATATGGTGTCAACATGACGGCGATGCCTACCGCACAGCTGATGGTGTAATAGATATTCTTCATGGGCATGGTCATCTCACTAGGAGGTGATTTGACTTTTTCTTGTGGGGTTGTTTTAAGTCAAATGCGTATGCAAAAAGCCGTAAACCACAGCGAAAATTTACATAAAGACATAACTCGTCGTAATTCATTAATAGACTTGTGTGTAATTTAAACTTTCCTAAAATTTCTTCCCATTATTGCGAACATGCTATAGCATACAAGGGTTAAAAACTGTACTAAAATTTATAAAAGAGCCTTAAATATTTTAAAGAAATTCATGTATTTTATTTGATGCACAATATTTTGAATTTTGTATTTCATTCACTTTATAAAAAAAAAATTAAATATATTATAGAAATTGCAAGTATAAAGGAAGAATTAAAAAACTAAGTGCATACATACATACGTTGTATAGACATGCATAGATAAACATTTAAAAAATAAATATTCCGTGCGTCAACATAAGAAAACTGATATAGGTAAGCATTGCAATCAACTCAAAATCGCAAAATCGTTTTTTAAATAATATCAGAAATTTTTTGCATTTTGAAATCTTCTAGAGCAACATAGACTGTATCTACACTCTTACAAAATTAAGTCCTACGTCTTGTGTTTAACGTATGAAGTATTCAATTTTCAAATTGTTATTTACGCGGTTGCAACTCAGAGAAAAAAAATTCAGTTTGATAATATACTACGACTTCTTGATTCTTCACAATGTCAACAAACATACAGGGATGTGGAAAATAATAAGGACACCAAAGAATGAAAATTTGTATGATATTCGAGACAATCTTGCTGAAATTGCTTATTTTAGGTGTGAATTTTAAATGTGGTAAGAATTGAATTCAGGGCTAGCTACTACTCACTGGGTAACCAGGGCAACATACTTCTGTGCTTATGCCTTCACTGTGATTATATTAGTCATCTGTTGATTTGTGATTAAGAACTGGATCTGGGATCTATATCGATAAACTGACACTAAACGGCTCATATAAATTACCTAACCAGGCCAGTGTAGTTCAGACGGAGCTTTTTACATGCATGGTTGAAACTGAGGATCTACTTTTTCGAACTTCATACGTATGGACAGTCAAGCAGCAATCAAACCGCTGGTATTCCATCTCATTAAATCAAAGGCCATCAGGAGTTGCATGGGCTCTCTGCACAGTATATGTCGATACAACGCCCGGCCCTACTGAGATCCGGGCCACTGTTGCATAGAAGGAAACGAAAAAGCGGGCGAACTGGTACGGAAGGATCGGAAATGTCTGAGAAGCAGACGATAGCGGAAGACAGATGGGACGGAATCAGTCCAACACCTTCTATGCGAGTGCCCTGCAATTCAGAAAAGACTTCATCGGTTTTTGGGTGACAGTAAGTATGAAGATCTGCGTTCATCCGGAGCTCTGTTTGGTTCAAGCCCACCACTACCAGATCTTTACAAGAGGGCTTACCTCACACTGGATAACACTATGGCCATATTGCCCACTGGGTATACTTGCCTGTGAACGGCAAGCTGCCGCTAATCTAAAACTTAATTAATTATATTAAATTATAATTGCTCACACATGTCGGGGTAGCTATACTTTTGCTGTCCACTGTATACTGTTACTGTTAATCTAAGAGTGACAGATGTTAACGTATAAGAAATAAATACAATCTGCTATGACCTCTCTTAAGACCTCTGCTATGAGTAATGCTCCAAATATTAAGTTAGGTTAAGTTGCACAAATTCTCCCCAAGTTTACCTCATGAGTTCACTTGTAAACGCTATAGCTGTTGCATTGTTTCACTTAACAATTGATTGATAGTTGCTTTTTATTTATTTTATAGTTTTATTATGAATAGACTTACACCGGAGCAACCCTTCAAATTCAGTGATTCTAACGCCCATAAGAATGGATAGTCTTCAGACCACTTTCTTCTTACCACTTTATGAAAAACTGTAATAAAGGATTAAACAAAATCCTAAGCTATCAAGATTAAACTCGAATAAACGGGAATTAAAGCCAACCAAGCATCATATGCGCCGTCAATTCGACGAATAGGCTAAGACACAATTTTATATTGATGTTGAGATACTATTCTAAATTTTGTTCGAAGCCTATGTTTGAAGCCTATTTTTGGTAAGATGGGTAAGTAGTTAAACAGAGTTGTCGTATAAGAATATAATCCACATGCTTTTGTCCAAACACCATTATACATCACTTTTTTTCACATAATTGCCCATTACAACCCTTCAGTCAGGATTACGTGTGTGCTATTTTTACATGATTTAAAGTCGGCTCCGAAACTTTTCATGGCAATTTTATTTATTCTCAGGGTTTTTGTCAGAGATCTGTTGAGAGGAAGTCGGCGAAGAAATATGTTTTCATATTTCGTTTTGATGTTTGACCTGGGGTTTGAACTGTGGCCTTACGTCTAATAAGCTAACACACTACCTACTAGACTACGGCGACCAAACACCATTATATACACAGAAAATTACAATTTGTTGTGATTCATGGACTTATGGAGTCAAACGATGATGGCCCGAATATTACTGTCAATTAGAAATTTTTCCAAAATATGTTTCCAACAGGACGAAGTCACATGTCATATGACGCGTATTGTAATCAATTTGCTAAAAGAAATCTTTGAGCACAATAAATTGATAACCATTTGATTATTTCCTTTCGTGTTATGAACTTGTCTACGTGGATAAACAGGAAGCAGCTGATGTCATGTTGCCGAAATTGAAAATTTTCTATTTTCAAAAAAGCCAATTTCAATGTTACCTTTGAAAAAAAAACCACTCGATCTGCTTGTAACGATTTTAATTATAACAAGAAAAATTCGAAATACGAATTGATTTGCATACAATTGCATGCAACCTTTTTATTCACTCCAATACTGTTGTATAAAGATATTAAACTTGCAGTGCATCTATTGGTTTGTATTTTTGTCCGAAAGTTTATTTGTTGTCCGGTCTATTCGTAATAACTTTCATTCAATAACGTTTCATTCAAAATTGCAGGAATACTGATGAAATCTGTTGTGCCGCGGCATACTGTGTGGCAATGTTCCAGTCGATGCTTTATGGTAGTTTGTAAATGCTGTAAACGATTTGTATTTACCGTTTACTAGTGCTTTGTGTGCATAGATAAGAAAACAAAAATGTATGGCCTCCTATTCAGTTTTCTAATAATGTTTACAAAACAACAACAATAAAAACATCGAGAGAATATGCAATCGCTGTAAATGTATGGGATTTACTCTGTCAGCCTTTTTTATTTGATTCTTCCGAAATAAATTTTGCAAAATTTTTAAAATGAAACGTACATTTTTGGAAACTCACATTATGATATTGTCCGCCCTTTCTATTTGTCCCTAATTCCTTCGGGACTTTCTTTTAATCTTGCCACAATATTACTGCCAAACGTTCTCTTATTAATGAAATTCCTCTTATAAATGATAGTTATGGTCTGGTATTAACAGTTATTAGCTGAGCTATCAATATCACATACATACATAATTGGTCATTATACCCCTTTAGTCAGGATTACAATCCTTGTTTCTCACACCACTTATGTTGTGTGCGTTAATTTTTATACATGAGTGGCGGGACCTACAGTTTATAGTCGACTGCGAACGACAGATTCTTGAAAGACTTTTCATGGCAATTTTATTTACTCTCAGAGTTTTTGCCCAGAAATCTGCTGAGATGAAGTCGCCAAAGAAATATTTTTACATATTTCGTTTAGTTGGAGATCCCAACCTGGGATTTGAACCCAGGCCTCACGTCTAATAAGCCAACACACTACCTACTAGACCACGGTGGCCCTTTTTCCACTCTGAGGAATTGAGAAATAATTTAAAATTAAAAGGCAGTCAAGCCAGTAAAGTTCCTCTTTTGAATAAACGAAACTTAACAAAAATATTAAAATGTAAGGTAAGGAAATGCCAGCTGATAAAATTATATAACTGAGCCAGCAAGGAAGTTTCTTACCACTCCGCCCAATATTTGTCCAAAGAGAGCGTTATCAGTAAGTAATGCCAGACAGATAGTAGATATTTGTCACTTGCTTAACTGTAAATCTCGATTTATTAAACCCAAACAAAGCTAGAAATATAATGAAATGAGAAGATGCTTTGCGACTGACCTGTATTTCTTAAAAGAATTCCAGGGAAGAAATGCATATACCATGTTGTCAACGGTACATAGGGTGCGAAATTTAAAAGTTTAAATTTAAAAATGCAATAAAACCAAAACGGTTTGAAATTTTGCCAAATTTTTTTATTTTTTTGTTGTGAAGTACAATTATTGTGGTTAGAAATAGAATATTTTTTCATTCATATGGCTGCCGGGGATAGCCTCACAGTACCTCATTAGATCGTGTCAATTTACGTGCACTTTTCGAGTGTGTGGGGTCGTATCTCTGAAATAGCATTGCCAATGTTGGCCTTCACATGCTCAATTGTTTCTGGTTTGTCGGCAATAACACTTTTAACGGCGCCGCACAATAAATAGTCCAACTACGTCAAATCGTAGGTTCTTGGCGGTCAATTGACACCAACATTTCGGCTAATTAAACAGCCACCAAACGTTTGACGCAATAAATCGATTGTGGCATGAGATGTGTGGCAAGTTGCACTATTCTGTTAAAATAACATCAACACTATGAAGGCGGGAGCAAAAAAAGTCGGTTATCGTGGTGCGATAGGTGTCCCCTTTGACCATAACAGTTGCGCCGTCCTCATTTTCAAAGGAATATGGGCCAATGATGCCTTCCCTCCACAAGCAATAGCAAGTCACTCGTAATGTTTGAATTGGCTTCTGTAAGACCACGAATGGTCGAAATTTTGCTTATAAACGTGCCTCCATACATACATACATACATAATTGGTCATTACAATCCTTCAGTCAGGAGTACGACCTAGTTTCTCACACCACTTATGTTGTGTGTTAATTTTTTTATACATGAGTGGCGGGACCTACACCTTAAAGTCGATTCCGAACGACAGAAACTTTTCGTGTCAATTTTATTTACTCTCAGAGTTTTTGACAAAAATCTGCTGAGATGAAGCCGCCAAAGAAATATTTTTTCATATTTCGTTGGAGATGCCTGACTTGGGGGATTGCCTAATAATAAGCTAACATACTACCTACTAGACCACGGTGACTTCCAACGTGCCTACCAAGATGAAAATGAGCTTCATCCGAAAAGATTATTTTTTTTTTATCAAAATCGATATCTTGTTGGCCCAATAAGCGTTCATTGCGTTCAGTGGATATAACATATTGAATTTTGTGACAGAATAGAATGACCAGATTCAAAATACCGATGGTTCAAATTTAAACCGATAGACGGCCTACCATATATTTGTCAGCTCAACTCATTCATTTCTTTGTAGTGTAGTAGTGTAGTTTCTGTTTCAGTTATTTTTAAAATATGAACTGCTTGTCTCGAATTTTATTGATAAAACCACAATTTATTTCTCAATATAACATTTTCATTTTCTTTTTTCTTTTTTCATTTTTTCTTTTAAGCAGCTTAAGAAAATTATTTTCGCACAGCACAGAAATTTAATTTAATAACACAAAATATCTGAATCATACTTAACATGGCACAAATGCGCTGTTCAATTACGATATAATGTTCCATAATCATCACAACAATTACTGGAATATATACACACACACAATTTTCTAATCGCATCATCATTTTATGGCTCGAACTACATTTACTTTCATTTTGCGCTTTTTGCTACTTTTTTCTTCCTTTTGTACGCTACCTTATACTGGTAAGAAATATTGTATCAGATAAAAAGAACACGTATGCACATACACGTAAATACTGATGCATGGAAGTAGGAAAAAGATGTACATATTTATGTAAAAGAACTATTGAAAGCAAATTTCGCTTACAGAGTGTAATTTTTATGTATGAACGTTATTACTGCTGTTTCTTTCCTCAAGGTTCTTGCCAATGTACGAGCGACTTGAATTTATTGTGTATGTGTGTGCAAATAAAAAACCTATAAACCAATGACAAAGTGAATGAATGAACGTAGAAAATCGGTTGCCATGAATACATATCATGCTACGTTACGTTACATTCACAAAATGTTGCCTATTCCTATGCCGAAAGGCAGAAATACTTAGTATTTTCTGCATGCACAAATTGTTGTATGCCATAGCAAGGGAAAGATCTATTTTTGCAATTTTTAAGATGAGAACTAATGTCAGTATGTATGTGTATATTGCTCTACTAAATGTTTTTGCAGTTAAAATAAAAGAACCACAAACCTTATTGCCAAAATAGGAGCAAATGACGTAAACCGAAAAAACCCTCTAAGTTCGCAATCAAACCACCACCAACCGAATAACAAACCAAAGTGGAACATGACAATTTGAATACAGCACTTTCGCAGTTTAACAATTTTGTTTTACTAAGAAGCTATAAAGACAATATTTCGCGCCACAAAATTTTGCATTACTTTGTCTGCACAATGTAAGAATTTTTACATACAGTAGCGATCAAAACATGTTTGGTATAAAGGATTTTTTAAATATTTTTAATTAAAAACAATTTTTAAGTTGAATGAGCAAAAAAACCTTGAGAAAAGTTTTGTATATCAAGATCTACTCATAAGTACTCGGACTATTTAATAACAGCAATTCAAGCTGAATTCAAAAGTTATAAAACAGTAAAGAAAACATTTACCATACATGTACATACATATGTACATACATAATTGGTCATTACATCCCTTTAGTCAGGATTACGACCTAGTTTCTCACGCCACTTATGTATGTTGAGTGCGTTAATTTTTATACATTACCTACAGTTTAAATTCTTCCGAACAACAGATTTTTGAGAAATTATTCATGGCAATTTCATTTACTCTCAGAGATTTTGCCAGAAATCTGTTGAGAGGAAGTCGCCGAAGAAATAGTTTTTCATACTTCGTTCAGTTGGAGATGTCTGACCTGGGGTTTGAAACGAAGCTTCACGTCTAATAAGTCAACACACTACCTACTAGAGCACGGCGACTTCATACCATATATATATTACATATTATACTCGCCGTAGTAGTCTAGTTAATGAGTTGGCTTAATAGACGTGAGTTCATGGCTCAAACCACAGGTCAGGCATCTTCAACAGACTAAAGTATGAAAACTTGTTGACTTCCTCTTAGCAGATTTCTGACAAAAACTCTGACAGAGAATTAAAATTCCTAAGAAAAGTTTCCCAAAAAAAAAATTCGGGATTGACTTTAAATTAAACACACACAACATAAGTGGTGTGAGAAGCTATGTAGGTCGTAATGTTGACTGAAAGATTATAATTTCCAATTATATATGTATATATTGCGTAAAAATCGCAAGGTTCGCATTAAATTAACTGTACCATATCGCAATGAGGTCGGCGTAGTCTATTAGGTAGTGTGTTGGCTTATTAGGCACATGGAAGCTTAAAAGCTAATGTCAGTCCGAAATCTTGTGATTAGTTGATCGGAATACCTGCTGTCGTGATACCTGAACCTGTTTTCGATCCTGGTTTTGCGATACAAACACTTAATAAATCCTTTTATGATAAAGGCTTACACCTCCCAAAAAGATCATCCAAGTATTCCGTTCAGGACATCTGAACGTTATATTGTTTCTTGCATTACCCATTTGCTGTAGTACTCTTCAGGCGGAAATAATGATTATAAAAATAACAGCCGTATGAATTCGGCATAAGAATATTCCCTTTGGTAATATACGCCTATTTGCCACCCCTATCAAATTCGCCGGCAAGACGGTAAATGCAGTCAAATATCTACAAAAACTGTTGGGACAAGATGGCATATACCGTTACGAGTATAACAAGGCAATAAAGACTAAAAGAGAGGACTTTCCGTGTTGTACTGTCTTGTCAATTTACAATTGCGGTTGGGACATGCCGCCCATAATCGTATTATTTATTTGAAAACTGTACTAAATATAATATTATTCCTAATTCTAATCATTTGACTAAAACTCGGAATTAATTATTTTAATTAAAACCGTAAATACAACTCACTTTTCATGAATATACAAAGCTGTACAAAAATATGCCAAAATTGGCGAACAATGTGAATTGTCTAGGGCGAACGATGTGCTTTTACAAGATCTGGCACAACGGGAAATTCAATTGAATTCGTACATAAGATTAGCATTCCTCTAAAGAGCAACAAGCAAATGGTCACACTCAAACTTAATTTATTTGCAAAAGAAAAATGGAATAATGTACGCACTTAAAAGATACCAGACAGATTTAGCCCATTATTAATTTACACATACATAACGAAATTTGCGTTATAAATGGCCAGATTCCACCTTAAGAGCTATTAGCAGTTATAACGAGGCTTTGAGTGCATAGGTATGGAGAATGGGAAGCTGTAACGATGTAAAAGACGAGGAAACCATATTACATCTTCTTTGTCATGGGCGTTTGGAAACCAAAAAAAAATTCTTACTCCTTATTTCAAGGACATTTCTGTTTAAAACGCTAATTTGAGTAAATTCCACTTGTACATAAACAATTAAAAATAAAGGTGATCATATCAAGGCGTGATATTGACTCTCAAGCAGTAGCTTATGATCTTTACACAATACTTCAAAGTATATTAGAGAATATATACTTGCAGTATTCCACACTGTGAACAAGAATTTTTTACAATTTGGAAATAGAAAAATAATACAGGATTTGACACATTGGCATCAAAACAAACTAATTCGAGCAATAAATGAGGCATACTTCTCTATGTTCAATAATCTTGTCTGATGAGAACTATACAAGAGCTTATAAGCTCTTTACTTAAAAGATGTACAGATATTTTGAAAATTAGCGGTTAAGCATTCGAATATTTTTTTCCCATTACCCCTCTAGGGAGTATGTAGATTCCGCGGAGCATTTCTATCTTATCCGGTTGATTGTTTTAAAATCCAATTTTATTTTTTGTTAATTTTTTAAAACAAGTAAAACTAAACAGTGAATAACACCGAGAATCTTACTTCAGACAATATTTGGAATTACTAAAGCGATTACGTCTGTTAATAAGAAGAGTAATAACAATTCGAATTTGACCGACGCTGTTCTTTCTTATAACATGTATGTATATCATGTACATACATATGTGTATGTATATATTATTAAAGCTGTAAATAATACGCATTTAAAATGTTCCTACAACTACAATCTACGTTTTAACCTTGTAAATTGATATATTTAAAGATAGTATAATCGAAATAAATAGAAAATTGAGCTGATTTTTACTATTCCTAATAATACTATAATAAATACGTGTTAAATTTTTTCCAGTAACAATAATAATCAATCATACGCAAATCGTCGATCAACTCTAAGCTACTTTTTATATATGAATATATTTGGAGTTTGAAGAAAACAATTCCGATCGTGGTATCGTATGCGACCGTATGCCTGATATTGACATTATACATAATTGGCCCTTAACAATTCGTTTATCGGATTTCGTCCTGCCTCAACACATCCTCCTACGCAGCCTCAGTTAATGGCAGAGCTTTATTCACTTTGTCTCCCCACGCAGACACGGTCGTCCTCTATGCTCACTTCCGCTAAACGCCGCATTAAATATCCATCTCACAGGGATAGCCTTTTCCGAGCCAGTAAAGCCGCTAGATGTTATTGCGCTCCACAACGTCCATGACGTTGAGGAGTTCATACAGCTCATTATTGGATTAGGTGTTTAAATCACTGCCAACTCGAAATTTTACGTAAGACCTTAAGACTATTGAATAGGTGTTTAATAGCGTTCATGCTTCTACTCCATAAAGGAACACGGGGCAGATGAGCGACTTCTAGAGTATAAGTTTCGTCGTACGAAACAGGTTTCTGCTACTCAATTGCCTATTGAGATCATAGTAGTATCTGTTGGCAGGAGCGTTCCTACGCTTGATCTCCAGACTGACTTAATTTTTGCAGGTAACGGCGTGGCCAAGTTAAATAAATTCACTCACAATATCGACTTGCTTTCTGCACAGAACACACATTATAGCCTCGTTAATTTTTAGCAGCTCATGATGGGTCACATCCTCCGGATCCTTCTAAATGCAGACCATTATATTGGCGCAATCTGTATTATGCTTCCTCGTAGATTTTGATTGCTGGCCATAGCACAAATATGATTTTTTGGGCTTCATAACAAAATATGATGTGCGCAACCAAACCAAATAATGTTGACTGATTCTAATAGCTCCAGAATTGCTTTCTTATATAAAAAAGTTATTAACTTAGTTCACAATAAAACTGGTCCACTTAAAAATATAATAAATAAATCGGAAGAAGAATGAAATCATTTTCAATATTTATGTGTAAAACATTCTTAGTGGATGATATTTTTAAGACCCTTTGGTACAGACTCCACAACCTTTTTTACATATTGTAGAGAACGATTTTGCTTAAAGTTATAATTTCACGATGACGAAATAACATCCACATCAGAGATCAGCAATCAATAATTTTTTTCGCTACTCATAAGCACTCATGAAATTTTGAATATAAGTGAGTCAAAAATATTAAAATTTAACTACCCTGATTCATTCGTTGATTTAAAGGTACAGGTTGCAATGAGAATGCGTAAAATGGTGACATCAAACTCATACCATTCAAAATATGTTGAGCCTTTTCATTTAGATTCATAAGTTTAGAAAAATACTTATAAATTATTCGAGTGACTCTAATCACTCATTAAAATTTTCAGTCTCAGTTACTGTTGCATTTACAAAAAAAAGAGAAGAGAAACGTAAGCCAAAAAGATAGAGTAGCAAGCAGAGCTGTGTGTTTGCTCTTACTCCTTATACTGAGTATTTTAGCGTTCGTACGCGATTCATATTTATTTTGTGCTTCGTATATATGTTGTGTTCTGGGAGTATGAATATGATGAGTACTTCAAACTTTGAATATGAGTAGAGGTTAAATGATATTAAAATAAGTATGAATGCGTTTAAGTATCAGAAATTATGAGTATGATTCGATGCTACTCATATTTATGAATACTCATTGCTGATCTCTGATATACATATTATAAACATGTTGTGCAAATGTTAGCTTTGATAAATTAATAAATTGTTTGTTAATTTATTTAAAAAAAAAAATATTTTTTTGGCCAAAGGCCGTACTTTTTTGGTTCACTATTTTTTAAGAACTGATTTTACAATTTTACTTTTCTTATAACTAAACCTCAAAAAGTTGATGAAGTCCCGTTGCAACATCAGGTGAGTAACTTATTTTTTGGGTGTCAGTAAGTTGATAAAAGCGCGTGTAATTAGTGCACCGGTATTGCAGACATGTTGTCAGCATTTTTTGTAATTGCGCGTGTAATGTTGTTTGTATGTTTTCTATACTGTGGGAAACATATTTTTTTGGAGTTTTAAATGTGTACGGTGTTAACTCCTCCTGTCTTAAAAACGCTTGCCCTCGAGCGTCTGGAAAAATTGGCTGCTTACTGTTGGTGCCGGGGATTCAATAGGAGTTTCCTTCTTTAAGATCCATTTTTTCATTTTTATTAGTACAATGATGAGCACAACGAGCATCATTCCCGCAGAAAATCTGTTTAAAGTTTTTTCTGCCCTTAAGGACTGGATTTCCATTGTATTATTGATATATAGCTCGCTGAGTGCCTCTAGGGATAGGAGTCTAGTTCGGTTCTCTTCTATGGGTGTTGGTTGAGCTATTGCTGGCATTACCTTTAATGGTGGCGCTTCAAAATTTTTGTATTATATATATATATATATGTATATTATTATATAATTTCCCTGTTTACCGTTATCGTTGAGTTTTTGAAATTCACGATGTAGGTGCCGTTCATGGTGCGCACATTGTTGTCTACGGTTATGTTACCTTGGAATTCATTTTCTTGGGAAATGGTGACCGTTGATCATGTGACATGAAGAGTTGAGGCTTTTAACTAACTTAGGTATACAGAAATCATTTCTTAAATCTAACAATTCATCCTGGTTACAAATGCTTATTATACTATATTGTCTACAACCATTTTTGATTCCATACATAAAATCTCTATTTTTCAGTATATTATTATATTTTAAATTAATCATTACATTGTTTTTCATTACAGCTTTAATAATATAATTATTATAAATATCCTTGGTAGTCAAGGGTATTTTTACAATATACAATATTATTGAAGAGTTGCTTAGAACACTAACATCTGCTAATTCGAGTGCCTCTTCGACCGTGTCAAATGGCACATTTTCTTTTTTTAACTCTTTTACCGTTGCTTCTATCTCTTTCTTATCTAGTATAACTGAATTTACAATGCCTAACCTGGCCCATTGTATGGCATACTTAATATTTATTATTTCCTCCTTTAACATTCTTATCTTACTCAGCAAGCTAAGAGCAATTCCATTATCAATGTTATTATCCTTTTTTATTATATTTAATATGTCATTAGTAATTTTTGTCAATTTATTCATTCGCTTATTTAAGGCGTTATTTATACAAATTTGTTTATTGCTATTGGTTGTCAATTGTTCCAAATTTGTGTTAATAATATTGAGGTTGTCATGGTCAGGGCTACCTGCTAGATACTTCCAGGCAGTTCCCTAAATCTTTTGGATTTAGGATGTTGGATGGGTTCGACGATTTCCAACAATTCAATAGTTTGTTGGGCTTCGTGCTGTAGGATAGGATACATGGGATATCCGGGTGGCAGTGTACTTACTGTTCGTTACATCAGTTATGTCCTCCAAAAGTTTTCTGTACGTTAAGGTGTTTATGATATGGATAAAATTAAGAGTGCCGTCCATTATTTTAGAGTAGCCATTGTCGATAGTTATTAAATGGGTCAAGGAGTAGTCATATATAGTGCTTGACAAAACAATGGAAACTTTTTCAAAAATGTATTTAATCGGACGAAAATTTAACATGTTTTTTAAAAATCGGCAAAGCATTTGTGGAGCTTATTAATATGCACTGTTATTAACGTTTCTGTATATTAAAATTATGTATAAAAATGAATTATATAATTCAAAAATTAAAAAATTTCCAAAGTTTCCATTGTTTTGTCAACATCAAATATGTGAATTGAATTATTTTTTTTTTAATTACTGAATTATATAGTCTTTTTATATATTTTTTAAAATACAGATATGTTAATAACAGTGCATATTAATAAAAGGCATTAATATTTTGCCGATTTCTTAAAAAGATTTTTAAATTTTCGTCCGATTGTAACACATAAATAAATTTTAGAACAAATTTCTATTGTTTTGTCATGCACTGTATATCAACTTCTGCATGAGCCATGCAGGCTAGGAGACTGAAAATGTATTTGTAAAAATTCAAATGGTTGTATTCTAATAAGTAAGTATAGTACTTTTAGCACTTAAATCTAAACGTTTCTTCTATTTTTATTTGATCAGAATTTCCTTCCATTTAGCTTTAATTATTATTCCTTTAACTAATTTTCTTTAGTTTATTCTTCATACTTTTAGTAGTCGTACACCTATGGCATATTGATCGACTCTTTTATTATATTAATTATTCCTTTATTTAGTTAATCATTAATAATTAACTACATTTTCTATATTCTAATACGAATTCTCTTATTCTTCCGGGACATTTTCCCGATCTTTAAATTTATTTTAAGATTTATTGATTCTTCTTATTTTCCCTAACAAAAATTAGAAGAAAAAGATTATTTAAAAATAGTTCTTGTTATTAGAGTTGGGTAGTTCGCGAACGAACTAGTTCAATTGAACTATTCACACAACTGAACTAAAAGAGCCGCTCATAATAATGAGCTCTTTTAGCTCCGTAGTTCAGTTGGCTCTTGTTCTCGTTTCTTATTCGTTCATTTCGTTCTTTTATTTTGTTTATCGTTCTCATGTGTGTAGTTCAAGAACGAACTATGTAGTTCATTTGAACTATTCAATGAGAGTTGTGTACTTCACGAACGAATTAGTTCAATTGAACTATTCATACAACTGAACTAAAAGAGCCAACTGAACTAATGAGTTCTTTTAGCTCCGTAGTTCAGTTGGCTCTTGTTCTCGTTTCTTATGCGTTCATTTCGTTCTTATTCGTTCTTTTCTGTTGTTTGTCGTAGTGTTAAATGGTAGTGCCATCATTGGCGGTGTTACCACATACTAATAAAATAACTTATGGCAACATTTTTCCTACAAAAGCGCGAAAATTGCAAAAAATAAAAAAATAAGCAAATTAAAATAATATATTTTTTCAATTTAACTCAAAGAAGGGTTAGGCGAGAAATATCCACAGAAATTCTTATTAAATATACTTTTATAAAAACATATGTAATTTTTGACGATGTATTAAAATTAAAATTTTTTGCTTTTGAATTTCTTGAATATAATTCAAATTTTATACATTAGAAGTAATAGCACATAATAGCTAAAAAAATTTATAATATATTTCTTTTAATAAAATTTAAATAATTTCTATGGAAAGTTAGTGCATAGCGTAACGATTGTGAGTTTGACTCTCACAAGATAATCTGGTCTGTTACGCTAATAAGTATGTTTTCATAAATAATAGTGTCAACTAAAAATCTATAAGATTGAAAAAATTTAAATAAGACAAAAGAGATTGTAAATGTATTTATTTATATATGTATATAAATAAATTTAAATTTATATTTTTATGTTTATGTTTTTCTTAATATTTATATTTTATGTATATATTATTGTTTTTAACGATTCAATTATCAAAATTTCCGCCAATCCATTGACTTAACTTTTTGATAGAAATTCAAATTTTTCGACACTGGTAGGTCAAAAAATCTTGCCAATAATCGGAAAAGGGTTCAATTTCAAAATCTGGATTTGCAAAATTCTCGCTAAACACTAGATTTCATTCATTTATTGCCGGTATTCAAATTTTTCAGAGCAGGTAGGTAAATTGTCAAAGAAATAAATTGTAGGAAATTTCCGTCATAGCAATAATACCTAAACAGTGCTAAAAGGGCCGCAATTGAAAAATGGATTGAATGTGGTCATGCTACCTACCCTACAAGTGTAACGTCACACAAAACAAATGTTATTCTCGTCATAGCAATAATGTCAAAAGAGTGCTAAAAGGGCCGCAATTGAAAAATGGGTTGAATGTGGTCATGCTACCTAACCGTACAAGTGTGACGTCACACAAAACAAATGTTATTCTTGCTGAGAGTTTTCTGTAGCATTCACCCATTATGAAAAACTGCTCAATAGCTCTCTTCATGTTTTTTTTTTTTTGGAAAAAAACATTCGACTTACAGAATCAGGGTAAAAAATCAAAATGAGAGTTATTTGTAATAAACATTTTTTTCTCAGGAAGAGAGCCACATATATAAATATGTGTGATTCACCCATGTTGAATCAAGCACTAGTTATTCGAAAGAGTTCATATTGGTATAGTGTCGGATGATCAAAGTGATCTAAGTGAATTTTTATATCTAAAAATGGCTGAAAAAAGAAAATTTTGCGCAATATGGACTCATTTCACGGCAGAAGAAGGTAATAGAGCAATGTGTAAATATTGCAAAATAAACCTAAGCATTGCTGGGGGTTCTCATGGGAATCTTTCTCGACATATGAGAACAAAACATCGGCTTACACCATTAAATCAAGAAAGACAGACTACAATCCCACCAGAGGTACTTGAAGAAGACTTGCCAGACGTACAACCTTCTACCAGTTTCCAATCCAGGCAAAGTGCAAAGCTCCCTCAGCAACCCCAACAAAATATAACACAATATTTTCATAGGCCTCCACCCGTACGTACTGTTGAGCTAATCGATAGACAAGTGTTGAAAATGAAAGCCAAAGGACACCATGCTCTACGAATTGTAGAAGAACCGGAATTCAAACGGCTAATAGAACTTGTCTCAAATTGTCCGGGATACACGCTTCCTACAAGAAAAACTATATCAAATAATATTATGGAAGCGGTTTATGGAGATATCTTAAGCCAAGTAAAATCTCAACTATTATCTGCTACAGCAGTCTGTTTAACTACCGATGGATGGACTTCGAAAACAAATGATAGCTACTTGGCTATAACTGCTCATTATATTAGCGAAGATATGCAACTAAAATCACATTTAATTGCATGCGACAAATATGATGACAGACATACTGCCGAAAACCTAAAAAATTTTATAAAAAAACAGGTGCAAGAGTTTGGTATTGAAAATAAAATTACGGCAATTGTGAGCGATAATGCGGCAAATATTACTGCAGCGGTACGTATGGGAAATTGGAGTGGAATTAGCTGTTTTGCCCGTTCATTAAACCTGATCGTGCAATTAGCACTTGCGGAGGTGAGTGATACTGTTTCTAAAGTGAAAAAAATAGTAGAATTTTTCAATAAAAGCACACAAGGTATGAAAAAGCTAAGAGAATCTCAAAGGCAAATGAAACTCCCAGAGCTAAAATTAAAGCAGGATGTTCCAACACGATGGAACTCTACGTACGACATGCTTAACAGGATTGTTGCCGTAAAAGATGCTGTAACTTCAACCCTGTCGCTCACAAAACCCGATTTATGTTTGGCACTTCAAGATTGGGAGGTTTTAGACGAACTAATACCAGTTCTCGGGCCATTTTATGAGGTTACGAAAGATATTTCAGCTGAAAAAAATGTAACCCTATCAAAAGTTTTAGTTTTGTGTAATCTATTAGAAAGTGTAATTTCTGGTTTTAACGCAACTAAAAGTCAAATAAAAGTACTGATTTCCATGATGAAAAGAGAAATTACTAATCGTTTTGGTGAACTAGAACGAAGTAGTTTATATGCAGAGAGCGCAATCCTAGATCCCAGATTTCAAAAATTAGGTTTTAAAAATGACAGCTCCTATGAAAACGCTGTGAAATTATTGCGCAACAGAATCGGCCAAATTAGACTACCAAATACTGAAACACCTGATACGGAAGGAAGTATTGCTGAAGTTCCACAAAAAAATATTTGGAAAAAATTCGACATGAACTTCAGTCGACTTACAAAATCTGACAATAACATAGCTGCTGGAATTAGAGAATTCGATAAGTACCTAAACGAGGAGTACCTGGAAAGAAGGAAAGACCCTCTTGCGTGGTGGAATGAACGCAGGCATTTGTATCCAAGGGTGTACATGTATGCTTTAAAACGCCTTTCCATAGTAGCCACATCTGTACCATGTGAGCGTATTTTTTCAGCAACAGGACAAATAATAAACGAAAGAAGGACCCTCATCAAACCAAATAAAGTTTCCACTCTTGTGTTTTTACACAATAACATGTGAGCCAAGTTACTATTAACTTTATATCAAAAATGTAAATACAATGTATATTATATTATTATATAAACATATTATAAATGATTTTTTTAAATTAAATTAATAAATGTGATTGCAATAGACTGAATTACTATTAGTTTCTATTTTTTGTATTTATTTTATTTTTGTTTTTTATGTCCCTATAATTAAATTAAGATTTTCAAAAGCTGAATTTTTTATTTTTCAATTTATTTTTTTCCTTTTAAATATATGTATATATTTAGATAAGTTTTGTTGTTATTATTAGTTAGTTAAGTAATTTTGATTAAAAAGCGCTTCAAGCACATAAATGAATTAATAAAAATGAAAATGTGTTAAATACTATACTATATACTGTTTTTATTTTATTCAATAAGTTGATATAAATACACGGAATGCATTAATTCCTTTAAATGTATATATGTATTGTTTACATCATTTTAAATATAAATAAAATTGAGAAAGAGAGCGGAGTTGTTTAAAAGTACTGAACTATTGAACTAAAAGAACGAACTAGTTCATTACAGAGAGCTGAACTAGAAAGAGCGAACACTCAAAAGAGCTAAAGAACCCAACTCTACTTGTTGTGTCTTAATATGTCGTTTATGTACTGTCCGTCCAGATTGAGTGATAACAGTATTTCCGTTATCCTGAGAGATAATTTCCTTTTTATAGCGAGGTGTAAGTTTGTTTCCTAATCGTTTATTTATCTTTACGTAAATTACGTCGTTGATCCGATATGTTTTTAGATCTGTCCTGTTTTTATTATGGAACGCGAGGTCTTTTTCCTGTTTTTCTGTTAATTTTTTAATATTATAAAGCCTGTCCTTTTCAATAAGTGAGGGATCGGTATAAACCTTTTTGCCAAAAAATGCTTCAATGGGTTTTCTATTAGTGGTTCAATGGATTGAATAGTTGTATTTGCATATTGCCCTGTTTAATAATTCTTCAAAATTATTGTAAGTATTTTCTGCTTTTGTGCAGCGCAGTAATTCGGTAAGAGTGGAGTGAAAACGCTCCACTTGGCCATTAACTGAACTGGAATATGGGGGTGTCTTAAATATTTCTATTCCATATTGATTCTCTAGCATAAATATGATGGAGGCTGAATTTAGAGACTTCTCATTATCAATTATTATTTTTTCAGGTATACCAAAGGCTGTAAGAAGTTCCTATAAAGGTTGCTTTATGTCTTCAGTAGCCCTAGATTTTATTAATTTGACCTGAGCGTACTTTGAAAACTTATCTATGGCAGTGAGGCATATCTTATTATTTGTGTGGTAAATATCGATGTGGACAATATGGCCTGGGTAAGTTGGGATAGGAGTTGCTTTTAAGATTGGATTTGGTTGATGCCTTTCATATTTGTTTTCCTGACAAATTTTACATTGTTTAGTAATTTTCTTGATTTTTGCGTTCATCTGAGGAAAGTAGCATTTCTCTAAGAGCTGGGGCTTGTTTTCAGCTGCACTCCTGTGGGCTCTATTGTGTTCTATTATGATTGCGGACTCTTGTACTGCTGGTTCTGTCAAGTCGTTTACTATCTTCCGAGTGTAGCGTGTTTTGTAATGGTTAAAATGTAAGATATATATAGTCTGAATTTTGCCAAGGATGTGATCTTCCGTGATTATCGCGTTTGTGACTGAAGGATTTAAATAACGTTTTAATAGATTAGTTAGCAAATCTTCCGTATATTCCGGTTCGGCAATAAGGTGCCTGTGGTATGTTGGGAAAACTATTTTGAACTGATATGATGAAGTGTCTGCAATGGTTATAAAAAGTTGATTTTTAAAGGCATTAACTGGTGCGTCGGTGTATGGAATCAAATTTTGGGATGAGCTTTCGTCACTATGTTGGGTAGGTGTAAGAGAATTAATTTGTACGCTTTGCGGCGTCCTAGATAATCCGTCCGCCACTACATTTGTTTTTCCTGGCTTATATCTCAACGCATAGTTGTGTTCCTCAAGGATTGCTCTCCAGCGTTTCATCTTGCCATTATTATTTTTACTGCTTAATGCATATGTCGATCGTTGGTGGTCTGTAAAAATCTTAACTTTGGCTGAGCCATAAAGATAATTACGAAGAGATTTCAGTGCCCAGATAATGGCAAGCATTTACTTTTCGTTCGCCGCATAGTTTTCCTCTGATTTCGAAAGGGTTCTAGAAATGAACGTAATCGGTCTATCATCTTGTGATCGGACTGCACCTATCGCATAATTAGACGCATCCGTTGTAATTTCGAATTCCTTGTTTAGATTGGGATAGGTCAGTACGACATCATCAGAAATAAGGACGTTCTTGATTTTCTGAAATGCGTTGATAGCTTCTTCGTCAAGACTGATTTGTTTTTTAGCTGATTGGTTCTTAGACGCACGTCCATCCTCCCCTCTTAAAAGGGCCGTTAGGGGTTTGGCAAGCTTCGCGTAATCTTTAACGAAGCGACGGTAATAGCCCGATAGTCCTAAGAATGATCGTAGTTCTTTGAGATTTTGTGGGGTGGGGAAATTTTGAATGGCCTTAATTTTTGAAAGATTTGTTTTTATTCCTTCAGGAGTCAGAATGAATCCCAGAAATTCTACTTCTTTTTCGAAGAACCTACATTTATCCAACTGTACATTCATATTTGCCTGCTCGAGAGTCCTAAAAATGTTACCTAAATCTTTTTCGTGATCTACTTCGGATTTGCTGAATATAATTATATCATCTATTTACACTAGAGATGAGCGATATTTTCAAAACTGTGATTTAATCACGCTGATTGATAATTCACTGGTAACTACAGTGATTGACATTGCCCAATAACAGTTACTAATAATGTCGTTCTTTCAAAATTGTTACATACTCAAATGAAATAATCATTTTGTTTTGAGCCAGGCAGAATTACTATTAGATGATGCTGATTATTTACTTTTGTCCTTTATACATGAACATTCTGTGAAACTTAATTGTCAAACTTCATATAAAAAAAAATTACATTAAAAATAATAACATTGATGATACCACTTTGATTTTGTTTAGTAGTCTTTCCGTAGTATGTATCTAGTTGTCTCTTTCTTACGACTTAATAAAATACGTTATTGTCATTATTGTTTTCTTTTGGAATACTGTGATTACAATCACTGTTTTAAAGAACAGTGATTAACAAATCACGTTCACTTAGAACAACGTTCTTCAAAAATCACTGGATCGCTCATCTCTAATGTACACATAGCAGCAGCGTCATATGTAGTCTCGCAGAATATCATCTAATGCCCTTTGGAAAATAGAAGGAGCGTTCTTAAGACCGAAGGGAAGTCTGGTGAACTCATACTTCGCGTTGTTGATAGAGAAGGAGAAGGACAACAGAGAAAAACTTATTGTGTCCAAATTGGGAAAGAACTTCGTTTATTTCGGGTATCGGGTATCGATCCGCTACTTACTGAGTTCAGTTTTCGATAATCTATCACCAACCTGTATTGTTTGTTTCCTAAGGAGTCCGGTTTCTTGTTCACTATCCAGACAGGTGAATTATAGGGTGAACGAGATGGTCTGATTATTCCATCTTCAAGGAGTTTGTTGATTTGTCTTTCGACCTCTGATTTCAAAGACATAGAATATGGGTATGATCTGGAGTATATTGGGCTATTATTAGTCGTCATAATTTCTTCTTTTACTGTTGTAGTATAGGTAAGTTTTTCGTTGGGTTCCGCAAAAAGTGTTGAATATTGTTTGCACAATGTCTATAGCTTCTCCTTTTTGTTTTTTGTTAGATGTTCGGTTTTCGCTTCTAAGCTATTGACAGATTTAGATATTAGATAGGGACTTTTTCACCGTTTTTTATCAACATATAGTCTTCTGAAGTGTAAATAATTGCATTTAGTTGCTTGAGGCTATCGTTACCAAGAATACCATGAAACGATTTGAGGGAGGGTAAAACGAAGAATTTGAGTTCCTCGTTTACTCCGAAAAGATTTAAAAAGATGTGATGAGATATTTTAGTTTTGCCGCCGGCCGAATTGGTGTAAAATATGGAATTGTTTGGTAGAGGGTTCTTGGCTAATGAATGTTGTATATAGTTTTTGTTAGATCCGGTATCTATCAAGAATTTAAGCACTTCCCCGTCACCAGTTTTACATTGAAAATAAGGTAACGTGGAGTACGTTAGCCTAAAAAATGAATATCGCAAAATTCGTCATTGTCGTATTCCCCTTCGTCCTGTGCTTGTCGCGTATATTCCTGGTAGTAATTGTCCCATGACTGCTTTTCTTGAGTGTTACATTCACTAGCTCCTATTTCTAGCGAGATGTCAACTTCAGGTTTTTGCGTTATGTAATTAATTCTTTGGATTTTATTAGGCGTGTTTCTGTTGAACTGATTGGATTGTGTTGGCGGTGGGCGCTTTCCTGCGAAATTAAAATTCGGTCTGTTCATATAATTGACATTCCTTGTTTGTTGCGATTGATCGATATCCATTGGTGTGGGTGGTTTTGGTTGTACCGGTCTTGGTGGAGGGTTTCTAAAAAGATGGTTATCGATTTGTCTGTTTGGCCAAATTTGGGGCCTAAAATATTGGGGTTGTTGAGGGACTTGTGGATTAACCTGTTTCATTCGTGGAATCGTTTGAGGCAAATAAGCAAGTTGTGGATAAAATGTTTGGTTCCTATAATGAAAATTCCTCGGAGGTAAAGGAGGTTTATGTTGGAAATGTTGAAATGTTGCTGGGGATGGATTTGGTTTCTTAGACGAAATGTACTGATTGCTAGAATGCGTTGTTCTGTAATTTTGATTTTCAAGCTTAATACACAAATGTAACGCTTCTGGTAGATCAACAGGTTCCTTCATGCCAAGGAGTCTTGAAAGATCACCGAATAGACCTCTGATAAAGGTATCAAGCGCTTTGTCGCGATACGTATTTGTGAGATCTTGCATGGTTTGTGCATTTATTTCTATGCACGCGATCTTGTTAAGAATGAGTGTTAGGTGGGAATATACTTCTTGTACTGATTTTCTACCCTGTATTAGACAAGTCATTTGGTACTCAAGTGTACTAAGGTCGCGCTTATCAGCATAATGCGTGGTAAGGCATCGGGATATTGCTTTCCAAGTAAGAGGTGTATTGTAGGATTCTAGTGCGGCGCCCGCACTGCCTACAATTTTGTTCCGAATAACATTAAGAATACCGAAGTATTTGGGGGTACCAATACTAGGTTCATAAATATTTAAAATTCTCTCAACGCTTTTCTTCCAGCTGCTGAATTCCGCTGGGTTTCCATTAAATTCGCGCAAAGAATGAACCACATCTGTTAAACTGTCACGGTAACGTTCGTCAATTGTTTGCTCTGTCATCACCTGTGGTCTTGGGTGAAGAACATCCTTGAATAAATCTTGTCCATCTACTGCTAAAATACTAGTCATTAGTTCCCTAATTAGTGTCCTAAATTCTGGGGTCGCGTTCCGGGCATTGGAGGGTGCCGATAATAAAGCAGGTTCTGGTGGTACAGGAGATCCTGCTCGTGCCTGTGCACCAGCATTCTCTAACACCGATGGTCTTATTACGTTATTAGTGTTCAATTTGGATTTATTAATTTTAGGTTTAAATAGAAATTTTAATTTACTTTAAATATTTTGAAATAATTGTTCTCTTTTTTTGTACAATTCAAACCTTACACAATGATGATTACTTTACCATTAATGATAACTTCTCTTTCAATATTTTCTATATGTTTTCCAGTTCTTAAAAAAACTATTTTCCTTTATCTTTATGCAATGCTAAGAATATACACCTTCACGACTCAAAAAATAAAAATAGTTAAAATATTCAGTTTATCTAAAATTTAGTCCCTCAAATTTTTAAAAGGATTAAATGAAAGTTTTCTTTTAAAATTTGTCCCTTTTCTTCTTCTTCTTCTTTTAGTTTTTTGTTTTGTTTTCTTGACAATTCCAACAATTAATTGTATTAATAAAGTCTTAAATTTTTAATAAAATTTTGTTTTCCGTTTGTTTTTCTTTATATTAATTAAAGAATTCAAATTTTCTCACTTTGTCTTGTTCAGTAGTATGATAATAATATTGATTTAAATAGCTCAATAATTTTTAATATAATTAAGAATAAAATTTAAAGTTTAGCCTACATTATAATCAGGATCATTCCACGGCGCTTTGAATTTTTCCTTTTCTACTCGTGCTCAGGATTCAAAGGTGCGCACTCTTTGTGGGTGCGTGGCCTCCTTCTATAGAAGTTCTCCACTATTCTACTGGCGTAGCACTGGCGAAGGTTGCTTCGAAGTTGCTAGTAGATTTTAATTTATTTTTTATTTTCACTTTGTTCATGCGGCACTTCTTAGGCCCTCAAGTTGTTAGTGTTTTTAAATATTTTTCCACTTTTTCACGCGGCACTTCTTGAGGGCCTTCGAAAGTTGTTAGTGTTGTTAAATAATTTTCCACTTTTTCGCGCGGCACTTCTTGAGGGCCTTATTTACGAAAGAAAAAATTTTCACTACACTCGGGTGACGTTAACTTCTAACCGCGAACCGACTGTTGGGCGCCAATTAATAAATTGTTTGTTAATTTATTTAAAAAAAAAATATTTTTTTGGCCAAAGGCCGTACTTTATTGGTTCACTATTTTTTAAGAACTGATTTTACAATTTTAATTTTCTTATAACTAAACCTCAAAAAGTCACGTTGCAACATCAGGTGAGTAACTTATTTTTTGGGTGTCAGCAAGTTGATAAAAGCGCGTGTAATTAGTGCACCGGTATTGTAGACCTGTTGTCAGCATTTTTTGTAATTGCGCCTGTAATGTTGTTGGTATGTTTTCTATACTGTGGCAAAAAAAATTTTTTCGAGTTTTAAATGTTTACGTCGTTAACTGATATGATATAAGGAATGTAAGTTTACATACTTATAATAATAAACATCTCTTGATACATGTTTATGTACATCTATATTATTAATACAACTTGGCAACAATGTCTACTTTGCAGGCGTGGATGTTTCTATTGTTAAAGAAATTAAAATAAATAAATTTACATGAATGATATTTTAAACAATGCTTTAAAAAAATAATTATTTGTATTTAATATGTTTATGATTAATTTCTGAATATTATTTTTTTCTAATGCATCGAATGTTATATACATATATATTTATTATTAAAAATCATAAGGTACAATAACCTTAAACTGGTCAATCTAAAATGTGGTATAGTTTGGAAAACGGTATTTCTCAACTGCAGAAACTGCTCTTATTTAAAACATCTATGCTATAGACCGACAGAGAGGTCAACAATCTTTAAAGGGTTTTTTCAACCTCATCTATACCCAATCTCGTCTATACCCAACATCATCTATAAGAACACCAACTTCCTTCATTTAAGAGTATTTATAATTATAAGAAGTGTCCCTATATACATATATTTATATGCAAGTGTATAATATAGTATAATCCCCTCAATTAGAAACACCAGCTTCAACACGAAGAAGCGACTAAATTAGGTCACGAACTCCCTCATCCGACTCATAGGCTACCGCAGATCTGCTTTAGTTCGATCTTTTTTATCAATGCATGTATATTTTGTTTGTATATATCGTTCAAGTACAGTGACATCTTCTTGCGTACATTACAATATTGGGGTCTTAATTTATTTCATTCCTTCAAAAGGGCATGCTTCGTTCGAAATTATGTGATTTCTCATTTAAATTTCCACGTTTTGCCACAATTCACATCTTGTGATTGGGATTGAATTTTGAAAACTTGGCGGCAATTGTTCAACAGCAATTTCTTAAGAACTCTACTTGTACGATCAGGATCATTGTCCGGGTAAATCAAAAGTGGGCATATTCTAAACATTTTGATATTTTATATTGGGTTCCCTTTAAAAATTTGTAAACACTGCATTTTGTAACAACATGCATGAGCCCTTCACCATGTTTTCCAGTATGACAAAAGTGTATCGGACTTATCTCCTGATCGGATTTTCTTCAAATATTCACAACCAGAAGTATTATACTTGCTTTCGCCTGTGAACAAGACAACCGTTAAATAAGAAATATTTATCCCAATGCAGCCGAATATTTATTTTTTTGGTTTATAAATGTATACAAGTGTATGTGACGCTGTCATGAATATCATTCTTACGGAGAATTAGGATTCCGACATATCTCACAATTTCCGAACTTTTGACCATGGATTGCTGTTGATCTAGTTGATTCAAAATATAGTTGTTGAATTAAAGTACCACCAACATATTTCACACATTTTGCAAAATTCTTTTTTTTTTATTGTTTTTAATGGCTTTTAACCATTGCAATTTGCCGTATTTATACGCCTTATATACGCCGTATAATTACGCCTTATTTAGTACTTTATCGTATTTTTATTTATACTTGTAGTCAAAACATTTAAATTTTAAAGATTTTGTATGTGTTAAATAAAAGCTTTTTGTGCAAAAGTATTTAATTTTAAATTTTCATTCTAACAAAAAAATGAGAAATACAATTAAAGTAATTTTCCATACAGCTTTGTATTTATCAATGCTTTTTGCTCACATAATACATTCTTAAATTATATGTGATAAATTGAAATTTATTTATTTGTTTGAAAACTGAATGTATATATGAAACAAATTGGGGTTGTTAATTTGTTTATAAATCTCCCTTGAATCTCTTAAAAAAAGAGATCTTTAGGAGATGTGGATTGTAATTACTCGTAAGTAATTACAATCGTTGGGATGCATATTGTGGGAGAGAGAAAGAAAGAAATACAATTATTTCAATTTCTTTTTGGAGAATTGAGAGAGAAAGAGATTCTTACCTTTTTTCCAGCTTCCAATTAAACTCTTTTTTCCAGCTTCCAATTAAACTGTATTTTTTCCAGTTGTGAATTTATTAGGGAAATTCACTTTATCACAATATATTTTAGTAAAATTTAAATTTAATTAATTTAAACAGAGATTATTCAGGTAAGCACAATTTAATGTATATAATTCAGATAAGTATAATTCAATGTAGGTAATGCAGGTAAATATAATTTAATGTAGGTAATTCAGGTAAGTATATTTTTTGGTAAATATAATTTAGGTATAAATAACGAGTTGAATTGGTAAGTATGGGTAGTAATTAATTTTAGATTTTTTTTCTCAATTACATTAAATGTATAAATTTATAAAATAGTATTTATATAAACCAATATGATTTTGTTAATTTTATATAAATTTTCAGCACTATTCACAAATTTGATTGTTATATCAATTTTAAGCAAATTCACAAATTACTTTTTTCTTTTTAATTAACACACTTGATTTTTCTTTGATAGAGTTATTTAAAAAAATAAAGATTCGATGACAATATAAAAGTATAACTGAAGAGTTGTTGATGATATAAGCGCAAGATGATAATTGATTTCCTTTTTCGAATTTTATTTCCCACCAAACTTCATAGACAATTTGCCTTACTGTAAATAGTGGAGGCATTCCTTTTGTATAATGGAATTGCGGAGACATTCCTTTAGATGGATGGAAAGTGTTTTGTTGTCACTTATTATTATTGTTATCGTTATAATTTGGTTGTGTTCAAACCTAGTTTGAACAATATATTTGCATTAGTGTGATGACTCTTAAACATTCGTCATAGCATACCATTATGCTGAAACCGGAATTTGCACGCTCTATGAATGTACATAAGATGGAGAAAAGTGCAGTAAAAAAAACAAACTAATAATTATTTTTTTTATCATTTTTATCATTTGAGAAGCTAGGCCGTAATCCTGACTGAAGGAGCAAAATGTAAAAAAACTTAGTTAATACTGTATCTCATACGCTTTACTAAAAGTGTGTATATTTTATTTTCGGTATATAATGTTAAATTAGTATATTTCGTACAAAAATTATTGCAGCACACTTTAGTATACTTTGGCGTATGAGCAATACGTTATAGCATATGAGCAATATTTTTCTACTACTTTTCTCAAAAGCTCAATTGTGTTCAATTGATAGTTTTAGTGATCCAAATCTTTTTTGTATAACTGCAATTAAATTGTGCTAAGTGGTGCTTAGTTAGGAAAGAATTCATATCTTCCTTCAATTTAATTAAAAACACATAATATATCCCTTCTTGCTGCATCAGAAATTGAACCTACCTAAAGTTTAAAATAAAACAACTGTGTATTTTGCCTTAAAAGTGGAGTTGTACACTGCATTTATTTATCTGAATTAAATAAATTGAAATTGTCCATTGACCACAGGGTACCAAGTCCACTCTCAACACAGCTTTTACCAACACTGTTCCTTACCGTTCGATTCCATACAAAATTAATTTTTAGTTTATCGGATTAAATCCTCCTCATTTGATGCCCATAAAATATATTTCTGGCAAAGACAAAACGAAAACACTATGCAAGCAAAATATGTCAGAACAATTTTAAAGTTAGGCGGTGGATTCGTAATCGTATGGGCTTGCATCGCGAATGAGGAAGTTGAAATAGTCTACTGAATAATTATGTAAACATTTTAAGCAGCAAATCCGGACAATAGACGGTGAGTATTCTTTTCGAACATGACAAAGACCCGAGATATATTGCTAAACTAAAAAAAAAAATTAATTTCTGACAACAGCTAGAAAGATCTTTATCCCCTACTCCATGACTCTGGAACATAAATGAGGCCGAAGTTGATATCATTTTCGCACGTGATAAGGGCCTAAGCATATCGACCGGTGGCGCTAATTAGACGATTTTTACTACATCGAATTCCTGAGGGAAGTTCTCAGAAGTTATTTTGCCTGTACTGCTAGAGGCTTGGATCCTTATACGAATGGAATGGTATTGAATCTGACAATTTTTGGAAATTTGATTTGTTATATAATATTTGATTCATATTAATTTCATGGGACACTTAAATTAACATCAAATTGAGAGCAAAAAACAGAGATTAAAAAATTTTTTTAATGACGTCAAAGAGTTGATTATTAAATGCCAAAAGTTTTGCGAGAAATTGCCGAAAACTAAAAAAAACTAAAATAATTATTTCAATATGCAACAGAAACTCAATAAAAAAGTACGCGTTCGGTTTTAATTCCCCCAATAAAAGGAAGAGCAGAAAGCGTAAAAATGCTTCCTTGCGAAGAAAAATCGAACGTATAGCTTGATTGAAAAGAAACCTATTTCTCGAAACAATAAAAAAACTGTTGGAATTTATGAAAACATTTTTTTAAATACACAAATCTTACAGAATTTTCTGGTTATCAAAAAAAAATTTTCTACATAAAAAGCCTTTTCTCTCCGTAAGGATATAAACTGTATAAGATTATGCCACAAAATAATAAGTCAAATAAATTCTGATAAATTCAAACGATTTGTGTGTTGCGTAGCGAAAACATTGCAATTCAGTTGAAGAACTTAAAAGCAACTATTAAACATGGAGCGGGGTTAATGGTGGTTTGGCGTGAAATGGCCACTGCAAGTACCTTAATTCTTCTGTATGGGAAATTAATGAGTAACCAATTTTTTATCTAAATATTTTATAAATTTAGACATATAATACGATTTTCCATTCTTTCGCAAAAATGATTAGAATTACTTATCTCAATACTGTGGAAGATTGATTACTATTCAATGGTGTAAATATAATATCTCATCGCCAATAATAGAGACTCAAACTCCTTAAAGTGTTATGCGGTATTTTGGAAGAAAAAAGGCACATAATAACTAATAAGCAAATATCCCAAGCTACCATTGTTACAGAATTCTCGAATATTAGGTCACAAATCAAACAAATGTTGACCTTTTCTTTGAAGAAAACCTTTTTTTAAAATATTGTTTAAATTGTTTCTGCCTACTTGGTGTTCGGAGACTTATTTGAGCCAGTGTATATATAGGAGTCCTTGTTACCGTTGAAACTATTTCCATATTTAGGCAAATTTTGACAAATTTAATCATCGTTTTTGGTTTTGAACCCTTACTAACAGAGGTTGAGAGGTTGTGGATGCGCGAACACGTACTTGTCTTGTAAGTGCTTTGTATTTGCCCACTTTCCTAATTCAATTTACATGTAGATTGTACAATATAAGAAAAAATTAATTGTTTGGTGTACGAATTATCAGATTAAGAGCAGTGCCTACCCATTTATAAAACTAAGGGCCATTATTACAACTTGCCGTTAACTAAAGGGACGATTTTGATGAGCAGATAAATCGTTTTTCATTATTATAAGTGAACAATAAGGTAGAAGTGAGCGTTAAGCTAAAGGGAGGATCATCCTACCCGTAACTTTTAAAGTTAAGTTTATGTTTGTAGTTACCACATTATATATTATTTAAATATGGCAACTTCAAATATAAACAAAATGAGCAAATACCACAAAAGAAGAAGCCCGTCGTTGCCACTGCGTTTAAAATTTTTTTTATAATTAAGCAGTGTTATCGACATTGTTCCTGCACTGCCATATTTTTGAAAAAGTTAACTTTATTTTATCTGTAGGTTGTAATAACGAAAAGGATTTAAAGGTGACTTTAAAGTTGACTTTAGCTAAAGTTACCTTTAACTAAACCCAACTTTAACGGCAAGTTGTAATAATGGCCCTGAGAGTTGTATTTATATTAAAATATTTTTATGTTCTCGATAATGAAAAAAAGCATGAAATTTAATCTAAAATTATGTACTTTTTTCCAATCACCTTTCAACCGTAAATCTTTCATTTTTATATATAAGCTGATTTACATTCGATTCATCTAAATTGGATTGTTGTAATTTCCGATGGAAAAAGTTAATAAAGTATATAAATACTGTGTTTCAATTACTGTGCTTCAATTTTGTATAACGAATTTATTTTTTAAAGCATTTCAAGTATTTTTTCTTCATTCTGGTGTAAATTCATTTGTCTCTCAAATTACTTTGTTCTTGTTTGTTATAACCTCCAAAGTCATAAATAAACTGGAACTGAAAGTTCTACTTATAAAATAATATAAAAAGGAAATTAAAAACAGAGCTAAACTGAATGAAATACTTGAAAAACAAATTAAAAAGGAAAAAAAGAAAAAATGTTAACACTTTCAGGCTTAGGACGGAAATAGTTGAGAAAAAATTCTGTATATTTTACTGCGAGTTAATTTGAGATTCAGAATCTGAAGCAAGATGATGTCCTATATATTGAACAAAGTGTTTATCATAAATAAAAGTATAATTTAACAATTTAAAATGTAATTATAGGTGTATTGTGTGATAATCTATATAAAGGAATTAGTTCCATGGTTTATATAGGGATAACTTAACATTTGTTGCTAATAATAAAATCGTCCATTTTACTCAACTTGCGCTTGTCATTTTAAAAAATATTTCGTCTTTTCGAAAACGGATTAATTTAACAAAAAAAAAAAAAAAAACTCCATGAGAAATTAGAGATCTAAACGACACATTTACACTATAAATAACATATAAGTAACATACATAATTGGTAATTCAGTCAGGATATCGACCTAGATTCTCGCATCACTTATGTTGTGTGTGTTAATTTTATACATGAGTGGCGGGACCTACAGTTTAAAGTCGACTGCGAGCGACAGATTTTTGAGAAACTATATTATACTAAACGCTCTTTTAATAACAGTATTAACTACATAAATCTGTTTACTACCGTCAATATTACATTACTTCGAAAATAAAAATTTTAACGTTCAATATATTGGACAAACGTCTGAAAGGATTAAAGCCGCGACTATCATTATTTTTTTGTGGAAATATTTTTCAAGTACATTAATACTGTCGGAATGGTTAAAATGTTTCAAAGTCGTTCAGTCCTTAGAGAAAGGGGAAACTTTTTGAAAATGGGTTTCGAACTTAAGAAATAATTAAAAAAAAAAATAAAGAAAAATCTAAAAATAATGCATTAAGACGCCATTAATAACGAATATTAAAAGAAGGTCAGACACCACCTCCTCTTGACTCAAGCAATCGTATATCAATCAATCAGCTAAGTTCCTCGCTACTACATGCAATAAATATATGTTTACAGGGACCGCTATTTCTGCATGTCAGATGGAAATTTCATTTGTTAAACTTCAGTATCCGTTACAATGGTAACAGACTGCTGCAACATGGGAATAATCTTAATTAAGATATTTCTGTGTGATACGAACAATTAGGCATACTGCCTGTATCCGCAGTCTTTACTTCAGAAGTCATATCTTCATGCTTTCTTTTGATATTCCGGATCTAGCTTGGTATACTGGATTTGTACATACATATACATAACTGATCATTACAACCCTTCAGTCAGGATTACGACCTAGTTTCTCAAATATTGGGTTTGTAGACTACCTACATATAATTTATTTGTTTCAGCAATGTTTATAATCCTTTTTATATGACTTCTCTCTTTTCTAGCTTGATTAATATCATCGGAAATCTATATTTTTCGGAACTCAAAATGTTGCTTACGACACAATTCCGTAAGCTTTCTAATACGTACAAAAATGTTGATTTAAATAACAAAAAATTTGCATTTTTTTATAATTTTGCCAGACACTGTATATGCAATTTATATTCTATTCATAAATAATTTTCGTTATTTGCATTACTTGTACACATTTTGCTTTTCGTCTCAAAGGTTGTAGTCATTATAGAAGTATGCATTGAATAAATGAGTTAATATTTGGCGAAAGTACTGATAAATTTTAGGCTATAGTACCACCTATTTCGTATTACATTTTAATATTCTCTCTGATATTCTAAGGTAATAAAAATTCATTGAATCTATGTGCCTTAGTTAAAACAAAAATGACATTAATCAGCCCATGTAAATGCTATAATGTTTTAAAAACATTTCACGTGAAACACACTCCTAGTATTTAAATTTTTATTTAATAAGTCTAAAATGCCATCTACCTGTTCTCATAGGAGAATGTGTATATTCAAACGTAAATTGCACCAGTTTTGTATGCTCTTATAAAAGACAAGGTTAAAATGTTCTGACGCATTCACACGTTGTCATGCTTGAGGCGAAAAATTTTGTGAAACAAAAGTACATTCAAAATGGAGAAAACAATACAAGACAACAATGCTACTCTTATACAATAATGTTGGAAGCACATTAAACTTAAATAAACGTATCGTAGTTAAATAAACAAAATTATTTAGATACCCTAAAAAACCGTAAACAAGTATTTGTGGATCTCAAACAACAATACGAAAACGATGTAAAAAATAATAACAAAGGCTGTGTGCTAAAGTCTAATGAATTTATTCAGGTTAACTATTCACATATAAATGTGTTAAATATTCCTGCAATTTCTATTTTCTGATTTTGTTGTTATTTCATTTGGATATCACCACACTGGACATACACACAGAAAGTTGGAAGAATTTTTGTATGATAAATTAAACAAAATTAATGTCTTTATTATGTGTGAAATTTCTTGAAAAACAAAATTATTCTCTACCGACGTATCATAAAGCAAGCGTTTATATAGACCGTATGCAGAAAAAACTCGTAAAAGAAATATTACATCATAAAGACATAAAATCTGTGTAAATTTATGTGATGGGATGTGAGCATCTATTTCAATGGTAATAAAGTTTTATTAGAGGAATAAATATTTTACGGTTTTCCAACGAAATTTAAAAATTTACGCAGCCTATCTATTAAATTAAATGTTCGCATGCATAAAATAAAAATATGATGGAAAAATTTTTGCTCAGATATCAGTGAAAAACATTTTCTTAATAAGGGGTGATGCATTTATTGAAAATGGAAAAAATACAAAAAAACCGAATTTGTTATAACATACATACATAACTGGTCGTTTCAACGCTTCAGTCAGGATTACGTCCTAGTTTTTTCACCACTTATGTTGTGTGCGTTAATTTTATACATGAGTGGCGGGACCTACAGTTTATAGTCGACTCCGAACGACAGATTTTTGAGAAACTCTTTATGGCAATTTTACTTACTCGCAGAGTTTGTGCCAGAAATCTGCTAAGAGGCAGTCGAAGAAGAAATATTTTTTCTTTTTGATGTCTGACCTGGGAATTTGCTATAAATGAAGGATTATTGTTTGCCACTTTCGTTCACAATTTCATCGTTATAAGGGCGTGTTTAACCTCCAAACTCTTAACAAACTCTTTTCAGCATATCGGTGAGATACCGCACCAATAGCATCTGGTCTGAAATTATAGTTTACTTGTTCCTGTACATGACAAAATTAACATATTAGTAAAGATATACCAGTGGCGTCCAATCCTACAAAAAAGGAGACCAATTTGATAGATCCATAGATTCATGCCATCTTACAAGTAGCATATAAGAACGTCTTGTTCCAATCAATAATATTTTTATAATAATTCCACACAAAAAATTCAATAATTATTATTATGTGCTCCATTGACTGTAACATTACAATTTTCATCGTTCTCGAAAAAGTGCAATCGAATAATGTTACCGGCCTACAAACCTCAGAAAACACTGCGTCTTTTACGGCACATTAGCACCCTTTAACTCTCTCTGGGATTTACTTAACGCCAAATTCGGAAATTTTATGTAATTTAAAAATCAGCTTCGTCGTTGAAGATCATTTTTCGATTATTTGATTTTCCGAAAGCCCAATCACGAAAACAACGACGTTATTGTTCGGCACCTTGCTGCTAATCTTGTAGTAGATGTTTATTGTATGGTTTCGAATAATTCAAACCCTATTGTTGATAACGACCAGAAATTAAAACACCGCCTCCTTCTTCAATAATGTGAAACTGATGAGAGATCTGGTCACAATAGCTTAAATAGTTAATAATAAAATATAATAATAGTTAAATAGTAATAAATATGCACATAATTTACGAAACATACTTCTCGCTCAATGCGAAATTATTTTAAAGCAACCTAATTAATGGTGCTAGGAACTTTCATTTGCTGTTTGAAATGATTTGGAGGATGATTTTTTTTTGGGAACAAACGCTATGTACATACATACATAATTGGCCATTACAACTCTTCATTCAGGATTACGGCCTAGCTTCTCACAGCACACATGTTGTGTGTGTTAATTTTATACATGAATGGCGGGACCAAAAGTTTAAAGTCGATTCCTAACGACAGATTTTTGAGAAACTTTTCATAGCAATTTTATTTGCTCTCAAATTTTTTGCCAGAAATCTGCTCAGAGGAAGTCGCCGAAGAAATATTTTTTTTTGTTTTGATGTCTGGCCTGGGGTTTGAACCGTCGCCTTGCGTTTAATAAGCCACTAGACTACGTCTTCATAAACACTGTGTACGCATTTCATAATAAAGTTATTGCAATCCCTTGAGTGGATTATTTAACGTATGTAGACATTGCAATATGTGCTCATGGTTGGAGAAAAAATCTTTTCAGCCTTGGCAAAATGTTTACATTGGGAGATTTTTATGGAGGTAAGTTACAAATATTGTCAAGCGAAACGTTAGAAAGATTTGATTGAAAAAAGCAAACACTTTTGATCTTTAAAATATATCGTAACCAACAACTTTAAGCAAATGTACACCACAAATTTTTTAAAAATTCTTATGGTTTCAAAAAACATTTGAATTGTATTTTGACTCTGAATGTTTTTACTATTAAACCTATTTTTCAAAATGTTCAAGCTTAAATACTACTTATGATTGCAATGATATTAGAAATCGTTCAATCGATGAGAAATTATCTTCGGACTATGAACAAATTCTTGAAGAGGACCAAATTTCTGACAACTCGTTAGAAGAAGGATACTAAAAATAGATGTTAGAAAAAATGTGTTCTAAAGTGCGTAAAAGCTATGACTACGCGAAAAGTACAAGCCTAAAATTCTTTGCATTTATTTAAAATCTTTACAACTTACCATGAAGAAAAGGTTTGAAGTTAAAGCTTAATTTATTAGTAGAATTTGTCGCTTTAAGATTCGAAGTCTGAATATATCAAATTTTTATTGGTATTTTTCCGCAATTTATATGCCCACGCCATACACCTTAAAATATTTGTATTGTATTGCGACTGAACGTGCCTGAGCTAGTTAGAATGATAACTACTTTGCAAAGCGCAACACATCGCATATTGATCGACAAGTTGGAGATAAGAATGCTGTTCGCTAGATAAGCAGCGTTAGTGATGGATTTAAAATTTAAAGTTGAAATAAAAATAAATATATTTTTGTAAACGAAAATGTTGATCAATCAAGATAATATGGTTGTCCTGTTGCTGATAATGTTGTTTCACACATCCACTATTGCGATCAATTAAGTTAACGTCTTCATTACGTACTTCATTCGACAGATTTCGAATTCTAGTATGACTTTTTATTTCCAAGCTAGGAATAATCCATCGGTGGTAAAAAATATAGAGTTTGTAATTGGTAGCACTTTAAACTTCTAGACAGTCCTTATCTTAAGAATATAGCAAAGTACCGAAACTGCAGAACATCGTTAATCCCTTTGAGAAATAACGCAGAATTTTTCCAAATTTGCTTAAAATTTTTTGTTATCTTATCACTTGCATCGTGCGTAAATTCTATTCAAATCATTATTCAATTTACTTACTATTGCCCTCCTTTTCTTTATAGCTGTTATTGAAAAAATTTTCCAAAATATCGTGATGATTGTTAAAAAATCGTGTTGTAATGCTTCCAATTTTTTTCATGTCGTTGTTGTCCTCATAAATCGAAGTAGCAAGCCAGTAATACAATTGGTATCATGACCATATTTTTTTTTTGTTCACTAATGTATACATTTACGGTTCTCTATAAAAAAATATGCGCAATTGTTTTACAATAGCGGTCGATTTTATAATAGTATGAACAAAATAGCCAAAAAATTAATTCAATACTTATCTATTAAATGGAGCACAATCAAAAGTGAAATGAAATGTGAAAACGGAGGAAAAATTATAAAAGAATTGTTATTCAACCATACATGCAACATAATATATCCGTATATTTGTAAAAGAAAATAAAGTAAATATGAACATACTTACAGTTATGAACAAAACTCTACATCCTATACTCTAAAATATTTCTTCTAAAATTCGAAACTTAATAATTTTATAAAATGCGAATGCGGCTGATCTTCAAATTCGTTTTTATTAATAAAAAACATTAAAAAATATCACGATGTAGAAAAGTAAGCATATTAAAAAAAACCAAAAAAGAAAAATCCAGTGACAAAAATTGCACATACAGATTACGGAACCTACAAATGGCTCTTTGCTTGATCTTCTGCTACGATAACTGTTTTCCTTTAATGATCTTAGATATTACTGATCTTTCTGCAATGACTTGAACTAACTTTGGGGTTTCTGTTCCAGGCTTCTCCAGCACTTCTTGAAGAATAAATCTGTTGTTTCTACTAAAAACGTTCCTTTGACCTCCATTGTAAGGACTGTTTTAGACTGCACCATTGTTTTATAAATTGCTCATATTAGTTTAGACCAGCGTTGTGCGTTGAGCGTTGTGATGAAAATGTTTTCATTAAATTTGTTTTCTATGCGACAAGTTATCAAAGAAACACTAACGGTAGAAGTAACAGGGACACCGGACTCCGGTATTTTCTTTTCAAATTTTGGTACTGTCGTAGAAAACAATTTATTAATTCTAGAAATAAAAAGTTTTTAAAAAAATTACTGGCAATGCTAGTTTGGACTGTCGACCAATTTTAATTTTCAATTTTTGCTATTTGAATACAAGCTTTTGATTCATTTTAAATACTCCTTCTTATTCATTATTTCCTCAATAAATTCTAAACAGACCACACCTGGCGCCGACATACATCTCAACTGTGTTGTACCACGAAATGCTTAACCATTTCACGCAAGTTCTTTCGATTGCGATCATTGTTTTTCTTCCTCCATACTAAAACATGTCAAATGAGCTATGGAATAATATGTTTTCTTCATACGAGTCAAAGTATATAATGTTTACTCGTACGTATGTATGTACCTAATATGTAGGAAAAAGAAATGGAAAGCAAGTTGGAGGTAAAACAATGCTTTTGGGATATGTGTAGGTACCAGATGTGGGCAGTTTGGAATTTATAACAATTAACCGAAGCATACTGCTGCTAATGTGAAGATGTAATTTGCCTAGCAAATTCCCCACAGCATTAATACTATTCCACTAGGTAGCGATATGATTTCAAGATAGTATTCAGGACATCATTTAGAAGAACGTTTATGTAGTCGCTACACCTCAAATCAAAGTTTACTGAAAAAATTTATCATGAGTGCATGGCGACAAATATCAACAGAAAGGTAAACAAAACTGGTATATACAATGTCACCAAAATAGTTTAAGTGGAGTGCTTGACCTTAAAGAATATCTTACTAAATATTGGTTATAACATTTGAATATATTGGGCCTTTGAATTTGAAATTTACTTTGACTTCCACTTGGGGCTAACTAAATTTTTGCGGGACTAAAAGTTTCCTTTATTTTTCTTTCGGTTTGTGGTAAGTTAAAAAAAGTGTTTTTGTTTTATAATAAAACGGAAATAAATTAATAAAATAAATATAAAATATCAATTACATATTATTGTTTAAAATTCATGAATTTTACTAAAATATATTGGGGTATCTAGACTTTTGCCGTCCACCGTATGTGCATTTTATGTTGTGCATACCTTTACCAGGTACTGATACCTAGAGGTCAATAATGGCAATATAATTATCTTCTTCATGATATTTAGCTTCATTATATATGAATAGTCAGCATCGTTTTCATTTGAAATCCAAACAAAAATTTTGTCCTCACAAAATTAATTCTTACTGAGAGTTTTCTGCAGCACGATTGACCCATTTCGAAAAATTGATCTGATAAATCAAGGTAGTGTGTTGGCTTATTAGACGTGAGGCGGCGGTTCAAGCCCCAGATCAGTCATCTCCAACAAAACGAAACATGAACAAATATTTCTTCGGCGATTTCCCCTCAGCAGATTTCCGCCAAAAACTCTGTGAGTAAATAATATTGCAATGAAAGAGTTTCTCACAAGTCTGTCTTTCGGAGTCGACTTTAAACTGTAGGTCCCGACACTCTTGCGTAAAATTAACCCACATAACATAAGTGGTGTAAGCAGTTAGGTCGCAATGCTGACTAAAGACTTGTAATGATCAATTGTGTATGTATCTAAAGCAAGACATGAATATTTTATATATACCATGAAATATTGGTTTATGTTCAGATCTCAAGACGTTACTTAAATATAACAACCCACCTTAATTGACAACACCAAGCTATTTACTTTATAACACTATCCTTTCGCTAAAAATATCAAATGGCAGCAAATTTGAAGGTAAAAACATCAATGTATTGTACCAGCCTGTACTATCTTTTGAACCAAAACTATTTTCTATATGTATGTTTTGTAGCATCAACTTTTCTTCTTTGAAAGTTTTTAGTGAATGAGTTACAAACCTATTTCGATTATCAAATTGTTGTTTTACTCTGGTTAGTTAAATAAAATAGATATCATTACATTAACAATTATTTTTGTTTAATTGTTCCTTTCAAGCAGAAATTATTGTATAACATGGAGCAAAATTGCTTTTTCAACTGCAGTTTAATATTTGCCACTTTGCATGTTTCTACTATTCGAAAATTAAAGTAAAAAAAATTTCAACTCTTTGTGCTTTTTTAAAGAAATATTTTTCCATTTAAATTTTAATTCACAAATGTGAAAACCTTTGGCAATCTGACCACAAAGTAATTTGTTTTTTTTTGTCAAAAATTTTAAAATAAAAAACTAAACTTATATGTGCACCTTTAGTTTGGTCAACTCCTACTCACATCCGACGAAGGAAATACAGAATACAATTTTTTATAAAATTTCTTTATTTTTCCAAAGAATTTTAGCTTATACATACACATATGTACATACATATAACTTAACACAAGTATGACATCAGGAAAATATAAAACAACAAAAAAAGCATATACAAACACTCTAATATATCTTCTAACAAAAATTCTTGATCAAAAGATTTTTTTAGTTCAAATTCGTGTTTGTTAATTGGTCAATTAGAAAATCGAGTATAATTATGAAAAAATATGCATAAAATGTAAAATAAACGAATAGCATATAAAAATTTACAATTTGAAATATAAATTTAGATGAACTAAAAGAAATACATTCACAGGATTGAAATGAAATCACACTTTTGAGTCACCTAAGTAATTCTTTCATCATAGTTTGCCATTGGTTTCGATAAAAAGGAACAACAGTAATGCTACTCTTGCTATAGTTGAGCAAACTTATTGTTACGAAAATGGGAAAACAAAATGATAAACAAAAACTATAAAAATAAAAACAATGGACCTGTTTACATGATCAACAAATAAACAAAAATATGACAGCAACACCAGAAAAAACGGGATAAACAAGTAAACAAAAAGCAAAAACAAACATTACCAGAATTATTGTAAACAAAATATACAAACAACAATGAAACAACAATGTTTACATTTACAGAGATTTCGAGAAGGCGAAGTCATTCCCTTTCAAGAGCATATATCAGACTGTTTACCCTGCATTATAAAAGGCGCATAAGTAGGCAACGGGTTAGTAAAAATTCACTCAATCTTGTGTGAAAACACGTTGCGTGTGAAGAGAATAATCGTGGTTTGAAGTTCTCCGTTGTACAATTCTAACGAACAATTGCTGGTGTTTACTCAGAGTGTAAAGAAGAATTACATCAAGTTGTGAACAGTGGCACACAGAATTGTATCAACAATAAATAATTTAATTAAAACTGGACATAAATTTATTTTTAATCTTATTTGCAATCTATATTTTAAAAGGGTAAAAACGTAAAATTATAAAGGTCAAAAACGAATTGAATTACTTGGCCAATTTTGGTAAAATACTGCTAATTTTTTAATTTTACCTGTAGAAATTGTTAATATTATGTCCAGAGGAGATTATGGTTTCATATGATCTATTGTACTCCCCTCAAAGTTTATAGGGTATCCACATAATATCTCCTACAAACTTATTACTCTGAGAAATACTCGGTGGAAACAATTATAATTCCCTACTTAGCATTAATATACGCACAAGTGTTTATTTCTGGCACGCTTTAGTACCTCCAGGTACCAAGAACACTCAGTGCCAATTTGGACTCGTTGGTAGTTATAAGCATTAGGAATTCTTCTTCTTTCAGAATTTTAGATAATTTTTTTACTTAGAATCTTTAAATACTCTCGAGTATTCATATTTTCCTCAATGAGTTGAAAGCCGTACACATCTGGTGCCGACACACATGACCAAAATAGTGTACCCTGCATAACTATTTCACGCAAATTTTTTACATTGAGCTCTTTATTTTTCTAACTCCATAAGCATATCAAATGAGTTGTGGAATAATATCTTTTCTTCAGACTAGTCAAAATATATAATTTTTATGGAAACCAATCATAGCACTGTTAATGTGAAGATGTTATTTGATGTCGCCGTGGTCCGGTAGGTAGTGTGTTGGCTTATTAGACGAAAAGCCGGGTGCGAGCCCCAGGCCAGACATCAAAACAAATATTTTTCGGCGACTTCCTCTCAGCAGACTTCTGGCAAAAACTCTGAAAATAAATAAAAATTGCCATGAAAAGTTTCTCAAAAATCTATCGTTCGGAGTCGACCTTAAACTGTAGGTCCCGCCACTCATGTATAAAATTAACACACACAACATAAGTGGTGTGAGAAACAAGGTAGTAATCCTGACTGAAGGGTTGTAATGACCAATTATGTATGTATGTATGTGATTTGACTACCAAGGTCTCCAGAGTCTTAACACTCTTGAACGAAGTTCCGATATGACTCCAAGGCAGTATTTCGGAGATCATTTGGGAGAACGGTTACGTAGTCGCTAAACCTCAAAGAAAAGTCAACTAAAAACTTTCTAATGAGTGCATGGCGGCAAATATCAACAGAAAACATTAAAAATACTGGTACATTCAATGTCAAATGTTTAATGGAGTGCTTGACCTTAAGGGATATTTTACAAATATATTCCGTATAACATTTTAATATATTGTTACGTTTTTACCTTTTTAAAAACGTTCAAATATGAGTTCGTTAATTGCAACAAAGTAAAAACAAATATGTCTTTAGTTTTTCTTAAACTCTCTTTATTATTTACACTACTTTTGTACCACCGTATAGAACTTAACGATACAACAATAATAATCTGTTTATTCACTGTACTAGTTCACACAAGTATTCGCTAGATCTTTACAACCACGACTTATTTTGTTCACACGCAACTTCACACAAGGCTGACTAAATTAACTCTGACTGCTGCTTGCTTTGTCCAGCCCTTTTATAGTCCGCACGCACGTATGATCAGTATGATGAACGTTCTCGATGTGGAAGGTTCTCGCTCACGCCTTCTCGAGACTTCTGGTAGTACATTGTTGTTTGTGTACTTTGCTGGTTTACTTTATGTTGTTGTTGCTACCTGGTTCGTTGTACACATGTGTGTGTGCAGCTTTAGATAATCAACACGTTCGTTGTATTCTTAGTGTTAGTGCGTATTTGTGTCGTGTGTATTGTGTTGGTGTAGCTGATAGCTTTTGTTTATCGTTTTTATTGTTAAACGATATTAGGTCGTTTCGCTTTGCGTAACACTGCCGCCCACTTAAGCCTGTTCGTCCCGAATAGGCTCATTATCTCCTTTCCCATATTTTGACAGTCGCTCTATGTGTACGACCTTCATTTTTGCTCGGGGGCTGCTAGCTTTTTGTATCCTGTACACGACATCGTTTAACCGTTTAATTATTTTATACGGTCCCTCCCAGCTGGTTTGTAGCTTGGGAGATAATCCCTTCTTCCGCTTTGGGTTGTATAGCAGAACCATTTGTCCCTCATGGAAGCCATCTGTGTTTGCTGCTCTATCATATCTGGCTTTCATTCTATCACTGACCATTTTTATACGGGTGCGTACAAACTCATGAAGTTCATTCAGGCTTTCTTCTTTTCCAGTGTATGTTTCGTTTCTCTCTGTGGCGGGCTTAACACCAAATTCTAAGTCACCGGGCAGTTTTATCTCAGTCCCAAAGATAACCTTGGCGGGTGATCTAGATGTTGAATCATGGACCGCCGATCGGTACGCCAGTAAAAACCTCGGAATGTGTTCGTCCCAGTCTTTCTGTTGCTCGCTCACTACTTTTCGCAAGTATTCCTCCAGGGTTCGGTTAAATCGCTCTACCATTCCGTCTGACTGTGGCTGAAGAGGCGTCGTTCGAGTCTTCTTAATGCCATATACTTCGCACATTTCCTTGAATACAGCTGACTCAAAATTTCTGCCTTGATCGGAATGTAGTTCTATTGGAACCCCGTAGCGGCATACCCAGTTGTTCACAAAAACGTTAACTATTGTGTTCGCCTCTTGATTGGGTATGGCATATACTTCCGGCCACTTGCTGAAATAGTCCATCACAACAAGAACATATCGGTTTCCGGTACTGCTGACTGGAAAAGGGCCTGCAACGTCCATGGCTATCCGCTCGAAAGGTGCGCCTGAGTTGTACTGCTGCATCTGACCTCGACTTCTTCTTGTTGGACCTTTAGCTTCAATACACTGGGTGCAGTTTGCTATCCAATCCGCCACTGCTTGTTGACATCCAACCCAATAAAAACGTTGTTTTAGCCTTTCCAGTGTCTTTGTCACTCCAAGATGTCCTCCACTGGCTCCATTATGGAACTCCTTTAACACTTCTTTCATTTTGGAGGAAGGCACTACCAATAGGTTGGATGAGGTCTTGCCATCAGCACTTTCCCAAAGTCGATATAGGCACCCATTTATGATCTTTAAGCTGTCCCATAGTGCCCAATATGCTTTTGTAAGAGGACCTTCTGCGGATATCTCATTTCTTGTAGGTCGTTTGTCCTCCTCCTTCGCTGCTATTACCTTTGCCAATATTGGGTCACTCCTTTGTGCTTGGGACCAGTCTTCGTTGGCTTCAATCCTCGTTAGCCGGATGTCGACGATGGATTCCTTTTTCTCAGCTTTCACGCAATGTTTACACTCCAAATTACAAGGTCGGCGTGAAAGAGCGTCAGCATTTCCATGTTTTATGCCCCTACGGTGTTCGATGCTGAAGTCGTAGGTCTGGAGGCGTTCAATCCAACGTGCTAACTGTCCTTCAGGGTTCTTGAATTGTATCAGCCATCTCAGTGCAGAGTGATCAGTCCTTAGCAGAAAATTTTGGCCATACAGGTACTTGTGGTAATGTTTGATGCACTCCAGCACTGCCAGTAGCTCTCGTCGGGTTACACAATAATTCCGTTCAGGCTTTGATAATGTCCGACTATAATAGCCTACGACTTTCTCTGTTCCATTAACCACTTGCGAAAGTACACCACCAATACCATATCCGCTAGCATCACTGTCCAAAATGAATTTTTCTCCTGGGACTGGATACGCCAAAACTGGTGCAGCACACAATAGGTCTTTTAGTGTCTGGAACGCCTTCTCCTGTGGCTCACCCCATTGATAGATTTTTGACTTCTTTGTGAGCTCATGTAAGCTTGCAGCCACGCTGGCAAAGTTAGGCACAAAGCGTCTGTAGTATGTGCATAGTCCCAAAAAGCTGCGTAGTTCATGAAGATTCTGGGGACGAGGCCAGTCCTTTACTGCTCGTATTTTATCTTCATCGGTGGATATTCCATCTGCTGTGACAAGATGCCCCAAATATTTCACCTGCTTTTGGAAAAATGCACATTTCTTTACGCTTAGTTTTAGTCCAGCCGTTGATATCCGTTGCAAAACTTCTCCCAGGTTCTTGAGGTGTTCGTCGAAAGTTCTGCCCATCACTATTATGTCGTCGAGATACACCAGGCAAGTCTTCCAATGCAGTCCCTTTAGCACACGTTCCATAAGCCGCTCGAATGTGGCCGGAGCATTACAGAGTCCAAATGGCATAACCTTAAACTGCCATAAGCCGCCGTTCGCACTGAATGCGGTTTTCTCTTTGTCCTTGTCTGCAATCTCCACCTGCCAATACCCGCTTTGTAGATCCAATGTGGAGAACCATTTTGTTCCGGCTAGCGTGTCGAGTGTGTCGTCAATTCTTGGTAGCGGGTAACTATCCTTTTTAGTGACATCATTCAGCTTCCTGTAGTCTACGCAGAATCTTGTACTGCCATCTTTCTTCTTTACTAAAACTACAGGTGAGTTCCACGGACCCGATGATGGTTCGATTACACCGCTCCTCCTCATTTCGTCGACTAACTCCTTAACCTCATTACGCTTCGCCAGCGGTATGCTTCTGGGTGCCTGCTTTATCGGTCTCGCTTCGCCAGTATCAATTTCATGTTTAACCATGGCTGTTCTTCCTTGACTTTTGTTGTTTGTGGCGAAAGCGAAAGCATACCTCTTTAGCAGCTTTTTGGCTTTGTTTTTCTCTGCAGCTGCTAAACCTGCTATCCATTTCTCCACATTTTCATCAAATCCCTTTTGATCCTTGGCTGACATATCGGCAGGTTGCGGCGTTTGCTCGCTGTTTATTATCGCCTCTACTGGAGCACATTGTCCCACCTCTGAGTTTTTACAGACGACTCTTTCATGGCCTGATAGATTTAGCACTCTCACCGGGACTATTCTTTGTTCTGTGGATTTGACGAGGGCCTTTGCTGATATTAAATCCGTCTGTATTTCTGCTGGTTCAACAACCCACAAGCGGTTTTCCACACAATCTCCCTCCATACGCGCCCATATCAGTGATTCACTCTGAGGTGGCAATTTGAGTTGTTCGACCGCAACTATCCTTCTGGCGTCCACTCGGTGCTTGTACCCCACGTCTAGAGGTATCTCTACATTTCGCCAACTCATAATCTGTTGCCCCATATTCAAATTGATGCCATGAGCTATCATAAAATCGGCACCAATTATAACCTCGTCCACGATATCGGCAACAATAAAGATGTGACTTACACTAATGTTGGCTATAGTCACATTCGCCTCTGTTTTCCCATGGACGGTGGCAGACTCTCCCGTAGCTGTTCGTAGTCTTACATTGCTAAGTGCCTCACACTTTCCTTTCACTACATCTGGTCTGATAATAGACTGCGTCGCCCCGGTGTCTATAGTGAAGGTATGTGGTCTGCCATTAATGTATCCGCACGCCGTAAGATTGTTGTTGTTTTGTTGTATCACTGATATTGAGATTGTGGGGCCCTCACTTGTGGGAGCCAGCACTTGCCCCTCAGTGCTAGCTCGTTTTAGTTTAACGGGGACTCTTGTGAAGATGGTTGGTAGTTCGCCCGTTTCTTATTCCTTGATGGTGAGGCGGATCTTGATCTCTTGCGTGGCGCTTTGCAGTTTCTTTGGAAATGACCACTCTTTCCACAATTGAAGCATTTAAGTTTAGCCTTTTGTCCGTTTTCTTCCAAAGCTTGCTTCACCATCTCCTTAACCTTGGTTAAAAGGCATTCATCTTCCTCCACTACTTCCATTCTTCGCACTCTGCTCATTTGTGGTCTTGAAATTGCGCGAGCGGTCTCTTGGGCTAGTGCGAAGGCCACGGTCTCGGCAAAGGTTGTCTTCTGCGTAGAGCATACCGCAAGTTTGATGTCAGGGTCACGTATACCATTGACAAACGCCTCGGTCTTAATGTTGTCTATCAGCGGGTGGTTTTCTCCGGGGTATGTTAGCTGCACTAATCTCTCAACCTCCATTGCAAAGGCTTGTAATGACTCATTTGCCTTTTGCGCCCGGCATCTCAACTCCATGCGGTATAGTTCCCGTTTGTGCTCATCGCCAAATTTACGCTGCAATGCCACCATTAATTCGTTGTAGTTGTTTCTGCTGCTGGCTGGCATGGTCTCTAGAATCTCAGCTGCGACACCTTTTAACGCCAGAATTAGTTCTAGAGCCTTCTCTCCATCGTCCCATCCGTTTCTGCTGGCTACCGTCTCAAATTGGAATTTGAATACGGACAGGGGTGAGCTACCATCAAAGCAAGGTGTTCTTATCCTGCCGGTACTTTCCGAAACGACTCGCACTGGTTCCGGTCGCTGGCTTTGGAGGTTGTTGATCTTTTCCTCCATCATAACGATTTTTCCGCCGACGGTCCTCTCCAAATTGTTCACTTTAGTGTCAACGGTCTTTTCCAGATTGTCCACCTTCGTGTCAACGGCCTTTTCTAAATGTGACACCCTTTCCTCGACACCAGTGATCCTTTTGCTGACCGACTCATGGATTTCCTGCAGCTTTCCAGATGTTGCTTCCAGCTCCTTTTCAATTTTTGACAAAATTGCTGCTTGCAGTCGTTGGTTTTCGGCTCTAGAAGCTTCAAATAGCTTCTGGTTCTCAGCTCTAGAAGCTTCTCGTACTTCCGCAAACAGCCTTTCGTTCGCCTCTTGCATTTTGCGATTTTCGGTTCTAGAAGCTTCTTGTACTTCAGCAAATAGCTTTTGATTCTCAGCTCTAGAAGCTTCTTGTACTTCCGCAAACAGCCTTTCGTTCGCCTCTTGCATTTTGCGATTTTCGGTTCTAGAAGCTTCTTGTACTTCAGCAAATAGCTTTTGATTCTCAGCTCTAGAAGCTTCTTGTACTTCCGCCAATAGCTTTTGGTTTGCTGCTTGCATTTTCTCCATCATAGCTGCTAGGAACAAATTTATGTCAGCAACGCTAGGAGTTGCAGGGGCCTGTAATTCTCGTTCCTCTTCTTCCTCGAACTCGTGAGAATCGATGTTAATGCCCTGAAGCTGCAGATGTTCCCTTAACCGCCTTTGGAGTTCATTCTTCGTTCCCGTCGTCGGCAGCTCTAGTTTACCCAACTCTCGTTTCAGTCGTTCCACTCTTAGTTCGGTGAGCTTCATTTTAATTTTTTTTTTATTTTTTTTTATTTATTTATTTTTACTTTTGGATTTTGCAATCCCACTTCTGACACCAATTGTTACGTTTTTACCTTTTTAAAAACGTTCAAATATGAGTTCGTTAATTGCAACAAAGTAAAAACAAATATGTCTTTAGTTTTTCTTAAACTCTCTTTATTATTTACACTACTTTTGTACCACCGTATAGAACTTAACGATACAACAATAATAATCTGTTTATTCACTGTACTAGTTCACACAAGTATTCGCTAGATCTTTACAACCACGACTTATGTTGTTCACACGCAACTTCACACAAGGCTGACTAAATTAACTCTGACTGCTGCTTGCTTTGTCCAGCCATTTTATAGTCCGCACGCACGTATGATCAGTATGATGAACGTTCTCGATGTGGAAGGTTCTCGCTCACGCCTTCTCGAGACTTCTGGTAGTACATTGTTGTTTGTGTACTTTGCTGGTTTACTTTATGTTGTTGTTGCTACCTGGTTCGTTGTACACATGTGTGTGTGCAGCTTTAGATAATCAACACGTTCGTTGTATTCTTAGTGTTAGTGCGTATTTGTGTCGTGTGTATTGTGTTGGTGTAGCTGATAGCTTTTGTTTATCGTTTTTATTGTTAAACGATATTAGGTCGTTTCGCTTTGCGTAACAATATTTTGATTTTGAATTTTAAATTTACTCTGAGCTCTTTGTGGGGGTATCTACACTTGTGCTGTGCAAAAATTTAGAGTTGCCAGAAACTTCCCTAATTTTTCTTTTGCTTTGTGAAAAACATTAAAATTTGTTTTGTGTTTTCATCAATTTTCCATCATTTTTCTAAATTTTGTGATATTTTCTGTTAGGTTGTTAATATTGAAAAATACTTGAAACTTTTAAAAAGAAAAATAAAACGCAAACAATGTCAACAAAAAAATATGTATGTATTTGTTTTCTTTTTTCTGTGATATTTAAAATGATATTGCTTCCGACGTCGCCTTTCGCCTGACAATAACTCCATAAATAATTTATGAGCTTACATGTGTTCAATGCCTGAAATAAATTCTTTAAGGCCAAACGCTTTCCTGCATTCAAAAACACGAATAATAGCTAAAAAGCCATTCAGCACACAAAACACCTTTGAACTTAAAAGCAATTTTTAATTTATAAATATCAGTGAAAAACATTTTCTTAATAAGGGGTGATGCATTTATTGAAAATGGAAAAAATACAAAAAAACCGAATTTGTTATAACATACATACATAACTGGTCGTTTCAACGCTTCAGTCAGGATTACGTCCTAGTTTTTTCACCACTTATGTTGTGTGCGTTAATTTTATACATGAGTGGCGGGACCTACAGTTTATAGTCGACTCCGAACGACAGATTTTTGAGAAACTCTTCATGGCAATTTTACTTACTCGCAGAGTTTGTGCCAGAAATCTGCTAAGAGGCAGTCGAAGAAGAAATATTTTTTGTTTTTGATGTCTGACCTGGGAATTTGCTATAAATGAAGGATTATTGTTTGCCACTTTCGTTCACAATTTCATCGTTATAAGGGCGTGTTTAACCTCCAAACTCTTAACAAACTCTTTTCAGCATATCGGTGAGATACCGCACCAATAGCATCTGGTCTGAAATTATAGTTTACTTGTTCCTGTACATGACAAAATTAACATATTCCCGTAAAGATATACCAGTGGCGTCCAATCCTACAAAAAAGGAGACCAATTTGATAGATCCATAGATTCATGCCATCTTACAAGTAGCATATAAGAACGTCTTGTTCCAATCAATAATATTTTTATAATAATTCCACACAAAAAATTCAATAATTATTATTATGTGCTCCATTGACTGTAACATTACAATTTTCATCGTTCTCGAAAAAGTGCAATCGAATAATGTTACCGGCCTACAAACCTCAGAAAACACTGCGTCTTTTACGGCACATTAGCACCCTTTAACTCTCTCTGGGATTTACTTAACGCCAAATTCGGAAATTTTATGTAATTTAAAAATCAGCTTCGTCGTTGAAGATCATTTTTCGATTATTTGATTTTCCTAAAGCCCAATCACGAAAACAACGACGTTATTGTTCGGCACCTTGCTGCTAATCTTGTAGTAGATGTTTATTGTATGGTTTCGAATAATTCAAACCCTATTGTTGATAACGACCACAAATTAAAACACCGCCTCCTTCTTCAATAATGTGAAACTGATGAGAGATCTGGTCACAATAGCTTAAATAGTTAATAATAAAATATAATAATAGTTAAATAGTAATAAATATGCACATAATTTACGAAACATACTTCTCGCTCAATGCGAAATTATTTTAAAGCAACCTAATTAATGGTGCTAGGAACTTTCATTTGCTGTTTGAAATGATTTGGAGGATGATTTTTTTTGGGAACAACGCTATGTACATACATACATAATTGGCCATTACAACTCTTCATTCAGGATTACGGCCTAGCTTCTCACAGCACACATGTTGTGTGTGTTAATTTTATACATGAATGGCGGGACCAAAAGTTTAAAGTCGATTCCTAACGACAGATTTTTGAGAAACTTTTCATAGCAATTTTATTTGCTCTCAAATTTTTTGCCAGAAATCTGCTCAGAGGAAGTCGCCGAAGAAATATTTTTTTTTTGTTTTGACGTCTGGCCTGGGGTTTGAACCGTCGCCTTGCGTTTAATAAGCCACCAGACTACGTCTTCATAAACACTGTGTACGCATTTCATAATAAAGTTATTGCAATCCCTTGAGTGGATTATTTAACGTATGTAGACATTGCAATATGTGCTCATGGTTGGAGAAAAAATCTTTTCAGCCTTGGCAAAATGTTTACATTGGGAGATTTTTATGGAGGTAAGTTACAAATATTGTCAAGCGAAACGTTAGAAAGATTTGATTGAAAAAAGCAAACACTTTTGATCTTTAAAATATATCGTAACCAACAACTTTAAGCAAATGTACACCACAAATTTTTTAAAAATTCTTATGGTTTCAAAAAACATTTGAATTGTATTTTGACTCTGAATGTTTTTACTATTAAACCTATTTTTCAAAATGTTCAAGCTTAAATACTACTTATGATTGCAATGATATTAGAAATCGTTCAATCGATGAGAAATTATCTTCGGACTTTGTGAAAAACATTAAAATTTGTTTTGTGTTTTCATCAATTTTCCATCATTTTTCTAAATTTTGTGATATTTTCTGTTAGGTTGTTAATATTGAAAAATACTTGAAACTTTTAAAAAGAAAAATAAAACGCAAACAATGTCAACAAAAAAATATCAATGTATTTGTTTTCTTTTTTCTGTGATATTTAAAATGATATTGCTTCCGACGTCGCCTTTCGCCTGACAATAACTCCATAAATAATTTATGAGCTTACATGTGTTCAATGCCTGAAATAAATTCTTTAAGGCCAAACGCTTTCCTGCATTCAAAAACACGAATAATAGCTAAAAAGCCATTCAGCACACAAAACACCTTTGAACTTAAAAGCAATTTTTAATTTATAAATATTTCGCAGTCCTTTTTGCTAAAGGGTGGTGTCTTATACTATTTACACTATTTAGTAATTAATACCCATAGATGTGTGTTTGGTTTGATCTCTGAGGAGGTTTCATTTAACATATTGTACAAGTCAAAATCCTTAAGATTTTATGATTTTGTCGCAGATTCAAGTTTACATGCAGATGTCTAATTTGCGCACAATTAAGAAACTTGCAGTAGACAAGAATACTTTTTTTAACATGATTTTATTTAATTATCTATTTATAAACAGTATTCTTCGGATATAAGCATCCCGGATTTAACAATTCTCTTATTGGACTGAAACTTATGCAACCTTGATTTTTGCATTCAAATGTACTGAAACTATTTCGAGGTCTGCATCACGCTTCTAAGCCTTACCCGCTCGTAAACGCCAAGATTTACGTCTTATTGAAATACCCTTTAAAGAAAATCGCTTAAATGCACGTGCTTTGTGACAACTTTCTTTCCAAAATTGACCCTGCTCACCAGCTTTCTTCATTCCTTTTTATGGGGATGTCTTCAATCATTGGGTTATGCTGACAAAATAAGAACTCTTAAGCCATTGGAAGCCAATATTCACCATTAACGCAATACGGCAGACTCATTGGAAAAAGTAGTAAAAAGTTGGACAGCGCAATGCAATTCCATAGAAAATTCTGTTTTCATTCTCCTCAAGGCGGAGGCTACACTTTGTCCCATCCAGAAAACGTATTTCAACTGAGGCAACGCAATCTCTGATAATTGATTCCTGATAGAAAAGCTACAATCCATCAATATTCGCCTTTCGTAATTTGTAAAGCTATTCCTCTTCTGATTTGGCCTGTTGCAGGTCTCGGGAGAGTCGACCTGACTCCCAGCCTAGTTAATGCTATAATAGGACGCTTGACAAAGTCTGATGCGGATCTACCTTCTTTACTAATTTTTTCTCAGTGCTCTTACAGTGACACGGGCGTCCAACAAATAACAATTTTGCTCACCACACCGAGTTGTAGAATATGATCAAAGCCCTCTTTGTTCAGACGGCATTCCATTGAACACAAGGAATATGCTGTCAATATCAAAAAATATTTTTTTATATTTCATTTTGTTACAGACGTCTGCCCTGTTGTTTGATTCGTAGCCACATGCCTAATAAGCCAATACACTACCTACTAAACTAAGGCAACTTTAACTACCCATACAACCACATTTATAAGAATATTTTTATTAAATAAAGAAATTGGGCGAAATTAAATTAGTTTGGGTCTATTTTTAATATTCCTTACTCTTGGTGTAGTACCCTGAAAGGTAATTTATAAAAAATAAACTTAACTTCAATAAATTCCAAATTCCAAGAATAAAAAAAATTTGGAAAATGCTCACAACGATTTACACTTGAAAAACTCAGTACTTTTGTACTTTTTTCAGTACATTTTCATTTCAAAAATACCGCAGTACCACCGCGACGCTTTCAGTATTTTTTTTATTATTACATATTTTATGTCTTCCGGTTTTCAACTATTAATGCATTAGCAACATGCTCAACGCAATGCGAAAGATCAAATTAGGCTTAAGCCCCGACTAGCCAAACGTCCACGGAACTTACGTTCGTTTTTCGAATACGAAAAGCAATAATAACACTTGCCGGACCGTAATGTAATTTCTTGAAGCATTTGCATTGCTCTTCATATACTAGAGATGAACTTATGTTACATTACGTTCCATCGATGTTTGACTAAACGTGGCTTATAGGTTTTATTACGTTCCGAATTAGCAGTTTTTGTCCTGTATGTGTATTAAATATAAATAAATAAATAGTATAGTAGTTAGTATGCTGGCTTACTAGACATGAGCCCACGATTCAAACCCTATTGCAGACATCTCCGTCAAAACGAAAAAAATATTTCTCCGGCGACTTCATTCCGGCAAAAACTCTGAGAGTAAATGAAATTGTCACGGTAAAGTTTCTCAAAAATCTGTCGTTCGGAATCGAAAACAGTAGGTTTATGTATAAAATTAATACGCACAAAACAAGTGATGTGAGAAGTTAGGTCATAATCCTGATTGAAGGGTTATAAAGACCAATTATGTATGTATGTATGTATGTTTTACAAAAGTAACATTTGATGCAAAAAAGTTCTTTTTGAGTTATATTAAGTACCACTTGAAAATTTCAGTTTTGCAACACTGACACTTGTATTTAAGAAACGAAAGAAAAAAAAATATTAAGAAAAATATTTTCTCTTACTAAGGCAGTAGATAAGAAAAGCAGGAGAAACATTTTGCATTGCTTCGGCAGCTTTAATACCATTTTGCATTTCCTTAATCAAATTCGTTATTGAATTACTATGAACACGAATAAATAGTTAAAGCAACAACAATAGCAATTTTAATTTAATGTTATTTTATTTTACCCGTTTTCTTAAAATTCTTCTCTATTCTGAATAAAAATAAAGCAAAATAGAAAAAAAGGAACCAGACTAATATTATTATCGTGTTTTTGTTATTACTTCTATTGTTTCATTCCTCTTAATATTTATAAATCGTTATTAGCTTCTGCGAGGGAAAACATATACACCTGTGCATATTCAGTGGACAACAAAATTCTATGTATCCTAATATATTTTAGCAATTACATCAATGGAAGTCGCCGTAGTCTAGTAGGTAGTGTGTTGTAGAGTTGGGTAGTTCGCGAACAAACTAGTTCAATTGAACTATTCACACAACTGAACTAAGAGAGCCGCTCATAATAATGAGTTATTTTAGCTCCGTAGTTCATTTAGTTCAGTAGTTCATTTAGTTCAGTAGTTCCATTAGCTCAGTAGTTCGTTTAGCTCAGTAGTTCGTATAGTTCTCGTTTCTTATTCGTTCATTTCGTTCTTATTCGCTCATTTCATTCTGATTCGTTCTATTATTTTGTTTATCGTTCTTGTGTGCGACATTCCTATTGGAATGGTGGCGGTGTTACCACATATTAAAAAAAGAACTTATGGAAACATTTTTTACGAAACTAAGCAAATAAATATAAAATATTTTTTCTATTTAACTAAAAGAATGGGTTGGAATAGAAATACGAACAGAAATTCTCATTAAATATTTAAAAATAAATCACATGCTTTTCAAGTGCTTCAAGCACATACATAATTATGAATTAATAAAAATTAAAAATGTTAAATACCACAAATTATTTAAAGTGAAACATTTTTGAAATGAAAAAAAAAAATATTACAAATATGATAAATTTACACGGAATACATTAATTCCTTTATTGGTATTGTTTACATCAGTTAAAATATAAATGAGCAAACGTTGCCATAAAGAAGTTATACAAATTGAGGAAGAGAGCGGCGTTGTTTAAGAGAACTGAACTATTGAACTAAAAGAACGAACTAGTTCATTACAGAGAGCTGAACTAAAAAGAGCGAACACTCAAAAGAGCTAACGAACCCAACTCTAGTGTGTTGGCTTATTAGACGTAAGGCCACTGTTCAAACATCAAAACGAAATATGAAAAAATATTTCTTCGGCAACTTGCTCTCAGCAGATTTCTGGTAAAAACTCTGAGAGCAAATAAAATTGCCATTAAAAGTTTCTCAAAAAATTTGTCATTGGGAGTCGACTTTAAACTCATGTATAAAATTAAGGCACACAACATAAGTTGTGTGAGAATTTAGGTCGTAATCCTGACTGAAGGGTTGTAATGACCTATTATGTATGTATAAGAAAAATAAGAAATACTTCCTGGTGACTCCATATTTTTGTATCGCAAAAGAGTAAATTTAAAATTCAAAGTCAATATATTAAAATGATATACCAAATATTTAGCAGGAGCTCAACCACCACCGTTTAACCCATTTAGCATTGAACCGGACCACTTTTATCTTGTGTATTTTGTCGATATTTGCGCCTCAACTTTTGTTTGAGGTTTAGCGGTTACGTAATTCTTCTTCCAAATGATCTCCTTTATACTTTCTTGGAGTCGTATCGGGTCCACACAGACAAATCACATCTTCACATTAGCAGCAGTATGATTGCTAGTCACTGACTTGTTGGAAATAACAATCATTACGAATTCCTAATTTTTTCGAACTTTTGGTGAAATTGTTCTTTAGTATGTTGAAATACTCTCCCTTACTTATTATTTCTTCAATAAATTCCAAAGTGCCCACATCTGGTGCCGACGCAAATGCCCACAATACTACCGAAGCCATGCTGATAACCTAATTAATCCAAAACCAATAATTAAAAATTTCATTAAACAATTGAGGTATAAAGAATAGTCGAAAACAGGAAAATAACTTCAGAACGCCAACATTTTGTTACTTGTTTGATGGCCTTTTAAAACTATCCTTACCAGGTTATGTCCAGTAACATATTTTGTAAGAATCCATTTTGATTTTCGCTTTCAGATACTCCTCTAATCATAGTCTCCAGATTTTGAGATAACTCACTTCAGGCCGCCGAAATACGAAAGCCTAAATGGTCAACTGTACGTTGCATGTTAACGTATTGAAAAGTCTTCGTCTTTGTTAATAGTTTGTTAATGTGATAATATTAAGCATCACCAAGCACTGCAATAAATCTTTTTAATAACTTATAAAGATCAACTTAAATTAAAGGGAATAATAGATTTGATGACCCTAACGAAAGTAGTCTATTCCATGAAGTGATGGTCTATGATACTATAATTGATCAAAAGGGCGGTCGAACCAATTTTAATAGTTAATATTAGCAGTTACTAGGGTACAAACATTTCATAGAAAGAAATTACTGTACACATGGCAGATGAACAAGTAAATATATTTTAATAAACTAAATGACTAACTAGTAAAAGTACAGATGATATGTGAATTTGTATGGGCACTTTCTTGAGGTACATAAAGAGTAATTGCTTTCCATTTTTGTTTTAATTTATTTTATTTCCTACACTCAGTATGAGTTCATGAATATGTACATTACTTTGCATTCTCATTTACATACATACATATGTACGTGAGCATGCATGTGGGTGATACTTGTTTAAACGGTAGATTCTCGAAAGCATTTTAGTAAAACTGAATTATTTTACATCGTATATATTTATGCAAATTTGCATTCTGTTTGCTTATCTTCTACACTTTCCCATTCTATTTAAAACGTTTACTTGATTAATTCAGTAGAAGAAAAATTATTAAATAAATTTAATATTAAAAAGCAGTACAAAAAAATATATTTGGACATCGGTTGAGAAATGTTTGTGTGCTCAATAAATCGGTGCGTAAAGTGCATAAAAACTGTTTTTGTCAAATAAAACGAGTTTGAAGGGTTCAAGAAATATAAAAAAAATATTTTTGAGTTCTACTCAATTAAAGTCACAACTTACTCTTTGTTATTTTGTCGCGTAGTGTTATCTATAAATCTTGTATTTGCACAATTTCATACCTAGTGTCCAATTATAGGTTTCAGTCACAGTACATCATCCTTTCACCTCTCACACTCCACTAGCAATGAATTGTAATTTAAACCACTTTTTTCAAATGAACATCCAGCGCTTCAATATGTTGGATAAAATTTAACATATTTTTCATGAACTCACATGATTCCTGTGAAACATATTTTCGAATAAAAATATCTATTAAAATTAATGCTTGTTTCTGACGACTATAAAAGCATCCCACTGTGTTGAAAACCAATATTAAAAAATTTAAATTTAGAGTTGAAGGAAAACCCATTAAATTGATTTCATACACTAATGCTATTGAGTACTGTAAAGAAAATGAAAAATAATTTCACATTCATGAAAACCCACATACGCGCACTAAAAGAAAAGCACCCTACAAACCTTTTTAAATCAATTGATCTTTAATTTTTTCACAATACCTGCAGAAATTTTTCTATAAATTTACTGGCATTTGCCTTAAAGAAAATGCTTTCGATAGCGGAATACAGATAGAAATAATGAATTCTTAATAATTTAATATCATCGATAGCGAAGCTGAGTATTTAACACTACTGTGGAGGACTTTGAACTACCACAAGTTCTGTACTCTGGCTCACAGATATTGTAAAATGCAATGAAAGCTGAATTCAAAAAATTTTAGGTATAAATTTAACGTATTGTTACGAAAATGAAAACTGTGCACATCGTTTAGAATTAAAATGAGCAAAAGTTAAACAAACAAATATAACGAACTTGTTACTAGTAAACCAACAACATCAGTATAAATGAAAAGGGGAAAAGTTCTCAAGAAAGCGAATTCCCGAACGTTCGACTTCAAGAATCTTCATCAGACTGATTACGTGGGCATATAAAAAGGCAATACAACGCAGGCAACGAGTGGTAAGTGTAAATAGTGTAATAGTAAATAGTGCACATTAGAGTTATAATTCACAATAAGTTCGAATACAGGAAGTGAAGGAAGCTCCCTGGAAATTAATAAGTTAAGGGCATTATAAAATTGTTTATTGTAAAACCATATTACTGAAACAAACTGTAAACGTCGTTGTTACTGACATTTTCAGTTAGCAACGAATTCACCCTTTGTTTTGTCTGTTTAAAAATATGAATGGAAAATATTCAGCGAAATGTTTGCTGTGTAGGAAAACACAATCATACCAAAGTTAAAGGTGAAACTTCATATGTAATTATTTTTGTACAAACACACACACACACACATACATACACGTAAAAACATTTATTTTCCACATATGAATTCTTAGTATTAATGTGCTTTTGAATAGGAAGATGACTGGAGTGTGGGCAATGTATAGTAAGCTTTATATTTTTTTGGTCTGGAACTCGAAATATTCAAAAGATACTAATGTTTACCAACCTGGTGCCTACTTACTAAACCAAACCCCTTTATACGTCAATAACTTAAGTTCTGCGGCGCTGCCATTAGGTTCTTTTATACCTTTCTGATTTTAATTTTTGCCTCTATTCGTAGCTCCCGTCAAAATCGTCAAAGACGTTTATTAAAATCGTAAAAAAATCATCAGAAAATATAAATAAATAAAACGAAATTATTTGAAAACCAAAATTATTTCTATTGTAGTAAAACATATATCTACATATCTGAGTTCAAAAATAAAACATTTAACAAAGAATTTATTGGAAATTAAAAGCTAGCGTCCCTCATCTTCATTTAATATTTTTTTTTCCAAAAATGGAGAAATTTGGATTATTTTCAGGAAAAAATTGTTTAAGGTTTAAACAATCTATCCCAACATTGTTTATTGACACATAAGCGCAGCAATAATATTACATCATCATCGGGCGGTGTAGATATTAGGGAGTCAGAAGCTTTTGATGTTCTCAGCATGAAAATTCAGTGTAATGCTGACACATTTTTCAGATCCTTCTTAAGTTTTTATCATCCGATCTTACTATTTACACCGTTTATAACTAACAGAGAATGTAATACAACTCTCATGTATGGGTTGGTGCCTCTACGTCTATTTTGCGGGTTCTCGACCGTGTACAGGAGAGGCTGTAGTATCTCGTTAATGACGGTAGTGTATCCAACTCCATTGAATCATTGGAGCATCGTTGCAATGTGGTTTGCGTTACACTGTTCTATCGTTATTACAACGTATTTTGGTCAAGCGAAATAAGGTGACTTTGTCCCGAAAATCATATATTCCTACATAACGCTCGTCTTCTTCGGCCAGCACATCCGTATGTGGTCGATTGGCCAGAGGATCGCACACCGCATTTCAGTAAAAATACGGTTTTTAGTCGGACTGTGTCGGTATGTGGAACTCAATTCCTGCAGAGGTCAAACCTGTTACTTATGATATAAAAATATGCAAGCCTAGTATCCATAAACCCTGTTCTCTCTTTCCTTATTCTCATAACATAGTTCTAAACTCAATGCCATCCATCTCCTGAGTGTTGGTAGTTACGAACAAAAAAAAAAAAAAAAAATATCGGTGTTTGCCTTTGTTCTTCCGATGGCAATATTAGAAGCTATACTAGAATTTTTAAAATGGTCTGCAACGACAAGTGATATATTATTCTCAACTACGAGGTTATTTAGGAGTTGTAATTTTTCAGCTTTTAAATGGTTAAAAAGTAATAAAATACAGAAAAAGTTACTTGAAAATATAATACTTTACTCCTTGTTTTTACTAACATAAATTTCCAATAGTAAAAATTGCAAAGTAAATACAAAGCTTAAAGTGGCTTTTAATGTACTAAAGTAAAGAATATGATGTTAATTTTCAATTTTTAAAAATCGTCAAAATAAGGGCATAAATCCGCGGCAGCCATATAAATGAACTAAAAATCAATTTCCAACCGGAGCAGTTTTAGTTCACAGCAAAACAGTAAATTTATCAAAATTTCAAACTATTTTTGTTGTATTACATTTTTAAATTTAAACTTTCAGATCGCCAATCCATTATATTTACTCACATTATGCTCATAACTAGTATGTAAAATTCATAAAGCCGAAAACATATGTGACGTATGAGTTATATTTAATTCCATTAGTTTCATACATGACAAAATCGAAGTTTTTTATTGCATACTTTTCAGGGTAACTATTCCAGTACATGTAATATGATGCGTATGAGTAACATAGTCCAAATACAATTACAGTGGAACCCCGCTATTCGTCCGCCTTTCTATTCGTACAACTCGTTATTCGTACAGTTTTTTCAATTAAAATTTAACTCGCCATATGTACATTGTTTCGCTATTCGTACTGCGTGCAACCATGTGCCACAGAGTGAAAATTCGGGAGACCCCCGCACTTCTCATACTGCGTTTACTTTAACACGTGTTGCTTGTACTCATTTGCCTTTTTGCTATTTTTTTTCAAAGAATAGTGTTGCTAAGGATAAAAAAACAAAGAGTGATTCTTTTAAACGAAAAGCAATGAGAAGAATGATTGAAGTTAAAAAAGAAATTATTTCAAAATTTGAAGTTGGAGCTCGTGTGACAGACTTAGCTTCTCATTATGGAATGGCTAAGTCAACAATATCATCTATACTTAAAAATAAAAACGTATTAACAGAAGCTAATGTAGCAACAGGAGTGAGAGTTGTTGCCGTCAATAGATCACCTGTAATTGAAGAAATGGAAAACTTTTGTTAGTTTGGATAAACGAGAAGCAAAAGTAAAAAGATTGCATGACGACCTAAAACAAGATATTCCCGGAACAAGTAGCACAAAAATTGATGAATTCAAAGCAAGTAAGAGATGGTTTGATAGATTTAAAAAGCGAAGTGGAGTTCATAGCGTCATTCGGCACGGGGAGGCTGCTAGTTCAAATAAGGATGCTGCTAAAAAGTTTGTTGGTGAATAAAATATTAAAATTATTGTAAAAAAATGGGGCATTTTCTCCATACCAAGTTTTTAATTGTGATGAAACTGGACTCTTTTGGAAAAAAAATGCCAAGGAGGACCTAAATCATAAAAGAGGAGAAATCATTGCCAGGGCATAAGCCTATGGCAGACAGGCTTACACTCTTTTTGTGTGCGAACGCAAGTGGAGACCTAAAAATAAAACCTCTTCTAGTCTACTACTCCGAAAATCCAAGAGTTTTCAAGAAAAATCATATCACCAAAAGTGACCAGGGTGGAGGGCGAATCCTAAAGCTTGGGTAACAAGACAGTTTTTCAGTTTTTCAGTGGATGTATGAAGTCTTTGCCCCAAGTGTGAAAACGTATCTAAAGCAAAAAAAGCTCTTTTGGTAATGGACAACTCACCTGCTCACCCAGCAGGTTTGGAGGAAGATCTGTCTGGTGAATACGGTTTCATTCAGGTGAGATTTTTGCCCCCTAACTCCACTCCACTTATCCAGCCCATGAAACAGCAGGTTATTTCAAACTTCAAAAAACTTTATACAAGGGCACTGTTTCACAAATGTTTCGAAGTGACCTCTGACACAGAACTCACCCTCAGAGACTTTTGGAAGAACCATTTTAATATTCTCCATTGCTTGAAAATAATAAACAAAGCTTGGGATGAAGTTTCTTTGAGGACACTGAAATCGTCCTGGAGAAATCTGTGGCCAGACTGTGAAAGACTTAGAAGATACTGCCACGGAAGCTGTTGTTGTCGACGAAATTGTGTCCCTGGGAAAATCCATGGGGTTAGATGTAGACAGTGATGATATGGAGGAGTTAATTGAAGATAACCAAAATGAATTAACAACTGAAGAACTTCAAGAACTACAAAGAGAAGAGCAGGAAGTGATTGAAGATGAGTCTGCAGAGGAAGAAGAAAACATTTCATCTAAGGAAATTAAAGAATTGTGTCAGCATTGGGAAAATATAGAACTCATTCTCCAAAAATGGCATCCAAACATAGCTGTGGTGAATAGGAGCGTTAACTTATTTAACGACAATTTGATGGAGCATTTTAGGAGGATTTAAAAAAAGGACAAAAACCATCAACTTTGGATATTTTTTGAATAAAGAACCAAAAAAGCAGAAAAAAGAATCAAGGGAAAAATCTTCTGACGTTTTTAATATAGAAAGTGAAGATGAATTGTAATATGTAAGCAGAGTTTAAATAATAAAATACGTATTAAAGAACTACATAATTGTATATGTTTTACTTCTACTGTTCAACTCATTAGTTTAAATAAAGACTTAGGAACGAATTAATTCAATATACATTACATCTTATGTGAAAAAATGATTCGCCAATCGTACAAATCGCTATTCGAACAGCCTACTGGAACGAATTATGTACGAGTAGCGGGGGTCCACTGTATAAAGAAAGTATACCCCATAAAATTGGAATTAAGCTACATGATTCGAATCTATGCAATTCTAGGCTATATTCTAGTAGGTAATACATCATGACCTGTATCTTCATAGTCTGTATCTTGAACATCTTCACAACAAAAAAATTTATTTGGCAAAATTTCAAACCGTGTTTGTTTTATTGCTCTTTTAAATATAACCTTTTAAATGGTCCAGCGGGTCTAATGGTCTCATGTCAGAAGTGAATATGCGGCCGGTGACTATCCATCTTCCAATCTAATGAATATTTCTTCACACAGCTATAAAGTCTCATTTCCAAACGCTTCCTATTTAGTTAAATAAAGGAAAGTGTGTGTTGGATATCACTGATATTTTTCATTCGTTTGAAATAGCAATTATGTTTGGCATATTACATCGTTTAAAAGTCCATGACAAACTTTCGTTTGGGTGGATCGCATTCAAAACGTCTAATTTTCCATGATAACAGGCCAAGTTTTATTCATGGCATGGGTTATGTTAGGTTTGAGAACAGCTGTAGTTCGCGCCTTATTCGCATACAACTGCAACTCAAGAAAATTCCTCTAGCTAGCTAAGGTCACCTCCACGTGAGATTAACATGCCTTCAAATCGCTTCTGCATGATATCCAACGTGGCATGAGCTGTGTGACACGTAGCGTCGTTCTGTTGAAACCATTTGCCGCTGGTGGCCAGATCATCTAATTCAGGCCTAAAGAATTTTGGAATCATTTTAATAGTGCTCACCGCTTTCTTGTATAAATATGGACCGATGTTGCCGCCAGCCCTAAATACAAACCAAACTGTAAGTTTTTCGAAATTTATTGGATATAATTACGATCATAAATGCATTTTTCAATGAATACGTGAAGTATTTTTGAATGTTCCAGAACTGCACACATATGGCAATATTTTGAAATGAATGTTTTTGCTAAGTATTTGCTTTTCATTACAATATATTTTGTTGCTATTTTTAAATAGAACGATTTGATGTTTGTTTTCATAAGTTTGGTATCACTAGCATAGAAATAATGTGCTGCCAGAACAACTTTATATGTGACAGTATTACAATCACTAGGATCTGAACAAATTTATATACGTGTTATAGTTACTCAATAATTATCCCTATTAAGTCACACTTTAAATCAGTGAAATTATTATATTAAATCGTTGATAATATCATAATATAAAGTTCAACTTAATTTCGCCTATCGTGAATATTATGGGAATGTGTTATTTGGGAGTAAACTTTTTTTCCCATAACAAAAAAATCGGTATTATGAATATATTGGGAGTAATTGATTTTATTGTGAATTAGTTATAAATGCTGTATAAACAAACATTTTTTTTGTGAATTGCCTATAAACAATTTTTCGAAGAAATATACAAATATTAAAAAACGAGTAGCGTATATCTTCGTTTTTATGTGCTAGAAGAGGAGAAACTATCCATGGAAAGATTGCACCGACGATCTATTCGACAGGAATCGAATCCACTATCACTCCCTGAGATAAAGTAAGAATTATACATAATAAAATATTTATGTTTGACGTTAAATCATGTGTCCTTTACAGATTCCAGTTATATTACAGGGTAAACAACGAAGGATTCAAATACCTGCTGAATGTGTTGATGGAAAATTTGATTAGTAACAATTGCAAAGTAAATGCAAAGTTTAAAGTGGCTTTTAATGTACTAAAGGAAAGAATATGACGTACATTTTTAATTTCTAAAAAATCGTCAAAATAAGGGCATAAATCGTCAAATCGTCAATATGATATTTTTGGAGCTCAAAATCGTCAAAATGACGATAAATCATCAAATCTGACAGCTATGCCTCTATTGACTGCAGTCGTTCCAAAAAATTGCATTGCATTCATAAGTTGCAATCCCCTGAAATAGTAGGGCCATCAGATTTGTATGTAGTCTATTGTGTGATAGTAGTTTGCGTACGCTGACACATTGACATCGGGCGTACCAACCGAGATGTTACTGCTGCCTTTAGTGCTATTGAACGGGAATTTACTAAGATGGGTCAAGCGCAGGATCACTCCCGCCAACATGTGCTACTATGGTCTCAATAGGCAATACACAATTGAGAGACCTCTCTCGTACGACGAAACTAATACTCTACAAGACGCTCATCCTACCCGTACTTCTTTATGGCGCAGGGGCATGGACACTATTAAGCACGCAAGAAGCAAAGGCGCCTGGAAGGATGTATTGCGGCAGGCCGAAATCCGTTAATCGGGTTGTTAACGGCCAATTAACTAACTAACTATGGTGTGATACCAGGAATATACAAGAATATACAGATAGACTTACAATAACTTGAATGCACATCAGCCTGACACTTATGATAAAGAGCAGTTTCTCTCTTAGTGGTTGTGGTTTAATTTCCTGTCCAATATGGATATTTAGATATTTAGCCTTTATCCTCCTTAGAGCTACTCCTTTGATTCTAGAGGTAGCAAATTGTATCGCTTTGGGAATAGCGCTAACTCCGTGTTGGTTGGGTAGGGTATGTTCCATTTCAGAACTGGGGCCGCGGAATGAGAACTCTGTTTCAGCAACAATTGTAAATCATGTTGTAAACCATGTAATACATTCTTGAACACAATAGTTGTTTCCTATCATCGTCAGCACCACGATTAATTTTATTTTTGAATTCATAGTTTTATTGGCTAATATTAAATAACGCTCTAAGAGCAATTATTATAAATTGCAGTTAACTAACGGGAGGAGTTTAACAAGCAGATAAATTGTTGTTCATTATTATAGGTGCACGATAAGGTATATGTGAGCGTTAAGCTAAAGGGAAGATCACCCTACTGGTAAATTTTAAAGTTAAATTTATGTTTGACTTGCCATATTATATATTATTTTCAATATTTTCAATTCAGCTTCAAATATAAACAAAGTGAGCCCGTCGTTGCCACTGCGTTTAAATAAAACTTGTTTAATTTGAGCATTGTTATTGACATTGCTCCGCCACTGCCTTATTTTTGAAAAAGTTAACTTTATTTTATCTGTAAGTTGTAATAGCGGAAATAAGTTAAAGGTGACTTTACAGTTCCCTTCAGCTAAAGTTACCTTTAATTAAATCCAAATTTAACGGCACGTTGTAAATTATTATGTGCAACCAACTCAATTGTAACAAGAGCAGGGCTGGTAAATATACACACAAATACCTTTGCTACGAACACTGGAATCTAAAACCATAAAACGTAAGACTACAAAAATACAGAAATTTAATTACAAATGCAATCACTGGTAATAATTGCACACAAACAAATCTCCTCATTTTATATGTTTACGTTCAAATGAAGGATATTGTACAATATTATGCTCTGCACACAGGCAGAAACTTAGTAATTATACTGACTGACAGAGTGACTGCCTGGTTAGTTAGTTGGCAGAATGCAAGCAATGTAATTAAAATTCATGAAATCAAAACATAACCTTATGAACAGCAGCTGCTAATAAGAAAAAACAAAATTAAATTCAAGCTTTTAAACTTAAATGTGGTAATTTCCATCACTGTTCACTAAACATAACCTTGAACTAAATCTTTATACAAGCTTTTAGGTTAAAGCATAAATTTGTTGTTTTAAAGTAAAACGCCTTTGAACATATTCCATTAATTCCAATAAAAGCAAAAACATCAGGCGTAACATGGAACAAAATGAGATACAAAAAAAGTACTAATAATAGCTGATTTCCCCTCCGATTTCTTTAAACTTTAATATATCCTTTAAAGCCACTCGTAACATTTTTTTGCATTGCACTAAAAACCAGGCCGTATATTAATTCTCTCTTTAGAAATCGCCGTAGTCTAGTAGGTAGTGTGTTGGCTTATTAGGCGTAAGGCCACAGTTCAAACCTAAGGTAAGACATCAAAACGAAATATGAAAAACTATTTCTTCGGCGACTTTCTCTCAGCAGGTTTCTGCCAAAAACTCTGAGAGTAAATAAAATTCCAAGAAAAGTTTCTCAAAAATCTGTCATTCGGTGTCGACTTTAAACTGTAGGTCCCGCCGCTAGTGTATAAAAATTAACACACACAAATTGAGTGGTATGAGAAGCTAGGCTATAATCCTGACTGAAGGGTTGTAATGGCCAATTATGTTATATATGTATATATTAATTCTCTTTTACATAATTTTTTTATAAATTTAAATACAGATTGAATTTTTCCCAGCAAAACATGATGAAACAAATGAGCTTTTAAAATAATATTTTATCCGGCAACGTATCCAAATTTTGCCGAACGGTGATCAGGTAGAAAGCGGTAAGTATGGCGTACAGCTAGCTAACAGTTCAGAAACATCTTAATCCCAATGAGAACGGGCATACCTCAAAGTAAGTAGCATCACCACTGCCGATAGTGTATCAAAAGCCATTGGTAATCATAGGCTTCAAAAAACAGGCGTATTATATTCAGTGTGGAGTTCATCGTCACTCGCAGTTCTCTTTAAATTAAAAATCTTCAACTCCAATGTAAAACTAATCTTTTATACGGATGTGAATTTTGGAAATCGAACTGGATTAGTCATGTTTTAGGCAGACCGCTAGTTGATATAATAAAGGTGGATATTGAGCAGTCGCATACTTGAGAGAAAAAATTTCCATGAAAACAGTTAAGAATGCTGGCAAGAACATTATCGTGTGGGGTGCATCTTTTTGGCATTATATTAGACCAATTTTTGGGGACAGTTCAATAATGGACCTACATGTTTACAAAAACATTAGATAAAATACAATAATACCATACTTGGAAAAATATTTACCGTTAATGTAACACGTTCATGCACTACAATAACTTTAAACACACTTCACAACTTGTGAAAAGGGGTCAGCTCAATCCACTGATCACAAACTGATTGAGAACTTGTGAATGTGCGACATGGCTACTGCTCGATCTCACTGTCGGCTCTTATTTCAGAGTTTGCCAAATCGATATGGAAATGTTATTAAAAATAAATGTTTCGCTACAAAATTTTGGTGAGGAGAAAATTAGTAAAAAAAATAATAGAATAAAAATTGAACTCGTAAATGTTTTAATTATATGAGCAACCCAATAAAACATTTTTTTCTTATATTTTTTCCTTATAAAATTTAACTACTGTATTGGAATTTGTTTAAGTTTTAGATTTAAAATTATAAAAAAAATTTTTTGTTTTTGTAATCTTTTATAATTTCATTTCGATTACGATTAGTGATCAATTATATTATTTTTCAAAAGTTATCGTAATGATTATATAATTCTATGAACAATTTTTTCGAATTACTAATTGATGACGATTACAAAATAATCAAAAAAAAAAAATAATCAGGATTACTGGCGATTTTGGGATTTGGATATTTTGTAAGCATAATCAATTATTAACTATTTTAACCAAAAATAATCGTAATTTTAAACGTTATTTCACCATTCAGGAATCAAATTACTAATCATTACTTAACAGGTATGAATAAAACTAACAATTTACAATCGTTACGAATGTTTTAGTTGCACACACAATTTTTCTAAAGAGTACACTTTCAACCTGAGATTTTAAAAATCAAAAGTTAAATTATAATTTGAAAAGAAACCCAAACTTAAATCTAAAATGTGTTAATTTATAATTTACTTCCCTTCGTATTAAATTTTGATTTATAAAATGATAGTAATTGAAATATATTTATAATATATATATAATATTGAAACCAGAGACCTCCTTTATAAATATTGATATTCTTTGTCTGCATGTTTTTCATTCACTTCTGTAACGAGTTTTCAAATTGAACTAAATTTACAAATTTTTAATTTTTGTATATCAGAATATGTACTGCTGTATATATTTGCCTTTGATATGTAAGTTAGTTGGAAATATCATAATATTTTTTACTCTTTCATTTTATTCTGTTTTAATATTTTTTGCTTTGCAAATTGTTGTCAAAACAATTTTTTTAAGTTTTTATATGATGTAAATGTAATATAAAGTAAATTATTTGGTATGTTAACGAATATGTTGTACTTTAACTTCTGTAAACCTATATTCATGTTCCTATGTTTTTTAATTATAAATTTAGATTGTGTCCATTTTTGTCAACAATCTAATCGTCAGCAACGTTTCTATTATCAAAATTGTATGTACATATTAGTGAGACAAGACTGTGATTTATTGTTACTGTTAAATATGTAGGTATATATATGGGGAATTTCGTGTCAAGTGACCCAATTCTTAAAATCGATGTCTTCCAATTTGGATGGTTAGTACTATTTGATAGTAGACCAGACAAAAATTTTCAGCTCTATCAGTTAAGAGGGGGCCAAATTTGGACATTTTGGTCATACAGGGTTTTTTTAAATGTGTGTAACTTTTGACCTATTGGTCCTAGCAAAAATTTTCCAAAGGATATTAGATAGCTATTTCTTCAATCTCTCCAAAAATTATTTTTTTTAATTTTTTAAAATTATTTTTTTATTTTTTTTTTATTTAATTTTTTTTCAAAATGGGCCTTTTTTTTAATGGGATGCGAGTGGGATATCTATCAAAAAAAATAATTTTTTAATTCAAATATAAGATTTTTTCAATATTTGGCATGAAAACGTACTGCACCGTGGTGCAAATTTCATCCAAATCGGAAGACATCGATTTTAAAAATTGGGTCATTTGACACGAAATTCCCCATATACATATGTCTATGTATGCACTTTTGATTTTGAACACCCGTTATAACTCTTGACCCTTTAACTGTTTATGTCGAGTGCACTCGTCACAGCAAAAAAATTACATTTCAGAACATTCGTTAGTTTGGCTGCCTTATTTAATTTTAAAACAATACCTCGTATTAATTATTAATTTTATGTTAATTAACTACAATGTTAAATTTATGTAATATATTTGTTTCCTTTTTAGTGAAATAAATATTTTTTTAAACAACGTATACGAATATACATATATTTACTAAACACCAACACGCAACTTTTGAATTTTGGTCATAGTTACCAACTTTTACAGGTAGAAATATTTTACTCTGCTTATGTTGGGTACACTCGTCTTAAGCAGGCCGAAAATGTTTTTGAAATAAAATTAGTTGAATATAAATTCTCGAGAAAAAGTCGTCGAAGAAATATTTTTTTATATTTTCGTTTTGATGTCTGGCCTGGCGGTTTGAACTGTGATCTTACGTCTAATAAGGCAACACAATACCTACTAGAGTACGGCGACTTCAATGAATGAATGAATAATATTATAATAATTGCATAAATTTTCCGAAACATATTCTATTCCTAATCTGCTCCTAACTTGTTTACCACTGATCTATGCCAGGTGATATGAATCCGGTCCTTTGCCGCAATACCAGGGATTCTATTGAATGCAGAACTTATTATTACTACTATTGTAGTGAAGAGGTGTCTTATTCTTGCCACCATTTGATTTATTGTACTCCACTCATGCCTAATAGCATATTCCTATAATGTTTCCTAAAAGCGTATTCCCTAGAAAAATTTTAGGCTGATACATGGTCCCTTCGATGCCTGTTTCTTGCCTACCATAGGTATTCACCGAGGTTTTCCATTCCATTAATGCCTTACAATATAAAGCAAATAAATTTGCCATTAATATTTTCTCAAAAATTTTAGCTCGGAATTGACTTTAAACTGTACAAAACTTATATAAAAAACGTTTTCTGTGTCTTGTCTCGATTTGGTATGAGGATGCGCAAAATAGCCAACAATAAATAACACGCCCATCACAAGAAAGGCAAGAAGGAGAACGCCACAAAGGAAGGACATTCAGTCTACATAAAGGATATCCGCATTGTGTGCGAAATCCGCAAAAAACGATCTTACTGGTGAACTGCATTTTCTTGTGCTCTCAAGGAAAATAATAAAGTGCTAAAAAGGAAATATGACCTGAGATCAAAGATGACTCACAGCTAGTTTTAAGAAATTTTATTGCAATAATAATAAATTATAGATCAGAATTGCTTTTTGCAAGTTTTTTTGAGAGTAAATACAATTGCAGTGAAAAGTTTCTCACAAAACTCTCGTTGGGAGTCGACATAAAACTGTAAGCCCCGCCACTTATGTATAAAATTAACACATACAACATAAGTGGAGTGGGGAGCTACGTCGTAACCCTAACTACAAGGATGTAATGACCAATTATGTATGTACGTACGTATGCGGTTGAAGCGATCCATCTTGCTATACAGTTGTCAAATGGAATGATCGAGAACATTTAAAGCGGCGATTCTTTGTCACAATCCGACTAAATATGTATTCCATCCGTTTGGATACAGGTCGTCTTCGAACCCGACTTATACTCCACATCTGTGGAATTGGTTTATGACTCACTTCAGGAGAATTATTCCAATCAAATAATTTACAATTTTTACCTGCGATCTTGTTGATGAAATTCGCATTATGCATATACAAAAGGTTAGGTCGACTCACCTAACTACTGACTGACTACTGAATACACTTGTGGAAAAAATCAGTGGTCATTTGTGTAAATTTGTTCTTTTGTTGAATCGAAAAGAACTTCAACTTTCAACAGTAATACTCAGCCTCGTTATAACACAAGAGAAACTTAAAATTGTATTGTGATAAATTAAAAATAAATGAATACTAAAAATATTAAATAAATGTCTTTATCAATAAAAAACTTGGACAATCTGCATTTATATATTGGAATAATTTTCCCAATTATATGTGTATGTGGGTATATCAGATGGATTTTGTTGATTAAATTTCAAAATTTTAATTTATTTTTAATATTTTCTTCAACTGAATATTTAACTTTTATTAAATTAATATTAATAAAACGACACTTGTGTCAGCTCCAATTACAATTGAATGAACCAGAAGTGATGAAAATGAATTTAAAAAAACCAAAAAAAATTTAATTTATTTATTACTTCGTCCACATCATCTGCAGCTCTTAAGTAACAATTTATTGTCATAATATTTTTAATCTATTACACATCAAATAAACCTAACCCTTGTTCAGCATATTTTCCATCATTAAAACATTTTTACAAAATGAAATAATTTTGAAGGTCTTTTATGGCAAAACATATTAAATCAATATTATTGAAAATTAATGAAGCGTTTAAGAAAGGTATGCATTGTGTTTGTATAAAATTGATTGATTTCTGGTGAAATCATATCTTTTGTCCAATAGCCGGAATTAGCATGAAATGAAGTCAACATGTTGAATATGTACACAATATTGACAGAAAAAAGTCAAATAAAAATTGATACAAATTTTAATCAATAACGGCACTAATAACTAAAAACTAAAGTGTTATTATTTGTAAAGGGTGTTTTTTATAGAGGTATAGAACTTTAAGTTGCAATAAAATAACGATGGATTATTCGATTGACATGAATTTTATTTATCCGAAAGATAATCTTGTGGCATTACATTTTAAATATGATTTCTGGCATATGACCGCCACGGCTGGCGCGGATGTAGTCCAATCTGGACGTCCAATTTTCGATGACTTTTTCCAACATTTGTGGCCGTATATCGACAATAATACGGCGAATGTTGTCTTCCAAATGGTCAAGCGTTTGTGGCTTTACCGCATAGACCAATGACTTTACATAGTCCCACAGAAAGTAGTCTAGCGGTGTTAAATCACAAGATCTTGGAGGCCAATTCACAGGTCCAAAACGTGAAATTAGGCGGTCACCAAACGTGTCTTTCAATAATTCTATTGTGACACGAGCTGTGTGACATGTTGCGCCGTCTTGTTGAAACCACATCTCTTGGACATCATGGTTATTCAATTCAGGAATGAAAAAGTTAGTAATCATGGCTCTATACCGATCACCATTGACTGTAACGTTCGGGCCACCATCGTTTTTGAAAAAGTACGGACCAATGATTCCACCAGCCCATAAAGCGCACCAAACAGTCAGTTTTTCTGGATGTAACGGTGTTTCCACATACACTTGAGGATTACCTTCACTCCAAATGCGGCAGTTTTCTTTGCTGACGTAGCCACTCAACCAGAAGTGCGCTTCATCGCTAAACAAAATTCGCTTATGAAACGGTAAACTCGTTTTGGGCTCATTCGACGAATCTACGCCTTACTCGATGATCGTTTGGCTTCAAATCTTGCACGAGTTGGATTTTGTAAGCACGCAAACCAAGATCCTTCCGCAAAATCTTCCATAACGTGGATGGACACAGATCCAATTCCTGTGCTCGATGGCGGATGGACTCATTCGGGTCTTCCTCAATGCTACGCTCTACAGCAGCAATAGCTTCTTCTGTACGCACCGTACAGAGTCTCTGGGGATGCGAGTTATCAATAAGAGTAAACGTGGTGCGAAAACGTTCCATGGTTAATCGAATTAACTGCTCTGATGGACGACGATAAAATGGACGTAGTGCGCGATACGTTTTCCGCACAGAAACATTATTTTCGAAATAAAATTGCACTATTTGCAAGCGTTGTTCAGGCGTGAGTCTATTCATGATGAATTGCCAAACCAAACTGAGAATAAATCACTTGACATCTGTTAAATCAGTCGCCATCTTGAAAAGTAATTCCAACTTAAAGTTCTATACCTCTATAAAAAACACCCTTTACTTTCAGTCTATTTGAAATAGGTTGTTTTTCGGTATGTAGTGTGAAAGAAATGGACCCTTATTGTAAGTTTCGATTACATTGCCCATAGATTACGATTAAATTCAAAAGAATAAAAAAATAATATGTTATATTTTCCCCTGTCGAGAATTCTGTTGCATCGGAGGTAATATTTTAAAGTTTTACTCAGCCGAATAGATATAGGAGAACAATATGCTGTAGTCTAGTAAATGGGAGAAGCGAAAACTGTGTGACAACTGTGATCCATTCGAAATGATTGATCAACTGTATATATACAATACAATCACGGCCTCGGTAGTACAATATTGCTGCTATTACGGCTGCTAATATGAAGATCTGATTTGCCTGTGAGGTCAAACTTAACATTTTGCACAATGTCTCCAAGAGAATATTTTGGAGATCTTTTGGAAGAACGGTTACGTAGCCGCTTAAAACAAAGTAAACTTAAAAACTTGCTTCGGAGTGCATGGCGGCAAATATCAACAGAAAAAGCTAAACAAAACTGGTACATTCAATGCCAAATGGATTAAATGTACTGTTTGATGTCAGGGGATATCTTACTAAATGTTGGGTGTAAAATTTTAATATATTAGACCTATAAATTTAAAATTTACTCTATTTTTTTCTTCGGGGTATCTACACTTTTGTGTTTCAAAAATATGGAGCCACAAGAAAGTTTCTTTATTTTAATTTTTTTTTTTTGCGAAAAGCATTAAAATTTGTTTTTAATAAAATAGTAATAAATTATAAAATAAATTATAATTTCATAAAATTGCTTACACATATTGGGGTACCTAGACTATTGCTGTCCACTGCATATACATATGTGTATGTATATATACACATATAAATATATATACATATAAATATATATGTATATAACTATATATATATATATAATATGCGAACATACATACATAGCACATTGCACAAATAGCAATTGCTCATTATAACCCTTCAGTCAGGTTTACAACTTAGATTCTCACATCACTTATGTTGTGTGTGTTAATTTTATATTTCTGTGGCGTGACCTACATTTTATAGAATCCGCCCGATAGATTTTTGAGAAACTTTTCATGGCAATTTTATTTACTCTTGAGGTTTTTGCGGAAGAAATATTTTTTCATATATCGTTTTTTTTTTTTTGCAATGTTTGGCCTGGGATTGAACCTCACGTGTGCTACAACACACTACCTATTAACACACTACTTACTACGCTGCGGTGACTTCAATATACATATGTATATACGAACAGTGATGTGAAAAATAATAATGACACCAATGTTGCACTTCGATATTTGATCAGAAAGTAAGTAAAATGAAAAAATTTTTGATAAGTTATTTTTTTTTTATTATAAAATTTGTTATAAATTAAATAAAATTTCACTCTGGGGAAACGAATAATGATACCCAAATTTTTTCTCAATATGGTTATAAAGGAATAATGACATAATAATACTCGTTTAACTTATTTAATTGGTTCTTACAACCCTTTAGTAAGGATTACAACCTAGCTTCTCATACCATTCATTTTGTGTTTAATATCGAGAAACTGTTCATGGCAATTTTGCTGTTTTTGCCAGAAGATTGTTGGGGGGACGTAGACGAAAAAATTTTTCTCATATTTCGTTTTGTTCGAGATGTCTGAACCAGGGATTGAAATAGGTACTCGCGTTTAATCAGCCAACAAACTACCTACTAGACTATGGCGACTACTAATATTATAACAAATTTGCACAAATTTTCTTCGAGAGTGGTTAATATATTATAGAAACTTCGACGTCATTTAAGGATATGGTTAACAAGTTTGTCTCATATAGAATCCGGTATTTCATACCAGACAACTTGAATAAATTCCCAAAGCTTATCGAAATTTGTGGGACAATTTCTGCTTGTTGTTTTTACTATATTCCGCAAATTATCGATCAAATTTGGGTCTGAAGATTGAATACTTTGCAATATACTTAGGATCATTATTATGCTGGAACAAGCCGATTTTTTATAAAGATGCTGACCAAGAGCTGACTAAGCACTTTGAAAAATGCGGTTGTGGGTCATCGGCACAACCTTATGCAACGATTACAGACTTTTTTGTTTAAATTGGTAAAATTCAACTTGGTTGGCATGTGGTTTTAACAAGACGATCTCACGAATCTAATTAAAATCGAATTTGGTTAATAATTAATCTCCCTATTAGCCGTTGATCACTAACATCATGCGCTTTGGCTGCATTAAACTAACTAATTTTTTTTTAGTGAAGTCCCCCATGGTGAGGAGCCCGGTGAAAAATTCACTAGTATCACATGTACTCTGATTTTTTCCGAAATTGCAGCTCCCGGTAACCAATTTCGAAAGGTTTTTAAGCTAAGATTGCTGACTGGTAACGGCCTATATATTGCCGCCGTAGAATTTCAGGTGAAACTAGTTTACCATTTATAGCCTTAGGTGTACTCCGTTATATTAGATGAATTAATGCTAAAACTATCCAAAAAAAGAGAAGAGTTGTGTGCATCTTCCATCATAATCTTGAAAGCCATGAATTCGCAGGCGATATCTCACATACACATTTGGAGGTGCACTATAAAACTGAAGTAACTAATGCAACAGAGTAGATGTGTTGAAGGTGCGGAAAATATATGCAACATGTGTCAATAACAGTCGTGAATTTACAATTAGTGGTCAAGAAGCCGCCATAGTCTAGTAGGTAGTGTGTTGGCTTATTAGACGTAAAGCCAGGGTTCGAGCCCCAGGCCAGGCATCAAGACAAAAAGTTGTTCTTCGGCGACTTCCTCTCAACAGGTTTCTCGCAAAAAATCTGAGATTAAATAAAATTGCCATGAAAAAGTTTCTCAGAAATCTGTCTTTCGGAGTCGTCTTTAAACTCTCACACAAGTGGCGTGAGAAACTTGGTAGCATAATGCCAAAAGTGGAATAGATCTGGACATGTCCAATATCATGAAAAAGAAAGCATGGTATAGCAATAAAATATGAATATGGAGAAGACCAAGGTATGGTTCTAGTCGAGCCTATTTTAATATATAGCAGAGAATCATGGCAAATTACAAAGGAAGTATGAAATTACTGATGATCAGCGTAATCTGGTGGGTACTGTGTGCTAAGTGCAGTTTTAACAACAACTTTAAGTTAAAACCATTGCTACCACTCATTAAAGAAAAGAAAGCTTTTCAGATCTATCATTCGGAGTAGACATTGAACTGTAGGTTTCGCAACTTACAATAATTCTGACTAGTGACAAATAATGAATGTACGTATGAAATTACAAAATTATTGTTTGTTTTGTTGTTACTCTATGGTATACCTATTTCATGGAATGTATTTACCGTGTATAACGAGGGACAGTTTCATGAAAATTTCCGCCGTTACAAGTGCTGATAGTGGAAAACACTACAACCAATTTTTATTACGTTCTAGAAACACGAACTTCAAATGTCACGTTCAGACATTGTTTTTAGGATATTAAATAAATGGTCATGCAATTAAACTTCAAATGTAAACAATCAGACGAAGTTAATCGCGTAAATAAAAAATCAAAACAAAAAAAGAGAGAAAATTAACGACATATGTTTCAACAATGTTTCATTTTTGTTTTTCATACTTGATTTTACAGGATTGTGCTAAGCATGAAAGCAGGTTAGAAAAACGTTTACAATTTCCTGCTTTATAGGAAACTGCTTTAAACATAGGCTTAATGAAAACTTAAATCGATTGAATAGTTTTTTACAAAAACACAATTTGACATTCTCTATATTAGATGGGATTTTCTCAGCTCTCATACGTCCCATACGCCCTGATGGTAGTTACGTTTCTACCCTTTTAAAATATAACTTCGTAGATTGCAAATAAAATTAAAATAAATTTGTGTTTAGTTTTAGATAAATTCTTTATTGTTCGCACAAATCTGTGTGCCATTGTTCACAACTTGATGTAAACAAAAACAATTTACTTTGTTTGCTTGTTTGTTCGGCAGATCTTTATAACGGAGATCTTCAAACCACGATTATTCTCTCCACACGCAACGCATCTTCACACAACACTGACTGAATTTTTACTAACTTCGTTGCCTGCTTTGTCTTGCCTTTTATATCGCAGGGTAAACAGTCTGATGGATGCTTTTGTGAGAGAATGACTTCGCATTCTCGAAATCTCTATAAATGTAAACATGTTGTTTACGTTATTGTTGGTTGTGTATTTTGTTTACGTTTGTCCTTGCAGAGTTGCCTTTGTGTTTACTTGATTATTTCATTTTTTATACTGGTTTTTTTGGTTGGTATATTTTTGTTTACTTGTTTGTCATGTAAACAAGTTCATTATTTTTGTTTTTGTTGCTTTTGTTTACAATTTAAACGATGTGAAAGAAAACACCATTTTCGTAACATTATGATAGGCTTATATAAATATAGCACAACGCATAAAAGTCTAGTAAACTTACTTGAAAAGGTTAAACGATTAAAAATACTACAATGATCCATAGAATCCAGAAGAATGAAGCCATGAATGAAACGATATGTCATGTATAAAATTAACATATAGTCTGTGAGAAACTAGATTGTAATCCTGACTGAAGAGTTGTAATGACAAATTAAGTATATATTTATCGCCAACGTGCAGCAAACCGGCATCAATTTACCTTCATCTGAAACCGATTTAATTATTTCTTTTTTCAAATACGCCAAGTTTGATTGATACAACAAAAGGTGCGTTCTTGTGACCATGGTTTAACTTAAAATTGGAAGCAAACCACAGTCTCAAGGTTAGTTTTTTCTATTCCTTTTACTTTCTACCGAAAACATACGTCTGTCTTCTTTTTATTATTTGTTTGATTCATATCAGATTCATTATCCGAGTTTTCCTTTCTAAACAGGTCTTGCTTGGCGTTCAGCAGCAGATCGTAAAACAACGCCATATGTGAGAAACCGTGTGAAATTTGCAGAACGCTCATCAGAAAAATTGATATAAACGTGTCTGTTGACCTATGACATTCATGGAGTATGACAATATAATAAAATGTCGTACTAACACGCAATGTACACACCAGGTATACCGTCAAGATAAAAATGTCTTCATAAAGAACATTTATTGTGAATGAATTCAAATTTTTTTTGTGTTGGCAATGGCGTCTGTCAAACTTATCGTTAAAGATTTTAATGCATTAACTTTTTGAATTTCATTTTGTTTTCATTTGAAGATAAATGCTGGGGAGAGGGAGAAATAACACGCGTGGTTTCGACAGTTCAGAGGTAAAGATTTTTAATTGCGAAATGAAGAACTTTGAACACCAACAAGAAATTTCAAGATGCTGAATTAGAAACAATTGGCCAATTCATACGACTTTGTATCGTGTATGTTGGGTATGAACACACTTTTCGTTTGTGAACGCTCAATGCTATGCTGTATTGTGTATTTCCAAACGTCAAAAAAACGATAAGAAGAAGAAGACCAGTATTCATAATTTGAATTACAAGTAACAAAATGAAAAATATTAAAGATAACAGTAAATTAATTAAACAACAATTATAATTTTAAAATGTTAATTGTTGACTCGAGTTACATAGAAAATATTTTTATTTTTATTCTTCTTCTTTTATCTTCTTCTACAATTCATCGTCACTTTCTATATTAAAAACGTCAGAAGATTTTTCCCTTGATTCTTTTTTTCTGCTTTTTTGGTTCTTTATTCAAAAAAATATCCAATGTTAATTGTTTTTGTCTTTTTTTTAAATTCTCCTAAAATGCTCCATCACATTATCGTTAAATAAGTTAACGCTCCTATTCACCACAGCTATGTTTGGATGCCATTTTTGGACAATGTGTTCTATATTTTCCCAATGGTGACACAATTCTTTAATTTCCTTATTTGAAATGTTTTCTTCTTCCTCTGCAGACTCATCTTCAATCACTTCCTGCTGTTCTCTTTGTAGTTCTTGAAGTTCTTCAGTTGTTAATTCATTTTGGTTATCTTCAATTAACTCCTCCACATCATCACTGTCTACATTTAACCCCATGGATTTTTCCAGGGACACAATTTCGTCGACAACAACAGCTTCCGTGGCAGTATCTTCTAAGTTTTTCAGTGCCACACAGTCTGGCCACAGGTTTCTCCAGGAGGATTTCAAAGAAACTTCATCCCAAGCTTTGTTTATTATTTTCAAGCAATGGAGAATATTAAAATTGTTCTTCCAAAAGTCTCTGAGGGTGAGTTCTGTGTCAGAGGTCACTTCGAAACATATTTGAAACAGTGCCTTTGTATAAAGTTTTTTGAAGTTTGAAATAACCTGCTGGAGTGGTGTTAGGGGGCAAAAATCTCACCTGTATGAAACCGTATTCACCAGACAGATCTTCCTCCAAACCTGCAGGGTGAGCAGGTGCGTTGTCCATTACCAAAAGAGCTTTGAGTGGTAAATTTTTTTGCTCTAGATACGTTTTCACACTTGGAGCAAAGACTTCATACATCCACTCGGTGAAAAAGCTTTAGGATTCGCCCTCCACATTACACCCAGGTCACTTTTAGTGATATGATTTTTCTTGAAAACTCTTGGATTTTCGGAGTGGTAGACTAGAAGAGGTTTTATTTTTAGGTATCCACTTGCGTTCGCACACAACAAGAGTGTAAGCCTGTCTTTCATGGGTTTATGCTCTGGCAATGATTTCTCCTCTTTTGTGATGTAGGTTCTACTTGGCATTTTTTCCAAAAGAGGCCAGTTTCATCACAATTAAAAACTTGGTATGGAGAAAATGCTTCATTTTCTACAAATATTTTAAATTCACCAAAAAACTTTTTAGCAGCATCCTTATTGGAACTAGCAGCCTCCCCGAGCCGAATGTATTCCATTTCGCTTTTTAAATCTATCAAACCATCCCTTACTTGCTTTGAATTCATAAATTTTTGTGCCACTTGTTCCGGGAGTATCTTGTTTTAGGTCGTCGTGCAATCTTTTTGCTTTTTCGCAAATAATTGCTTCAGAAATGCTGTCACCTGCAAGTTGCTTCTCGTTTATCCAAACTAACAAATCTTTTTCCATTTCTTCAATTGCAGGTGATCTATTGACGGCAAGAACTCGCACTCCTTTTGCTACATTAGCTTCTTTTAATACGTTTTTATTTTTAAGTATATATGATATTGTTGACTTAGCCATTCCATAATGAGAAGCTAAGTCTGTCACACGAGCTCCACCTTCAAATTTTGAAATGATTTCTTTTTTAACTTCAATCGTTCTTCTCACTGCTTTTCGTTTAAAAGAATCACTCTTTATTTTTTTATCCATATTAACACTATTCTTTTAAAAAATAGCAAAAAGGCAAATGAGTACAAGCAACACGTGTTAAAGTAAACGCAGTATGAGAAGTGCGGGGATTTCCCGAATTTTCTAAAGTGGCCACCACAGGGAGGAGTTGCCGATGCAAAGTTGCACTCTGTGGCACATGGTTGCACGCAATTCGAATAGCGAAACAATGTACGAATGGCGAGTTAAATTTTAATTGAAAAAACTGTACGAATAACGAGTTGTACGAATAGAGAGGCGGACGAATAGCGGTGGTCCACTGTATATAGGTATTCATAAATGAAATTTGAAATATCAATAAAAGTTGAAAAAAGGAAAAAAAAACTACTAATAAAATTTAGTTCGCTTGAAATATAAAGGAAATATTAATTTTCATTCATAATTCATAATTTTTAAAGTATTATTATTTATATAAACGTAAAAACTTCTTATATCTATAAGATATGTTATAAAGACAAAAAGAAAGATATATTTTCACTGAGAAAAAAATTAAAATAGTAAAATTCGACTTACGCCTTTTGTAGCAGCGATGATGATGAGCCCTCTTCGTGTCGATGCTGGTGTTTCTAATTGAGGGGAGTGTATTAGGTTATTGTTCTTGTATATAATATAGGTATTTCTAGGGAAGTTGGGTAAAGATGAGGTTAGGTATAGTTGCAATGGGTTATAGTTGAAGTTGATTATATATGATGTGAGGTAAAGATGAGGTTAGGTATAGTTGCAATGGGGTTCACAAAGAAAGCTATGAAGATTGTTGATCCTTTTTCGATCTCTAGTATATATGCTTCCAATAGGAGAAGTATTTGGAGTTGAGCAATACTGTATTCAAGGGCATACCACGTTGTAAATTTAATAGACCAATTGATGTAGACCGTTATCCTAACGGTCGAATTCCCCTAAGGTTATTGTACTGTTAGGATATAAGTCGCACAAATGTTTTTTTTTCGTGAATAAGCAAAGGCACGCGATATATAACCTCCCGTAAGCGGAGGTATAAAAAACTTATTTTAAACTTACCCCAAGGAAAAAGAGTTATTTGTTTACTTCCTATAAAATAACCAATAGGAATGGTAGCCTTTTTTTCATACATTATTTATTGAATCTTTTCTTTCGGAATTTACAATAAGTATTCAAATCTTAACCTAAAATAATACAAAAATAAAAGTTGTTATTGCCACTGTAACGTACAACTAAAAGAGCTCATCAAAAGTAAATTTGTACGATTGGATCATTTGTTTGAACCCTTTTGAGACGTCTGTGACCCTCGAATACAAGTAAGTCTCTTACAAGACGGTTGGGATATTCTGTAATCCTAGAGATGTAATTGACACTTGCTATTTTTATTTCCTCTCGAACTAAGGGCACCTTCAGATCTTTGTGGATGTTACTGTTTCTCATATACCAAGGAGCACCTGTTATTATTCTAAAAAGTCTAGATTGTCGCCTTTGAAGCTTCTCTACATTGGATGGTGAGGCTGTTCCCCACCGTTGGATACCATAAAGCCAAATAGGTTTCAATACTGACTTATACAATAGCAGTTTTAGTTCTAAATCAAGGGTTGACTTAGGTCCAATAAGCCAGTAAAGCTGTGCTGTTCTGAGTTTGATCTGGGTAATTTTGGCAGCTATATGGTGAGCCCAGGTAAGGCGACGGTCGAGATGGATGCCCAGCTATTTTACACTACTATGTTCTGGTACTGTCACACTATTAATCTTGATGGGCGGACAATTTCCCCTTCTCAGTGTAAACGTGATGTGCATGCATTTAGAAACATTGACTTTCATCTTCCATTTCAGCATCCAATTTTCCAAATCACTAACATGAGATTGAAGTCTTTGTGACGCAACTATAGAATCTCTATGAATACTTAAAAACGCCGTATCATCCGCAAAAGTAGACGTGTGAGTCACTAAACTTGTAGGCATATCTGCAGTAAGTAAAAGAACGGCCCTAGAATACTTCCTTGTGGTACGCCAGCAGATATCTTTCTGCGGGAAGAGGTGACATCTTTTGATTTTATTTGGAAATATCTATCCCATAAGTAACTTTTTAGCAATTTATGCACATTCTTTGGTAAAAACAGCGTGATCTTAAAAAAAAGTCCTTCGTGCCAGACCTTATCTTGAGCTTGAGATATATCAATAAATAGCGCAGAGCAATACTGCTTGTTCTCAAAAGAACGCCTAATTAAATTGGTAATTCTGTGCACTTGCTGAATCGTGCTATGTTTTCGCCCAAAACCAAACTGATGGTCGGGAACTATGGCGTTGGCATTAATATGCGGTATTAAACTATTAAGCAGCATTTTTTCGAACATCTTAGAAAGTATTGGGAGTAAACTTATTGGACGATATGATGATACTTGCGTTATGTCCTTGCCTGGTTTAGGTATCATCACTAAATCAGATAATTTCCAAGATGCAGGAAAGTAGCATGTTCGCAACATAGAGTTAAAGATGAACAATATCAAATGCACGGCCGATGTAGGCAAGTTTTTAATCATTGTCGCAGTCATTTTGTCCCAAGCAGGTGATTTGTTCGGCTTTAGGCTCTGGATGACGGCAATCACTGCAGACAGCCGGAACTTGATCGGCCTACTAACCACATCGTCGATTGTAACTGGGGCAATACTAGAAACAGAATTGTTTGGTGCAAAAACATTCTCTAAGTAGTTGGCAAAAGCGTCCACTTTCTGTTCTGTGCTTTTTGCGCAATTACCGTGCTGTAGCCGTAAAGGAGATTCATGCAAAGTAGGTCTCCTCATTTTCCTTACTGCCTTCCATAAACTGTAGTCCGAGTCTTTCGTTGCATCCAAATTTTGCAAGTATTTTTGCAGGTTCGACTATTTGTTCTTCTGCAAAGCGTCACGCAAAAGTCTTTGGCACTGATTAAGTTGAGACTTTAGACCTGGAGAACGATATTCTTGCAATTGGCGTCTTAAATTCCTTTTTTGGCGTAACAGTGCTTCTTTGTTATTAGAGCAGGGAAATTTTCGTTTTCTTACCAAAGGGGTAGAGGATGTAGATACCCTAGCAGCTCCAGTTAAGATGTTAGTAAACTGTCGGATTCAATTTCCTGTTCACACTTCAAAGAGATATTTGATGGCAGGTGCGAGCTTACGAACATTTTGTATTTCCGCCAATTTGTCCTCGTCTGAAGATAATTTTGCTCCAGTAGGTTTGTATCAGGCACAAATGTTAGGATGGTTGGTGAGTGATCAGAAGACAGATCCAATGACGGGTGCATACGAAGATTTTCACGTCTAATATTTCTTACTACGGCAAAATCTATTACATCCGGAATTTTGTTTAGATCAGTTGGCCAATAAGTAGGATGACCAGCAGACAAGGTATGCATTCTGTTCGAAGATACTGCGTCCAATAGCTGTCTTCCTCTCGGAGTAATGAGACGTGATCCCCAGAATGTGTATTTTGCATTATAATCACCTGCTGCAATAAATTTCGGACCCAGCGTGTTGAAGTAATCGAGGAATTGATCTTTGCAAATGTTGTGTCTTGGAGGACAATAAAGTGCTGATATTGTAACACTAATGTAGGGTAAATTGATTGATGTTGCTTGAATGTAATCTTTGGTGAATTCTGGCAATGGAAAGTGACTAATGTTCTTGTGAATAAGAATAGCTGACCCTCCGCTTGCCGTACCACTTGGGTGTTTTTCGTCATATCTGTAGTAGTCATTAATTCTAAAGCAGTTTTTGTCCGAGAAGTGTTTTTTCGATATTAGCATGACATCAATTTGGTAAGTATATAAGAAGTTTTGTACTTCGTTTTTATGATGGCTTAATCCGTTCGCGTTCGAAAAGCACATCTTGAGGGTGTTCATGTCTTATTTACTAAAATCTGCATAAGCCTATTTTGGTTTTGCAGCAGCGGTGGCAACATGTTCTGCATGTTAGCCATAAAATTACTCATTGTTTGGATTAGAGTATCAATTGAATTTTGGGAATTCGAATGTGCAGTTGGAATGCCTTCTTTTGGGGCGTCAGCATATGAAAAAGCATCTGAAAATTTACTCGTGGTTTGGGCAGCATTTTTGGAGTTTGCCTGTTGGGGAATGGTGGGCTGAGGTAAACTTGGGAAGTTTGATTCACGTTACTGATTATATGTAGGTCTTTTGACCACAGCTTTATTTTTGAGTTCCAAGTATACTTCGCAATCTCGATAATTAGCCGTGTGGTTTTCACCGCAGTTACTGCATTTTTTAAGCTAACTTCAGTTTTCGGGTGGGGACATTCACTGCTTCTGTGTACGTCTCCGCACCTGACGCATACTGCCTGTAATTTGCAGAAAGATTTTGTGTGCCCAAATTCTTGGCAATTTTGACACTGAGGGGGGGCCTTTACGTTTAATGGGTTCCTCTACATATATTCGACGGTTTAGAAGATACCGTAATCCGTATATAGGATGATTGGCACCTTTTTTCCTTATATTGTTCGAGTTAAATTCTATTTCGACTCTAAAAAGCGGTTGTGGAATTTTATTTTTATTTAAAATATTATGGATTGATTTGACCTCATACCCTTCAGATTGAAGGGCATTCTTAATATCGCTAATAGGTACAGTACTGTCAATGCCTTTAATGATTACATTTAAACCTTTTGCACTTTTGAGTTGTATAGTATAGGTTTTCTTTTCAGTATCAAACTTGTTCACAATTGCTCTAAAAATCTTTTCATCTTTCGCTTGGATTTTGGTTTCCTGAATATTAGCCTTTCGTAGAGAAACAACGTACAAATTGTTTTTGCCAACAAGCTGGGTCAACTTGGTTACCAAGGCATTGGTAGTGGGCTCTCGTAGGTACAGTGGTGGGGATTTGAAGTTCTTTTTTGCAGTTGTATTGTCTTCCATCTTTTTGTCTGCAATAATTGCAAAACGATTTGCGTTGTCAGTGGTATTTTTTGCCTGTTTTGGATGCGGTTCCAACGTGGAGGGTGCTCTAAGGCTGGACTTACCTTTCGTTATTGTGATATAATGGTCCATACCTATGAGGACTTTTTCACTGCTCTCAGTTTTCGCTGCACTTTTTTAATTGTCGTAGTTTCTTATTTACGTCCGGTGATTGAAAAATACCTTCAATGTCCTTATGATTACCCAAAAGAGGGGTATGGGGTAGATTTGTATGGAATGGTAGCCTGAACCACAAAAATTTGCTTGTTTTATTTATTAAACAAATGTTTTTAAAATTAACTAAAATACACTTTTTTATATTTCAAAAATTTTTAAATTTTTATATGAATTTTATTGTTTGATTGCGACTTGTTATCGCTTGAAAATGGAAAGCAAGAGAACTTTCCCAAATATGATTAAAGCCTAGGTAACTTTCTGAGAAGTTTCTAATTGGATAGAACGAAAGCTGTTGCAATTTTACAGTTAATTAGGGTTGCATGCTAAATATTCGATAAGTCAGTGATAACATTACTAATTGAGCAGCCGAATATTAAGAAAAAAAAAAACAAAAAAAAATATAATTCGATGAATTGATATAGAATGACATTCAGAAATTAATCATGAATACTTTAAATATAATTAATTGAATTTTTTTAGGTAATATGTAAAACATCAAATAAATGTAATTCAATTAATTTCTTCATCAATAGAAACATCCATTCCTGCATAGTAGACATTGGCAACATTGTTGAGGAGCTCTGTGACCTATATACATGTAGGAAAACAATGTTCCAATACATGTTTATTGTCATATGTAGCTAAGCTAGAATTATTTACATGGCAGCTGATATATACGCAACATGTTTATCAGATGTGGATGTTATATCGTGATCGAAAATAAATACATGCGGTGGATAAATACGTGTGGTGGATGTTACAAAAAAAACTAATTCTAACTTCAAATAGAATCGTTCACCACATCTTCTAGCAAAACTTAGACAAACTTTACGGTTTTTTCTAACACGTAGGATGTTTGCATCTGTAGCTTCTAAGAAATCTTAATTTTTCGATCTTCACGTGCAGTTATTACATGAATAAAATGCAAACATAAAATTTTTAAAAATAATGTGGTTACCGTTATATCTTTGAATTTGCTAGCGTTAGTAACATAGTCAGGAATTAGAGAAAGCAGAGCAGCAAATGTTATCAATGTATTTTTGTTGTTGCAAATAGCGGAATCAGTTTTAATACAATAAATAGAATTAAGAAATAAACAAAAAAATAAAACTGGGAATAAGTAATTAAAAAAATTAATAAATCAAAAAATTATATGTTCTAGGTTGCAAATATTTTTACAACTACTATGCATATGTATATTCCTAGAGGTGATGAAGGAGCATTCCGGGTCAACACCAGTTTACCACTATTACCAAGGACACGTTAAGCTGGTAACATGTGCCGACAGGAGAGCGTTTGATCACTTCTCCATCGTTATCTTATGAATGGGAGAAATATGGCCGGACTTGAAGACGATATAAAAAAACACTACCACTAGCCGACTACGAACGCGGTTCTTCATGCCACAAAACCCGACGAAGACTGAAAAAGGTTTAAAGGTCTTATGATAAGGATACACTTCCCGAAGATACCAACACACAAATGGAAAACTGCCAAATTATAGGAGCGCCATGGATCTCGTAGCGCAAGTACCATAGTCAAACAAGCATCTCTGAATTACCTAGTGAATTCACTGGTGTGTTTACCTACGGATTTGAGCGTATTGTCTTTAAGGTCTACAAAAAAGACAATCATCATATAGAGTTCGTTGACAGAATTGAAGAACGAACATATGGACTCGACGGATGATGAAGGTAAGACTAAAGATGAAAGTTGGTTTTCTTTCAGTAAGTTGGATATGGCATCTATTTTTAGGATGTTTCTAAGATCGTCAGAGCTAGAAAAGTCTGCCCAAAATGTAGATGAAACGATGGTGGAGGGAACGGTGTTTGAAATGCCTAATACAAGTAAATCTACACCGCTGTAAGGTAGCGTCTGCTGCCCTACTTCTCCTGCTGGTAACTAGAGAAAAAGACTTCGCCCTAATTCAAGAACTATAGTAGATTATGCTACAAAAAATTATTTAAGCTATCTAGGCACTGATTTCCAACGTCGTGAACTCCAAGAACTCCGTGAACTCGCAGTGAGCCCATATCATATGGGTACCAGGACACAGTGTTATCTCGAGCAACTGCAGAGTAGATGAATTGGCCGGCGTGACACAACCATCGAATTATCCGAAGAATTCTCGACTTTTAGAATACCTCTGGGGACCTGCAGTTTTGCAATTGACAATGCGGTCGTCGATTCCGTCAATAATACATGGTTGGCTTCGGACAGGGTCGAACGGTGAAAGAAATCTGGCTAAGGTTGGGTAAAGAGCCCTCGGCATGTTCGCTTAAACTACATAGAAGTCCGCTCAGAATGGTTGTCGACGTCATTACAGAGAATCACATTATGGGCACGCATACGAGGCTCATTGGTTTTGGTAATGAAGAGAATAGAATAATAGAAGATACATGCCCGGCATCATGTTGTATGAAAAAGGCGCATTGTTGTCAACAATCTTGATCTTGATGATGATGATCATGCGCTGACATTGGTAGTCTGAGTCACTTCATCAGAAGCTCCGAGTAGTTCCCGGAATAGAGGATAACGGAAAACTTTTGTATCACAAGGGCCTTTATATATTTAGCTCTGTCTACCTACATACTTTACTTCCATTTTTGACCAATGGCTGGTTAGTAGTGATACGATATTTGTGTCCAAATTTATTGATTACACAAACATTTCTGAACCAATGTCACAAATTTTGTTTGTCCATTCATAGTAGCAATCTTTACTGAAAAAATTTAAAATAAGTGATTAAATTCTTAAAGTCATTCTCTTGTGAAGAGATTGACAGTTCGTTTGATAAAATTGGACAAAAATTATCGTAGTTATTATTTAAAGAGTATAACAGTCGTGTTATATTTTTCATATATATTTTTTTTTCAAATGAACTTTCAGTTCAAAAATTTTCAGAATTTTTGATGGATCTTGATTATACATTGGATAATGTGTCAATTTCATGTTTGAGCGACCACCAGGAGTTTTCCAATGTTTGCGCAAAGAGAAGTAATATCTTTTGGGAAAAACACAAATATTAGCAGACTTCTGGCAGTCGCCCAAAAGTGAAATAGACACATTTTGTCGTAGACAATCAACATCTATCAAAAATTTTGAATATTTTTAAACTGAAAGTTCATTTGATAAGGTGACATATGTATATAAAATAAATTATACGACTGTTATACTCTTTATATAATAACTACAGTAATTTTTGTTGGATTTTTTCAAACGAAGTATCAATCTCCTCACAAGATAATACACTTTCAGAGTGTTACCAAGAATGCCTAAACGTGAAAAAATAAAAAAAAACAATTTTCAGAGTTCACTTGATCAAAACTAGTGACATTTAAGTTTGAACCAAATGTTTATGTTTCATTTTCATATATACCGATATCAAGATCCATCCAAAATACTGAAAATTTATGAAATGAAAGTTCATTTGATAAGATGATTTATATTAAAAATATAACGCGACTGTTATCCTATTTAAATAATAATATAATTAATTATATAATATAATTGGATAATTTTTGTCCAATTTTATCAAACGAAGTGTCAATTTCTTCACAATATAATGCACTTGTAGAACGTCGCCACGTATTTCATATTTTTTTATTTAATTTTGCAATTAAGAATGGGCAAACTTGAAAAAATAGTAAAAAAATAATATTTTCCAAGTTTACCCCATAAAAACTCAAAAAATATAAGTTTGTACAAAATATTAATGTATAATGTTTTAAAGGCTCATCTCTCCCCGTTCCATAAAACATTGGATTTTTAAAATAGGTTAAAAATCTATTATAGGGTAATCAATAATTTTCTGTCGAAAAATCAAAAATTACGTTTTTGTCAAATAAAAGAAGTTTGGAAGGTTCGAGAAATATAAAAAAATATTGTTGAGTTCTACTCAACATAACTCACAACCTACACTATGTCACCAGCTGGGTATATTTTGACTGTTGCACCGTGTTATTTTTACAAATTATTATTTAAAATTCATATTTTGGAGTACCTTGACTTTTAAGCCGACTGTATATTTCACGAATATCTTCACAGCAATTGTTTGCCTGAATGATACCACAATAATTTTGCAATCTAGTATGCAATCTAGAATGATTACTTGAATGATATACTTTATGACTTTTATGGCATTGTCACAACAGCATCCTTCCTATTTTAGCATTTAGCCTTAATAATGTACTCGCACTTTTATGCTTCGCCTATACACATCAACTATCAGCAATGAGTATTCCAAAACATAAGTAGATTCGAATCATATTCATAATTTCTGATACCTATACGCATTCATACTTATTTTAATATTATACTCATACTACTCATATTCAAAGTTTGAAGTACTCATCGTACTCATACTTAACAATACATATGATGTTGTCGATTTTGACTCTCCATGACCCAACATATCACGAAATAAGTATGATTCGCAGTACTCACTAGTATTTTTCTAAATTTATGAATCTGAATAAGTAGGCGTATAAATCAAACATATTTATTATGTTATGAGTTTTATGTCAACGCTGTATTCATAGTCATTGCAACCTGTACTTAGTAGTGTCATAGTAGTTGAATATCAATACTGTTGACTCACTCATACTCAAAATTTCATGAGTACTTATGAGTAGCAAAAAACGATTCATTGCTGATTTCTGATATACATATCTGTTAATAAATCCTTAATAATAACGAACTATGTTGTATATCAAATAGCTAGGAGAGCAACTGTTATTATGGTAGCCGTCATTGCCACCATTAGTTTGGTTTTCCACCCTAAAATGGAGAGACGTTTGCCTTCCGTGCCAAAAAAATATTGCCTCTCTGTAAAAATGCATACATTCTGTATACTTTTCTTTCCTTACGTTTAAATAACATCATGATTTTGTATGGTAGTATGAATTTTTGTTTATTTTGTTCAGAAATTAAAACTGATTGGAAATAGCAAAACAAAATCTTTTATACTCATCTCTTAAAAAAGTACAATTGTTTCTTTCTATTTTACAGTTCCGAAATGAATATTATTGAAACCATTTCTTTTTTATTTATGTGGTATGTATGTACATACTTATTCTGCTTATTTAAAACAACAGAATTGAATGTTGTTATTGTTGTTTGATAAAATTAATTAAAAACATAAAAAGTTTGTTTTTTATAATTTTCTACAGTTGTTGTTAGCCCACATAGAGAAGTAAAATAAATAATACTCGTAGAGAAGTAAAATGTAATTCATATAAATTTTATTACGAATATTTGAAAACAAAAACAATTTAATGCTAACTGCTCCAATTTACATATCAATGAATTTTGTGCAGAATTTCCATGCGGTTTAAATTACTGAATGGCTCTTATTGTGAAATTAAAGTGAATTTTCAATAAATTAAAAGAAATGGCAAAGCATTGGATACTTGCTGATTTGATGCTAGAAAAGTCTAGACACGTTTATTTGTGCTTCGTAGGGACATAGAAAAAATTATATTTTTGAAAAACAAATATATTTGGTATAAAAATGTGATGAAGGCATCAGTTTACAATAAAAATAGTTTAATATTCTAGTAAATACGTGCCTAATCAGAGCTATTCATTTCGGAATTCTCCATATGTTTTACGGAAACAACCGGTTATGATTAATAATTAATAAATTCGCTTCGAAACGAACTTAACGATGTTGGGATATAAAATGTATTAAAAACTACACCGCCGTCCAATCATGTGTGTGAAGATATATTTAACTAGCAAAGACAAATACTACAGTTTTAAGGAGCCAATGTTAAAATTAACAGAACAACGTTATGCGGTGTTCAGATATGCACCTTTATTACGTAAATCGCAATAAACGCCATTAGGTAGGTAAAAACTTATAATGCAGCACTGTCATAAATGTGTTTAGTGCGCATATTACAATTAAACGAACACTTTCTGTTCATATTTGACAACTCAAAAGTCAAAAACGACAACCAAAAAAAAACAATGTTGTTGAAACAACCAGCTGTTTTGTTTACCAGCTGTCAAATGAATATTGAATAAGCAGCTGAAATGCGTATATTTTTATGACTGAAAACTTATAATATTGTACTCAATAAACCGAATATTGCCTCAGTAAAAGTGCATATCTGAACATAGTATTAAGTGTTGAAAAATCGATTTTCTATTAATTCACCAATAATTCTCTTTTTTATTATTTTTAGTTGTGAATAATTATATTTAATTCTTTTTTTGTTTGTTCGTCGAGAAGTATTTGTAATAGTTCTGTGTTGTCAGTTCACATAACCTCCACATTCCCAATGCGGCATGAGCTGTATGGCATCCTGTGCAAACAATATAGACTACATATTATCAAATTCAGGCCAAAAGCAGTTGGTGATCATCGACCTATAGTGCCAGCCTTTAACAGCGATGGACCGTTCAAAGAATAGAATACGTACTGTTAAAGAAAACTGCCGATATTAAAAAAATGGGTTTCCAATTTCGGTTTTTAAATTCATTTGTAAATAACACGTCAATTTTTATCTAAAATGCAATTAAAACAGACATTTTGAGAGATGAAATTTGAATGAGTTCGAAGACCCATAAATCCATTTTATTATTTGAGCCATATATCAACTCCTTTTTTGTGTGGTTTCTAATCTAAAAAATGAAAAAGCTAACAGAAATTATTCGAATAATCGTACCATATTTCATACACATAAGTATAGGCAAATGGTTAAAGTTACAAATTCTTTTCCCTCTGCTGTATATGGTACGTAAACAACAGATGAATCAAGTATGCTTTTAAAAATTAATAAAATGTTCTTTCAATGCCAACATTTAAACAAGCATGCAAAACATTCATTCATAGGGTCATAGGCCAGAAATGGAAAGTTTGGGTTTTGGGGTTGGAAAGAGTTGCCTTTTTATACTGACCGTATGTTGTACGGAATGTTGACCAACTTTAGTTCACAAAAAGCCAAATAAATTTCTTTTCACACATACAGAAATATGGTGCTACATACATTGGTGCTACATTTGCATGTTACAAATGCCTTGAATTCCTTTAGTTTCCTTAAAAACACAAGAATGTGGGCACACATGTATGGATGTAATTACTTTGGTCAATGCCTGTGTCTGTTCATGCTAAAATGTGGCTTATGGCTCTTTTTTATTTCAATTTCTTTTTTATCATTTTATAAAATAAATACCTAATATTTTCCATACGGATGCTGGATAGTTGATTCGAAAATTTATGACTTCAATATAAAAATTTAAAAACAATTTTTTTTCTCTTTTCTGATTAGTTTTTATCTGTTTTAGATTTATCGAAAATTTCAAATAATTTCTGAACACATTTGACTGGGCATTATATGACATCATATGCTAATAATCCCTTTTCAAATTTATTGACTTTTTAAATGTATTGAAGAAATCAATTTAATTGTTTTAGGCAGTACCCAATTTTGTTCTAAATTTAGACAAATCAATTTGTTCTTGTTGTTGTTGTTGAATATTAGAATAAACAAAAATGTTATCAACAAAATTGATTGGAAAATCTCTTTGAAAACTTACCTACTTTTTTGTTTTAAAATTGTAGATATTTTTAGTTTTGTTTGTTTTGTTGTGGAAACAACATTAAATTTTAGTTCCTGATATCATTAAAATTAAAAGCCAATCAAAAGATAAATTCAACCACTACAATAGGATGATGCATCATATTCCAATTAATTGTTTTCCTTTCTTAGCAATAACACTATGCGACAATATAAAAAAAATTAAATACACCTAGTTTTGTTGAATAGAACTCAAAAATATTTTGTTTTATTTTTCTTGAACCCTCCAAACTTGTCTTATTTGATAAAAGCTGTTTTTGGTCTTTACGCACAAATTTATTAATTACACAAACATTTCTGAATCGATGTCCAAAAATATAACCTTATTAGAAAGGAGCGATGGCCCTTTAAAACGATATATTTATATATATATTATTTGACTTAATATGCTATTAGGTTTGTAATACATAATTTTAATAATTACTCAGCTCCTATTCAAAAAACAGTATTTTAATTAGTCATAAAAGCTTCAATAATGTTAGTTGGCATACCTTCCCTTATACTTAATCTTTCAAGGTCTTACAACTGTATTATTTTCAGCAACCCATGTATTATTTTTTTATTTTTACATGTTCCCTCTTCTATACTTCTATACTCTCAACTTAACGAAGAAAAATCAGTATTACACAGTTAAAGAGAACATATCTGTGATATATATTATCACGTGATAGATTATATACAACAACAAAAATTAACATCACGTTATTTATTTAAGACAGAACTGAGGTTTGATCGAAAGCTAAATTTTTTCATAAGGTCTTTTTAACTTGATCTATGAGACCTTCAACATCTTGAAGGGGAATTAAAGTAAATTGCTATACTTATAGTGAAGAAAAGTGATTTTTAATTATAGAAAGAAAAGAAATTTAGTAATTTACTAAGTGGAAAAAAGTTTTTGATATATATAAAATAACAATTATTTGCTAAAATAATATAGAAATTTTAGTGAATCTGTTTAAATCAATCTGTTTCGGTAAAAATTATTCGAAGGTATTTTTTTTGTATCATATTAACAAAGTATTGCATTTTCATATAGCTAATTTTATATGCCACCAGTATCTCGAGTGAATCAGTCATTTGCCAAATTTGGAGCAGACTGAGCGTCAATTCACTCGAGGGAAATTTGGCAATTTTGGGAAAATCTTCAAATAAAAATATATGAAAACTGCAAAGATCAAGATCGAATTGAACTCTTATCTTAAAAATCTGTTAAAGGCCAACTGAAACAACTTACTACTACTACTACTCAACTTACATATATCCAATCATTAACAATCTAGAAATTTTAAACTACAAAAATGTTTCGTTTTGCTAAAACTACATACAAACTCTAAATAAAAACCTAAAACTAACCATACTTTCACTATAACATTATTAAAATTATTAACTAAATTCTAAATCACAAATTAAATATTCTAACCTTTAAAACTCTAATGTTTAAATTTTAAAAACCATGAATTAATTTCTCTAAATACATATATTCTATTAAATAATTTAAAATTCTATCAACATGTACTTATATGTATATAAAATACTACTAAGTTATAATTAATCTAACATGTCAAAATTTTCTAATTAGTATTAATTATTCTTATATAACCTATTTATATATCTAACCCTTTATTTCTTATAAAAATGAATTATTTATAAATTATTTAAATATTTAAATATTAAAACCTATAAAAATCATAATGATTGTAAACCGACTCCATAAAATGAAGCTGAAGGCCTTCCGCATCGTTGGAATCGAAACCCTACTGTAAGTTAAAAAAATTATATTACTTTTGATTAATACACATGCATTTATTATTTAAGTATTTGTTTCATAAATATACCAGTGACGGCATTTTTAAAAGCTTAACATTACATGTGAAGAAATAATTATGAAAAAGTACCAAATGAAGTACTATAACATTTGTCCCATCACTGATATATTTATTACGTATTTTTTTTTTATTCTCTCATATGTTTGCAAAAGGGCAATTGAAGATGATACTCTCATTGAATTCTTAACTGTTATACTTGCGTTTGTTTTTCTTTATCTTCAATTTCTCTTTTGTAATAGTGAATTTAGTAATCACTGATCATTTGTAATGACGAAATGTAGTGATATTATTGTCATGCTAATTAGTTTGTTTTATAATAATTTCAATTTATCCATATCTTAAGATATTTTATATTATTATAAGATTTTTTTTATTTATTTCAACAACCGTATGTTCCGAATATGATTGAAACGTAAATTTTTTCTGTTGTGTAGAACTTCATAGGCGTAGGTAAGGTTTAGTCCTTTTAGGGGTTTTCGAAACAAATTTTCCCTAAATCAAAAACCATGGAAGGGTGGGTTCAGGGACGTAGCACGACAACAACGCTACTTTAAAAACATGCAAGGACGAGTCGTGTGTATTGTAATTATTTATTTTTTTTTTGTTGACCGAAATGAGGCACTTGAATCGCACTTAATTTTTTTATTTTTGTGGTTTCGTTGTACGAAATTGGAGGCGCGGAACAAGATCCCCTCCCACATCTCCCGAACTAGCTAGCTATCAAGTACGTGCGTAACGTTCCAAGTTAGTCCATTGGAAAAATCAGGTTCCTATTTGGGAAACTGACGAAAAACTTTCTATATTTTTGAAGTACAATAAAAGCAGAGTTAACCATTATCACAAATAAAAATGGAGCCCAATGTGGGGCCCGAAAAACCAACCTGGGGCACCCGAAACCAAAGTGGGGCCAACAGGAAATTGAAGTTCTGTTTTTTTTATCGTTACAAGAAAGCCCAGAACCTTTACCACAAATAAAAATGGCGCCCAACCTGGGGCCCACGAAACAAAAGGAGTTAGAAGTATGTTGATTTCTATTACACCTATCATAATTAACTTCATTGTTTGAGGCTCTACACTTATATTTATTTTTTTTAGTCACTCATAAATAATTCAATATTACATTATGGATATTATTTTTCTTGCTAATGTCTCACATTGTGTTTGTCCCTATATTTGGTTTAGCCAAGAATGTAATTTTGTTAATGTATAAGTGGAAATATTGGACGTAAACGGATAATTAGTTTAGTTCAATCCCTTATTACATAATGTATATTCATTCCTTTTTGTATAGTGAATATAGCTAGTAAAAATATATCTTAGGAATCTCTAATATGTTACTTGCAGATATAAAATTCAATTTATGAAAGATAAGCATTGGAAATACGATTTTGAATCTAGAATAATTTGCACAAATCGTCCACTTGTTATTCTTAATTTTTATATTTCAATTAGCTTATTAGTTAAATCCACCAAAGCTCGAAATTCTTGTTTCTGTTTTTTTTTCTCAACCATACCTATAAGTCCACTTGAAGTTTTACAGAAATATATACAAATTCATTTTTGATTAGAAAATGTCTATTGCTCATAGCAATGAAAATCTTGTTTCTCTAGTAGAAGAAGATAATCCTAGACAATGTTCAGTTTGTAAGAAAGATTATGAAATTGATGATATCATAGTTTCCACACCATGTAATCACATATTACACAAGAACTGTATAGTGAATTTTCTTAGACAGACTCAGAGTTGTCCGATATGTGGAAAGGCCTGTAGACAAACGAAATTAAAATCTCATAATATTTTAGCAGATACTGAAAAGCAGACTGCTGATACGCAAATTCCTGGCAGTAGTAATCAAAACACATCCACTGGTGCAATACCTAAAGTCCCAGCTGGAAATAGGAAAAGTAAAAGAAATTTATTACCAGACAACTTAGAACAGACTCCTGTCTTTCATCGTGTTAGTAACCAACTTTCCAATACAAGTGATTTGCTCAATATTTCTCAGCATACATTTAACTCACAAAATATGCCACAAAATATAGATACTCATAATGTTAGTGATAACACTCTTCAAAATTTGATAAATGAAGCTGTCAGAAATCAGCTAGCAATCCTAAACCTGAATCCAGATACTATTTTTAGACCCAGTCTTGGTAATCAAGGTAATCTAGATCAGAACATACAAACCCGAAGTAATGATGCCAATAGAGCTGCTGCTCATAATATAAGAAAAAATCGAAATTTCAATTATAATACAAATAGGGGCAGTTCAAATCGACAGAACGCTAGAAGATCAGTACACCTAGACCTTTCTACTGATAAAGTTATAAATATCATGTCAGGATGGCATTTAAAATTCAATGGTGAAGGAGAAGATGGATTGTCCATTGATAACTTTATTTATAGAGTACACGCTCTTACTGTTCAAAGTTTGCGTGCTGATTTCGAAGTTTTAGTTTAGTTTTTACTGGTAAAGCGTTAGATTGGTTCTGGAGATTTCATCGTACTTGTACACGATTTGATTGGGAAACTCTTTGTTATGAATCGAAAAACCAGTTTCGTGATCATCGTACAGATTTTGACTTAAGAGAACAGATTAGATGTAGAAAACAAAGAATTAAAGAAAAGTTTTATTCATATTATGATTCCATATTGCAAATTACCGATCGTTTTCAAATTCCAATTAGTGAATTTGAATTACTGGAAATAATTAAATGTAATTTAAAACCGGAACACCGGAAAGAACTTTTACATTTTAGTATTAATTCCATTGCTCATTTGAGGGAATTTGTTCGGTAACATGAGATATTAGAAGAAGAACTTGAATTCCGTCGATCCAATAAAACTTTTACTTCTCGCAAAACTGTATCTGAAATTGTAGACGATAATATAGAAGAAAGCTTAGTTGGAGTAGAAGAATTAAAAGAAATTTCATGCTGGAATTGTTTAGAAAAAGGTCATCGTTATGATGATTGTTTACAGGGGAGAAATATTTTTTGTTATGGATGCGGTGCACCTAACATTTTCAAACCCAATTGTACCACCTGTAACAAGTTTCCAAAAAACTATCAAGCGAAAAGCAAACCGAAACTATTTCAATCCAAAGCGACGCAAGTTTAAGATCCTTTGAATGTCAAACTGATTTGAATTTAAATAACACCATTAGATCTTTAGCTATAGACCAAGTTCCAAAACATTTGAAACCATATCATGTTAGACTGAGAGAATATAAAGAGACCAAGTCAAGAATTTTTGAAAAGGACATAAGTGAAGTTGAAATTACTAAACGAGTCAAAAGAAATACTAGGAGATTAAGGGATTACTGGAAGAAATTAATTAAGAACCGCAAACATTTCTGTTCAGCTATTATATCTAATGTTAACCAGTTGGATATCAGACCATTTGTTACTGTGCAAATTTTTGGTGAAGATGTAGTAGGCCTAATTGACACTGGTACAACAGTTTCTTGTTTTGCGGCTGATTATGCTCGAAAGTTTTTGGAGGACAGAAAACATAAATACAACAAGTTTAAGATCAGACTGAAAACAGCCGATGGAACAGATCATTCCGCTGTAGGTAGCGTAACAACGTTAGTGACATTTCGCGGAGAGACGAAACCCATCACGTTTTTAATAATTCCTCACTTGACACGAAATTTATATTTAGGTGTAGATTTTGTTAAAATCTTTGGTCTAGCGAAAGATTTGTTTTTAGAAAGTTCTAGTACTCAACGTAACAATAATCTGAATGAAGTTAACTTCCCTATAGATAGTAATTTCCATAGTATAAATGCAGATGATGGGAGACGACTTAATATTGCCATTAATTCTTTTCCATCATACGCAATGGAAGGTCTTGGTAGAACATCGCTCATTACGCATGTTATAGATACAATAGATAACCAACCAATTAAACAAAGGCATTTTTCCGTTTCACCTGCGATTGAAAAGCTAATGTTCGAAGAAATTGATCGCATGTTGCGATTAGGGGTGATTGAAGAATCTCAAAGCCCATGGTCATCGCCTGTGGCTCTAGTACAAAAACCTGGAAAGGTGAGGCTTTGTTTAGACGCCAGAAAAATTAACAGTGTTACTGTTAAAGATGCTTATCCATTACCTCTTATCGATGGTATTCTCAGTAGGCTCCCAAAGGCTAAATTCATTACGAGTCTAGACCTAAAAGACGCCTTCTGGCAAATTCCATTGGACGAAAAGTCAAAGGAGAAGACAGCTTTTACTGTACCTGGACGACCTCTATATCAATTCGTTACAATGCCATTTGGATTGTGCAATGCTCCACAGACAATGTCGCGTCTTATGGACAAAGTTATACCGTTTTTGTTTATTTAGATGACTTACTTCTTATTACGGAATCTTTTGATGAACATATCTTATTATTGCATGAGATAGCACTTTGTATCAGAAAGGCAAATTTAACAATTAATATTGAGAAAAGTAAATTTCTTCTTAAGGAAGTGAAATTTTTAGGACATATAATTGGTTATGGACAGATCAAAACTGATCCCGACAAAGTGAAATCTATTCAGGATTTTCCTTTACCGACCTCCGTACGACAACTAAGAAGATTCTTAGGTATGTGTGGATGGTACCGACGTTTTATTCGAAATTTTGCAACTTTGACGATACCGCTAACTGACATGTTAAAGAAAAATAGAAAATTTATTTGGACTGACGAAGCAAAACACTCTTTGTGCTCAGCACCAGTGCTTCATAATCCAGACTTTACACGTCCGTTTTCGATCCAATGTGATGCGAGTCAATATGGAATAGGCGCAGTTCTTGCACAGAAAAATGATGAAATGGAAGAAGTACCGATTGCTTATATGAGTCTAAAGTTAACAGCGGCGCAAAGAAATTATACGGTGTCGGAACAAGAATGTCTTGCAGCTGTTAAAGCTATTAAAAAGTTTCGTGCATATATAGAAGGAAACGAATTTGAAGTTATTACAGACCATGCGTCTCTGAAATGGCTTATGAGTCAGACAGATTTACATGGACGTTTAGCAAGATGGGCTTTAAAATTGCAAGGATTTAATTTCACAATTCATCATAGAAAAGGAAACCAAAATATAGTTCCAGATTCGTTATCTCGAATGTATTCGGAAAACAATGAGGAAGTTGAATGTCATAACTTTGACAACATTTTCATATCGGAAATTGAAAATTCACTTGAAATTAATTGAGATTCTGATCAATTTAAATCTACAGAATATCTTTCGTTAATCGAGAAACTAAAAGCTAAAATCAATTACCTTCCTGATTTTAAAATTGTTGATGGATTTATTTATAAGAAGTGTAATTACTCTTCTGGTGATAATTTACAAGAACAATTATCATGGAAACTTTGGGTACCTTCTTCGATGACGAAGGATCTCAAAAAAAGGGCTCATGATCATCCCTTATGTGCTCATGGTGGTGTTGGTAAGACATTACATCGTCTTAAAACATTTTATTTTTGGCCCAAAATGGCAAAACAGACAGCTGATTATATTTCATCTTGTGACATATGCAAACAAACAAAAGCTTCGAATAAATGTCTAAGACCTCCCATGGGGCAACCTTCCACATCTGTTCGTATTTTTCAAAAGTTATATTTAGATTTATTAGGTCCTTATCCCAGATCTTCTTCTGGAAACATAGTATAATAATTATAGTTTTAGATCATTTGTCTAAATTTCATTTTCTTGAACCAATAAGAAAATTTACGTCCAATAGCATAATTGAATTCCTTGAGAAACGAATATTCCATATATTTGGAGTACCTGAAACAATTACTACGGATAATGGTGTACAGTTTAAGTCTAAACTGTTCAAAGACTTTATGGAAACATACGGAGTGTTTGATAATTTAACTGCTCTTTATTCACCACAAGCAAATGCTAGTGAACGAGTGAACAGATCAGTATTAGCTGCAATTAGAGCTTATGTAAAGCCAAATCAAAAGGATTGGGATGAGAAACTTTCCGCAATTAGTTGTGCTCTTAGAAGTTCAGTTCATATTAGCACAGGATTTTCACCTTACTTCCTAGTGTTTGGTCAAAATATGTTAACAAATGGTAAATCTTATAAACTGTTAAGAAATTTGAAGATTTTGGAAACATCTGATGTAGATTTGCGGAATAACGAAAGAATGGAATTGTTACGAGAAAAAGCTAGAGAAAGAATTCGTAAATCTTTTGAAAGGAATGTAAAATATTATAACCTCAGGTCACGTCCTGTAAATTTTGATGTTGGCCAAATTGTATACAGAAGAAATTTTGCTCAATCGAAAGCAGCAGAGCATTTTAATAGTAAACTCGCAAACCAGTTTGAGAAAGCTAAAGTTAGAGCTAAACATGGATCATGTTATTATGAACTAGAAGATATGTCAGGTAAATCATTGGGAACATTTCATGCTAAGGATTTTCGATCATAACACCACATTAAAAAGGTTTCATAACTCAGATATTTGATTGTAAAAGTAGATAAAACCAAAATAAATAAGTCTTCAGCGTTTGCTTCATTATAAATATAAGTCTTCAAAAGCTGTTTTGTAATACATCATTTTAATAATTACTCAGCTCCTATCCAAAAAACAGTATTTTAATTAGTCATAAAAGCTTCAATAATGTCAGTTGGCATACCTTCCCTTATACTTAATCTTTCAAGGTCTTACAACTGTATTCTTTTCAGCAACCCATTTATTATTTTTTTATTTTTACATGTTCCCTCTTCTATACTTCTATACTCTCAACTTAACGAAGAAAAACCAGTATTACACAGTTAAAGAGAACATATCTGTGATATATATTATCACGTGATAGATTATATACAACAACAAAAATTAACGTCACGTTATTTATTTAAGACAGAACTGAGGTTTGATCGAAAGCTAAATTTTTTCATAAGGTCTTTTTAACTTGATCTATGAGACCTTCAACATCTTGAAGGGGAATTAAAGTAAATTGCTATACTTATAGTGAAGAAAAGTGATTTTTAATTATAGAAAGAAAAGAAATTTAGTAATGTACTAAGTGGAAAAAGTTTTTGATATATATAAAATAACAATTATTTGCTAAAATAATATAGAAATTTTAGTGAATCTGTTTAAATCAATCTGTTTCGGTGGGAAAAGGTAAAAATTATTCGAAGGTATTTTTATTTTTTGTATCATATTAACAAAGTATTGCATTTTCATATAGCTAATTTTATATACCACCAGTACCTCGAGTGAATCAGTCATTTGCCAAATTTGGAGCAGACTGAGCGTCAATTCACTCGAGGGAAATTTGGCAATTTTGGGAAAATCTTCAAATAAAAATATATGAAAACTGCAAAGATCAAGATCGAATTGAACTCTTCACTTAAAAATCTGTTAAAGGCCAACTGAAACAACTTACTACTACTACTACTAAACTTACATATATCCAATCATTAACAATCTAGAAATTTTAAACTACAAAAATGTTTCGTTTTGCTAAAACTACATACAAACTCTAAATAAAAACCTAAAACTAACCATACTTTCACTATAACATTATTAAAATTATTAACTAAATTCTAAATCACAAATTAAATATTCTAACCTTTAAAACTCTAATGTTTAAATTTTAAAAACCATGAATTCATTTCTCTAAATACATATATTCTATTAAATAATTTAAAATTCTATCAACATGTACTTATATGTATATAAAATACTACTAAGTTATAATTAATCTAACATGTCAAAATTTTTCTAATTAGTATTAATTTTTCTTATATATAACCCCTTTATTTCTTATAAAAATGAATTATTTATAAATTATTTAAATATTTAAATATTAAAACCTATAAAAATCATAATGATTGTAAACCGACTCCATAAAATGAAGCTGAAGGCCTTCCGCATCGTTGGAATCGAAATCCTACTGTAAGTTAAAAAAATTATATTACTTTTGATTAATACACATGCATTTATTATTTCAGTATTTGTTTCATAAATATGCCAGTGACGGCATTTTTAAAAGCTTAACATTACATGTGAAGAAATAATTATTAAAAAGTACCAAATGAAGTACTATAACATTTGTCCCATCACTGATATATTTATTACGTATTTTTTTTTTATTCTCTCATATGTTTGCAAAAGGGCAATTGAAGATGATACTCTCATTGAATTCTTAACTGTTATACTTGCGTTTGTTTTTCTTTATCATCAATTTCTCTTTTGTAATAGTGAATTTAGTAATCACTGATCATTTGTAATGACGAAATGTAGTGATATTATTGTCATGCTAATTAGTTTGTTTTATAATAATTTCAATTTATCCATAACATAAGATATTTTATATTATTATAAGATTTTTTTATTTATTTCAATATAAGCAACCGTATGTTCCGAATATGATTGAAACGTAAATTTTTTTCTGTTGTGTAGAACTTCATAGGCGTAGGTAAGGTTTAGTCCTTTTAGGGGTTTTCGAAACAAATTTTCCCTAAATTGAAAACCATGGAAGGGTGGGTTCAGGGACGTAGCACGACAACAACGCTACTTTAAAAACATGCAAGGACGAGTCGTGTGTATTGTAATTATTTATTTTTTTTTTGTTGACCGAAATGAGGCACTTGAATCGCACGTAATTTTTTTATTTTTGTGGTTTCGTTGTACGAAATTGGACGCGCGAAACAAGATCCCCTCCCACATCTCCTGAACTAGCTAACGATCAAGTACGTGCGTAACGTTCCAAGTTAGTTCATTGGAACAATCAGGTTCCTGTTTGGGAAACTGATGAAAAACTTTCTATATTTTTGAAGTACAATAAAAGCAGAGTTAACCATTATCACAAATAAAAATGGAGACCAATGTGGGCCCGAAAAACCAACTTGGGGCACCCGTAACCAAAGTGGGGCCAACAGGAAATTGAAGTTCTGTTTTTTTTTTATCGTTACAAGAAAGCCCAGAAACATTTACCACAGGTTTGATGAAGTAAACTTGACAAATGCGAATTTTTTCATATTTTTTCAAGTTTGCCCGTTCATAGTAGCAAACTTTAATTAAAAACTTAGAAATAAATGACGACATTCTGAAAGTGCATTATCTTGTGAAAAGATTGACACTTTGTTTGATCAAATCTGACAAAAACTACCGTAGTTATTATTTAGAGTCCAATAGTCGAGTTTTATTTTTTATATATGTCATCTTATCAAATGAACTTTCAGATCAAAAATTTTCAAAAGTTTTGATGGACTTGATTGTTTATCGCAAAATGTGTCAATTTCACCAGAAGTTGGACAATGTTTGCTCAAAGAGAAATAATAATATTTGCAAAAAACACAAATATTAGCCGAGTTCTGTTAGTCATGTAAACGTATAATTGAAAAATATTGCGATTAACAATCAAGATCTATCAAAACTTTTAAAAATTTTTGAACTAAAAGTTCATTTGACTTATATAAAAAATATAAAACGATTGTTATACTATTCATTTGATTAAACGAAGTGTCAATCTCTTTACAAGATAATGCACTTTCAGAATATCATCACTTATTTTATATTTTTTTTATTAAATTTTGCAATTAAGAATAGCTAACCTTAAAAAAATGAGAAAAAAACATATTTTCCAAGTTTACCCGATCAAAATTCATAAGATGTAAGCTTGAACCATATGTTTATTAATATCGTTTTAAAGGTTTATCTGTCCCCTTTTCAAAAAACTTTTGGATTTTGAAAATAGGGTAAAAAATATTTGGGTAATCAATAATTTTATGTAGAAAGATCAAAAATACAGTTTTTGTCAATTAAAAAAAGTTTGGAAAGTTCGAGAAATATAAAAAAATATTGTTGAGTTCTGCTCAACATAACTCACAACATATACTATGTCATTAGATGGGTGTATTTTGACTGTCGCACCGTGTAATAGTTAAAGATTTTACGTATTTGAATTTTCCTGTATTCATAGTCCTACTCCTGGATTCGAAGCACTGTAGGTAACATGACTACATTTTCTGTTTCACTCAATATAAAGGGTGTTTTTTATAGAGGTATAGATCTTCAAGTTGCAATAAAACAACGACGGATTATTCGATTGACATGAATTTTATTTATCCGAAAGATATTCTTGTGGCATTACATTTTAAATATGATTTCTGGGACATGACCGCCACGGCTGGCGCGGATGTAGTCCAATCTGGACGTCCAATTTTCGATGACTTTTTCCAACATTTGTGGCCGTATATCGGCAATAATACGGCGAATGTTGTCTTTCAAATGGTCAAGCGTTTGTGGCTTTACCGCATAGACCAATGACTTTACATAGCCTCACAGAAAGTAGTCTAGCGGTGTTAAATCACAAGATCTTCGAGGCCAATTCACAGGTCCAAAACGTGAAATTAGGCGGTCACCAAACGTGTCTTTCAATAAATCTATTGTGGCACGAGCTGTGTGACATGTTGCGCCGTCTTGTTGAAACCACATCTCCTGGACATCATGGTTATTCAATTCAGGAATGAAAAAGTTAGTAATCATGGCTCTATACCGATCACCATTGACTGTAACGTTCGGGCCACCATCGTTTTTGAAAAAGTACGGACCAATGATTCCACCAGCCCATAAAGCGCACCAAACAGTCAGTTTTTCTGGATGTAACGGTGTTTACACATACACTTGAGGATTACCTTCACTCCAAATGCGGCAGTTTTGTTTGTTGACATAGCCATTCAACCAGAAGTGCTCTTCATCGCTAAACAAAATTCGCTTATGAAAATCGGGAACAACGGTAATCTCGTTTTGGGCCCATTCGACGAGTCTACGCCTTACTTGATGATCGTTTGGCTTCAAATCTTGCACGAGTTGGATTTTGTAAGCACGTAAACCAAGATCCTTCCGCAAAATCTTCCATAAAGTGGATGGACACAGATACAATTCCTGTGCTCGATGGCGGATGGACTCATTCGGGTCTTCCTCAATGCTACGCTCTACAGCAGTAATAGCTTCTTCTGTACGCATCGTACAGCGTCTCTGGGGATGCGAGTTATCAATAAGAGTAAACGTGGTGCGAAAACGTTCCATGGTTAATCGAATTAACTGCTCTGATGGACGATTTTGTCGACGATAAAATGGACGTAGTGCGCGATACGTTTTCCGCACAGAACCATTATTTTCGAAATAAAATTGCACTATTTGCAAGCGTTGTTCAGGCGTGAGTCTATTCATGATGAATTGACAAACCAAACTGAGAATAAATCACTTGACAGCTGTTAAATCTGTCTCCATCTTGAAAAGTAATGCCAACTTAAAGTTCTATACCTCTGTAAAAAACACCCTTTAGAAAAAAATTCGGTAAGTGTGGGTTTTTGAGGTTGCTGATTTCAAATCTGAGGTAAAATTTTTCAAATACCAAATTACGGATCCAATATTCAACTTTGAAATTTCTTCTTATTTGAGTTGATAAGATTAATAAATTTATTTTATTTTTTTGCCAGCGAAGGTGCACATAAAGTGAGCTCAAAAAAGCTCAAGAGCTCAAAAAATGGCAACATGAAATTGGCCAAGATAAACTCAAAACTCTTTATTTAACGCGGTTTTGACTGTTTTAAAACGGCGAATTCGCGCGTTTTTAAAAGTTTACTCAAAACTCAAATTTCCGAAAAAATTTCGTTAAAGGTTATGTACGAATTATTAGTATTGTCGTCAATAAGCAATTTCTTTCTTTCTCTTAGGGCCATTATTACAACTTGCCGTTAAACTTGGGTTTAGTTAAAGGTACCTTTAGCTAGAGGGAACTGTAAAGCTACCTTTAACTTATTTTCGTTATTACAACTTGTACGATGAGGAGCTTTTTCCCCACCGACGACGATATAGAGCAATTCTGCAATGTCGAATTGTTGTCTATATGCCACTGAAATGTTCTCTGGGCAATGATAATTTAAGTATTGAAAAACCAAAATGTATTGCGACCGTGACTCAATTAAAGGACAAACAAGTAGTTCACTCAAATTCAATATTAATACTAACTTCTTTAATTTAAAATCCTTTACTTAACCTATCGGTTACAATGTAAAACATAAGCCCACTGTTGTTGTTGCTATTATTAGTTTCTCGCTTCCAATGTACCAATTCATTTGTTCCTATTAAACTTTACGCATACAAAACTTTACATAAGTAACTGAAAGAATATTATTGGAAATAAATAATACCATTGTAACAAGAACAACAACATTATAAATATGAAAAGAATGTAAGCGAGAAACAAATAATAGAAGCTAACGGGTTACAACCAAACTAAGCTTAGCTTAAACAAAATATAATCAAATTACAGTGGGCTAAAGCAGCAAAAAATATAAAATATAAAATGTATTTAAATGGAAATCTGAATGGAGTTTAATAAAAAATATAATTAAAGACTTTAAATGCAATTAATGAGCAAAGCAAATGAAAAATTAATGAAAAACAAAACTAATACAAATTCAAAAATGGATAATATAATATAATTATATATAGATTTATGCGGTGACCTAACGTACCGGCCCCATTGAAAGGACCCTTTCAAGAAGATAGTAGAGCTAGTCTGTGGATAGGGCGACGCATGGTTCCCCTTGTAGTTTTGATGTCGGCAACACGGACGCGGTTATCTCTTCCACGGATGATATTGATGACTTTGCCCATGACCCATTGTTGTGGGGGAAGGTTATCTTCTCGAACAATAACTAGCGCACCAGGGTTGACATTAGGGTTGGATACAGTCCATTTATTGCGGGTTTGGAGCTCATTAAGGTAGTCGTGGGACCACTTTTTCCAAAAACTCTGTTTGACAGCGCGTATTCGAGCCCAGTATTCTAGGCTGTTGACTTCTTTCGATAGGACATCACGTTCTGGCAAACTTTGCAGGGGAGCGCCGATCAGAAAATGGCCCGGCGTAAGGGCCTCAAAGTCACTGGGATCGGATGATAGAGGTGAGATTGGCCTCGAATTTAAAATGGCTTCTATTTCGACCATTGCGGTTGATAATTCTTCGTAAGTGAGCCTAGTGTTGGATAGAGACTTTGTCAGATGACCTTTGGCTGACTTGACGGCTGCCTCCCACAATCCCCCAAAATGTGGTGCCCTAGGGGGAATAAAACGAAAATTTATAAATTGATTTGAGCAATAATTTATAATAGCATTAGAGTTTTTAGGATCAAAAAGGAAAAATTTTAATTCTGCCAACTTAGAATTTGCTCCAACGAAATTTGTAGCATTGTCACAGAATATATCTGTAGGCAAACCTCTGCGTCCAATCAACCTTTTGAGAGCAGCAATAAAGGCGTCAGTTGATAGGTCCGAGACAACTTCGATATGGACTGCCTTGGTAACAAGACAAACGAACACTGCGATGTAAGTTTTATATGGAACCTTTCCTCTGATTCTTAAGTAAGTGTTGACAGGACCACAAAAATCGACAGCACATCTAGCGAAGGGCCTTGAAGGGTTGAGTCGTTCTACAGGCAAATTTCCCATCATCTGGTTCAACAATTTCGGGCGATAGCGAATGCATTGTGGGCAGGAGTTAACAATTCGACGACACAGGTCTCTTGAATTGATAATCCAGAATCTTTCACGAATTAGTGACATTAGAGCCTTAGGTCCAGCGTGATAATTTTGTTGATGTAGATGGCGAACAAAACAAGTGACGAAATGATTTTTGCTAGGCAATATGATGGGATGCTTCTGACCTTCAGAAATAGCTGCGTATTCTAGGCGTCCACCGACTTTGAGCAAATTGAAACCGCTTGACGAGTCTATGAAGGGGTTGAGACATTTCAGAGCGCCTTCAGGATCTTTTTTCTGCAGAGCTCCATCTATGTAATTTTGAAAATGTTGCTTCTGGATGTTGAAGACAACAGGAATCAAAGCATTTTCTAATTCTTGGGGCTGCAAACAGTCAGTATTAAAAATATTAGTTCTTGGTTTTTGAGCAAAACGAAGCATCCAGGCGACAACACGAATGATTTTCAAGTAGGAGCCATATTTTTCGATACAATCCAAGATGTAATTCGATCTGACTTCAAGGCAAAGGGCAGTTTTGCGTTTTTCTCTGTTGATTTCTTGTTGATTTTCTTGCGGAAGCTTATCCATTTTGTCAGGCCGCCATTGAGCAGGATCGAAAGTGAGAAATTCTGGCCCGGTGAACCAGATGGACGAGGAAAGTTCTTTTACAGAAGAACCACGAGAGACGATATCAGCAGGATTGAAATGTGTTGGGACATGACGCCAAACACAGCCACTAGTGAGATCCTATATTTCTGATACCCTGTTGCCAACAAAAACGGATAGAGTTGAGGAGTGCTGCTTAAGCCAAAGAAGAACAAATTGAGAATCCGTCCAGAGAAATACTTCGTGATCTGGAATCGAGAGCAAGTTTTTGATTTTGGAGTACAGTTTTGCCAGAAGTTGAGCTCCACACAATTCGAGTTTGGGTAGCGATTGTCTTTTTGTAGGTGAAACACGAGATTTAGCAGTGAAAAGGCGGACAGAAACCTTTCCAGAAGAAGTTTTCACACGTAAGTAAAAACAGCAGCCATAAGCGCGAATTTACGAATCACAAAATCCATGTAGTTGAGCTGATTGAGTATCAGGAGCAAGACAATAGCGAGGTATTTTGATCGAGCTTAAAGTTCTGAAATCTGAGACGAAATTTTCCCATGTCGATTGCAGTTCTTGGGGAATAGATTCGTCCCAACCAGTTTTCAGAATCCATAATTCCTGCATGATGATTTTCGATTTTATAAGAATCGGAACCAGCAGTCCAAGGGGATCAAAAAGAGACGACGAGAGCGACAAAATAGTACGTTTGGTGATTTTTGCATCGATTCGAGACTTAGGTGAAAACGAGAATAGGAAAACGTCTTTTTGTTGATCCCAAGTGATACCAAGAGCATTGGTTATAGCATGGTCGTCGATATTCAAATCTTTTATAGTATTATCATGTTGGAAGTCTTTATGATTCGAATGCCACTTGTCCAATTCGAAGCAACCACGACTGAGAACTTTAGTCACCTCTCGCTTTATTTGAGCCAATCCTTCTAGCGAGTCTGTACCACCTAGAAAATCATCAACGTAAAATGATGATTTGATCGTTTTTGAGCCCAGTGGAAATTGCTCGGTATATTGATCTGCGAGATAATGAAGACTACGAATGGCGAGATAAGGGGCAGACGACATTCCATAAGTGACAGTATTAAGTTCGTACGTACGAATTTCCTCTTCTACCGAGTTTCTCCACAAAATGTATTGGAATCTTCTATCACGAGGGTCAATCAGGGCCTGACGGTACATTTTAACTATATCCGCTGTTAGAGCGTAGCGATGAAGGCGAAAGCGAAGTATAATCTTGTAAAGTTCATCCTGAATTGTTGGACCAACCATTATGATGTAATTTAATGATTTCTGTGAAGATGAGGGACACGAGGCGTCAAAAACAACTCGGAGCTTAGTTGACGTACTGTTGAGCTTAAATACGCAGTGGTGAGGTATGAAATAATGGGGCTCATCCAAGCGCGGGCTTCGAACTAGGCACATATGTCCACAATCTTCATACTCCTTCATAAAAGCAACGCATTGTCTTTTCAGATTGTTGTCACGAGCAAAGCGTCTTTCTTGAGATGAAAATCTCTTAAGAGCCATATTCCTAGAGAGACCTAAAGTTTCAGCAGGTTGCTTGAAGGGCAATTTGACAACAATCCTACCAGAAGATTCACGACTTATGGTGTTGTTATAAAATGATTCACAATCATTTTGTTCGGGAGTCAGCCCATTGGAAGCAGATTGGATTTCTTCTATTTCCCATAAGCGTTGCAACTTCAAATCGACCTCTTCTTCTATTGAAAGCATGCAAGAAGATCTAGAGCCATTAGATTGATATCGACCTGCTACGATCCATCCAAAAAGTGTTGTAACTTGACCAACCGACAAAATATCGAAAAATGTTTCAGTACCAATGAGCAAATCGATACGTTTGGATTTGAAAAAATTTTCATCAGCGAGCTGGATATTTGGAGGCAAATTCCACGATGAGACATCTAATTCAGAATCGGGTTGATACGAGATATGAGGCGTCACACAAAACGAGAGCGAGACTTCAAAATCGGTAACTCGAGACTTGACATTTGTTGACGACCTATATCTGCTTTTACTGTGAGCATTTCCAATACCAGCGACCTCTGTAGTTTGTTTGGTGCGGGGCAAATGTAGTTTTTGAGAAAATTCGTCAGTCATGAAATTCATTTGGGAGCAAGAATCCAACAAAGCGCGGATAGCAGCCAGTAGAATCACGAACCAGAATCATGGCTGTAGCAAGCAATACCTGTTCCAGCGAGGATCTTTCCACATGGGTGTGGACCGCGGAGGGATTTTCATTCGAAGTGGCACGAGAGGGTGGTTCAGCAGCAGGGGACGAGGGCTTTGACGCAGACTGAGACCGATGAAGCATGCTGTGATGCAAACGAGAACAAGATTTGCACTTGAATGAAGAGGAACAGTTATTAACATGATGCCCTTTCAACAAGTAATTGAGACAAAGGCCAAGCCGTTTCACATTTTCAAAGCGTTGACTGACATCCATTTCTTTAAAGCGAGAACAACGACTAATTGTGTGATCAGATTTTGAGCAGAGTGGACAAACACGTTTGGACACAGAGAAGCTAGAGCCAGATTTATAATTTTTATCATTGGACTTACCAGACTGTTGATGACCAGACTTACGAGGAGCCACATGAGTAGTATGGCTGCTTTCGACCGATTCCAGAAATTGGCAATGTCTTTCCAGAACCTTAGAGCAATCGTCCCATGATGGCAGTTTGGTAAAGTCCAATGAATCTTTCCATTTCCTTTTAGTTTCATCGTCAACTTTCTCCATTACTATGTAGATCAGCATTGACTGTGCGATGTCACTGTGGGAGCCAAGAGACAGCAGAGAGCTGTAGAGGGCAGAAACATTGTCGACAAGACTACGAAGCTGTGTGCAATTGTGTTTCGACATGTTGGGAAGTTCAAAAAGAGTACTAATATTTTCCATAAATATGAGTGAGCTGTTGTCATAACGTGTCTTCAGCCTTTCTAGAGCCTTCGGGTAATTCTCATTTGTAGTCTGGAAAGCCTTGACCGTTTCCAGTGCCTGTCCATGTAGGCAGTTAAGCAAATGGTTAAACTTTTCAATGTTAGAAAGGCCAAGCTCACGATCGATCACTTGCTTGAACGAAGTTATAAAATTTTTATACTCACTATATTTGCCACTAAATGTGGGCAATTTAAGTGCAGGTAATTTGTGGCTGGGCGCTGGGAAACAAATCGTAGAGTCAGAAATTGTTGTGTTGTGGACATCCTCGCTAAGCTGAGACTGGATACTTATTTTAGCTGCAATGTACATATCCTCAATTTCAGGCCGACCATTATCCTCTGTATCAAGTTTCTCAATTTGGGTTTGGAACGACAGGATTTGTTTAAAGTACGACTCCAGAATCCCCAAACGGCACTTGAGTTCCGCGGAAGAAAACGTTTTCCCTTCACCTCTTGCATTAGCCTCAACCTGATTCTTGATACGGGTGATGCTCTTCTTAGTGTTCGCCCGTTTGCCACAAAACTATTTTTAAAAAAATCACAGAACAAGTGAATTGGATGACCAATGAGCCAAAAACTTTCATCAAAAAATTCCAAAAATCTTTAAAAAAAAACACAATTTTGTTCCACACTGTAGGTGACGCCAAAATTTTTTCGCCAAAATGAACGGTATACAATGTTTATATTATGTACTTATATACATATATACTGCAGCAAACTAAAGCGCGGAAAATTGTATGTATTTTTTATGTAAAAGAATTAGCGGTAAAACCAGAATCACAGTTTTTTTTTTATTTAAAATATATTTTTTATATACTTCTCTGCAGAGCCAAAAATGTTATGTATTTTCGTTAAAAAATAATTCTCTGATGAGCCAACAAATTTTTTAATTTTTGTTTTAAAGATAGTTGCTCCACAATAATTTTTCAAAGTAGTTGATGCACCAAAAGAATTGTCTTTTTTGTTTGCTCACAAGGAGTCTTTAAAATAATTTTTCAAAACGATAGTTTTTGTTTTCCGTACAATAGATCTTTATTTTCACAATACGACCGTCTACTTGTTGTAAGTAGTACCACGACAAAGCTTAGTATTTTTTTTTCTACTCCACGACCTGTGCACTTGTTGAACGTAGCACTTCGACAAAGACTTTGGGGTTTCCACGAACCGCACGACAAAACCAAAACGAAATTTAAATTATCGTGCCCCACGTTGGGCGCCAAAATGTACGATGAGGAGCTTTTTCACCACCGGCGACGATATAGAGCAATTCTGCAATGTCGAATTGTTGTCTATATACCACTGAAATGTTCTCTGGGCAATGATAATTTAAGTATTGAAAAACCAAAATGTATTGCGACCGTGACTCAATTAAAGGACAAACAAGTAGTTCACTCAAATTCAATATTAATACTAACTTCTTTATTTTAAAATCCTTTACTTAACCTATCGGTTACAATGTAAAACATAAGCCCACTGTTGTTGTTGCTATTATTAGTTTCTCGCTTCCAATGTACCAATTCATTTGTTCCTATTAAACTTTACGCATAAAAAACTTTACATATGTAACTGAAAGAATATTATTGGAAATAAATAATACCATTGTAACAAGAACAACAACATTATAAATATGAAAAGAATGTAAGCGAGAAACAAATAATAGAAGCTAACGGGTTACAACCAAACTAAGCTTAGCTTAAACAAAATATAATCAAATTACAGTGGGCTAAAGCAGCAAAAAATATAAAATATAAAATGTATTTAAATGGAAATCTGAATGGAGTTTAATAAAAAATATAATTAAAGACTTTAAATGCAATTAATGAGCAAAGCAAATGAAAAATTAATGAAAAACAAAACTAATACAAATTCAAAAATGGATAATATAATATAATATAATTATATATAGATTTATGCGGTGACCTAACACAACTTATAGATAAAATTTTTCAAAAATATGGCAGTGCCGGAGCAATGTCGATAAAACTGCTCAATTATACAAATTTTTTTTAACGCAGTGGCAACCGCGGGCTTTGTTTTTTTTGTTGTATATGCTCATTTTGTTTAAATTTGAATTAGCCATAATAAAAATAAAATATAATATAGCAAGTTCAAACCGAAAGTGTCCTTTAAATGTTAAAGGTAGGATGATCCTCCCTTTAGCTTAACGATCACTTCTATCTTATTGGGTACTCATAATAATTTATCTGTCCGTTAAAATCCTCTCTTTAGTTAACGGCAAGTTGCAATAATGGCTCTTAAACTATTAAGCGCTTACTAGCACTATTGCTTTCCATATTTAATTTAAATCTGTGTTTGTTTTTCAACGATTTAAAGAAACTTATAATTATACCAAATTGCACTGTATATACTTCGTTCAACACTTTGCTCACAAACAATGACTTTGACCACCTTCCACGCAGCCATCGTTAATTTCTTACAAAAGCAAAACACGTTGTTATCAGCTTTGATGAGTTCTTGAAAGTACTAAAAAAAAACTTGTTTCCACAAAAATGAGTAAAATTAACTACACGTTTGAGATAATTTGATAAAATTTTTATAATCTCATATTTGTTTAGTATTAAGTTCTTACAATCTAAATATAAATTGCTGCAAGCGATAACTGGTATCCGCCAATGCAAGAATAAGATCAAAATGAACAACAAATGACATAGTCTTAATATTTCCTAAAATTTCTGGAAATGTGGAACCTCTGGGATCATATTAAAATTAAAAAATTAACATTATCTACTGTGCAACGCACGTGAAAATTCTACAAGTAGGGAACATATGTATGCATTGAAAGCTTTTATTTAAAATTTCGCAAATCAGCTTCATAGACGTTTGATAATAAAAGAGAAATATGGGAACTTCTGCAAATCTTTGGAACTACGTTTGGCCGTCCCGACTTATTTTCCTAGGGGTCACGTGCTGTTTAATAAAATATCTGGAATTAATTTGTATGTATTTTTTTTTTTTTGGAGGGAGCTAATAAATTATTGGCCGATAGTAACTTATTTCAGAAGTTATTCTTTTTTTCCGGAGATAAACGATAAACCATATGCTTTATTCAGTTGAGACTTCTAAGAATTTGTTTCCTAAACACTCTTAAGATTCCAAATCCTTATGATATTGTATAACACACATGAATGATGATTAAAGGCATTAATTGGTTCCAATTTCATTGTTTTCATAATATTAGATTGAGGTATGATATAAGATTGAGACGATATTAATTTTAAGCAAGATGTCACTTTAGTTCTCTCGCAAAGTAAATTTAATCAACCTACTCTTCACACATAGCTGCCAGATTCGACGATTTTTTGCTCCAAAAATATTGTATTGACGATATGACCATTTATGCGCTTATTTTGACGATTTTTAGAAATTAGAAATTTATATACAGTAAAGTATTATATTTTTAAATTATTTACAAACACCTCTCCGAGAAAGATGGATGTTAAGTAGGAATACAAGGGGAAGAATTCCTCTTATTTTGCTCGAGCAAAATTCGTTGTATTAGCAATACAAGATCTCATGAATCAATGGAGTTGGATACCCTTCTATCTTGTAGAAGATGAAGTGAAATATTTTTTGCACCGTCTTAAGAAGTCAAGGTACTGAATAATGTGTCGGTTGTAGCGAACATCACACTGAATTTTCATGCCCAGCACGTCAAGAGCTTCTGATGCCCTAATATTTACACCACCCGTTGATGCAATATTATTATGTGTCAATAAACAACACTGGCATAGATTGTTTAAACATTAAACAATTTTTTTTCCTGAAAATGATATAAAACTCCTCGATTTTTGGACAAAAATATCAAAAAATTAAAATAAGAGATGGGAGCTTTTAATTTCCAGCCTTGATTAAATTTGTTAAGAAATAGTAGTATTATCACATTCTTCAGATAATTTTGAGGGAGCTAAGCTAAGCTAAGTTAATTTAATTCTTTGACGATTTTGACGATTTTTTTTCTAATATTTGACAATTTAATGTTTTTTCCGGCAGCTATGTCTGTACATGTGAAAAGGCTAGTTTTTGAACAAAACGAATCGAACAAAATCAGATAAGGAAAGTGGACAAAACGGCTCAACTCTTAGACCTACAAAAAGAACAGGAGGTTCTTGAATCCCTTAGGTTCGGCGTAGAAAGGAATAAGGATAGAGGTAGATAGAGACGGATTTTATCTGGTACAAATTCTTCTATGGATTCCTTGCTATCTAAACTACATAAGTATCACTATGGGCTGACTATCAATGAAAAGCACAACAGAATCCACTTTTGAAGAAGAAAGGTCAGTCAAGGCCAATACAGCCTTTAACACATCGAATATTACTATCTGAAAAACATTGCAGAGCAAGATCCTCACATAACACACCAACGCCATCAACCCCACTCAATTTCAGTAAAAATAGGTGCTTCAGTTCATATTGGGAACTACACGATTCTGTTTGTCAGAGCTCTGTCCCGAAAAAAATCCTTAGTTCAGAGACAACGACATCCTTATAATCCCAAGTTGTATTTATAAGTTACCTCTTCATCAGAGCGGAAAAACACTTAATATTTCAGAGTGGCTGCACGAGTGCTGTGTTCAACAACCCGATTGCCTTAAGCGTATTACACTACGCTCCGCAGAAGGTGTGTCTTATAATTCAAGTGGAGTCATGCAGGTAATATTGTTATCTCACGTCCAATTATTATTAAAATATCTTTCTTGGTAAGTGTGTGTGTTCGTTTTTCACATTTCACATTTACAGTTACACTTTTCGTTATGAATAGGCAATAATATAGTCTTATGTAAGAACCGTTATAGAAAAAATTTCTGTCTGTAGACCCTTGATGATTTGTAAAAAATTTGATCGCTTGCGAGCTAGTAAAAAGGTCATGGTAGGATCTGGTTGTTTGTTATGTGCGACTTGAAGAAAATAATGTACAAACTCTTAATTCTGGTAACAATGTGTTAATGTCTGTTGGAATTTCAAATATTAATTAAGTTTGATTAATATTGCTGTCATGGGACATCGTTCTGGATTCTATTATGAGGCTAGCAACCCACCTTAAACGAGGCAACATTTTAGATATCAAGTACACCAAAAATATCTGTCTACTCTCTCATACCTTCCCCGATAAATTCGAAGAACCATACCTATTCAGGGATTCCCACCACACTAGGCATCCGTAGGTAAGGATAGGTCTGATCACCGCTGAGTAGATCCAGTGTGTCATCCTAGTGCTACCATACGCGAAAGTGTTACCATACGCGAAGTGCTACCATACGCGAAAAGAAATTTACCGTCAATGGGGCATTCTCTTGCATGGCAATAACTCTATGCACACTTTACAACTTTACAACATCGAAATGGTTTGGGGGCTTATTTCTCGATCTCTATGTTGGCTTTTACTTCAGAGTTTGCCAAATCGATGTAAAGATGTTATTAAAAATAAAGGTCAAAATGTTTTGCAATAAAAATGAGTAAATGTTTTAATTATATGACCAAAGCTTTCATAAAAACACATTTTTTTCATATTTTTTCTTTACAAAATTGCAAATTGACTGCTTAAGTTGAAGAGCTGAAAAATAAATTTTTTATCATTATTAATTTTGTATATAAAACGAATAATTTTCTATTATAACGAATGTTGTTATTATAAGGCCACCACTGTATGTTATCTGATAGTCGTAGTATTTTTGCGTTTTTATTTTAGACTCTTTCAACCACATTCAAACAGCATATGGTATTTACTGATGCCAAATGTTGTGGCATTGTTTCCGTTTCCCTTGTAGCAAAACCAAGGCAGCTACAATACCAATGTGTTACAATAATGTTACTGAATATACCGGATGTATATTCTGTTTATTTTATGCTGTTGTTTTCTATCTATTTTTAACACAAATTTTTTTCATTCTTTATTGAGAAATTCTTAAAGTGTGAAACATATACTGTTTGTTTCTTAAATTTAGTTGAGTAAGTACTTTAACAGAATTTAACATTCCTTTTTACTATTCCAATAACAAATAAGACGCGTATGAATTGACATATAAGATTACACATGAAAGACACCAACCAGAAGTATTGAAAAAATTGCTCAAGTTGTTCAGTGCACAAACTTAAAGTTTTTGATAAAATTTAGAAAAATTGGTCAAGGATTATTTCATATTCCATTTACTTTCTTAATTTTTATTATAAAACAAACTCTTTTGAACAGTGCTTCCAAATTATTCAATTAACTTTGCTTTTCATGGAAATTGTGAGATAGTTAGGAAATATATTTCAAAATACAAAAGATTCAAATCGCCGTATGAGCGTAACGTAGTCCTTAGGACCATCTCATCCTATATGAAGATGCGTAAGTATGCTCCTGGTAGCTATGTACCGTCCTACATGAACGAGAATTGATTGCTTAAGTATTCTAATCTATTAATCATATTATTTCATTCGACATAAATTAATGATGTTACAAACACAATTTAATGAACAGATTTTAAAAGGTTCCCAACATTAAGGGCCATTTTTTGAGTGCGAGATTAAAGTCAAGTTTAAGTTAATCTCCAGTTAAATTTAATCTAATGTTAATTGAATTTGCATTTTTTAAAAGTGAGTTTAAACCTTGTTGAACTGCCACACTTATAGCAAAAACTGCAACGTGTTTTACATTAATTTGCTTTTGTATAGAACAAAAACAGCTTAATACTATTGAGCTATATGTAAAAAAAATAATTTTTGAAAAATAATGAATAAATTAGGACTGTCTATTGTCAACTTGTGTTGTATATAATTCATAAACACTTAAATCTTATTCGGCTTTCTCTATATTAAGAGCTTTTCTTAATAAAATTTGTCAATTACTTTTGATAGTTAATCTTAAGTTTAAACCACAAACCTAAGATTAAATAAACTCAAAAACTAAATATGAAGGTTAAAGTTAACTTAATCGTTAATCTCGCACTCAAAAAATGGCTCAAAAAATGGCTCTAAATGTAGTAAATAACGTGGTTATACAGCCAATTAAAGATTCGTAATGATAGTAAATTATTCGTTTTATTTTACAATTTTGAAAAGATAACAAAATTTATCTTTCCGTTCTTAAATGTAAACCTTTAACAGTTTCAATCACAGTTGTTTAATAAACAATTCACAATTTTATAAAAAAAAATATATTAACAAAAATGTTTTATATACTGGTATCATTTTTATTGCAAAACTTTTTGATTTTATATTCTTAACACCAATATTTCATGGGATAAGCTTTATTTTTAATAAAAATTTCACATTTATTTGGTAAACTCTGAACTAAACGCCAATAGAGAGATCGAGAAATAACCATTTCGACGTTTTGCCACAATTTATCAGCATTATTGGGATTTTTGCATTTCGTCCTCTTTTCAACTTCAGTCCACAAGCTCTCGATTAGATTGAGATCAGAGGATTGTAGCTGGCCCCTTTAAACCATTTACGTTTGGTTTCTCTAAGTAGCTTTTCACAAGTCGTATAGTCTAATTAGAGTTATTGTCGTGTATAAGCATCACATTGACTGCAAAGAAAAAGCGTATGCGAGCATTGCATTTTATTTAAAACTAGCTGTACCCTGCGCGTGTTGATGCACCACCAACTAAAATAAATTTTAAGGAAAGACATTACACAAATGTCCAATTAATTTTGAATCATTTTATTGATTTTGTTTTCCGTTGTCCAGATGATTCAGATGAACGGGCCTGATCAGTTTCTAATCTCACTTCTCGTTGTTCAAGTGGTTCAAGCGAACGGGTCTCAGCGGCATATACTCGAAGATTTTCCAGTCTCAATGCTCGTCTGATTCTGAGGCTCGTAATGCTCTTTTATTCCGTGCTTGAGGTGTAGGTCGACCAATTGCTCGTCATTCATTTTGAATAATTTTCAGTGACGCCATCCATCGGAAATTAATCGCACCAACCTCCGTCGACTCATGCGCAACAACTTTGTTAAAGCATTCACAGTTTACGAATTAATTCATTTTGAGTAATTTTCAGTGGCATCACCTGTCGGAAATTGGTCACACCAACTTATAAAGCTTCCCCGGCTCATGTGCAACAACTTTGATAAAGATCATAACATGACTAAATGCATAGTTTACGATTCTGTAAGGTACATACAAACAAACATTCATTTTTATATATATAGACTACGGGTGGCGACACGCCCACTATAGCCAATCCACCCATTTTATTCATATGTACGTCAAAGTAGTCCATAAAAATTTGAGGACTCTAGGTGTTGCAGTTTATGAGATATGCGACATTAAATACTCATTGGGTATGTAGGCGTGGCACCTCGTCTACTTGAAATTTTAAAATAAAAAGCAGCCTATAGTTATTTCCAGGCATACAGGAAGGTACTGTGAACATTTCAAGAAAATCGATCCAGCCGTTTAGCCGTCTATAGACTTGGAACAAACAAACAAACCCAAAAACAAATAAAAACACATTCATTTTTATATAAGTTAACAATAAAGTTAACAACAAAATATTTTCTTTATTTCTCTTATTCTTTTTATTGTCTTTTTTTGCAAGTGCAACAAATTATGGGTTGTTGAACTTAGTTGAACAACAAAACTGCTTATCAATCTCTTTTACTTTTATTTAATGTCAATAAACTACTTACTTTAACATAATTCTATTTAAAATCACTTTTTGCTTACTAAACATTTTTTTATTAATTCTTTTGTATTTTTAACTATAAGCACTTTTGTAAATTAATTTAAGTTATAAATATTACATTTTTTGAAAATAAAGTTCAGTTATAATAAAACTCAAAAACAAGAATAATATTTTTATTCTTAATTGGCGCCCAACGCAAAATTTCGTTAAAATATCCTCATAGAGGATTAGTAAAAACGAAAAATATCGTTAAAATATCCTCATAGAGGACTAGTAAAAACGAAAAATTTCTTTAAAATATCCTCATAGAGGATTAGTAAAAACAAAAAAATAAAAGCAGTGAAAGAAATATCCTTGTAAAAGGATTAATAAAAAACTAATAGTGAAAAAAATATCCTTGTAAAAGGATTAATAAAAAACTAATAGTGGAAAAAATATCCTGTTAAGATTAACAAAAAAACTAATAATAGTGGGAAAAATCCTGGTAAAAGGATTAACAAAAAAAACTAAAAATAGTGAAAAAAAAAACATCCTTATAAAAGGATTAAGGAAAAAATATCCTTGTAAAAACAATAAAATATCCTCATATAAGGATAATAATAAAAAAAAAAAAGTTGTGTGGAACAAAATTAAAAACAATTCGTTAAAATTAAAAAGGAAAGGAAAAATTCTTACAAGACATAGAAAAAGAAAAAACAATCTACTATAAGTGAAAAAATATCCAAAAAAACAAGAACGAATTGCCGAAAAAATTTAGAAGAAAAATACATTGCAACAATTACAACCACCTCTTTGTCTTCAACAACAACAGCCAACAACAGCAACATCTATTGTCCTCTAACATCATCATCATCAGATAGTCATCAAAAATCCAAATATGATCATCATTCTAACATTATTCATACAAGTCGTTTGTGCTGAAATACAAATTTTGGACTACTCAAATTCCGAGATCGTGACATTTCAGACAGGACGAGCACTCATACAAAATGGAACCTTTAACTTAATTCACATTATTGACATTGAAACCTATGAACGGGAACTGAGACTTATCAACGAACACATCAATTATGAAATAGAGAAATCCAATCCTCTAATGCCGTTTCTACAGCATGAAATATTAGAACTAGGGAAACTTATGGATCGAATTAGACCCTTCGGAAGGACTAAGAGATCTATAAACGAAATAGGCACCGTATGGAAATGGATCGCGGGTTCACCTGACCGGACAGACTTAGAGATTTTGACGGATAAAATAAATGATAACTTACGACAGACTGAAAACCAAATTGTAATAAACAGACTTTTCGAACGGAAATTAAATGAACTGACGAATTTAACAAACGATATAACTAATTACTTACAAAAGGCCAATAGGGAAAACACTGCGGCACTAGGGTTTAAATTCGAATTACAAATACTTAAAGAAGAAATGTCTAACATAGAACAAGCACTGTTATGGTCAAAAGCAGGTATAATAAATTCTTTCCTCTTCTCTCATAAAGAAATGGAGATGCTGGACGAATTAATTTTAGAACAAAATTTTCCTTTTAATAATCTAGAACAATGTCTAAAATTCGCCAACGTCAAAGTTGCTTCGAATAACTCTATTCTTTTATATGTTATAAATCTACCTATAGTTGATAAAGTTGATTGTGAGACTATGATTGTAAAACCAATAAAGATAAATAGTGAAATTCTTAAACTAGATTATGAAACTATAATGACTTGCAAAAACAGAATATTTGGAATAAGAAAACAATGCCTGAACTATGATGAAATAAATTTGTGTAAGGAAAATAATATCCAAGATATAACCAATTCAAGTTGCATACCGAATCTCCTCAAGAGTATCCCTTCCACTTGTAGGAAAAGCAACAATTTAGATATCTCCTCCTTAGAGCTAATTCAAGATGGTCTGTTATTATTTAACAAATATAATGGATCGATTCTTATAAACGGCAATCATATTAATATAAATGGCACCTTTGTAGTGCAATATAATAATGCCACGATAATCGTTGGTAATCTTACATTTTCGCACTATTGAAAACAGTCAAGCAAACCATTGCCCGCTATTCTGAGCTCGTTGCAGTCCAATCATTATTTCGAAGAATCCTTATCTCTTCAACTTGTTAAAGAGCTCCATTTAAATAACAGTAAAACTATCCAATTGATTAAGAAAGAAAATAATGTAAATTTATGGGAGAGCACAGTAGCCATAATCATATGCGTGATTATTATAATCAAAATAGCTCTCAAATTTGCTACCAAAATGAAATACAAAATTAATTCCAAGAAAAATAATACTTTACCGATCTATTCTGAAATTAAGAAACCAGAGATAGTAGAATTCAATGGAACGGAAGATTGCCAAACAAGTTTTACTGCAAACGGGGACGTTTGCATTTAAAGGGGGAAGAGTTAACAATAAAGTTAACAACAAAATATTTTCTTTATTTCTCTTATTCTTTTTATTGTCTTTTTTTGCAAGTGCAACAAATTATGGGTTGTTGAACTTAGTTGAACAACAAAACTGCTTATCAATCTCTTTTACTTTTATATAATGTCAATAAACTACTTACTTTAACATAATTCTATTTAAAAACACTTTTTGCTTACTAAACATTTTTTTATTAATTCTTTTGTATTTTTAACTATACGCACTTTTGTAAATTAATTTAAGTTATAAATATTACATTTTTTGAAAATAAAGTTCAGTTATAATAAAACTGAAAAACAAGAATAATATTTTTATTCTTAATTTTTATTCTTAATTTATATAATATTTGAAATTGCTATGCGGGAACACACCATAATGTTCCAGCCATCATATTTAATTGTTTTAATGGTATATCCGAAATTAAGATGTGGGTCAACTGTTGGAATCGTTTCGCGAGGAAATATTATTCCAAAAAATCATCTTGTTCTTCATGTTTTGTCTGGCAAAATCCAATCTGGATCTTTATTTTTTTATTACGAAAATTTTTCTTTGTGCGATGTACGTGGAAGCTTTACCATATAGTAGTTCTATATAATATATAAATACAATATGATGTCGCTAATTGAACTATTAGCTGCTTAGAACTTTTCAATGGGCCAGCTTCAAAGACTCATAGACTATCACACCTTCCCTGGCTGTGGTTTTGCAGATTTTGAGTGTTTAGGTCCTGTTTACATTATAAATTTTTCCTCTGGAGCAACCAAGTAACTAGAAAATAACATTCATAGTCTTCTCGGCTCCTCTGAGGTTCAGTATAACCTTCTTTACTTCTTTGGCAAAACTGGGCTCTTTTTATCCGCACCTTATAATTAACTTTTGTATAAATTTTTTCTAAATTGAAGGCTGTCCACATAATCATATAATATTTATATCTTTTTAAAGTTGCTCGTTTAAACTTAAATACTATTAAAGACAGACAATAAAAATTAATAATTTTGGCAAAAAGAAACGTTTATTAAAGACAATTTCTCATTCCCATTTGGCTCATGTTTCGTGTGAATTCCTGCAAAACTTTCAAGTTTCCATACCCTATTCTGACATTTGGCGGTATGTTATGTTTATATTTGTGTTTGTTGTATCTCAAAAAATAGATCGCACCTATTAGTAAGTATCATTCTATGGACGAGCCAGAAATATTTGTTTTTAATAATTTGGTATTGTGCACATTAAGCTTATCAAATGACTACGAGGCCATATTATACAGTTCCTGATCGCACGTTCCTCCGCTTAAAAACCTGTATTATGGTCTGGTAGCCCAAGGTAAGATTGGTTTCTTGTATATAGAGGCGTAGTCCATTCTAACTCCAAACTTAAAGCCATTAATATAGCAACTAGTCTCCACAGGCATCTATGGTATGAATCCGATTTGGTATTACAGCGATGCAATTGGTTATTATTGATATGTTTGGCATCCTGTCTGTCCAGTTACTTACTTACTCAATTGGCCCCTAACAACCCAATTAACAAATTTCGGCCTACCTTAACACACTCTTCCAGGCACCTCTATCGCAGACAAGTTCGTCCTCTACACCGACTTCTGCAAATTGTCGCGTCAAATACACCTCCCACTGAAGGATCTTCTTCCATTGGAACGACATGGACGATCCTACGCAGCCGCTGAATGTTAATACGCTGCCCAACGTCCATATCGTCGAGGAGCTCATAAATCTCATTGTTGGATCGGTTACGGAAATCAATGGCAACTCGCACTGGATGGAAGATCTTACGTAGGACTTTTTTCTCGAATACTCTCAAGGCTGCTACATCAGTGTGTAATAAAGAAGCATGGGTAAGATGAGCATCTTATAGAGTATTAATTTTGTCATACGAGAACGTCTTTACTACACAATTACCTATTGAGGCCATAGTAGCACCTGTTGGCAAGAGTGATTCTAGGCTTGATCTTCACACTGACATCATTTTCGGTGGCCAAGATAAACAATTCAAAAATATCGAAAGTATAGTTATCGGCCATAATCTTAGATCCAATGCGCTGCATATCTTTACTAGTCGACCACATATACTTCGTTTTGACCTCTTTTACCGCCATACCTATCTTAACAGACTTCAGTTCAATAGCACTAAAGGCAGCAGTAATATTCTAGCACAATGATGTCAATGTCGTTAATGTAAGCAAGCAACTGGACCCTTTTTTGAAAAATAGTACCATTGCGAAACACTCCCGCTTTCCGCAGAACACTCTCCATGACGAAGTTAAAGATGTCGCATGACAAGTGATCGCCTTGTCTGAAACCTCGTAGGGTTCGAAATGTTTTTTCCCACCAAAATTAACACACACAACATAAGTGGTGTAAGAACCTAGGTCGTGTTCCTGACTGAAGTTTTGTAATGATAATTTTGTATATGTATGTGTTCTAGTTTTGGGAGCTGGTTAATCGGCTTAAATTGAAATAGAAAAGTTGTGTAAGATTAATTAACAGCTATAACGTGTATTAACCTTTAGCGAAAATTGATCACTTACATTTCTCTAGAGTTCCTAAGTAGTCCGTATTATAATTTTTTTTCTCTTTTTTCAATTGGCAATCGTAAAATTTAGAGAAAAATTGTGGTTAATTTTTGGTTTTGGTTAAACTTATTTTATCGAAAACACCAGTATGATGTAGCATTTCAGTATAGTCGTGCTTGAAAGACAAAATCATTTGAACGTGTTTTATAGATGTTAGTTTTACTTTGAGAAAAATGTGCGAACATTTCGTTTTTGCAATTCCATTGTCATGTTTGTTAGAGTTTGGAAATTGCAATTTATCACTAACTACACATACACCTATAAAAATGAACAAATGTGTGCGACAAAGAAATAGCATTTGTAACCAAAAATTTTGTTTGAAGCGTTAAAGATGCGAGGAAGAGAAATTGAGACAGAAATAGTTAAAGTTTCGGTTTAAAATTTTTTTTGCTTCTAGTATTGAAATTTTGTTGAAAAAATCTTTAAAAATCATTAAAATAATCGTAATGTTTATACAAATTGTATATTATTATGGCGAATTAGGAATTATGGCTCTGAACTCTTATGCTATAATATGCTAGACTTAGGGCCATTATTACAACTTGCCGTTAAACTTGGGTTTAGTTAAAGGTGCCTTTAGCTAAAGGGAACTGTAAGGTGTGTTAATTTTATACATGAGTAGCTGGACCTACAGTTTAAAGTCGACTCCGAACGACAGATTTTTTGAGAAACTTTTCATGGCAATTTTATTTACTCTCAGAGTTTTTGCCAGAAATCTGCTGGGAGGAAGTCGCCGCGGAAATACTTTTTGTAGTTTATTTTGATATCTGGCCTGGGGCTCGAATCCTGGCTTTTCGCCTAATAAGCCAACACACTACCTACTAGACCACGGCGACTGAGACTCAAGTGCTTTATTCATATTACATGCGTCTGGTTCATTGTATTTAATTTTACCGAAATTAAAGTGTGCAGGCATGGTTCGTACACAAAGACACGCTACACCTTATTATTGTAGTACTTCTCGGGCAGAAATAATAACTATAGAAATAATATCTACTTGCCGCTGTGCGAACCCGACATCAGAGTACACCGTAGTGATATGCGCATATTTACCGGCAGTAAAAGAGCGATTAGATCCTTAGAGGATTTATATGCCATACCTAAGATCGTTCAGTAATGCGGAGAGTCTTTGGAGGAGATAGCAAGATATTTAACGGCTATTCCCATCTGGGATTCTGGATACACGGTCATCGAAGATAAAAACCCCATCTCCCTTGCTAAAGCTGTAAACCTGTATGAGATTGGCGTTCCTCTACAGAGATTCAAACAAAAACCCCTTTAATGCGCAACAGTATGCTGGGATAATGAATGCACGCAAGACAGATTTGTGCGGACATAGATATTTATAGAATATAATTTGCATTAAACTTATCAAGATGCCATCTAAGGAAACTCACAGCAGTTATAAAGAGACACTGCCATTTAGGTTTACATCAGAAGACTGTTAATACCTTATAATGACTTCTGCAGAAGCTACAATGACGAGAAAGAAGAAGAGATTACAGATCTTCTATCTTCTCGGTCATGGTACGGCATTGGGGAACTTAAGAAGAAACATTTTTAGGTATCCAGAATTTTGTGACAAAACATGTCGAGAGAGAAAAACTCACATCTTTATAAGGCTCCTGAAATGGTTGGGAGATGCCAACCAGGGACTATAATTACTATAAACAACGCGATATGAAATACCGGTGTTACAAAGGGACCGTTTAGGAACCAAGTAAGCCGTACCCAAGTAGCCGATTACCAGTTTAACTTATCATAGGTATGTACCAGAGATCAGCAATGAATCGTTTTTCTTTACCCATAAGCAGGGACCGTAACTGTTATAACTTTTATCGTAAAAGTCAGAAAATAAAAGTTATTTTTTGACTTTTATTTTTTCGAGCAGAAATAAAAGTTATGTTTTGACTTTTATTTTTTCGAGCAGAAATAAAAGTTATTTTTTGACTTTTATTTTTAAGAGCAGAAATAAAAGTTATTTTTTGACTTTTATTTTTAAGAGCAGAAATAAAAGTTATTTTTTGATTTTTATTTTTTCTAGCAAAAATGACAGTTACTTTCGACTTTTATTTTTGAGAACAGAAATAAAAGTTATTTTTTAACTTTTATTTTTTCCAGCAGAAATAAAAGTTATGTTTTGACTTTTATTTTTTCGAGCGGAAATAAAAGTTATTTTTGTTTTAATTCATGATGAATTCATAATATTTATTAAAAAATTCTTTAAAAAAATTAAAGTAATTTATGTTAGAAAATTATTAGGATTAAGTGTTGGGTATATTAAACACTAATCTTTGACCGAAATAACTTTTATTTCTGCTCGAAAAAATAAAAGTCAAAATTTAACTTTTATTTCTGCTCTTAAAAACAAAAGTCAAAAAATAACCTTTATTTCTGCTCGAAAAAATAAAAGTCAAAAATAACTGTTATTTCTGCTAGAAAAAATAAAAGTCAAAAAATAACTTTTATTTCTGCTCTTAAAAATAAAAGTCAAAAAATAACTTTTATTTCTGCTCGAAAAAATAAAAGTCAAAAATAACTTTTAATTTTTGCTAGAAAAAATAAAAATCAAAAAATAACTTTTATTTCTGTTCTCAAAAATAAAAGTCGAAAGTAACTGTCATTTTTGCTAGAAAAAATAAAAATCAAAAAATAACTTTTATTTCTGCTCTTAAAAATAAAAGTCAAAAAATAACTTTTATTTCTGCTCTTAAAAATAAAAGTCAAAAAATAACTTTTATTTCTGCTCGAAAAAATAAAAGTCAAAACATAACTTTTATTTCTGCTCGAAAAAATAAAAGTCAAAAAATAACTTTTATTTTCTGACTTTTACGATAAAAGTTATAAAAGTTACGGTCCCTGATGTAAATTAGCAATTGTTCTTTAATTGAGCAATTTTTGTGCTTTTAATTAAAAGTTAAAGTTATCTATGTGTACTAAAGCTGCGTTTAAGACTTTTTAATTACATCTTCTTATTTGAAAAAAATGCATTTTTAATTAAACAACATATTCTCAAATAACTTTAGCTCAACTAGATATGGAATTTAAATTGTAACCTGCAGTGCATTGGGCAATGCTTGTAAACTTTGTAAAAAAAAATTTTCAAACTTTCAAATCAAATTATTGTTAAAAGTTCTTCAAAATTCATATTGCATTGTGCCTCTGATGCACACCGATGCACTTCAATAAACCCAACTTTGTCTTATTTGCATCATAGCTTACGTAATTGGAAAGGTGTTGGTGGAGAATAACAAACTTTTTAGAACATATTTCGAAACATCAACTATACATACATACATACATTGTTTGCATATTGTGTTCGCTCTTCATTTATAAATACACACGTAGTTTGATTTGTGAAGTCGCCGTGGTGTAGTAGGTAGTGTGTTGGCTTACTATTCGTAAAGCCCGGGTTCGTATCCCAGGTCAGACATCAAAAATGAAATATGAAAAAAAAATATTTCTTCGGCGACTTCCTCTCAGCAGATTTCTGGCAAAAACTCTGAGACTAAAATAAACTGCCATGAAAAAGTTTCTCAAAATTCTGTCGTTCGGAGTCGACCTTAAACTGTAGGTCCCGCCACTCACGTATAAAATTAACGCACACAACATGAGTGGTGTGAGAAGCTAGGCCGTAATCCTGACTGAAGGGTTGTAATGGCCAATTATGTATGTATCTATGTAGTTTGATGAAATTTTTTGTATTTAGGTAGAAATCTAAAGAAAATTAATTATTTTGAGAAGAAATTTATGGCAAACATGTTTAGAGTTTTACATTTTGAAATTCCGAAAATAATAAGAAGAACTCACAAAGAATGTAAGATCGTATAAAGTGAAATTCACATTTAGTAGTAGAGAATATTTATTTCGGAAAAAAATTAAAAAAGTAACAAAAGGGCTGCCTTCCAAAATTTTAGTTGTTTTGTGTTTGAACAAGGTATCGTGTTTCATAATGCCGTTGTACAAAATATATACAATGTATTCTATTTCAAAACGTCGTCAATGTGAATTTTTAACGCAGTCAGAAAGCAATCAGGCATCGGATTTATAGTTGATGCATTGTTTAGTTACTTTGTAGATCTACATAGTTTATATACAGTAGTAGAACTGCATACAAACTTTGTATTGATACACTTTGGAAGGCAGTCAAGATATATGCGCTGGGGTTAAAATTAACAAAAGAAAAAAAATATTTTATTTCGCATATTTTTTAATATAAAAATAGCTTTCGTACATACAAAATATGCTTTCAACCTCAATATCCCTTGTATCAAATTCAATTCTACCAGTTTATGATCAGATTCTATTCCCGTCTTTAAACCGAATTTCTATCAAATACTACAACTAATTTCCTATTAAATGAGCGTTTTTTTTTTGTTTTCAAAGTATTGACCATTGCTGTGTACACATTTTTTTCATCCTTCATGCAATTTGTAGATTCCACGCCAACAAAACTGTTCGTCATTTAAAGTAAACAAATTACTCATCCAATTTTCGATTACCTCATATGAATCTATGAAGTTTTGATCTGCTAATTCGTTCCTCATCGATGAAAGCTAATCGATGGTTCGAATTCATAATTTGTTGTTGGCAGCGATTTGTATTAACGGTTTCAAATGGTTTTAGGAATTTCTCGTTCCATTTTTTCTGTTTGGGGTTATGACAATAAATCCATATTTCATCACCAGTTCAGTGTTATTCTATAGCGACTTTGTATAAAGTTTTTGTTTTCCATATGCCCCTTAAATGCTCAGGTTGATGATTGGTTGTGCAATATTTAATATAACCTGCATTTGTATATCACGCCAAGAGTCATCTTCGTTCGAAATTGTTTCCTTTCAAATTTTTAGCAATCTTCCACGTTCTTCATTTCTCACATCAAAGTCGCTATCTCTGTATCTCCGAAACCATTTTCTACATGTTACTTCTGATTAAGAGCATGATCCAGTATGTCTCGACAAGCATTAAATGCGACTCTCCTGTACCTTTCATCAAATAAAACAAAACTTTAATATTTTCCGCAAATCATAATTTTCTTTTAAACACAATGAAAAAATATGATGTCGTTTGCTCAGTAATTTGATGTACACTGATGTTTGACAAATGTTTCTTATGGAATGTTACTTCTTGGCACTGACTTCAATCCGGTACGCCTCATAATAAATTCATGTGGAAGTAAAAATAAAATAAAAACATTTGTCAATTGCTTTAGCCCATTAGTACGCAGAGTCCCTTATAAGGGACTCTCGAATTTTCTACTGTACCACTTTCAAAATATTTTAATTTCTAAACATCAAGCACAAGCATATGTTGTTACTGAAATTCCAACGAAGCAAGATTTACTGCATTGTGTTCAAAAAATGCGCCCTGAATGTTGCATTTTATGCAAAATATGGAATATCAATTTGTGAAAAAACGTAAATTCCGAACTAAGTAAGAAAAACTAGAATATTTTAAATATGATGTGAATTATTATTAGTTTTTGTATTTTATTAGTTTTTGTATTAATAAGTATAATGATTCAATTGCTGTAAAAAAATTATGACAAAATGTAATACCACGCGCGTAAAGTGACTTTCAATGTAACGTCCACTAAAAGGGACACTGCGTCCAAAGTGCAATTGTTAAACGATAATTGCGTAAAATTTTTTTTCGTACATAGACCAACAATTTGTAGTGGAAGACCTTAACGACAATGAGCTCAATGGCGTTCCAATTTATACAATTCCATCCAACAAATTGATGACATATACACGATATGATGGTAGAAATAACTTTATTAAATATACTAAAATTTAAAAACTATGTGGATATTGCGGAAATAAAACAAATTTTATTTGCAACAAATATGAAAAACGCTTTCATCCCTAAGAATTTTTTAAAAGTTATCATACGCCTAGCGTACCTACTACGCAGTGTCCCTTATAAGGGACGGTCTATAACTCCAAAACTATACATTTTTTTGAATAAAATGTTTTTTAGACGAATTAATCACAAATAATTGATGAAAATTATAGCCATGGAACTACACCCACTAATGGATTAAATAAAAACAAAACTGTAATCTGAACTCGTAACAAGAGCTTTTTCGTCACTTCTCAATATATTTAACTTTTCATAAATAAATTAATTTTTCATTTTATGAAGTTAACCAATAACCCAAAATTATGTTGAGTAACAGTCATTGCCGTCTTTATGTGAGAAAATTCATATAAAAACCAAATGCCTTGCGGTCTGTGCTTAAAATTCTTGTTTATCTATAACTTTTATAGTTCAAATGCCCGCAAACACAACAATATTAAATAGTATGAAATGTTGTCATAAGAAATGTTTCATTAAAACTAATGTGAAAAGTTTCATTTAGATTTAATTCTCATTAATACATTTTTTTAATTGTTCAATTATGTTTCAATTATGTTTAACACAAGAAAGTAGAAAAAAATCATATAAGAATACATGAACGTACCACTAACATGCAAAAATGTTTATGTAGCTCAAAGTGTATTTTTTTCTACATTCTTAAAATTTCTTGTTCCCATTAAAAGAAGTGTCATTTTCTTGCTTTCATTCTTTCAAAATCACGACAAACTACTTCTACAAGCGATGGCGTCATTGCCAGGTACACTACACTGATTTCTTCGTTTAATGCTTGTATTTCTATCCTTAACTGACTGGTGAACTAATTTCTTCTTTTTTAACTGTCTCAGACACTTTATGTTAAAAATGATTAAAGTCTCACAGCCATAGAAATGATTGATTTGAAAATGTACGCATAAACTATTGCTGCTACACATCTTGTTTTAGTGCTTCTAATGAAACTTCATAGTTTTAGGCAAGAGACGAGCTGCAAACGAGAAAAAGTTTTTCTTCAAAATCAATCAATTTTGTCTTTATGCCTAAAAAAATTCAGTTGCTAGTGAAGAACAACCTTATACACAAAATTTTCGTGGTATACAAAAAATTTTATTCAGAATTTTCTATACAAATTGATAATTTCATCTGTGAGCGGAGGAGTATTGTAAATTATAAAAAAGATATAAATTTTGGGAGTGAGTTATTTGGTTTGATACAATAACAAATTGTTGGCTCACGGATCGGTTGCCTTTGCTGTGATGCAAGGCTTTCTAAATCTATTGGATTTAGGGCTCACTGATTGAGCTCTTAGGACAGAAGGACACGCGAGTAAACTTGGCTTGAAATTGCAAATTATATTAGCACACACGTACCTCTTAGAACTCTGACAGGGATTGAAAAATTTATCGAAAAAGTAAAAGTTAGTGCGTGGCAACAATATTCAACCGAATGACTTAAGGACGTAAAGGAGTGTACTGAAGAGCTCAAAAACCTGTTAGAAGCGAAAATTCTTGCTTCTCTTAATGAATTACTTAAAAATTGTGATGCGACTTCAGATTCTTTAGATAATGAATTTTGAAGATTACGAATGAGAATATCACTGAAAGAGAATCGTATTTGTGGCACATTCGCAGACAACTTTACAGAATAGCCACTTAAAATATCAACGTATTGCATCATTACACGGATTATCGGATCTCTTAAGACTATGAAGGCACAAGAACTTGGTAAAATTGTTATGGAACTGTCTCATTTGTCGAGAACATTGATTATCTTTATATTATTATTATATTACTACAGTACAGGGAAAATTCTCTCAATCTTAATGATCTGCAAATAATCAAACTGGAATTTTTCTGTCCTTTATTCCCTTATTTTTATTTGTTATTTTACTAGTAGGTCACGGTTCAAACCCCAGGTCAGACATCAAAACGAAATATGAAAAAGTATTTATTCGGCGACTTCCTCTCAGCAGATTTCTGCCAAAAGCTCTGATAGTAAATAAAATTGCCTAGAAAATTTTCTAAAAAATCTATCGTTCGGAGTCGACTTTAAACTATAGGTCCCGCAATTCATGTATAAAATTAACACAGACAACATGAGTGGTCAGAGAAGCTAGGCCGTAATCCTGACGGAAGGGTTGTAATGGCTAATTATGTATATATATATGAGGGCATAAATTGTTTCATCCAACAACCAAAGAAGAAGAATTGATGATCAATTGTACCTGGTGAAAATTTTCTTGTTCAAAGTTAACTTCTGCTGAATGTTCTGATTTTGAGGTACAACTCGGTGGAATTTAATCGATGATTAAATTTATGATTGAAATCAATGTTATGGTTGAAAAATGTCTTCTTTTCAATAAATCAATAAAAGACCCTTATTGATTATTAAGTAAGCGAAGCACTAACCTATTAACTGCTGATTGCCTTGTGTCGTGAAATTAAATCAAATGTTACTTTTTGGGATAGAAAATTTTTAATTTAAGTCTGAGAATATATCCACATCTTTTTCGTATTCTTGTTATTCAAGCTTCAAGTAATGATGATATAGACAACTCAGATAGCAAAAAAAAAAATTATTTTGAGGACACTTTGAATGAGGAAATTTAACTTGTAACTTACCAACAAACAATTATCACAGTTACCCAGTTCACAATCTTGGGCATTTAGATGGTAAATTTATACCATTGTAAATATTTGCCGTTAATTGTGAACGGTCTTTTTTTATTTCACTTTGCAACACTTATTGCAAACTTCTCAACACAGCTGAATATCAAAAAAAAAAAAAATATTTCTACTTTATTCCTTAAAAAGTGCAGTTGTGCAAAAGAACAAATAATAGAAATAATAATAATAATAATGTCCATTTTTTATTCTGCTTTTCTCTTTTAATTCGTTTTTATGTTGTACGTTTCCATTTTTGTTTGACTCTCTTTTTCAATGTTTTTCTTTTATATGATCAGCTGTTCATTTGCAAGTATGGCATTTGCAGTATGGCAAATATAAAATACGGTTTTGAGTGTGGGATATTTGCCAAACCGTGGCAAGGGTATCTCTGTGTATTTTGTTAGTGTATAGTAAAAGAAATACCCAACATTTGCAAATGCCATGATACCAGACCATTTGCCCAAGATTGTGAACTGCGCTATTCTTTTTTAATATTTTTTATTAAACGGTGTGTTATGTGAAATATTATAATGCAAAGAAATTCGAGAAAATCTGTTTTGCAAACAAGCCCTGTCTCTAACGGCACATACTGTCTCGTTCTGCACTAGATCCTCTCAAGCACAGTAGGATGAATACATGAATTTTTCTAGGAAACAATTCTTGTGAAAATTGAAATTGGAATTTTTTTCTTTTTTGTTAATTCAAACAATTTAATGTATATTCGATTACAAACACAGCTTCAGCATTTAATACAATGTTGCGTAAATATCAGATATACATAATGCAAATAACCAAAGTTTAGATACATGTGACAATCCCATATGTATCCATGCATGTAAACATTCATATAAACATTGTACTCCTACTTGTATATTGTTTGTCAGAGTTTGGCAACAATGCTGTAAAGTCTACATAGCAGGTGTGGATGTTTATAATGTTGAAGAAATTATTAACCCTGGACGGTTACTCTTTGTTGAATCGGCGAACACTTTAACCCTAATTGGTTACTGTTCGTCGAATCGACGAAGCTCATTTACTCTTTATCATGCAATGCTTTTATGTTTGACCAAATTTCGTGAAAGGATTATTAACAGCTACTTTAGGGAGTAGTTTGTCGGGCTCTAGGTTGCTATTTGACATTTTTGGTGGTACCATGTTGCTTGATGTGTTCCAGCGCGTTGTAAATCTTGCATCTAGAACATTTAAGCAGCTTGGATATCTCCATAAAATTTTAGTTGTTGGATCAGTTTTCGCTCGTCATCGGAATTCCAAGTACCTCTGGACATTTATAATTAAATATTTCTATGTATTCCAACATAAAATAAAGCATTCGTTGCTCACCGTTTAGCTTCAAAAACCACCAAAAAATCACTTAAGAGCCAGATATTTCTGAAATGTCTTAAATTCGTGGCCAGATTCAAATAAACGCTTTTACGATAATATGATCAAAAAGCAACAAAATGTAAAAAGAAACAAAATAAAATAATGGTGCTTTTTCTTAGTATTACAGGGTACATAGAAGAATAAAGAATATGAAATTTGATATTACAGGATTGTAAATATTATCACAATTAAGTCAATCATATGCCGTGTCTTAAATTCGTGGCCACCACTGTATACAAATAACTTTACTGATTAAGTATCAATATTTTATTGAGAAGGCTATATGCATAGCTTTAGCTTTAGCATATTATGTAGTATTTCCCTCGAATTCCCAGGATTCTTGGGAAAATAATTTATTTTTCCCACTTTTCCGGGAATGGTAAAAGTTCGGCAAATAAAAAATCCTAATGCTTATAGTATAATTCTAAATTAGCGAATCCTGCCACTCATTGACAAAAATTAACACACACAATATGGGCGCTGTGTGACATTTGGTTGTAATGACACATTAAGTAAGTAATAATTCTTAAATAGTTTGCAATAAAATTATAATTTGGTATATTTTTAGGTTCTTCAGCGACCGGTTAAAGAAGGCTTTCAACATATATTCCCCATATAAAATTTATTAAAATGCAGAAGGAAAAGAAAGTTAAATCTCTCTGTATTTACAGTATGTCTAGCTCTGCAGCTCTGTGACGAGTGCAAGTAACATAATACTTTTTTTCAATTTATTTTAAGCTCTACAATTGAGGTCGTGCAACATGTTGTCTTACTTCTGTAATGGTAGTCCTTGTACATTTCCCCCTTTTTTAACCACAATTGTTAGAGATTATTTTTAAAAATATCTTTATAAAGTAAAAGTAAAATTTTCCCCTTTGAAGAAAGTGTTTGTTATTCCGCTGGCGGTAAGTGACATAATTTTATTTCGTCCACTTTATGTTTTCATTTACTCTGCGTTTTTCAATTTACTTTAAGCTCTGCAATTGAGGTCATGCAACAAATCTTCTTATTACTGCCATTTTAATTTTATTACAATGTAGTCGCATATGTTTGACTGGCTTGCTTTCCCTCATTTCCAACAAATTTTGTTAAAACTTATGGTGATGAAGTGTTACATAATTATTACAATGGTAGTGACAAATAAGTAATGAAAGTTACAATACTTAGATATGAATACGACAAAAAATACTCAATAGGCACTAAATGTAGGTGATTAGCTAAAGGTATATAATCCATGATATCTAGATGGTAGAGGGCGTATACCCTCGATATGCGGGAACATATACAGGAAATGAGATAATAGATTTCTACACAACTACGGGATGCCCACTGGGTGGTGTGCTTTATTCACTAATATGGAGCCTGATTGTGGATGAACTCCTGAGAAAACTAACTGGGCCGACATCAACTGCCAATTTAAAACGGACTCCTTGCTACATCATTCAAGGAGTGCATGACAGTGAGCCTTAGAATAAACCCGGGCAAGATTCCCAGCAGAGACTCTGGTCTGTGATACTACACTGAGCATATGGTCAAAGTTACTCAGCTCGTGTATAATTAAATATAATTTGTAATTGTATTGTAATTACTAAATAAATAAATAAGCATTTTATTTTTATTTGCTTCCATATACAGTGGACAGCAAAAGTTTTAGTACTCCGATATATTTTGACGAAAAAAAACAGTACTCAAAGGCTTAATACTTTTGCACAAAGTCCCGATATGACTTCAAGAGATTATTTAGGAAATCATTTGAAAGAACGGTTATGTAATCGCTAAACCTCAAACAAAAGTCAACCGAAAAACTTGCTCAGGGTGCCATAAGAAACAAAGCTTGTACATTCAAATCCAAATGGGTTAAATGCAGTGCTTGACATAACATTTTCATATATTAGTAATTTGAATTTTAAATTTACTCAGGGTTCTCATTGGGATTACCTGTGGAGTCATCTGAAACTTTTCTTAATTTTTCTCTTGTTTTATGAAAGACATTAAAAAATTGTTTGTTTTATAATAAAATAAAAATAAACTAATAAAATAAATATAAAAACCTTAATTTTTTATACAAACTGTTTGTTAAAATTTATGAATTGTCAAAATATATTGGAATACTAAGACTTTTGCTGTCCACTGTATGTACATAGCCAGGTATACAGCTGTTGACGTTAGGGGTAGATATAAGAAAATGAGCACATTATTGGATTTAACCAATGTATGTAAGGTTAAATGAAATAATAATTGACTTCTCTTCATGCATTTAATGAAACATTTCTTTATAAATTGGAATTAAAACTTTATGCCCTTAAGAAAAATATTTTTAAAAGCATTTGTCCAGTCATTATTTATGTTCTTGCATGAATTTTAATCGCAATGCTTGAAAAGAATGATAACAATAGTGACATAAATAATAACTGTATGTAAATTAAAAAACTGCAGTATCAATTTACATACAGTGTTACGCACAAGTCTGTATACCCTTATTTATGTAAAAAATTTCATAAGTTTTGAGCAAAAAATAATTGATTTATAATAAAGTTTTCTGGTAACTCTATATTTTTGGGCTGAAAAAGTGTAGGAATCCCCAAAAAGAGAAGAGAGTAAATTTAAAATTCAAAGGACGAAAAATGTGATATATAATATATAGCAGGATATCTCTTAATATCAAGTACTTCTTTCAAATCAAAAGCAAGTTTTTGTGTGAGACTTAGTAGCTACACCACCGTTTTACGACCTATCGGCAATTAAATTTTAGAAAATGATTTTACTCAGACTGAAGAAAGAAATTATAATCTCAATCCAAAAAACTTCCGTAAAACATGAATGTTTCCACTAAAAAGTTTACAAATGTCAATAAGTTGTTTAATAAACTTTCATTTGAAAATTTCATAAACTTTCGTTTGAATTGGTTATTTATGTAATATTTTGTTCATAGGAGATTAATACTATGTTCAGGCATAAATTTGAATTGAGTCAATATATTCGTTTAATTGACAAAATTATTTTAAGTGTTCAGGCATACGAAATCAGCTTACTCAATAATCATTTGACAGTTGGAAAACAACAAAGCAGGCAACGGCGTCAGAGAGAATTCAGTCAGTCTTGTGTAAAGGCGCGTGCGTGTGAAGAGAATAATTGTGTTTTGAAGATCTCCATTATAAATAACTATTGAACAATTGTTATTGTTTACGTAAAAGAGTGAAAAGAAGAACAACCAATAAGGGAATTATTGTTGTTTACATCAAGCTGTGAACAGTGGCACACAGAATTTTGCCAACGATAAAGGATTTATTTAATACTGAACATAAATGTATTTTTATTTGCAATCTATGAGCATATATTACAAACATTTTTAAAAGGTAAAAACGTAACAATATATAAAATAGTCTGAGCTTGTTTTGCAGGATTTATAAGTTGAATGAAAACTTTAACAATTTAAAATTCAAAGCGAAGAAGAAGAAGTAAAGTTTCAAGTACGAAAATAGGAGAAAATATAACCATTCAAACATTGTTTTATTTCGTTTATTTTATTTACTTTTCATTCTTCTTCCGTTTATAGCCACTTAACTACGATGAAAAGCTTATTTTGTTTACCTTCCTTTTTTCAATTGTTACTCTTTCTATTGTTAAATTTCTAGTTATTTTGCTGGTCCTTTTGTTTTACTTCAAAATGTTTTTTCGTTTTGTCTGTTAAGAGTTTGAATGCTGAAAGGAAAGATTAAAATTGTTTCGAATATTATTTTACTGCAAATTGACATTTTCATTGAAAATTCATTGAGGGGCCCAAAAAGTTTTATTTTTGTCTCTTATCCTCTATTTATCTGCAATAAACAAGTGGCGTAATATGAAGATTTCAAGATTTAAACATATTTTTGTATTCTATAATTTGCCGAATTTGTAGGGTCTTCCAAAATGAATGGACTACAATTGTGGGCTTTGCAGATGACATTGCAATAGTCTTGGTAGCTAAGACAGTAAGGGAAATAGAGGAGAAGACGAACACAGCTATTCGAAAAGTTGGACCATGGCTTGATGAGGCAGGTTTAACACTTGCCGCACATAAAACGGATGCCGTCTTGATAAGTGCCCGGAAGATAGTGGAGAAGATGGAAGTGACCGTTGGAGGTACTAAGATCGAATCTAAGAGGTCGATAAAATACTTGGGAGTGATTATCGACGACAGGTTAAACTTCAAGGAGCACGTGAAATACATCGTCGAAAAGGCATCTGTAACACAGGGAGCACTGGCAAGGATGATGCCAAATATTGGAGGAGCAGGTCCATTCAAGAGGAGGATAATATCGAGGGTTGTAACGTCGATAATGTTATATGCTTGCCCAATATGGTCGGAGGCACTCTCCAAGGAGAACACTGTCCTCGGTGTATCGTCTAAGCGCGATTAGACAAGTAAGTGGCTTCAGGACAGTGGCTGATGAAGAGGTATTGGTATCGGCCAAGACAATAGCAATAGACGTACTGGCGGATGAGATGAGGCGGATATACTTTCGCCATCTTGAGTTTCCAGGACGAACTGCAGCTACAAAGGCGGAGGCACGAAGGACTTCCATGCACAAATGGCAGTCACGATGGGAGAACGGTTTAAAGGGGAGATGGACATTTCACCTTGTCCCTGATGTAACCCTTTGGATGGAGAACGAACATTGAGAGCTGAACTACTACGTGACCCAGTGCCTAACTGGTGATAGGTGCTTCAGGAAATACTTGCACAGATTTGGATATGATACTTGCCCAAACTGAGTAGATGAGGAGGAAGACGCGGAGCATATTCTAACACGCTGCCCCAGATTTAGATGGCCCGGGGAAACGAATTTCGGATCAACTCGTCTTATGGAAGAGGTGTTGAATTCTAGGATTCTATGGAGCCAATACAGTCAGAGAATGGCTGAAGTTATGATAGAACTCCGAAGGCTGGAGGAACGGAGGCGAAATTTAACTTAGTGTGACCAAGCTTTAGGGCTGACCAGCCCTTCGCGAAGTAATACCTTACGGCAGTCCCGCGGAGTGAGAGCGGTTGAAATGTGTAGGGGGTGGGTTTAGTACGTAGGCACCTGTGATGGTGAATCGTTTAGTCAGAATTACGACCTAGTTTCTCATATCACATAGACCTACAGTTTAAAGTCAACTCCGAACGACACATTTTTGAGAAACTCTTCATGGCAATTTTATTTGACGCTCAGAATTTTTGCCAGAAATCTGCTGAGAGGCAGTCGCCGAAAAAAAATGTTCTTCATATTTTCGTTTTGATGTCTGAGCTGGGATTTAAACCGTGGCCTTACGTCTAATAAGCCGACACACTATCTAATATACTACGACGACTACAAACTTAAAAATATAAACTTAAAAATATAAAGTGCTTAATGAAAGATCCTATCAAATTATAGGCCAAACAATGTTTATCATATTACAATGAATAACTTATTGAACCTAAATGAATAAAAAATTCTAAAATAAAACCAAATGGCGTTCAACCTTTCGTTTTGTAAAATATTTTTCTGCTCTGAAAGACTGAATAAAATCTTGAATTGCAACTAAGCAAGCATTAGAGGTAGACAAGTATTCAATTTCAAAGCAGCACGTGAAGTGAAAATCAGACACAAAGAATAAGAGAAAGATGGAATCCTCTGCAAGGCTCAATTCCACATTTCGTTAAATCGTATGATTATGTACTCAGACAGAGACATCAAACAACAATTTAAACTTGAATCGAGATATTCTATTTTTACCAAGAACTTCCAATTACAGAAAACATTTACAAAAATATCATCGTGTTGTCCTGTCTGAACGACAATAGATAAAATGCTCAACAACACCTGCAATTTTTAAAGAATTTTTATCGTATGAACTCTCATGAAAAAAATTAAAAAATTTTGATGCGAGAAGAGGCGAAATCGATCAGCCTCATTCCATTGGCCGTGTGGAGGCTGATCTGACCTGACGAGCCCGACCTTTGTCTTGAAATCTTCAAAAACGATTTTGGCGTTGAGCTTAGCGCATCACCGTTGAGGTAATGATGAAAGCCTTTTACATCCTTATCCTATCCATAGCATTTCCTATATGGCAATGATGTCTGTCCTACTTTTTATGTGTTGGGCGTAAGCTGGTACCTTATGAAGATTCCATATGTTCCATGCATTTAATTTTAAATCATAGTCCTTTAAACATTTGCTGTGGTCGTGAACTTTTAAGTGGATCTTTATACAAGACCGCGTTGCGGATTTCATTGGAAGAATATTTTTACGAAGTGGATTCCAACCCCTATGCACAGTCCGGGAATTGGACTGGGCTGCATGCATTAGTTAACAATCGAACGGGTGATAGCACGTTATCTATGCCACGTGGAGGCTGCACGCCAGCTTAAATACAGCAATACAAGGATCGTTCTGAAGATCTCCATGTTGATCACAATAATAAATTTAACTTGTTTGCATTTTTTCTTCTCTGAGTATTAAGCCTTCATTTCACACCTTATCTAAGTCTTGGTAAGGATATATAAAGAGTGGAGATTATTTCTGAAAGCATTTTATTGCCGTAGATTATTGTACTACCATACATACATAATTGGTTATTACAATCCTTCAGTCAGGATTACGACCTAGGTTCGCAAACCACTTATGCTGTGTGTGTTAATTCTATACATGAGTGGCGGGACCTACAATTTTATTTATTCTCAGAGTTTTTTCCAGAAATATTTTTTAATATTTTCGTTTTGATGTCTGAACTGATCCGACCTGATCGACCCCACTACTAGCCAAAACTTGTATGCTACTGCTTTAAAGCCTAATTCACAGCCCTCCCCATTATGAACCGTCTAGAGACCACAATAGAGATCGTGAAATAATTTTGCAAATAGTTTTAGGAAGAAGATACTGTTACAGGCTGTGTTTAAAAATTCGTAAATTTCTTAAAAATTTATATCTGGAATGCATAACATAGAATCCAATGCATAAAATAGTTTCAATTATAAATGGACTGCATTTCATTTTTATCAGTTTGACATTATTGGATTTGTTATACTTAAACCGTTTTAACTTTCTTTGGTTTTTTTAAATTCTGAAATTAATTTTCGAAAGTTATCATCGTTACGTATCCCCCCATACATTCAAAAAAGAAAAGAAAATGTTATCCAAATCTTTCTTGCTGAAAAAAACATCTACGTAATTTGAGTAGACTCATCTGGTTAAAAAGCCTTTCTAAAATTTAAGGTTCCTTATTATACGAATGCAAGCATCCTCAATTTAGAACATAAGGAGGTTCAACCATCCTATTAAAGGCAAGTAAAAAACAAGCTTTAACTGAGTGGTCTATAGTACAGCAAAAAAAAAAAAATAGGGTCACTATACATTTATTTTGTAGTGTTACGTTTTTACTTTTTAAAAACGTTTAAAATATGAGCTCGTAGGTTGCAAATAAAATAAAAATAAATTTGTGTTTAGTTTTAATCAAAATTCTTTATTATTCGCACAATTCTGTGTGCTATTGTTCGCAACTTGATTAACAACAACAATTGCTAGTTTGTTATTCCTCTTTACACTCTTTCTCGTAAACAATGGCAATTGTTCGACAGAACTTTGTAAAGGAATTTTTTATAACTCCGTTGCCTGCTTTGCCTTGCCCAAGGCATATTCAGAGAATTCTATGAATTTGCCTTGGCCTTGCCTTTTATATGGCATCGTAAACAGTCTTATGAATGTTCGAGGCTTCGCCTTCTCGAGATCTCTATAAACGTAAACATCGTTGTTTCATTATTGTTGTTTGTGTATTTTGTTTACATTTATCCTTGTAGTATTTTTTGTTGTATTTTTGTTTACTTATTAATATAAGTTTTTATGCTGGTGGTTTGTTGGTATATTTTTGTTTACTTGGTTATTATGTAAACAAGTTCATTGGTTCTATTTTTGTAGCTTTGGTTTATAATTTCAATGTTAAATGATGTAAAAGCAAAACATAATTTTTATTTTCGTTACAGTATTGTGAGGAAACTGAGAAAACCATTGTTATGGTTTTTTAAAAATCAACAAGTTAACCGACAGTCACGAAATTTACAGGTTAGCAACTATCCTAACCAAAGGTTTGCAATCAACTCAAAAGCAGTGCATTGTGTTGGATAACCAGGAAGATAGTTGAGGAGAAAGGAAAGGAGAAACTCGCACAAATTTATTTTTGAAACATTCTTTTTTAAAAGACAAGTGTAAAATTTTTCGCACTTTTTTCTCGAGAATTATTTTGTATTAATTGTCACTTTCTTTTCTCTATATTTGTTAATCATATATAACGTCATACAAACAATCAGACAATCTGAAACTACCAGAGCCTCTGAATGCAATCTCTTGAATATATTTACAAAATGTATTCAAGGCTCGCAATAAGGCTTTCAAGAAATTCTCTGGGGCATCCCACTTCTTATATTGTTCAAGAAACTTGGAGCAGCTAAGAAGACATTTGGCGATGCTGCAAAAAATTCGAATGAATTTCATTTAAACCGAATTTCATTTATACCCAGGGACAAGTGTCCCGTTCAGAGACTAGGAATACCTCACAACGACTTCTACAGAAATCGTCATAGCATGGAAGAAGAGGACACCACAACAAATCTTCTCTGTCGCTGGCTATCACTTGAGAATCTGAGCCAAAGGAATTTTGGGTATCCTGAATTCATAGAATTTAAAGCGCTTTGTATACAATCCTTTGCTTCAAAATATTATCACAATGGTATACAAATGGCAAGGTTACAAATGAATGACGGAATGTATACTACGGTATTACAACGGGAGTTGAGGGGTTTCAAGTTAGCTATGCTTTTTAGACGATCGGCAATTTAACCTTACTTAACTTTTCCTCCCTAATTAGTTTTCCTTTTCTATGTAATATACTTAGTTTTTAGTAACATTTTTATTCTTTTCAAACAAATATATTTTTATAGCCATTGTTTTAGATTTTTTAATTGACCTATTTAATGCTGCATTTAACTACAAACTGTAATTTTTGCAGCCGAAAAGCGAATGTAATTAGAATCATTTTTAAATAAAACACAATCAAATTTAGATTTTTTTTTTGGTTGGCTAAAGTCAATTAAAAACATGAAAAGTTGTTTTTAATAACTTTTTCTGTTAGAATAAAAGTTCCACAACATACTGCCACTATTTTTATACCATAAAGACCACAAACACAAATGACTACAAACACAAACAATTTTCATGTTAACTGCCAGAGATTTATTCTATTTTGTAGGAGTAAAATTTAGTTACCATACATACCCATAATTGTTAGAAGTTTTAAATTAAATTCCTATACGAACTAATATTTGCTTAATTACAGAATGACATAAATTATTCGTTTTTAACCTTTTTTGAATTTAGTTTATCTGAGACTTATTAATTTGTTTAAATTTTAATATTAAATTGTTTGCAGAGGATGATGGAAGAAGCAGAGCCAATATAATTATTTCGTTTATTTACATTACGAGGCCACTGGACACCAACGACATCTGGTTTCAACAGGATCACTCTCCTGCCACACTGGATATAATCAACGAGCGATTTAATGGCAGGGCAATGTTACGGTGCGGTAATGTAGACGGGCCACCAAGATTTATGTGGCCCAATTAGAATTTTTCTTGTGCACACTTATTACGTCGCAGTCGTATGCGAATAACGGACCACAGTCAAACATAAGTTCCAAACCTCAAAGCCATCAGTCAAATTCAGTCTGATTTATGCAGCGGAGTTATGGAAAACTAGACATATCCTATGAGCTCTTCTGAGAGAAGACCGGTCCAAACCCCAGGCCAGAAATCAAAACGAAATACGAAAAAATATTTCTGGAAATAAGTGAAGTAAATGAAATTGCCATGAAAAGTTTGTTCAAAATCTGTTGTCCGGAGTTAACTTTAAACTGCAGTTCCTGCAGTTTTTGTACAAAATTAACACAATATAAGTGTCATGAGAAGCTAGATCATAATCATGACTGAAGGGGTGTAATGATCAATTATGTATGTATTGATTTAACGCGACACTTCGCTGACTTAAAAAGTGAGCACAGAGTATGTGAACTCGTATTCGACGGGGTTAAGATACAAGAATCTTATGGTATGGCTTATTTAGTGACATTATAACGATGCCGGTAAATAATGTCCATGTCGTTATAGGTCAAGGACTTCGAAAGACGTGAGTGCATCCGGTGCTTTTCATTTCGACTGCAAAATATTGGAGAGAAGATAATTATTTAGCTCGCAAAGGTTGTAAATTAAGTTGAAAATTTTTCAGAAAGTCTAAATGTTAAACTGGCTGCACAATTTTTGTCGAGACACTGCTATTCGACGCTGCTATAGCTTAGGTATGCCCTTATGTAATGTCCCTGACACTGCTAAATTTATTCAGTAACAAACGAATAGGTCGACGTAATGGATTCTTCGTTAACTACATATACTTACCCTTGCAAGATGAAAAATTTTGCTTAATTAATAATAACACTATGCGACAAAAGAAAAAAATGAAATACACCCAGCTAATGACATAGTGTAAGTTGTGAGTTTTGTTGAGTAGAACTCAAAAATATTTTTTTTTCATATTTTTTGAACCATCCTAACTTGTTTTATTTGACAAAAACTGTTTTTTTTAACTTTACGCACAAAATTATCGATTACACACAGATGTCCAGAATTTAAACCCTATTAGAAAGGAGAGGAATGGGCCTTTAAAACGATGTACATATGTATATATATATTATATGACTTAATATGCTATGGGGTTTGATGAGGTAAATTTGACAAATGCGAATATTTTTCATATTTTTTTAAGTTTGTCCGTTCATAGTAGCAACTAACTAAAAATTATAAAATAAGTGATAACCATTTGACATCGGACAAAATTTACCGTAGTTGTTATTTAAAGAGTCTAACAGTCGAGTTATATTTTTCATATATTTCATATTATTCCAAATGAACTTTTAGTAGAAAAATTTTCAGAATTTTTAATGAATCTTGATTGTTTATCGGAAAATGTGTCAATTTTACTTTTGAGCGACCACCAGAAGTTGGCCAAAGTTTGCGCAAAAAAAATAATAATATTTGCAAAAAACATAAAAATTTTAAAAATTTTTTAACTGAAATTTCATTTGATAAAATGACGAAGATGATGAAATATAACACGACTGTTATACTATTTAAATAATAACTACGGTAATTTTTGTCCGATTTGATCAAACGAAGTGTCAATCTCTTCACATGATAATGCGTTTTCAGAAAGTCATATTTTGTTTTAATTTTTTTTATTAAACTTTGCAATTAAGAATAGCTAAACTTGAAAGAATTAGAAAAAAATCATATCTTCCAGGTTTACCCGATCAAAATTAATAATATGGAAGTTTGAACCATATGTATATCATTTTAAAGTCTGTCCCCTTTTCAAAAAACTTTGGATTTTGTAAATTGGTTAAGAAATATTTACCGTTTTATTAATATTTATTAAGAATAAGTACCGTTTTCTATTTTCAAATAAAACAAGTTTGGAGGGTTCAAGAAACATACAAAAAAAATTGGAGTTCTACTCAACAAAACTCACAACCTATACTACGTCATTAGATGGGGGTATTTTGGCTGTCGCACCGTATAATTAATAATTTATATCTTTCTCTATTAGGGAGGAACTATTTGTCTCAAAAACGACAAAAAGTACTTAAGACAAGCATACCTGTTAAGTAATGATTAGTAATCGTAATGATTAGTAATTTGATTACTTTTATTTGAACGGTGAAATAATGATTACAATTACGATTATTTTTGGTTAAAATAGTTAATAATTAATTACGATTACAAAATAATCAAAAAATAATCAGGATTACTGGCGATTCGTCCAATAATCGAAAGGAATCAAAAGTAATCCAAAAGTAATCAATTTATTTTAAATAATTACTTTGAACTCTTTTTGAATATCTGAAAATAATGAAAAAGAATTATTGAAAACAATTTGATTACCTTTGGACTACTTTTGTATATTTGAAAATAATCAAAAAGAATTATTTAAAACAATTTGATTCTTTTTTTAGCTTCTTTTGATTCTTTTTGATTATTAGCCTAATCGTCAGTAATTCTGATTATTTTTTGATTCTTTGGTAATCGTAATCAATTAGTAATTGGAAAAAAATGTTCGTAGAATTATATAATCATTACGATTCTTTTTAAAAAGTAATGTAATTGATTACTAATCGTAATCGAAATTTAACAGGTATGAAGACAAGGACCAAATTTATGTCGAAACCCTTTTTTCACAAAAACGAAGACATTTCTAATAATGCCTTTATAATGCTTTAGGAATACGTTTAAAATTTAATATGTAGTAAATTTATACAAGCCGCCTAGGCTAAGATGTGCTCGAACATTTTTTGAACCAATTCGCTGCAAATGTAGCTTGAATGATGAACCGTCTCCAAAAGATTTTAAATATTGAATACGAAAATATATCGTTGGTTTGTGGGAATAAATTTATTAGCTATGTAGTTGTTAATATATTTATTTTTTTTTAATTTCAGCAAGAAATACAGAAACTTTGAGTGGGTATGTCAATGTTGAATGTTATACTATTGTCTGACTCAGATCTACTACAGCCAGAACAGATGGAGACAGATGAGACAATATCTCACGTAATAGAAGAATGCGACAAAGAGCTATAAACTAATACCCTGGGCGGCATACATAGATCTGTCGAACTTTCATGGCATTAACGTTCTCTAAGAGCCTACAACAAGATTGCCTGATGTTTTTGTTCTGGAATTGCTCACACTTTACATACATAAATAATAAATAAACTATATTGGATTCATCGCAGATGAAAATTGGCAAACTTGATTTTTGCTTCAAAATGTACTGCTATTTCGCTTTGTGAAAACTTTCTTTCCAAAATTGATCCTGTTCTCTAGTTACTTCGTTCGTGAGCTTAAACGCTTTTGAATATCTTGAGCCTTTGGAAGCCAATATTTACCATTAACGCCATATGGTATATTAATTGGAAAAAGTAGTACAAAATTGCACAGTGTAATGCAATTCCACAGAATGTTCCTTGTGGTTTCATTCTCCTTGAGGAAGAGGCTGTACTGTGTCCCCTCCCAAAGAACCAACCAGCTGTTCCAACGCAATCTCAGATAATTGATTCCTGATAGAAAATCTACAATCCACTAATATTCGCCTTTCGTAATTTGTAAAGCTCTTCTGCTACTACTTGGACCTGGTGCTGGTTTCAAGTGAGACAACGATCTGATTCTCTGCCTAGTTAATGCTACAGCTGAAGAAAAGCCCTCTCCGACCTGCTGCATTCCATCGAATACTGAGCCATTGCTATCAATGAAACATATAGAACTCTATCAGGTTGAAGAACACGCGGCCATTTGTTCTCACAGCATTTTTGAAAGTACTTATATCTGGGGACTGCACTACATTTTATTTTCATTTAGGATGGAAGTGCTAACTTATTTTGCAGTTACAACAAGAAAGTTTAAAAAAAGAGTTTCCAACTTGTTTCTCTTCGCATATTATTTGTTCAAATACTATCTGCTAATTACGAAAACAAATTTTGCTAATGACATTTCTTCTATCGAAAACAAGAACAAAACTATTTCGGTATATCGTGCAATGCTGTGACCTAGAATACGTATTAATTGATACAACTTTTAAAGATATTTCAAAGGTAATATATTATAAGTTTTGCGAAAAAGTTATTTTACCTCATGCTGCAGATGTTGTTGACAAAATTCTGAAAGTTAGCTTTTGTTTACTATAGTTTTGTACTTCTTCTTATGGATTGTTTATTTGCTGTCATTTATTTAATAGTGTTGCTTTTGTTATAATATTATTAAAAAAGTTTTGATAAAGAGGTTTTTTCATTTATTTGATAAATTTATATTTTAATTAATACGTAAGTTAAGTATTTTTGAAATTGTATTTAATTGAAATTAATTATTGAAAATACATTAGTTTGTAAATATTATAATATCTGAAAAGAGCTTTACGGAACGTTTAACCTTCGATCCGCTACTTAATAATTAATTACTTATAATAATTAATTTATTTAAGCAAAAAGTAACGGATATAGTAGTCCCTTCTTTAAAATGGTGACCATACAGTCTGTCATGAAAGTTAGCATTGACATAGCAAATATCGTTTGATTTAATTTTTATTTTTAATCTTTTTTTTTATTGTTTTTATTATTTATTTATTATAAATTTATTATTAATATTTTATTAAAATCTTAAAAAATAATTGTAGAACATTAATAACAAAATCCAGTACAAAGAATAACAAAATTACATAAAAACACAAGAATTATTTTTACATTTGTGAAGTAAATATAAGTTGTGCCTTTTCAATGTTAATTCCGCCTATGTTGGCATTTCCAAGAATTAATATGCAGAAGAAAATTAAGTTCAAATTGCCGTATTTGAGTCTAATAAAATTGGTTTCCTATATTTATGCAATAAGGAAAATCGTGCACATGGTATTGAGATATTTTCAGTAACAAGGTAAACAGTTTACAATATTGTTTTGTAACAGCTTTGGAAACCAAAAAATACTACCACTATAACTAGACGACTCAGCATGATATCAGAGTGATCTGAGCTGATTTTACCAAGTAAAGTGGATAGAAACACTTGTTTGTCTACGAAATGCTTCATACAGAACAACAAAATAATGCTTTACTATAATGATAGAACTGTTGGGTATGGTATGGAGTAAACCAAACGTCAGCACGACCATAAAGATGGCTTTACCCATTCGGGAGCGTAAAAAACATTAAAAAGTCACAAAACAGTTCCAGGTCATATCGTAATGGTTTGAATTTTTTTGTTTCATGAAAATAACGTGAATACAAACCAGAAAATCAATTTTTTCATTAATGTGAATTTGTTTTCGTTTTTTAAATTCCCGCAAATTACTGAAAACTCCGTGTTCAGACCTAAATTTTGTTGAACACCGGAACGCCGGAAGACTTTTCAAAAATTAAGCAGTATTAAGCAGGAGAAAAAATATAAAATTATAATGGAGCATGTAAGAAGCATAAAATATTATATAAAAATAAGTTTACAAGCTGTCAATGGCCTCTACTTAAGATATTGATTAGATTACATGTTAATGTCTTGCCTACCCTTTGCTAAATCACAACACTTTCTTGGCAATATTTTTTTTTTCTAGAAAAACTTCTATCGAAGAAGATAAAAAAATCGCTAAGGGGAGAATTTGAACCTTTAATTTGAAGCGAATAGTGTTGCAGTCATCCATATTAAATGATTTTAAATGCTCAAAAAAATATACAACTATCTTCTGATCAATGTGGGTTATTAGTACAAAAGCTTGCGGTATATCGACTTAACTTGCTAAAAAATATAGAGACTTCTGTTGTTTACAAATGTATGTATATTGTGCATTTGCTGGTGAAGCAAACAACTAATTCTGATATGCAAAATAGTATTGCTGTCGGGTTATGATATTTGTTAGCATTGCGAAGAACTTTATTTTTGTAAAATATGTCTTTTTAGGGAAAAAGCATTTATGTTAATTGTTCTAAACAGGAAAAGTACTCAGAAAGAAAGGCAGAAATAACAAATTTAGGGTGAATTTTGTCAGTATCAATCAGAGGTCAGCAATGAATCGTTTTTCGCCACTCATAAGCGCTCATGAAATTTTTAATATAAGTGAGTCAACAATATTGAAATTTAACTACCCTGATTCATTCGTACTCCGTACAACATTGATTTATAAGTACAGGTTTCAAAGAGTATGAGTACAACGTTGATATTAAGCTCATACCATTCGAAATATGCCTACTCATTCAGATTTATATCTTTAGAACTCGAACCATTCATCAAAATTTGCGATCTTAGTTGTTATTGCATTTACAAAAAACGAAAAAAGGAAAAAGACAAAGACAGCAAGCAAGTGTGAGTATTGTAGTGTTCGTACGCGAATTATACTTATTTTGTAATTCTTGTAAATGTTGAGTCATGGAGAGTCGAAATCATCGTTGAAAAATTCAGTACTTAGAATCTTTTTCAGTACTTTTTCATTTCAAAAATACCGCAGTACCCCCGCTACGCTTTCAGTACATTTTTATTATTACATATTTTATGCCTTGCGCTTTATAGCTATTAATGCATTAGCAACATGCTCAACGTAAAGCAAATGGTAGAATTAGGCTTTAGCCCCGGTTAGCCAAATGTCCGGGGAACGTGCGTTTGTTTTTAGAATACGAAAAACAATGAAAACGCCTGGTTAACGGTAATGTAATTTCTGTAAGCATTTGCATTGCTCTTCATATGTTAAAAACGAACGTATGTTACATTACGTTCCATCGACGTTTGACTACACGGGGCTCTTACGTTTTGCTACGTTCCGAATCAGGTGTTTTTCTCTTGTATGTGAGCAATACGAATAAGTCGTTAGTTTTTCTGTTCCGTGTGTAGTCTAGCAGGTAGTGGGCTGGCTTACTAGACGTGAGATCATGGTTCAAACTCCATGTCAGACATCTCCATTAAAACAAAATATAAGAAAAATATATCTCCGGCGACTACCTTCTGGCAAAAGCTCTGAGAGTAAATAAAATTGCCACGTTAAAGTTTCTCAAAAATCTGTTGTTCGGAGTCGACTTTAAACAGTAGGTCTGAATTTTTTGTATGTATGTTTTTATAAAAGTACCATTCATTCAAAAAAGTACTCTTTCAGTTACAGTTCAGTACCATTTCAAAATTCAAGTTTTGCAACACCGGTCGAAATCAATAACATTAGACGTGTTGTTAAGTATGAGTATGATGAATACTTCAAACTTTGGACATGAGTATAATATTAAAATAAGTATGAATGCGTATAAGTATCAGAAATTACGAGTGTGATCCGATTCTGCACATCTTGTTGAATACTCGTTGCTGATCTCTGGTATCTTTATAGTCTTTACAGATTAATACATTCCAAATCCAAAGTTGTGATTTTTATTGAGAACTTTAACGTGAATTTCCTAAGTTTTGATCCTATAGATATAGTTATAAAGATATGTAGTTTTAAAGATATGCCATAGTGCAGTGACCATACAATATATTTTACTCCCATCTACATAATATCTTCTGCAAACCTATTGCTTTGCTAAACTTCAAGATGGTGCTCAGTGTCAACAAGGACAATTCTTTCCAAATGGAACCCGGATTTTCCATCCGGTATGCATTAATGCCTCACATGTACCAAGTATGTAGTCTGTGTCATATTCTTTTCATCCCAGAATTAGTAATTTCGAGTAAGGGGCGGTTTTTATTCTTAACACGTGTGCTAAGGAATGTTGCCGCCGCTCCCTATATCCCTCTAAGGATCACTGAATATGTTCTTTCAAACAACTCTTCTTATTCTATAGGCATATTACGTCGTTTTGAGTGACATTGCAGATTCTCTCCTCTCTAGCTCCCCTGAGTTGAACTATTTTCGATTTAACCTCATGACGGTCTGACTGTTAGGGTGTATTGCAACGTCCCGTCCTTTGTACTTCCTGTCCAAATGGAGTTGAACACATCTTTCGATGCCATTAATGTTAGTTTAGGGTATACTAGTGAGTTTTCCCATGGGTTTGAAATATTTCACTCCAGAAAAAAATTTCGTTTCTATCCCAATACCCTGATGGATAGAGATCCGTTCCAGCAAATTCGTGAACAGAAGAGATATAACATACCTTCGTAGTTTTAATCTTTCTATACAATTTCATCTAATTAAAAATTTTCACATTTTGAAATGCTGCTAAAACCAATTAGACAGTTACTTTAAAAAAAATTGTGTTGTATCAAGTTGTTACTGGCGATGAAAAATGGATTTGTTTTCAAAATCCTAAACTGAAAAATCATGGATTAATCCGGGACTACCATCAACCTAACTGCAAACCAAGATCGATTGGGTAGGAAGACAATGCTGTAGGTCTGGTTGGACCGTACCACGGGATCGTAAATTCTAGTAGAACTGTTAATACAGATCGCTACTGAAAACAAATGATCAATTTAAACCATGCATTGATCGAAAAACGATCAGAATGGGTAGATATTTCAAGATATCTTTGACAATTCATCCGTACACAAAGCATGATGTATGATTTATCTTAGCTTTAAAAAAACTTTAGATATATTCTTACATAATTAAAATCGCCCAATATTTTTTCAATTATCCAGTTGTAGATGGGTGCCCACGATTTCCACGTTGTCAAATCTTAACTTAAAAGAATTGTGGGTATTGATTCGCAGGACATAAGTCTTGCTGATGTTAATGTGCAAGTCAATTTCGGCTGCTATATGCATTACTTCATGGCATATGCATATGCATGGCTCATACAATGTGGATTCCTTGTAGCACAATCGAGGCCAGAACGATTTCAGATAAAAAGAATAGAATTTGAAGTCTCCGTAGTGTGTTAACTTATTAGACGTGAGGCCACGGTTCAAATCCCAAGTGAGACATCTCGATCAATACGAAGTTTAAAAAAATAATTAATTTGGCCTCTTATAAATAAAATTAACGCACACAACATAAGTGGTGCTAGAAGCTAAGTCGCAATCCTGACTGAAGGTTTATAATGACCAATAATGTATTTACGTACGTAATAAATATTAAAATTAATTTTTCTATAAAGTTTAAATACGATGAAAGACTTTTACTGCGCATGTAGTTATTTAACCCTTTCCCCCCAGAGTGGCAACGTAAGTCTAGCATATCACTCGGTTGTCACCTCTGATAGTTTGTTAGCGTGCGTTTACGGACAATTAAATTATTCCACTGCAATTTTTTAAGAGAAACAAGTGTTCTCCAGTAGTTTTCTGTTACGATAATAAAGAAATGCGATAACCGAGAGAAGAAATATACAAGATTTCAGTTCGTACTGAAGCGTCAAATATAAAAGATCTCTGCAATAATAAGACAGTGTTGTGTTTTCGTAATTTAGCGTTAGTTATTCACAAAGTATTTTTTACCCGTAACGTAAAAAAACCAAAATTTTACGTAAACCAAAATTTTCAACAAAAAATATAGTGGCATATAGAAAAAATAATATTACACTTCTTACGTGGAGGGATAAAAGGGCTATCACAATGCTAAGTAATTATAAGAACTTTTTTGTATTTTTTTGTAAATATGTGCTCTTCAATGTGCACAAATTCATATAAAACAAATTTCATTACAATTCTTGGCTATAAAATTATACTGTATTATATCACGTATCCAGGATGTACGTTTTCGTTAAAAAGTGGTGTCGAGTTGCTGGTAGGTAACGTCGAGTGCAAAGTGTTAATAATCTATATGGTGTCTACTTCTAACTCTCATTTTTTTAATTGTCAGTCTTTCCCTTTCTATACGGTGTTCAGATATGCACTTTTATTGCGTGTATCGCAATAAACGCCATTGTTGCGCCAATATTTCATATAAAGTTTCAATTAATTATTGCGCAATAAATACGCAAATTGTTATAATATCGAGTAAAAATTAAAATTCAGCACTGTCATAAGTATGTTCAGTGTGCATATTACTATATACATATATTATCCGAACACTTTCTGTTGATATTTGATAACTCAAATGTCAATAACGACAAACAAAAAAAAACAACAAAATAAAATAAAAACAATGTTGTTGAAACAACCAGCTGTTTTGTTTACTAGATTTCAAATGAATATTGAATAAGCAGCTGAACTGCGTATATTATTATGTCTGAACACTTATAATATTGTACTCAATAAACCGAATATTGACTCAATAAAAGTACATGTCTGAAAATATTATAACAATTTTAATATTTCCAAAGAAAATATTTTTCTTTATGACATGACAATTCTAATAATAAATTCTGCTGAAGCAAAATATTATTTTAAGTCCCTTTTTTAATGAGTTCTTTTTGCAGAAATAATTAAAATATATTTAAGCTTGTAATGTTAATTATCCTCATAGTGGAAAATCATTTATAATGAAAATGAGAAACTTTACTCCCACAGTTCACTGTTGTCAACTAATCTTCTACCCTTACCATTAAGAAGAATAAAATTATTGTATAATTTTTTCAATTGTTGTTATTTTTCTCCAACGTCAAGTTTCCTTTTATTTCCCGTTCCGTTTTATGTTTATGCAATTTAATGCGGTTTAATTTTTTAAGCTCTGCTGCTTTACTATTTATTTATAATGCGTTCTCTTTTTCTTTTTTTTCCAGCATTTTTATACTTTTTTGTACTGGCAAAAATTTTTTGTTTCAAATTACATCATTCTGCTAAAATGAAACAGAAATAAAATGCTAAGTACTAACGCAACATATTTATTCAACATTTAACCCATAAGGTATTGTGCAAAAAGATTCGAAGTTAAATTTTTTATGAACCTAACTACGGTGAATCAGATGTGGAAATCATCTCCAACCCGCACTAGACTTAACATCTTACGTAGGACTTTTCTGTCGAACTGTCAAGGCTACTCCATCAGTGCTTAATAATGCTTTCCATGCTTTTGCATCATAAAGAAACATGGGACGGATGAGCGACTTTTAGATCATAAGTTTCGTCGTACGAAAGAGGTTCGCTACTGCTACTCAGCTGTATATGACAACATCGAAAGTATAAATAGCGACCGTAATCACCCCATCAACATGACAGAGCCACTGTAGCCGCAAAATATTAATTTGCTGCATAACGTCCATGTCGTTAAATACTCTCAAGGCTGCTGCATTGGTTCTTAACCCTTTCATGCCCGATTTTTTTGGGCCAGAGCTAAAAGTTTTTTAAGGACATGGGTTTGTTAGTCATGGCCTAAATATGAAGTGATATTAAATTCAGAGTCTTACGTATTCTGGTTTTACACGTTTTTAACCAAGCTTGTTTACAAACAAAAATCTTTTAAAAAAATTTAAAATTACGGAATTTATGAACAAAAATGTACAATGTTGCCTATAGGCAACATCGGGCATGAAAGTGTTAATATCGTCCATGTTTCGTCGTAAGAACGTCTTTTGCTTTTTTACCTAATTTTACCCTGGCATTTTAATCCTTTATCAAAAACAGTCATTCTTCATAGCCTTATCAGCATTGCAGTAATATTGAGTTCAGACATAATAAAAATGCTTCGTGTAACAATATTACCATATGTAGAGCAGCTGAGCCCTTGTTCTTTTCTTCTAGCAACTTAGTGGCTTCGAAAGAACCCACACCGTAAGAAAACAAGTCTGACGAAAAAATTGAACGCAACCAGAAATAGAAATGACTACTTTTTTAATGGGTGGCAATACCGAATGAGGATCCTTTACTCTCGACTTAAGGAGCAAAGATCCAGCTGGTGTGAAAATATTTTTCTCCGCTTTGACAATGATCCTTTGAGAGATATGCTGTTGTTATTGGAAGGCTATGGAACTTAGATGTGGACCGGTATTCAGGACCTGGTGCATATTTCCTTATTTCCATTCCCAACTAGCACATATTTCCAACTTTATTGGCATCAATCTTAGTATTGAGAGACATCAAAAGAATAACCGACAAATCGCTGCTATTATTATATACATAAGCACACTATTTCAATGGTGCGGGCTTCATTTATGCCTCCTGAAAAACCATAGAAGCCCATAGTTTTATATACAAGAAGAGGCTTTTTCAACTTAATATTTCTGTCTATGAAATTAAATATGGGAAACGATCTTCAGCATTTAATGGGGCTATTGTAGCAAGGTATTATTTTATTTCAATTAAGTTTATTTCACTTTTATTTTTTTAATATTTTAGGTATCACACCATGCTTATCTTCATCTTCGTTCTTCTAAGAGTTATATCTCACGATCTCGGTGGCCTATTCACATTACCTCTACTATGCTGACTATGCCCTCAAATCGCTCGAGCGGAATGTCCAATGCGACATGAGCTGTTTGGCACATAGCGCCCACTTAACATTGGTGTTTAGATCATCCAATTCAGTCCAAATGAAACTAGTAATTATCGACCTAAAATCCAATTGGAGTGACGTGTACCCTCTTGGAGTTTCAACAAGATAGCCGTAAGCAACTTATATAAGCAACAATATAGAAAAGTAAGCCAGCTTTGCTCGGCAGCATTCTGCATTCACCGTAGTGGTAGCTCTCAACCTGAAGGACATAAGAATAGATGATGTACGCCGCATCAACCAGCCAAGTTTAAGGGTTATAATAGTAACACGTTACCAGCTTGAGGATTATCATTCCAATTATGTCAAACTTTTTATTGATGCTCACATATAACCAAAAAGAAGTTGCATCACTAAAGCAAGTTCCTTCATAAAAATACTTATCTTCGGACAGATTCACAAAAATACGACGAAAATGATGGTTATTTTCTTCAATGCTTGTACATGACGTATTTTATAGGTATGTGAGAAAAGATGATTTCAATAAAATTGTTCATGTAGTCAAAGGCCAATAAGTTGCAAACGGTTATTAATCGACATTACATACATAATTGGTCATTTCAACCCTTCAGTCAGGATAATAGACCTAGTTTCTCACACCACTTATGTCGTGTGTGTTAATTTTATACATAAGTGACTTATCGACATTAAAACGATCAATTACTGCACAAATTCCTTGCTCGCAAATTCGACTTTTTTGATCGTGAAGTGAAGGGAGAAGTGCTTTATGAACTTTGGAATCAGATTTTTTTCTTACAAATAAATTTCCACAATTTGGAAGCATTGTTCGATTGTTTATCGATTCATGTTAACTTGCCAAATTCATAACGTTACGCTTGCCAATGGGTTAAACCTTAAATGTAATGCTTAAAAAATGGTCAGAATGGAAAAACTTAAAAAACATGCAATACAATGCTTAACTTGCAAGAAAACTAAATTTCACATAAGTAAAGTGCTACAAAACAAACTGCAACAAACAAATAATGCTCCCACACTAAGGTTTTTTTGCATTATAGCCGTATTCTTGTACAAATACGTACAAAAGAATGAGCATAAATGTAAAAAAGTTAATGCGAAGGAGAAAGGCTATGTAACTTGGCAAATGAAACCACAATGAAAATGTGCTTTTAATTGTCGCAATGTTTTAAAGAAATACGAAGTCCTTTTTTAAATACATTCGATATTTATTCATGTAACTGTAAAGCGTAAGTTTATATTACGAAGCAAAAAAGAGAAGAGAAATACCATTCGTAAGATTATAATAAAACCGTAATTAGTCAAGCCACACTAATCTTTCTTCTGCTTCGAAATTATTTCTTTGGCGCCAAAGTGCTTAGTTATGGAATAACGGAATGTTTCCTAATACTCCACAATGGCGCTTATAAGACATTTTAAAGATTCCGTTAATTTCAAGATATGCACAACCGAAGTTTACTTAAGTTTCTGCTGCTGTTTCCGTTGTGTAAATTTAGTTCAACTCCGTTCTTTGTACTCTTAAATTTTGCAGTCAACTGACATCGAAGTGAACAAAATACACAAACAACAATGAAGTCGCCATAGAGTTCTCGAGAGGGCGAAACACCGAACGTTCGACTTCAAGAACCTTCATCAGACTGTTTACGTGGGTATATAAAAAGGGAAGACAAAGCAGGCAACGAGCAGTAAGAATTCAGACGGTCTTGTGTGAAAAGAACAGTCGTGGTCAGGAGAACGACATACTAATTCACAACAATTCTTACTTAAAGAATCGATCTATATAACAAATTATTGAATTAATGGATTGGTCACCATATTTTCCAGATTTTAATCGATTGACTGTAATATGAGGAATGCTATCTAATTGAGTTTTCACCGAAAACCACCAATTTGATGTCGTGCGTTTGCTAAAAACTAAAATTTTAGAAGGATCGGGGAAAAATTGGTTCAAATCCTACTAAAAAGTTAATTAGTTGTTGAAAAATAGCATGTTAAATTTAATTTTAAATAAACGTAATTAAATTAACAAAAAAAATTATTAAAATATTTATTTTATTTTCGCTTCTTTATAAAGAAAATAAAAGAAAAGGTCTCATAATTATGAAACACCGAAATATGGATTATGGATATGTTTTACACAACAACTATTGGCAATTCACACAAGCCCTTGTATCGTTGTATTAATTGTATTGTTGGACTAAAATACAACAGTGTATGCTTGTTGTTGATAGTTTTCATATAAAACTCCTGTACACTTATACATATTTTTTCATATGTTTTTGGAAGTTGTATTGGTTTCGTGCTACCAGTTTATGTAAATGCCAGTAATTAGGAAGAAGAGTAAAAATACAAAATATTTTCCTTTAATTAAGCGTAAGATAGCTTCTAAAATAATTACAATACTATAAAAATTTATTGTTAAGATGATGTTGTTCTCAATGGAGTGCAACATTTACTTGTATATATTACTGTATCAAATTTGCTTATTATCCCCAATGGGATAGATTGTAAATAAAGAATATGAAAAAAAAACTTGAGTCAACAACTAACATTTCAAAATTATAATTGTTCGCACAGATAATGAATTAATATAACTTTTTCCGTAATATTTTTCATTCTATTGCTTGAAAATCAAATTATGAATACTGGTCTTCTTCTTCTTATCGTTTTTGACATTTGAAATACGAAATACACAACACAGCACAGCATTGAGCGTTCACAAAGAGTATTCAATACACGATACCAAGTCGTGGAATTGGCCAAATTAAAAAATATAGTATTTCCTAAAAGTACATGAAAAGATGAATAAATCTTTGAAAGGAACTTAATGGATTACAGCTATATTTTAAGTGATATTTGGAAAATAGAAGTGTCTTTATAAATGTGAGATGCACTATACACATATGGGAATTACATGGAAAAGAAAAGTTTTCGCAATAACGATTTATACAAAACATTGGCGGCTTGGGCAAAAAAATATTTTTATTCGAAAAAGGAATTACTTTCTTTTCTGTTGATCCATCTCCATTGTATAAATTTGATTTACATCATATAGATTCTTATTTGTTCCAGCAGCAATTTTCCATTTCGTAATTATTTACTATTGTGGGTATTACAACCCTTTAGTCTGGATAACAACCTAGTTTTTTACACCACCAATGTATTTATGTCTTAATTTTATATATTAATTTCATATATGATTTTTAAGAAACTTTTCGTGACAAATTTATTTTACACTCAGGATTTTTAAATCTGAATGCCTTAATAAATAGACGTCATTGTTGAATTCAGGTCTCAAGAAGTCCTCCAAAACAAATGCATACACAACGACCAACTGTCTAGTCGGGCGGCATAATTTGGTTTTATTTTTTTTCACTACGAACGCAAATCGTTATAAGAACATAATTACATAGCTGTTGTGGCCTTACTAGGCTTAAGTAATTGACTTATTGCAGCAAGAATGACGAAATATACTAAAGAAGAACATACAGTGGACAGCAAAGGTCTTAGTACGGCAATATATTTTGACAAAAGAAAAGCTTCCACAGGCTTAATACTCTTACACAAAGTGACCTCAAACAAAAGTCAACCGAAAAACTTTGTCATGGTGCCACCAGAAAATGGTAAACAAAACTTGTACATTCAATTCCAAATGGGTGAAATGGAGTGCTTAACCTTAAGGGATATTATGTTCATATATTAGGCCTTTGAATTTGAAATTTAGTCAGGATTCTCCTAGGGGGTACCTAATGAGTCATTTGAAACTTTTCCTTATTTTTCTCTTATTTTATGAAAAACATTAAAAAAATTTTTATTTTATAATCAAACAGAAATAAATTAATAAAATAAATATAAAAACTTTAAATTTTAATACAAACTTTTGGCATGAAATTGCTGAAATATATTGCCGTACTAATACTTTTTCTGTCCACTGTATATACAGTCATTCTCAGTCATATATCCATTCACAAACGTTATCATAATCTCTGTTTACACTTTAATGTGTCATTGCATGTTCTAAATGAACTCATTTCACATCATATGCTTTAATGTATCAGATGATAAATTTATAATCTTTAAGTAAAGTACGAATAAATTATCCTTATCACAATATAGGTGCATTATTATTACACAATATTATTACACAATAAAATTTAAAGTTTTATTTTATTTATTTTAAATTTTTAAGGAATTTTTACTCTTCTTGTTCTGTAGAAAAGTTTTTACAAACATCTTATTATCCTATCAAGATGTAATTTGGTTAGCTTATGGTGCATTATGCATTATTTTTATTTATTTTTTTATTATTAGTCATAGCACAACAAGATAATAATCTTATAAATGAAAGTGCTATGTGCTAAGTACATCAAAGAAAGAAAATAATAACAAATCATTGATTTTATGAGCCGTTCAGTGCATAAAGTGATTAACTCCACTTTTTGAAAAATCTTAAATTTAAGTGTCAAGCACTTGGGATAGTTATAACTTTTTATAATTATTAAAACTTTCCTGAAAAGTAAAGACTAACACCACTAAACGACAAAATTTTTCAGGCTACTGAATAATAAGTAATTTATTTAACAAGACATTTTGATTAACTGCATACTCGTATGTAAATCGTTTCAATAACGCAATTCAAATTCCAAATATTTGGTAAGTGGTCACAGCTATTTACCTAATGACTTAGATTTTGCAAATATTGAGTCACATGCAAAATAATTTTCAAAACATTTATTCACCAGATGATTGGTAACATATAATAAAAACGTGCAAAAAGAAAGCACCATTTAATCTAATCCAAATGACCCACCAAAATTTTTTTTCAACAAAACCTTTACGAAACTCGATCATTACCAGAAAAGCCACCGTTACAGGGTTTCCAATATACTGGCGTAAAATAAGCTGCATAAAGTTAAAATTCATACAATTCATTTAAATTTTAAAGTTTTATTTTATTTATTTTAAATTTTTGAGGAATTTTTGCTCTTCTTGTTCTGTAGAAAAGTTTTTACAAACATCTTATCCAATCAAGAAGTAATTTGGTTAGCTTATGGTGCATTATGCATTATTTTTATTTATTTTTTATTATTAGTCATAGCACAACAAGATAATAATCTTATAAATGAAAGTGCTATGTGCTAAGTACATCAAAGAAAGAAAATAATAACAAATCATTGATTATATGAGCCGTTCAGTGCATAAAGTGATTAACTCCACTTTTTGAAAAATCTTAAATTTAAGTGTCAAGCACTTGGGATAGTTATAACTTTTTATAGTTATTAAAACTTTCCTGAAAAGTAAAGACTAACACCACTAAACGACAAAATTTTTCAGGCTACTGAATAATAAGTAATTTATTTAACAAGACATTTTGATTAACTGCATACTCTTATGTAAATCGTTTCAATAACGCAATTCAAATTCCAAATATTTGGTAAGTGGTCACAGCTATTTACCTAATGACTTAGATTTTGCAAATATTGAGTCACATGCAAAATAATTTTCAAAACATTTATTCACCATATGATTGGTAACATATAATAAAAACGTACAAAAAGAAAGCACCATTTAATCTAATCCAAATGACCCACCAAAATTTTTTTTCAACAAAACCTTTACGAAACTCGATCATTACCAGAAAAGCCACCGTTACAGGGTTTCCAATATACTGGCTTAAAATAAGCTGCATAAAATTAAAATTCATACAATTCAAATATGATTATTATGAAGATTTAGAATTTAACGAAATTAACATAAGGAAACCTATAGCAGGTAGGCCACAAAGCATGAATGATCAGCCCTTATTATATCCCAAAGGCAGAACTGTGACAAGGGAAAATAGGAGAGATATGATGGATCTGCTTAAATTCATTCCTCCTGTTAACTATAATTACTTTAACATCTTGAGAATAAATCGAAATGACGAGTCCTTACTTACATCTGATGAAGAAGCCATTATTTTTAATGCAGATAAATTAATCACAAATAATATATTATAACAGCACTGTAAACACTCATTTTTATGGAAAATTTTTTGTAAAAATATATAATAACTAACTTTTTCTGTAATAAAAATAAAATAAAACTTATTTCAGTTGCTTGAATTTAGTTTTTTTTTGGCAATTTTTTCTTATTAATTTTATATACCATGAGATGAAAGCTATATATGTATTTATGTATTCGACAATTTATATTTGAATTTATATTGTAAAGGGAATTTAAAAAATAATTTATATTATTTTATAACATTTCTCAACTTTTTGTTTTATGAAGTTAATCGATGTGTGTACTGAGGGGCTCATATAAGTAATTAAATGTTTGAAATAATGTAGAAATAAAAGTGAATAAGAACACGTTAAAATTTCGGGAAATAGCCTTCGATACAAAAAATAATGAAAAAGAATGAATATATGTAAAAAACTAAATTAAGATAATTACAGAACAGATATAAGAAATATACAAAGAAAAAATATTATATGTATAAATTATATAGGAGATACATACAATGAAATTTAAAGGCTAATTTAGAAAGATGAAAAATTAAAAATTAGTAGAAATATAGAGTAAAAATATACAAAAAATCAAAATATGCTAAAAGCTACTTAAACCGATTGTATAATTCTTTTTTGAACTTAATTGCATTGCCTATGTTCTAAATATAATTAGGTCAAGTATTCCAAAGGCTAATGGTGTATATAAAAAACTGGCGTTGTGACAAAAGAGTCCTATGTCTATGTTGGATAATTTTAATACCGCAGTTGGATCTAACAAATCTGATCCTACTAAATAAGTATATTGGTTGCTTTAAAGTAATAATCTTATGGAGGAGAATAAGGCATTTAATATTTAATGTATTATCAAAATTAACTCCAAATATCTGGTAAGAAAATTGTGATATATGGTCTCGAAGTCCCTCAATAAATACATATCTGGCTATTATAAGTCAAGTTGAGTTTCCGCTTATCATCAGTATCACAGTTTGTGAAAATTTCAGATCCGTATAAAAGAACAGTAATCAAATAGGTTATAGCCAGTTGTATACGTATGGCAAAGGTAGTCGAATCTATCTTTTTTATGTCTTTATGTCCAGCCAGTTACAGACAAAAATTCTAATTTTCAAATGTTAATAAAAAATAATATAATACATAATTTGTGAAGAAATCATCTGAGTTCGATGGTGTCCCTCCTTCTCAAGCGGGTATGTCCACGATGTTGTAGGATGTTTCGAGCGAGAGGATTTGGATGTATTTCCAGCTTCTTTAAATATGTGGTCACATATTTTGAGATTTCACTTTTGACCAGTTCGACGTCAAGGTCTTTATGAATATTGCTGTTTTTAATATACCAAATAGCGGCAATTATCATTCGTAGGATTTTATTTTGACGGCGTTGTATTTTTTCAATATTAGAAGCAGAAGCCGTACCCCATAACTGGATACCATAACTCCATATTGGCTTCAATATAGATTTGTAGAGCAAGAGTTTACAATCGAGGTTAAGAACGGAATTTCTACCGATAATTGATTTGGACTGCTTTCAGTTTCATTTGGGTCAGTTTTGCATCGATGTGATATTTCCATATGAGACGTCTATCCAAGTGAATACCGAGATATTTAACATGAGTATGTTGCGGCACCCTCTGGTCGTTAATACTGATGGGCGGAAATGTTTCTTTCCGTAGGGTAAAGGTGATGTCGACGCATTTTTGTTCATTGATTTTAATTCCCCATTGATTAGCCCATACCTCCACCTTGGTAGCATGGTGCTGTAACTGACTTGAGGCATATTTTGGATTTTTGTGGGTGCAAAGAAAAGCCGTATTATCAGCAAAAGTTGATGTGTTAATACTGCTTGTTGGCATATCTGCGGTGTATAAAAAATATAAAATTGGTCCTAGGATTGTTGAACGCCAGCCTTTATAAGTTGAGGTCAACTTAAAAAATCTCCTTCTTTAATTATGAATTTTCGATCGATAACATATTTTTGGAATACACACAGTTACTAAAGTATACATACGGTTAAAAAATTTCAGAAATTTTTTAACTAATCCGTTTTCGTTCCTGCACAGGCCCACAAAAGTGTACATCAGGTCCACAAAAGTTAACAAATTTCAAAAATTTTTTAACCAAGACCGTCTTCAAATCGAGGAAAGTTGTCAGACAATTACAAAGATTTTCAACGAAAACGGATTAGTTAAAAAATTTCTGAAATTTGTTATCCGTATGTATACTTTTGTGGCTGAATGTAGGTTGAAAAAATTCAATAGTAAAATCTGCTTAAATTTTGATAAAAGTCCTTCATACCATACTTTGTCGAATACTTGAGAGAGGTCAATAAATAGCGCTAAACAATATTTTTTTCTTCAAAGGCTTTTCTTATTTCTTGTACCAATCGGTGTGTTTGCTTAATAGTACTATGTTGTCGTCTAAAGCCAAATTGATGATTGGGAATACAGTTGTTTCGGTCCAGAATAGGTGTCAGCTTGTTAATTAAAAATTTTTCGAACAATTTTGACATAGTTGGACTTATAGGTCTATAAGATTCCAATTTCGAATGATTTTTTTCAGGCTTAGGAATCATTTCAACTAGAGCAACTTTCCATGCTGGCGGGTAGTATTCGAGACGCAAGATGGCGTTAAAAATATAAAGAATAATTCTCTTTGCCATACGGCAATTCGATAAGCATCTTGGTGCTGACTTCGTCGAATCCGGGAGCTTTCTTTGCATTCAAATTTTCAATAGCAATTATAATCTCTTTGATTTGTAATTTTATCTCTACTGGAGGTCGAGCCACTGCAGGTGGTAAATCACTCATGTCAACACATGAATGGGGAGTGAAAACTTTTTAAATGCCTAACAAAAAGGGTTACCTTTTTCAGCGTCATTTCTTGCCCAACATCCTCTGGAATCACGTAGTGGGGGAGTTGCCGTTATGGGTCTTTTCAGGTTTTTAACTGATCGCCATAATGAATAACTGGATTGTTGAGTCGCATCTAGACTTTGCAAATATTCTCTCAGAGATGCTTCCCTTTGCGTTTGTAACACTTTTCTGAGCAGGTTTCTACAATTTTTTAAATTTGCTTTAAGCTGTGGTGACCTGTGCAATTGCCATTCTCTTCTAGTTTTCCTTTTTTCGGATAAGATATAGAACACAATATCTGCCGAAAAAACTTTGGTGTATCTAGTCTGACGATAGGAGGAAGAAGCATTCTGAGCAGCTAGCTTCATGTGCCCACTCAGGCTACTAATAGCGGCATCAATATCTTCTGGTGTTCTTAGAAGTAGGTTTCCTGTACAATGAGAACTAATATATTTTTTGTTTTTTAGCCAATTTATTCGTTTTTTAAAAAATAAATCTCCTGCTTCATTTTGCAGAGGATTGCAAATGTTGACGATTGTGGGGGAATGATCTGAAGATATATCTAGTGAAGCTTCAACCTCGATTAGTTCAACACGTATATTTTTTGTGATGCCGAAGTCAATGACGTCGGGTATTTATTGCTGGTCAGTTGGCCAATAAGTTGGTTTCCCAGTTGAAACGATATTTAGATTCATTTTGCAAATGGTATCGTATAAAATACGACCTATTGGGCTAATGAGACGTGAGCCCCAGAATGTATGTTTGGCATTATAATCGCCAGCCGCTATGAAACGAGAATCCAGTGATTCATTTTCTGTTACTGAAAATCTAGGCGGAAAATATACTGATGAAATAACAAGATCGTAATAAAATTTTTCAATACAGATATTTGTCGCTTGGAGATAATTTTCCGAAAGTCCACGCAGTAAATGGTGTTTAATTCTCGATTTGATTAATATTGCGGAGCCACCACATGATCTATCTCTAGGGTCATCTGTGTCATAAAAAGTGTATCCATGTATTTTAAAAAAGCTTATAGATGTCATATGTGTCTCAGAAATCAACATGACATCTATTTTTTTATTGATTAGAAAACATTCCAACTCGTCTTTATGTTGGAGAATGCCGTTTGCGTTCAAGAAACAAATTCGTAAAGAGTTCATGGCCTACTTAATATGGCTTGCAGAAGCGAAGTCTGCATTTTTTGCATTTCCTGCATATACTGGTCATAGTCGTCATGAATTGATTTATGGTTTGTAAAAGATTTTCCATCATCCCTTCAAGACGACTGAAATTGGAGTTCGATTTTTCATTAGTTGGCAACACTTTTTGCGCTGTTGGTAGAATCTACAACAGCCGATAAGTTTCTAAGCATACCGTAAACTTTATCAACGATGACATTAATGTGGTTAGTCCACGGTGGCCGGCTATTAAAGATAATACCCAAATAATACCCTAGCCCAGTTGTCAATTTTGTGTAAATCATAGTTGATGGTGATGGTATGAAGTCGCCTTGGTCTAGTAGGTAGTGTATTGGCTTATTACACGTGAGGCCTCAGTTCAAACCCCAGGTCAGGCATCTCCAACTGAACGAAATATGAAAAAATATTTCTTCGGCGACTTCCTCTCAGCAGATTTCTGTCAAAAATTCGAATAGTAAAGAAAATTACCATAAAAAGATTCTCAAAAATCTGTCGGTTGGCGTCGACTTTAAACTGTAGGTCCCGCCACTCATGTATAAAAATTAACGCACACAACATAAATGGTGTGAGACACTAGGTCGTAATCCTGAATAAAGGGTTGTAATGACCAATTATGTATGTATGCATAGTTGATGGCGTCTATACATAGTTGAATATCCTCAATATATGTGCTCCTATAAAGCAGAACGTCATCAGCGTACATATGTACGCTACAATTATCCAAAACATCAGGTAGGTCGTTAATGTATTTACAGAACAAAAGAGGCCCTGAGGAATACCTCTTCTAAAGTTTAGCGAATTCGTTATGTTGCCGTTTGGATAAACTCATTGTGATCTGTTCATAAGATAAGAACGTATAAGACTACAAACTGAATTAGAAAAATAATATTTTGTGATCAACCGTATCTAAAAACGATATGTAATTTTCATCTAGTTTCTACATTAACTAAAACAGTAGTGGAGCTCCTAGCTGTCATAAATCCCGAGGAAATTATTACTTATGAGATAATAATTTATTTGTCTAGCTATGAGGTTTTCCATTACTTTAGACAGGAATGGAAAAATGGCAATTGGCCTGAATTCGTTGTTGGATTTACGAATGGGAATGGTTTTCGACTGTTTCCATTGTTCACGGAAGGACGACACACATAGTTAAAACTGTATTGAATAAATGAGTTAAATACGGCAAAAGTCTAGTTAAAAACAGAGAATCTAAGTCATTAGATTGCTTTTTTAATCGCATTAATTTTGAAATTGCGATAAACTCGCTTATGTATTTTGCATCAAAGTGTTAATTTCTGACCCTATTACAGCTGCCATGTGGTAAGATTCTACGTTTCCCTACTTATTTTATTCGCAGATTTAATTTTAATTGTTTTCACAAATATTATAGAAGGGTTAACAGTAAATAAATGTAATACGTCTAAAGTCTTTAACATTTAGCATTTGACAAAATGCTAATGATGCTTTCACTTTACGTTTTATTAACTTCCACAATATTCCTGCAACGCAAATAGTGGAAAATATTTTCAACACTAAAGCAGCACGGATTACGATACTTAAACCGCATAATAAATGGAAAAAAGTCACCTTATATAAAGGGAATAAGCACAATAACAAAAATAGAAAATAAAAACCAAACGGAAACGAACGGGAAGTAAGAGCACAGGAAACTTGACGTTGAAGGAAAAAATTGTACAATAATTTTATTGTTCTTAATTGCATGTGTTATAAGTTGCCATCGCCAAGATGCAGGCGTAGAGTTTCAGCTCGTTTTTATGGGTACTTTAATATGATACTTTAACTTTAATATAATAAGAAAATTACAATAAGTACATATGTATATAGTTAATATCGGAAATTAAAATGAGCAAAAATTACTCACTGAAAGAAATTTCTGAGTTTTGCTGAATTCAAATTGGTTGCAAAAGCTGATATATTTTACAATATTTCATCGCTACGAAGTAATAAATTTACTAAATTACGATAAATTATTCTCTAGGTAGGTACAAAAGAAATTGGGGGATATGCCCATTCCCCGCTTCCCCAGATATTCCTCGAAGGATTGATTGAATCTTTTCACCATTACACTTAAAACGCAGGTTTATAAATCCATTAAACAGAGATATGTCTATCGAATCTAGGGGTGTCAGACGTACTGTTTTTAACATGTACATGTACTGATTTTTTTCAATTGTACTGTTTTTGTACTGTTTTTTCTTCAATGCTTTTTTATGCAACAATACAAAACTGGCAGTAGTGAGCTTTTAAACAAATGTTTCTAGACTCAAATGTAGCTTCTAATTTTACATGTGGTAAGACAAAGTTATCGAAAATCGCTACTAATATTTTTTCGAAGTATTCTATTGAAACTATACTAAAGGACTTCAATAATGATCACCTTTTTTCTACTTTAACCGATGCGTCAAACAAAGGAAATATTAAAACTTTCCAATTTTCCTCCGATATTTTTCTAAGTATACGGGAGTAAATACAAAACTTTTGAACTATTATGTGTCAAATTCCGAAATGTCAAAAGATATTGCTGATTCGTTGAAGTCTAAATTGGAAGGCCGAAATTTAAACTTGTTTTTGTTGAGTTTAAGAAAAATAATCCAGATATCATCGGTATGGGATGTTTGTGTCATATCATTAATAATGCATTTAAGAATGGATTGAAACTTTTAAAACTCGATATAGAGAAGATTGTAAAAAAGGTTTTTAAAGAATTTAGCTCATCAACAAAGAAGACTTCAAGTCTAAACAAATTTTCGAGTTCTGTGAACTAGAATGGAGTGAAATGTTTCGTCACGTGCCGGCACGATGGATGACTCCAGCAGTTGAACGATTTCTCAAGAACTATTTAGCCATCAAAACGTATATTATTTCTCAAGATAGTTGTCCAGCTGTTTTAGAACAATTATTTGAACTTGAGACTTCTGAAGCTTATTTGGGATTTGTCCACCACACAGATACTGCATTATTGTTATCAATTAAGAAATTAGAACAGGACAATTTAATTATAATCGACGTTTACAAAATATTTAAAATGCTTCGTGACAAATTTGAAGAACAAAAAAATGAAAATTTTCATGGTTACATAGTTGGAACTGTTTGCAGCAATTGTAATAACTCACAAGAGGTTTCTTTATTTAAAAAACGAGCCGACGCAGTTCTATCATATGTAACTAAATATATTGAAGATCGATTTGATTTAAATAATAACAAATTTTAAAAACTAAGTATTTTCAACATAAATTCAACCATTTTATTTCAAGATTTTACTAAAGTTGTTAAATTGTTCTCAATTCAAAATATTGATATGGATCTCCTATTTGATGAATTTATTAGTTTGAAAAGTTTTGGTAAAAACATACAAACAGAAAACACTGTTGACCAAAAATGGAAAGACTTTTTAAACAGTTTTATTTTTTCAATACCCCATTCAAATGCCGCCACTGAATGGATTTTGAGTCTGATGTTTTTATTTTGGAGAAAGGAGAGGAATAACTATTGATTGAGAATCTGGAAAGTGTAATAATTAAAAAAACAAATTATGAATACAATTGTAATGAATTTTACAATTTTTTAAAAACGGAAGACGGGAAGAATGTCATTTGAAAACATATAAAAAAGTGATAAATATCTTTAAAAAGTAATATACAAAACTATTTTGTACTTTGAAAAGAAAAAATATAATATTGTAACTTTATATATACATACATATGTATATGTAAATATATAAATAATTAATAATCTAAAAAGCATTCTAATAGTATGTACTTATATTTAAAAATATTTCAATATTTGTTTAAAAAAAGCATTATTTGAAATTAATTTACTATATTATCACATATTTTAATTGTTTTTTTTAATTAATACCTCAAAATGTTATGTATTGAATAAATTGTTATGTTTTTGTAAAAGAGTACTTTTTTTTCTTTAATTGTGCTGGTTTTTTGTCCTCAGTGTACTGTTTTTCCGCATTTCAAATCTGGCTACCCTAATTGAATCCGTCTTCAGAATCTATTAACCCCATTCAGTAGCTCTTTTGACAAAGCTAACCTTTTAACTGAAATATTCGCCAATAATTCTATTCTACAGGAAGGTAATCAATTACTACCCGAGGACAAAAGCCTATCATAAACTAACATACATATACATAATTGGCTATTACAACCCTTCAGTTAGGATTACGCCTAGCTTCTCACATCACTCATGTTGTGTGTGTTAATTTTATACTTGAGTGGCGGGACCTACAGTTTAAAGTCGACTTCGAACGACAGATTTTTGAGAAACTTTTCATGGCAATTTTATTTACTAAAAAATTTGGTCAGAGCAAGATTCTGGCTCTAAAGCATTTGAGTGATTTTTTGGTGGCAAAAAGTAATTTTTGACCATGAATCTAATAATGGTGTTCTAAAGAGAACAGTTTGTCTACAATAAATACATATTTTGTCTTAGAAAAGTTCTACTGACTCACTTAAATATTGTTAAACGAAGACTGATGAAAATTGTCATGTAACTCAGAATCTTATGAGTGAAAGATATTTTCACCGATAACATTTTTTTTAATTTAAAAATAATTATTCAGATTGCTTATACAGTCCGGTAGGTTTGAGCGATCTCGTAAATTGCTGCTTATTTGTTTGAGTAATTCTTTTTACCGTACGATGTGTATGTTTTTTGTTGTCTGTTAACCTTATTTAATTATTTTAATTTATGATAGTTTAGTTTTGTCCGTGTAACAGTATACATACATACCATACCTGTTAAGTAATGATTAGTAATCGTAATGATTAGTAAGTTGATTACTTTTTTGGAATGTTGAAATGATTACAATTACATTACTTTTGGTTAAAATGGTCAATAAGTCGCCGTAGAGTATTAGGCAGTATGTTAGCTTAATAGACGCAAGGCCACGGTTCAAACCCCAGGTCAAACATCAAAAGGAAAATATAAAAAAATATTTCTTCGGTGACTTCTTCACAGCAGATTTCTGGCAAAAACTCTGAGAGCAAATAAAATTGCCAGGAACAGTTTCTCAAAAAGTCAGCCGTTCGGAGTCGAATTTAAACTGTAGGTCCCGCGACTTCTGTATAAAATTAACACACACAACATAAATGGTGTGAGAAACTAGGTTCATAATCCTGACTGAAGGCATATTGTATAGCTAATAATTGATTACGATTACAAAATAATCAAAAAATAATTCAAAAGTAAACAAATTATTTTCAAAAATTACTTTCATTTCTTTTTAAATCAATCTTTTAATCAAAAAGAATTGTTGAAAACAATTTGATTATTTTTTGATTACTTTTGATTCTTTTTGATTAATAGACTAATCGTCAGTAATCCTGATTATTATTTGATTCTTGGGTAATCGTAATCAATTAGTAACTCGAAAAAAGTGTTCATAGAATTATATAATCATTACTATTCTTCTTAAAAAGTAATTGATTACTAATCCTATTTGCAATTTAACAGGTACGATACACATTTAATCGTAGACCAAGCCATTTGAAGATTGAGAAGGGTTTATGACTCGCTTACATCGAACATATGTTGTTTACCAATCCATAAGCGATGCAATAATATTATGTCTGTCATCTGTAACTATTATGTTAGCGGCATGAAATTTCAACGCGATGTTTGTTAAAGTCTGAATATTTTTCAAGTGTCAAAAGAAGCATACAAGTGGTGGTTTCTTAAGATGGTGCGTGAAATACTTATTTCCATCTGATCTAGTAGAGTAGTAGTCTATATTGAGGTGCTTATTGATGAAGGATATCCAACTCCATTGATTTATTTTAGTAGTACATAGTCTGTTCAAATAAATGAGAGGTTTTCAAACATCGTATATTTTCATATTTATATATACTTTATAATATTCATAAAGTTGATAGTTTCTTGCGCGTGACATTATGATATTTTATTAAAGTGTTTTGATATGTAAGTCTCATTCCTATTATAAATTACTAGGTCTGTATATTTTCGTATTTTAATAACTAAGGGTCTGTAATACTATGCACTTTTATTGAGTCAATATTCGGTTTATTGAGTACAATATTTTAAGTGTTCAGGCATAATAATATATGCAGTTCAGCTGCTTATTCAATATTCATTTGACAGCTGGTAAACAAAATAGTTGGTTGTTTCAACAACATTGTTTTTATTTTGGTGTTTTTTTAGTGTTTTTTTTTTTTTTTTTTTTGTTTGCCGTTGTTGACATTGAGTTGACAAATATCAACAGAAAGTGTTGGATTAATTGTAATATGCTCACTAAACACACTTCTGACAATGCTGAATTTTAAGTTTTACTCTTTATTATAACAATTTTCGTATTTATTGCGCAATAAGTAGTTGGAAATTTATATGAAATATTGAGCTCAATAAAGGCGTTTATTGCGATTTAAGCAATAAAGGTGCATATCTGAACACCTTATATAGGAACTTTTCTACTTACATACAGATGTTAACTATTCTTACTATTAGCATCATGAAGAGAACGCAACGAAAAAAAATTTAGCATATATTGATGGTAGACAATAATTACGACGAAAATAGAAAAATGAAAGGATTACAAAACAAGACAATGACTGAGGCATGACTGATGTTGAAATTAAAGACACGATATTCTAACAGCAAAATTTACCAGAGCATTCAATATTTGCAATTAAACTCATCTCTTTCCCTCTTAGAAACGATTAACGAAACGTTTTTCCTGTTTCAGATGTATTCCTTTCAAGTGTTCCTATTAACTACAAAATTTGGTAGCTTTCTACCAGAAATATTAGAAAATTTATTCGAATGGTCGACAATTCTCTATCTGTTGTCATATTTTGCCATAATTTAAAGATATCTGGTCTTCAGAAATATATATGGGGGCACCTCAATAAAGAGATACAAGATGCTTTCAAAAACAGCAAACAACAATATATCGATAAGCACATGATAAAATTTAATGAGACACAATGCAATGAAGCAGTACGCAGAGGATATGTCTGTTAAACCATCGGATTCTACTAAAATTTAATGACTTTATGGTAGCAAATATTTCATTTTATTAAAAAATGAATACTATTAGTAAATACTTTTCGCTTAATTTTAATTAATAAAAAATGTATAGAAATTATAGCCCTTAACGACCATAGGGACACATACATATATCCCAAGAACAAACGCGCAAGCCAATATTGGTTTTGGTAATTTATTTTTAAAATATGTCTCTTGGACATCTTATGAATCATCCCAAACGGACAATACGATAACTCTGTCACTCATAACCTTATAGTAGTGACACATACATACATACTTAGGTATATTGGATTTTAGACATTTGTGTTCTGGCATATAAGAAAAACCGATTGGCTAAATAAATAAATAAATTTAAAATATTTTGTTTTAGAATAAAATGAATTTGTCGAAATGGAAGTAGCAATAAAAACCTTATCATAACAGATGGAAATTTTTAAAAGAAATAAATACAATAGCATTTTGTATGGCGTACGTAGTACTGACTACAGATTTAGTTTGTGAACTCTCAGTGCTATGCTGTATTGTGTATTTTGTATTCCAAATGTAAAAAGCGATAAGAAGAGGAATACCAGTATTCATAATTTGAATATATAATAATAAATAAAATAAATAATAAAAATATTACGGAATTTCCTGTGCGAACAATTTTTATTTTCTTCTTGATTACTGGCATTTCCATAAACTGATAGCACGCAGCCAATACAACTATTAAAAACATATGAAAAAATGTGTGTAAGTGTATCGGATTTTTATATGAAAATTATCAACAACAAGCATACACTGTTGTATATTCATCCAACAATACACGCAATTCAACGATACAAGGACTTATGAATTGCCCAATTATTTGTTTATGTGTACGATTGTCTTGAAAAATTAATAATTGCATTCAATAATTAATGTAACAATTACAACAATATGTACATACATACGTAGATATTTACAAACATATTGTTCTACAACTATGACATTGGAGTAAACAGGACTATTTTAATCACCAAACTAGCTGATGAACAAAGGAATTAGTCGACACATGAACAAATTGAATTATTGATGTCATTTACAACACAACACAATTTCCAGACAACATCTAGATTCTAGATAATTATAATATGTAACTGTTGATGTTGATTTGTTATTATTATTTATCATGTCAGCTATAAGTGAATAAAATACATGACTGTGATTGCAAGCTTATACTAGATAGAGTATGCATATGCAATGTCTGTCTATAATAAAATTTATTTATTAACCCCAACCATGCATTTGCATGAGTAGAATGAAGAGTAAATCACATACTGTGTTCATTATATTTTTGAATCTGTATAAATATGTATAGGTTTACTAGGATTTAGTTGTTACATTTAATTAAAAGTTAAAGCTGTTATTAATAAATAAATCCAGTTATTAATAACCTAAAAAATGAAAAAAATTTAAATCAAAATTAAAAGAGTTCTTATTTTGCAATATTTTTATCGTTTAAATAAAAAGGTTCGACTCAGAAGAGTGATAGAAAATCGATTGATATATTTAAGAACGGATCTGAGATTCTAATATTTCTTTTATATTTTGCATGTAATATAGGGTCTTTTATAAGTGCTTCTTATTTTTAAATTAAAAAAATGTGAGATAACATTGAAATATTTATTTGCTTTGAAGCACTTATTGATACCACTATGTGTTGAATATAACGTCGCTTAAACATCCGCCATGGGTGCCCGGTGTAGAGCGCATCCCAAATGTTCAATTTTTGAACACTCTGGTGTATAAATCAGGCTAATTTAGACCCACGGCATGGGCTATGCTGGCTTTGAGGACCGCTGTGGCTTACGGCTTATTCGCATACTTCTGCGACCTAATAAAACCCCATAAAAAAAGACTAACGGGGTCAAAGCACACTATGTCGGTGTTCCCGAATATTTCGTGAGAACATCCATGAGCTGTGTAACACTTACCGTCGTCCTTTTCTAATCACGTGTCGTTGGTGCCTAGATCATTCAATTCAGGCCAAAAGATGTTAATATTCATCAACATATAGTTCCCTCTGTCGACAACGCTGGTCTTTCCAAAATCATTATCAAAGAATCCACACAAAACCGTAACTTTTTCGAGATGAATTGTATCGTTCCAAATTCAACACTTTTGTTTGCTTACAAACCTAGAAATGACCTCAGCGTTTAAGATGTTTTTCGATGCAAATTAGGGTGGACTGCTTCACTTCGTTTGTCTGAGGTCGTCCATGTTGATTAACGATACAAACTGAACAAATGACAACTAATTTAACAGATTCAAGTCACCATAGTCTAGAAGGTAGTGTGTTGGCTTATTAGTCGTAACGCCGCGATTCAAACCTCGGGTCAGACATCAAAACGAAAATGTGAAAAAATATTTCTTCGGCGACTTCCTCTCAGCATATTTCTGGCAAAAACCCTGAGAGTAAATAAAATTGCCATGAAAAGTTTCTCAAAAATCTGTCGTTCGGAATCGACTTTAAATTGTAGGTCCCGCCACTAATTTATAAAATTAACACACACAACATGAGTGGTGTGAGAAGCTAGGTCGTAGTCCTGATGGAAGGGTTGTAATGACCAATTATATGAATTTACTTCAAATAGCCTTTGGCTAGACATGTTTTGTCATAAAATTCTGGGTGTCCGTTAATACTTCTTCTCAGGTTCCGAAACGTCGGAAAATGACAGAAAAGAAGTTCTCTGGTCTCTTCTTCTTCCTCGTTGTTACTGCTGCAGAAGCATTGATGAGGTTTTCCAAGTCTCTTTCCGTGAACACTTAGAGGCCAGTGTTCTGATTTATCCTAACTTTGTCAATAAATGCAGTTTTTGTGAGGCCATCTGTTTGCCTCTCTGCAGAAGAACGTCAATATTATTTAGAAATTCATTTGAATTTTCCGTTGTGTCAGTTTTAGAAAGAGCGTCGGCCTTGTTGTCACCTTCGATGTTCCCTTGTCTAGCAACCGAAACAAGCGTAATCTCCGATGTATCACTATACACAGACAACCTTAGATGCTTAGATGCGTTCACATTCTTTTAGGATAATGACTTACTTACTTACTTACTTACTTAATTGGCCATTTAGAATCCGATTAACGGATTTCGGCCTGCCTTAACACATCCTTCCAGGCGCCTCTGCTTCTTATGCGCCAACGCCAGTTGGTCACACCAATAGATGACAGGGCTTCCTCGATTTGGTCCGATTTGGCCGACTTCCGCAGATCCCCTTATTAAATACCCGTCTTGTGGTATCGGCCATTCTAACGATATGGCCGATCCAGAGCAGCCGCTGTATGTTAATACTCTGCACAACGTCCATGCCGTTTGAGTGGAGTAGGATCGGATGCGGAAATCATCGCCAACTCTCACTGGACCGAAGATCTTACATAGGACTTTTCTCTCGAATACTCTCAAAGCTGCTGCAACAGTGCTTAATAGTGACCATGCCTCTGCGCCATAAAGAAGAACAGGGAGGATAAGCGTCTTTTAGAGTATTGGTTTGTCGTTCGAGAGAGGCCTCTGCTACTCAATTGCCTACAGATTATGGCTGCATTACTGTCAGTAAATACGCGTATATTATTATACGATTTCTTCTGGTAACCAATTCACACGACAGCAATTTTTATAGTCATTATTACTGCCTGAAAGTTGCCGAAGAATAGTAGGTAATACGTTGGTTTATTAAACGAATAATGAAAAAATCTTTCTTCGGTGATTGCCTCTCAGTAGATTTCTGGCAAAAACTCTGAGAGTAAATTGTCCTTCAGAGTTAACTTTAAACTTTAGATCCCGCCACTCATGCAGAAAATTAACACACACGACACAGATGGTGTGAGAAGCTAGTTTTAATCCCAGTTGAAGGTGACCAATTACGTATGTATGAATGATAGAAAGTACTTTCGAAGTACTTTCCTCTGAGCACTTGGCAACATTTTCATTAAACTGCTAATTTCCGACATGAAAAATTATTGTGAGAATCATATCAATGTTTGCGAATGTTATCTATGTTACATTATGTGCTTTGTGGAGTATTAAACAGTATTCTACAAGTGCTTGTAAATTTTTTCTATGAATTATATGTTCAAAGTATTTAATCATGAAAAAGTTTTGCTTTCCCTTTCTCCCACTGTGTACATTATGACCACAAAAATCTATTTCCGTTTTACCCGCAAAGTAATAGTCAGATAATTTGAGTTAATTATTGAAGTTCATATATAAACCGTAAAAATGATTACCGACTATAGTAATGAGCACACTTGATTTCGGGAATATAATAAGAAAACAAAAAATTATTAAGAAGATACAAATAAAAGCTAGAAAATAGAATAATGAAATGGAATGGAAAAAAAAATAATTTGAATGGACCATTAAGATAAATGTATAGTAATATTGCGAAAATATTGCTAATTCAGCATTTTTTTTCTTAAATCGTTTTACAGAATTTTTAAATTTAAATAAAACAATAATTGTTTAACAAATTTGCCCTTTTTTGAACCCTTTAACTGTTTATGTGGAGTAAAGTCGCCGTGGTCTAGGTCTAGGTCGGTTCAAAACCCAGGTCAGGCATCTCCAACTAAACGAAATATGTAAAAATATTACTTCGGTAACTTCCTCTCTGTAGATTTCTGGCAAAAACTCCGACAGTAAATGAAAATGCAATGAAAAGTTTCTCAAAAATCTGTCGTTCGGAGTCGACTTTAGACTGTAGGTCCCACCAAAACACATGTATAAAAATTAACGCACACAGCATAGCAACAGCAACTAGGTCGTAATGCTGACTTAAAAATTGTAATGACTTATTATCTATGTATATTAATCAGAGCGAAACAAGAATTTTTCACATAATGACGATCATATTGGTCTTGAAGAAAAAAAAGGCTTTAAAATAAAACTAAACAGTTAAAGAGTTAAAGAAATATGACAGCATGAGTTAAAAATTATGAATCCATTTTTTTAATTCAAATATTTTTAAGTCACGTTGAGATTTTCAAGTTCCCGATTTATCAACATGTTTCTGTAATCTCCTTCAAGATCTTGTTTAGACATCATTGAATAAGGATTCAACCAATAAAACCACTCACTGACTTCTAGTGTAGTGAAAAAGCCTGACGTCAAGAACGTCATAGGAAAATCAGAAAGATGAACCGATCTTTTGAATGAATAGAGCTCAATTATCAAAAAGTTCTTCGCATTTACAGCCAACACAATTTTTTAGGCAAAAATTTTTAATGGACCTGCTCATTTTCTATAATCTATTAGGTTGCTAAATGCAACTAAAATTAATATGGACTATATGGTATGTTGTAATGTTCCTTATGTTCCTTAAAGGAACGAAAAGTAATAAATGTGAGATCTAATGATGTAGAAACATATTTGATTTGATTAGAAAGTAAGTGTAAAAGAATTATGAACGCTTTGTATTATTTTTAAAAAAGTTCAAAATGTAAATAATTAAAATACGTTGATTTCCGTTGTAAGGTTCGTTTGCAGTTTTGTTATTCTGACTGCTGTTGTTACTATTTTCCAGAAATTATCGGTCAGATTTAAATCTAAAAACTGTAAAATATTTCTTGGAGCACTTTGCAACGGTACAATATCACGAAAGAACACCCATCCACAGTAAGAGGCATATTTTTTTGGCATAAGATAGCAACAAGTTTGAAAGATTTTAACGTTGCTTTCATAAGGCACCGTATACAATATAGAAGGTCATTGTTAAATTCCATAATAGGAACGTCTGAAGAGTGGACATAAGATTTCATTCTATATTCATTACATTCATTCTATATTCATATATATGGTAAGAGATTATTTGGCCATTGTGAATTACTTTCTAAATAAATATTGACCGTAAAAATATACAGGATCTTTCAACAGAATTTTTCGAACTTGTTGTATATATAAAGGGTGTTTTTTACAGAGGTATAGAACTTTAAGTTGCAATAAAACAACGATGGATTATTCGATTGACATGAATTTTATTTATCCGAAAGATAATCTTGTGGCATTATATTTTAAATACGATTTCTGGCATATGACCGCCACGGCTGGCGCGGATGTTGTCCAATCTGGACGTCCAATTTTCGATGACTTTTTCCAACATTTGTGGCCGTATATCGGCAATAATACGGCGAATGTTGTCTTCCAAATGGTCAAGCGTTTGTGGCTTTACCGCATAGACCAATGACTTTACACAGCCCCACAGAAAGTAGTCTAGCGGTGTTAAATCACAAGATCTTGGAGGCCAATTCACAGGTCCAAAACGTGAAATTAGGCGGTCACCAAACGTGTCTTTCAATAAATCTATTGTGGCACGAGCTGTGTGACATGTTGCGCCGTCTTGTTGAAACCACATCTCCTGGACATCATGGTTATTCAATTCAGGAATGAAAAAGTTAGTAATCATGGCTCTATACCGATCACCATTGACTGTAATGTTCTGGCCACCATCGTTTTTGAAAAAGTACGGACCAATGATTCCACCAGCCCATAAAGCGCACAAAACAGTCAGTTTTTCTGGATGTAACGGTGTTTCCACATACACTTGAGGATTACCTTTACTCCAAATGTGGCAGTTTTGTTTGTTGACATAGCCATTCAACCAGAAGTGCGCTTCATCGCTAAACAAAATTCGCTTATGAAAATCGGGAACAACGGTAATCTCGTTTTGGGCCCATTCGAAGAATCTACGCGCTGTTCAGGCGTGAGTCTATTCGTGATGAATTGCCAAACCAAACTGAGAATAAATCACTTGACAGCTGTTAAATCGGAAAGTAATGCCAACTTAAAAAGTAATGCCAACTTAAAGTTCTATACCTCTATAAAAACACCCTTTACTTATATAATTGGTCATTAAAACACTTTAGTCAGGATTACCACATAGTTTCTCACACCACTTATGTTGTGTGCTTTAATTTTTATACATGAGTGTTAGTGGGACCTACAGTTTAAAGTCGACCCCGAACGACAGATTTTTGAGAAACTTTTCATGGCAATTTTATTTACTCTCAGAGTTTTTGTCAGAAATCTGCTGAGAGGAAGTCGCCGAAGAAATATTTTTCAAATTTCGTTCAGTTGGCGATGCCTGACTTGGGGTTAGAACCAATACTTCGCATCTAATAAGCCAACACACTACCTACTAGCCAACGGCGACTGAGGCAATTACACACTTTCTTAAGACTCTCGGGATGGTTGAGAGATGCCACCCAGGAGCTTTAACTATATTATGGAATAGGTAATATCAGTTTTGTAACGAGACCTTATAGGCACCAAATAACCTTTGTTCTTTGAGGCATGAGGCAGTTGATCCTAACCTAACCTAAATTGTTTCTGTCTGGTAAATTGATCTACAGTGGCTCCGCATAGATCAATTTCATGTATACAGTATTTTTTTAACCTATTAAATATTAATAAATTAAATGAATTGCTTATTAACTGTAGGTGGGATTGAAGTTGGCACATTTTTTTATCTCCTTTTCATATAATAAAATTATTTTCTATTTTTTTTTTATAAATACAAATGTTTTTTCTTTTTAATTAAAATAATTTAAATTAAAATACCCTTTTATTACAATTTTGAATTCAATCACTGGCAGTTGTAATCACAAAAATTAAAAACAATTCGATTAATTTGAAAAAAAAGTTATTTCCTCGCAGGCTCTGTAATTATTTAAACTATTTTTTTTAACATATACTTTCAAATTAAAATAATTTACTAAAATATTTTCACACATGTAAATTAATAGTTAAAATCACTTCTGACAGTAATTAATTAATCACTTTTTACATTTGAAATATTTCAGACGCCTTGAAAAAACTGATGATTTTATTTGTGATAAATCAGGCTTTAACGTGATTTATTTAATTTTTTTTAATTTTAATTAAAGCAGATTTGTTTAAAATTGTTATATAAAAAAACAATCACAGAATAACAAAGTGAAAAAGTAAATATATGTAAGCGTGTAAGTATGTAGAAAAAATACTATTTTTTCATTGTTTTAATATGATTTTTTGTTTTCTATAAATTGTATTACAATGGAGAGTATTATTTATATGCAATTGTAAACTTTAATTGTGGCATAAATTAAAAGAATTTAATGTTTGAGAAGAGTTTTTAAGTTTTGTTTTATTGCCATACACCATAACAATTGAAATTACAGTACATTTTGATCACTCTGAATCGGAAAATAAATAATTTCTGGAAATGTTTATTTTTCCATCCAATTATGTTAATTTTCTTTCAATCTAACATTTAATGATTGCATGTGGAGTTCCTTATTTGTCATTTCTCAGTAAGTATCAGAGATCAGCAATGAATCGTTTTTTCGCTACTCATGAAATTTTGAATAAACTATATTGAAATTTAACTACTCTGAATCATTCGTACTCACTATAAGTACGAGTACAATGAGTATGAGTACAACGTTCACATCGATCTTGTAAACATAGCACTGTCACTTATAAGATTTAGTATCTTGTTGTGCTATGTAGATCATTATAAATCAAATAAATAAATAAAACATAACTGACGTTGCATCTTGCATAACTTTGCTTGGTTCCTATTTCAATAATGGGAAAATGCTGACATCATGTCTAGCAAAGGTTTAGGTGGTTAGGGTAGTTGTAATGAAATTTTACTGTTGTTTTTACCTTTGATAATTAAAGAAGGGGATTTCGATAGAAGAATTCCCCGAGAAGAATTAGTATATTAAAAGCCACTTTAAGCTTTGCATTTACTTTGCAATTGTTAATAATCAAATTTTCCATCAACACATTCAGCAGGTATTTGAATCCTTCGTTGTTTACCCTGTAATATTCCTCGAATCTGTAAAGGACAAATGATTTAACGTCAAACATAAATATTTTAGTATGTATAATTCTTTATCTCAGGGAGTGATAGTAGATTCGATTCATGTCGAATAGATCGTCGCTGCAACCTTTCCATGGATAGTTTTGCCTCTTCTAGCACGCTCCTCTTTTTTAATATTTGTATTTTTCTTCGAAAAATTGTTGACAAGTAATTCACAATAAAAACCTTTTGTTTATTTATATTCAGCATATTATTTCTATGCTAGTGATACCACACGTATGAAAACAAACATCAAATCGTTCTATTTAAAAAATTGCAACAAAATATATTGTAATGAAAAGCAAATACTTCACAAAAACATTCTCATCAAATTATTGCCATTGGTGTGCAATTCTGGAACATTCAAAAATACTTCACGTATTCATTGAAAAATGCATTTATGATATATCCAATAAATTTCGAAAAACTTTAAGTTTGGTTTGTATTTTGGGCTGGCGGCAACATCGCTCCATATTTCTATGATTACAAAATTCTTTTGGCCTAAAGTAGATGATCTGGCCACCAGCGTCAAATGATTTCAACAGAACGACGCTATGTGTCACACAGCTCATGCCACGTTGGATATCATCCACAAGCGATTTGAAGGCATGTTAATCTCACGTGGAGGTGACCTTAGCTAGCTTGAGGAGTTTTCTTGAGTTGCAGTTGTATGCGAAAAAGCCGCAAACTACAGCTGTTCTCAAACCTAACATAACCCATGTCATCAATAAAACTTGGCCTGATATCATGGAAAATTTGACGTTTTGAATACGATCCAATCAGACAAAAGTCTGTCATGGACTTTTAAACGATGTTATATTCCAAACATAATTGCTATTTCAAATGAATAAAAAATGTCAGTCATATCCAACACACGCTTTCCTTTATTTAAACTAAATAGGAAGCGTTTCGAAATAGGACTTTATAGCTTTGTGAACGACTATTCATTAGATTGGAAGATGGATAGTCACCGGCAGCATATTCACTTCTGACATGAGACCATTAGACCCGCTGGGCCATTTAATAGTTTATATTTAAAAATGCTATAAAACAAAAACGGTTTGAAATTTTGCCAAATAAATTTTTTTGTTGTGAAGATGTTCAAGATACAGACTATGAAGATACAGGTCATGATGTATTACCTACTAGAATATAGCCTAGAATTGCATAAAATCGAAAAATCATGTAGCTTAATTCCAAATTTATGTGGTATACTGTCTTTTTAATTGTATTTGAACTATATGACTCATACGCATCATATTACATGTACTGGAATAGTTACTCTGAAAAGTAAGCAATAAAAACTTCGATTTTGTCACGTATGAAACTAATGGAATTAAATATAACTCATACGTCACATATGTTCTCTTCATTATGAATTTTACATATTAGATATGAGCATAGCTCCCAGATTTAACGATTTATCGTCTTTTTGACGATGGCATGATTTATGCCCTTATTTTGACGATTTTTGGAAATTAAAAATTTACGTCATACTCTTTACTTTAGTACATCAAAAGCTACTTTTAACTTTGTATTTGCTTTGCAATTGTTACTAATGTAAATTTAGGTTAGTAATTAAGAGGAGTGAAGTATTATATTTTTATTGTGATGATTTTTCTGTATTTTAAGCTTTTTCATCGTTTGAAATCCAATAAATTACAACCTCTGCATGAAGGGAATTCCACATACGAATAGTCCGACTAAAGACCGATTTTTGTCTGTAATGCAGTGTGCATCCTCTGGCCAATCGAACACATACGGATGTGCTCACCGAGAAAGACGAGGGTTACGTAGGAATACATGATTCTCGGTAACAAGTCCCTTATTTCGGTCGAGCAAAATCCGTTGTAATAGCGATAGAACAGTAAAATTACAAGCCACATTGCAACGATGCTCCAATGAATGAATATAGTTCGATACCCTACCGTCATTAACGAGCAACTTCGCTCTCTAGTATACGCAGTCGATAAGTCTCAAAATAGACGTTGATTCATCGGCCTATGCATGAGAGTTGTATTCCATTCTCTTTCGGTTATAAGTGATGTAAATAGTAAGAAGATCATATGAAGTGAGGTATTTCTTGCAAAGTCTTAAGAAGCAAAGGCACTGAAAAATGTGTAGGTTCCAGCGAAAATCACATTGAATTTTCATGCTCAGAACATCAAGAGCTTCTGACTGCTTAATATTTATGCCACCCACAGATTTAGATGATGCAATTTTATTGCTACGGTTATGTATCAATAAATAACCGTTTAAACCTTAAACAATTTTTTCCTGAAAATAATATAAAAGTTCTCGATTTTTGGAAAAAAAAAAATCAGAAATCAAAATGAAGGTAGCTTTAAATTTCCAACCTTGACTAAGTTTTTTAAAAAATATTAGTATTAACACATTCTTCAGCTAATGTAGAGAGAGTATTAAGCCACGTTAATTTAAATGAAATGAAACCTTAGAAGCAATGTTATATAAACATATTATTATTTAAAACTTAGCATTCGTAACTGCTTCGACTTAATATTTTATCGGATTTAATTAAAATGTTTAATTCTATATATACAAATATATAACTATGCACCTATATGTTTTTAACATATTTTATAAAAGACGTTAGAAGGAAGGACTTGTTAAATTTTTTTGTTAAATGTTTTTGTTATTTATTTTTGAATTAAAATGTTTCACTATAATTTTTTTTTAACTTTTAATTTCTGTATTTATTTTTTGTGACGATTTTTTTACGATTTCCTTGAACACCTTTGACGGTTTTGACGACTTTTTATCTAATATTTGACGATTTGACGCTTTATTCATCTGGAAGCTATGATTGTTATTCAGAAACTCTACCCTGTAACTACTTTTAAGTATGAGTAATAATATTTGATATACTAATGAATATAACTTATACGTACAATCAACATTCAATATCATGGTTTGGAGCAGATCAGCTTACAGCTGTTCCTTTATTTTTTGTTTGTTTTTTTTTCAATGGAATTTAAATATTACCGTGAAAAATTAAAAATTTTTGAGTGTCTAAACTACTGTCAATTTTAAATATAAGTAGTAGTATTCTTATATTTACAGATTGGTGCAAACAATAAGAAAACTTTTCGTTCCTCAAGCTTTCGACATGGTTTGCCAGCTATTAAAAATATTATTAAAGAGTGTGTAATTTTACCTTTGCGATAAAAATTTTATTTAAACAATCTCTTTTCATTTAATTTATATATGTTCACCTAAGTGCGGATTTATTGCGATCCCCAGCAATCTTGAAATGGAGTCTAAATTGAAAATAAAGCAGCTTTTTAAATTTGTTCTCTCTCTCTCTCTCTCTCTCTCTCTCTCTCTTACAAATAAAACAAATACCGCTAAAACTGTTTTTATTTAACTTCATTGAAGTACATTAGATACGGGGCTTTTATTAGAAAAATTTTAAGTCTTGAATTTCCGTTTATTTTTATCACTTTGGAGGAGATAGCAAATGATTAAAGTTTATGTGCTTTTTAAACGTTTTCACATTTAAAAATCTATTATGTTTCTTTGTTTTCAAAGGCAATAAAAGTTCAACTTTTTAGCTTCACAATGATACTGATTTGGGGATAAGTTGTTTCCTTGCAGTTGCGTCGTAGAATATTAACAAGTGATGTTTGTAGCAGCTATAAAATTCTACTTTCGAAATACCATCAGCATCTAAAACTGAAAGCTAATTTGTTTGTCTTTAATATTTCTCAAGCTTTTCTTTAGAACTACGGTCGTTCAAAATATCATATAAAGCATAAGTCGAGAACAATTGGAAAAAATTGGAAGTTGGAATAGGTAGACCTTTACTTATGTTTTATAAATTTTTCTCAACATCCATTACTATCTGCGGATACGTGTTATATTTTTTAAATGGGAAATGCATTTTATCAGTGGACTTTACCTTCGCATGTTGTATGGATTATTAAATTAAACCATGCCTACCAGGTGTAGGTATTCATGAATTTATTGAGGAAATAATGAATAAAAGAATGTATTTATATATTCTAAAGAACATATTCACCAAAAGTTCGGAAGAATTAAGAATTCGTAATAACCATTACTGCCAACAAGTCAATGAGTCCAATCGTAATACTGGTAATGCGAAAATGTGATTTGGCTACCGAAGTCTCCACATAAAGTCCCGATATGACCCCAAGAACAAGAGTATTGAAAGTTAGCTTGAAAATTTACTCATGAGCGCATGGCGGCAAATATACAGTAGCGAGATAAAAGAAATGCAACACTATGTCATATGATATTCAATCGAGACTAGAAATTTATAACGGTAACGAGTTCCACTCCAATTTTGTGTTTTTTTTTCATTCGTTGATTTTTAAATTTTATTAAAAAGCATCAGTAAGCGTTTTAGATTAAAAAAAGTGAACAAATTTAGCTAGAAAAAAATGCAACTCAATACGCTAAAGGTAAAAGTAGGTCACCTAGAGGAATTAAAATAAAATTTTAATGAAAAATTTGCAAATTGTGCATTTTAAAATAGAAACAGCTGCCAGCAAATAGCAAATCTGCAATTATAAATGCTTTGGAAGAAGGCAAATCAATGAATAAAGTTGCTCATCAATTTAATATCAACAAATAAATGGTTTGTCGAATTTCATCGCGATAGCGTCAAACGAATAACGTTGAAAGAAAACCAGGAAGTGGTCAACCTCGAAAATATACTGCCCTCCAAGACCGTCAAATGGTAGAAAAAAGTTGACCCTCGAAAAACGGAAGTAAATGTTACTAATTATGCAAACGAGCAATTAGGGGTTTCTATTGGCATAAACACAGCCAGAAACCGATTATGAGAGGCAAATTTATTAGCTAAAGGCCAGCCAAAAAGCCACTTATAAGCAAGGTCAATAAGAAAAAAAGCTTGACTTTTCTAGACAGTATCTGCATTGGCAATTTTATTTACTCTCAGAGTTTTTACCAGAAGCTGTTGAGAGGAAGCCGACGAAGAAATATATTTTCATATTTCGTTTTGATGTCTGACCTGGGGTTTGAACCGAGGCTTTACGTCTAATAAGCCAACATACTACCTACTAGACCATAAAAGTAATCACACCTATTGGGGTACCTAGACTTTTGCTGTCCAATGTATAAGAAGAAAAAAAAACAGGTATGTAACTCTATTTTGCAAGCGAGCAGTTGTGAAATCAAAAAAAATATTGCCTTTAGGGCAATAAAATCTATACTGTCAATCACTTTGCCTCTACATATAGATAAGTAATTAAAATAGTAATTTCTCAACAATTTTACGTTCTTCTCTTTTTGTTGGTATTTGTTAATTTATATGCAACTTCTTTTGTGTTGAACAATTTAAAATTTATTACATAACACTTTGACGTGTTAATGCAGTGTTACTTACTATTTTACTCTTTTGTGCATGTATTTCACCTCACCTCTGTATCCACTAATATCAAGATAAAAGAAGAATACTAAGAATGCTTGTTTCACCAGACTGAATACTTAAAACTTTTTGCAACAGACTCACCTTGGATAAGGAATATTCGAAAGTTTTCAATTTTATGTGCATGTGCACACTATTAATTATATTACTTTGCTGAAGGCTCTTTGTCATGTGATTTTCTTTTAAGTTAGGTTCATAACAAACAAAACATCAGTGTATGGTAGTGAAGGTGCATTTTTTGTGTTTATCATACCTTAAATTTATTGTCGCGAAGAGATGCCTTAGTACTGCGCCCATACGAGCCATTGTACTCCCCACGGACTTTGTGGGGTCTCACTATATCTCCAAGTCTATTGTAAATATAATGTAATTTCCTGACCTAAGTGCACCCACTTATCTCCTTGTGAAATGTATTAATGTCACACAATTTCCAGAATCTACGTCAAAAGTTCTGAAGAAAGGTACTCTGAGTTTATGAGTGCTCCGAGAAAAGGCCAACATCAAGTTATCTCTGGATAGTTTAATGCATGACTCAGATCTACCTCTCTCCTTAAGATCGTCATGCTTGCTCACTGCCGAGAATTCCTATGTGATCTGAAACCCAGCAGAGGGTAAACTTATTTTCCTGATTCAGCCTATCCATATAGTCCAATATTATCTTTGATTTCATCTCATAAGGGCAGAGTGTTCGAATAGCAGCCTGACTGTGCTATGTCCTGTCTTTTAATGGTCATCAAAGGAGACATCACACACTTTTTGCGAAAAATTGTAATTAAAGCCTCTGTTTTTCACTAAACTGCGATACGTTTAATATAAGAAAGAGATTACTCGTAAAAGAATATAACTGTAGAAGATATATTAGATTAGCAAGAATTTTATGGTATTAATTTTTTTAATTAAGTGAATCGATGTGCAGCTGCCAGAAGAAGAAGACGTCATATTTATCCTTGGACAATTACTGTTCGTCGAATCGATGGAGATCATTTACTCTTTATCATATAACTCTTTACTTTTGACCAAATTTCGCTCTCTTTTTCAACAACGTTAGTTGATAAGAGAAAGCTTGCAGTGAGCAGACGTAAATTTTTTTTAAATTTTTCGTCGATTCAAAAAAAAGGCTGGTTGAAAAAGAGAGCGAAATTTGGCCAAACATAAAAGAATTACATGATAAAGAGTAAATGAGCTTCGTCGATTCGATGAATAGTAACCGTTCAGGGTTAAATTGTTCGTTGATTCAACGAAGTGTAACCTTAATGTACAAAAATTAAGAGTGACCGTCCAGGGTTAAATACTACCAGATGAGGTATTCCAACCATTTAACAGTAATTTCTTATTTAATTTAATAACTAAGGATATAGTTACGAAAAACTTTGTCCAAATTCTTGTTATATTGTATGGTAATCTGATTGCACCACGGCTGAGAAGAGCACAAGTTGGATTTAGGACAAACCAGTCAAGCAATTATCATAGAATTATTCTTATTTAGTATTTCTTTATTAAAACGTGTATTTGAAATTTTATAATGTAAATAAATCCTAGAAACTCTGTGTTGCAATCAAGCCCCGGCACTAACGGCACATACTGTCTCGTTCTGCACTAGATCCTCTCAAGCACATTAAAAAGAATACAGAAATTTTTCTAGAGAACGATTCTTGTGAAAATTGAAATTGGAAAATTTTTTGATTCTTGTTAATACAAACAATAGTATATTCGTTTACGTACACAGCTTCAGCATTTTGTACAAATGTTACGTAAATATCAGCTATTATGCAAATAACCAAAGTTTAGATACATGTGACAATGCACATATGTATCCATAAGCATGTAAACATTCATATAAACATTGTACACCTATTTGTATATTGTTTTTCAGAGTTTGGCAACAATGTTGCTATATCTATATAGCAGGTGTGGATGTTAATAATGTTGAAGAAAATGTTAAACAAGTTTATTTCATATTAAAAAATGCTGAAAATGTGCAATTAATTTTATTTCAAATATTTTCAATTAATTTCGGAATGTAATTTTGCCGCATTTTATGACTCGAATAGGCCTCGTCGCTATCGCTGTTGCAAAGGGGGTGAGTAAAATTTATTGTTCTAATTTTTAGATTTATTTAAAAAAAAAAATATTAATGATCAGGTTCCACAAATAATTGTAAATTATTGTCGACTAATTACACTATGCGACAAAATAATAAATAGGAAATACACCCAGCTAATGACATAGTGTAAGTTGTAAGTTTTGTTGACTAGAAGTAAAAAAAAATTTTTTTTGAACCCTCCAAACAATTTTTATTTGACAAAAACTATTATTTTGGACTTTACGCGCAAATTTATTGATTCCACAATCATTTCTAGAATGATGTCCAAAATTTAAACCTTATTAGAAAGGAGAGGGATGGGCCTTTATAACGATATACATACACATATTATTTGACTTAATATGCTATGCGGTTTGATGAGGTAAATTTTGCAAATGCGATTTTTTCATATATTTTTAAGTTTGTCCGTTCATAGAAGCAAACTTTAATTAAAAAATATAAAATAAGTAATGACATTCTAATAGTTCATTATCTTTTGAAGAGATTGACACTACTTTTGATCAAATCGTACAAATTTTACGGTAGTTATTATTAAATAGTATAACAGTCTTATTATATTTTTTATAAACGCCATCGGAAGGAAACTTCAGTTCAAAAATTTTCAAAAGTTTTGATGGATATTGATTGTTTATCGGAAAATGTGTCAATTTTATGTTTGAGCGACCACCAGAATTCAGAATGTCATTACATGTTTTATATTTTTTAATTAAATTTTGCAATTAAAAATGGCTAACCTTGAAAAAATAAGAAAAAAATCATATTTTCCATGTTTACCCGATCAAAATGTATACCAAAGGCTATTATGTATTTAAAGGCTCCTCTGTCCCCTTTTCAAAAACTTTGAATTTTTAAAATAGGTTCAAACATATTTGGGTAATCAATAATGTTGTGTGAAAAAATCAAAAAAAAAAAATTTGTATCAAATAAAACAAGTTTAAAGGGATCGAGAAATATAAAAAAAATATATATTTTTAAGTTCTACGCAACAAAACTCTACACTGTCATTAGCTGGGTGTATTTTGACTGTCGCACCGTTTTATTTAAAGATAGAAAGAAAGACTGTACATTAAAAACATTTTACATCGCTTATTATTAATATATTACTTATTAGTATACCTAGTGTCACAATATATTATACTTTAGCGCATTCTTAAACTCAATATATTTTTTCACTCATAAAACATTAATTAAAATAATTTAATTTGAGTTAAATACACTATGTTTGAAAATATATATAAATAGACATATATAACTTATCTTTCATAATTCATGAATAAATAAATCATAACTAAACGAACGAAATATTTTTTCTTATTTATTTTTTTAAAATTACGGATCCTACTAAAAAATGACGAGCGTAGGACACAGGTTTAGGGAGGGTTATAAGGAGTGGTCCTTCAAAACATCAGGGGAATCTATTTATTAAATAAAAATAATTAATACTCATTTATTTCGCCATTTATTAGCATAGTAGGTGCTTGTAATGTTTGTAGTTATACTATTCAGGACAACGTAGAGTAAATATATATAAAAATAAAAAGGTAGTCTTTATTAAAACGATTTTGTAATACAACAGATGCGGCGAAACTAAACGAATCCCCCCACCCTACTTCTAGCTAGCAATTCTAGGCTACTGCAGACCTGTTTAAGTTCATTCCTTTTATCAATAGATACAATTAATAAAGTCTGTGTTCACATAAAGCATTTTTAGAGAATATATAAAAACCCACATTAAGTATTAAATTTAAATCAAAATTTTTTAAAGATTTTTAATTTACACCATTTTCTAAAAGTTACTTAAAAACATAAACCAAAAAATTAATTAATTTTTAAACTAAAGTATCATAAATATCAGAATAGGTACCAAAAAGACTGCGTTCAGTGTTAAAATAAATAAAGAAAACTTTGATGAATATGCTTAAATCTTAAATTTAATATTTTGTTGGATATCCCCTTTGTTTTATGACTTCACTCAATCTGTTTGGCATGGAATTCACCAACTTTTCTGTTTAGTCAACACTTAATTTCTTCCACTCTTCCCGTATAACATTTCGCAAGGTCTCTTTACTTTTAATTTTTCCTCTAATAAATTCCACAGACGCTCAATAGGATTGAGATCTGGAGATTGGGGGTGACTTGAGCTGTCAGGAGCCAAAATCGAACGAAGTCCGCAGTGTGGTTTGGGTAGTTATACTGTTGGAACCAAAACGTAGATGGTAGGTTGAGTTTTGCCGTACTTTGTTTTAAATTATTTCGTAATATATTTAGGTATCCATATTTATCCATGGTGGACTCAAGAAATTCAAGTTGAACTACCCTCGAAGCCGCCATGCATCCCCATACCATAACTTCACCATGTTTTACTGCGCCAACCAGATTTTGTTTATCAAGCGCAGTTCTGGCTTTCTATTTGACGACCTTTTATTCCAAATATGCACTACTATGCAGAACTATGCACAATCTCAGTCGAAATACGATCTAGCATCTAGTTAGTATTATAAGTAAGAAAACGAAATAAAAATCTTAGAAAAGAAACTCTTAATAGGATTTGTTTAACCGAAATATAAAGGAAACATTAAATATAACTATAAATAGGTGATATATATTTATATATATTTTCAGTCATAATTTTGATCTTAGTTAAAATGAAATTTTCATTCTTTTGGTTAATTATTTTTTCTTTATGAGTGAAAATATATTCAGAATTCAGTATATAATAGTAATATTGGGACAATAAGGATACTAATAATAAAAGAGATTAAAATTGGAGATTTACGAGAATACACAAGTATTAACGGAGTTTTACTTGATAATTGGTAAAGTATTATTATTTATCTAAACGTAAAAACTTCTTAATTAACAGTCTTTCTTTTCATTTTTCTTTTGATGTGTTTTAAACAACAAATACCGAAATAATTCCAATCTACAAACTACGATTTATTTGTGAATTTCTCTCATTAAGAACTTTTTACGTCTATGGACCTCATATCTATTGAATATATTATAAAGGGAAAAAATACTCTAAACATCCGCATATGCAAGTTCACGATATTTTTGCACTCAAAAAATTAAAATTGTGAAATTTTGACTTACCCCTATTGCAGTACCGATGACGGTGAGGCCTCTTCGAGTCGATGCTGGTGTCTCTAATGGAAGGGTGTATATTATGTTATAGTTCTTGCATATAAATACATAGTAAATATGTGTATACGGATACTTTTTATAATTCAAAAATACTCTTAAATGAAGGAAGTTGGTGTTGTTATAGCAGAGGTTGAGTGTAGATGAACTTGAGTATTGATAAGGTTAAAAAAAAATATATCAAGATGGTTAATTACTCTTTCAAGCCGATCTATAGCATAGATGTATCCAATAGGAGAAGTTTCTGGAGCTGAGGAATACCGTATTCCAGGGTATACTACGTTGTAAATTGAATAGACCAATTGATATAGACCGTTATCCTAACGGTTGAATTCCTCTGAGGTTATTGTACCGTTAGGGTATAAGTCGCACAAATTTCTTTGTTTCTGGAAAAATCCCGGCCTGCACGTGATTAAGAGGAAAAGGCACGAGTTACAGAAACAACTGCAACAACAACACCAACAACAACAACTGATCCACCAACAAAACCACCTAGAATAAGTAACTGATTAAGCATACATTAATAATTTTATTGAAACTAAAAACAAAGAATAAATAAAACCATCATAAGCATTTTTGTATTAAACATTAAGACTATTGAATTCTATAATAAATAAAAATCATTGTAAGCAGTTTTATATTTTAAATTAATTATATAAGCACTTTTGTATTTTAGAAAATAAGTTATAAATATGAAAAGAAAATATGAACATTAAACAAAAGTAAAATAATAACTCACGCGATATGTAACCTTAATCATATAGGAGGTTCTTTTATGGAGTAAAATTTTTCATAATTTAACAATTTTATATTGTTAAATATATGCTAACTTACAAAAAAACTATATAAGAAACTAATTTCGAACTTATCCAAAGAAAAATAGTAGTTTACTCAAATTTTAATTAAGTAACCAAAGACAAATGCATTACAATTTTATGGTTTAAGGTTTTTTAACTAGATTTAAAAAGTACACCGTTTTTATATTTTAAAAATTTTAATAAAATATTGTCTAGTTATCGCTTGAAGATGAACAAAGAGAACGTAGGTAACTTTCTGAGAAGATTCTAATTGGATAAAACGAAAGCTGTTGGAAGTTTACAGTCAATTAAGGTTGCAAGCTAAATATTCGATTAGTCAGTTACATTACTAATTGACCGGCCGAATATTAATAAAAAGAATATGTATAACATTGCATTGCCATAACATTATGTTTGCACATCAATCATAAATATAATAAATGCAATTGGATTTCTTTGTTTTTAAACAATAGTTAAAATATCAACTAAGTTGATTTTAACTAATTACTTCATCAATAAAAACATCCATGCCTGCAAAGTAGACATTGGCAACATTGTTGATAAGCACTGTCAACTTTTTACATAGTGTATAACAATGTGGCATAACATGTTTATCAAGATGTTTGATGTCAGATGTATCGAAGCTTGGATTATTTACATCACAACTGACATTTACGCAACATGTTTAATAGATGTGGATGTTATATCATGATCGAATATACATAATACAGTTTGAACACAATGGCATGGATGTTATTAATTTTTATAAGAAAAAAAGTATTAAAAAACCTTTTTGAATTTTAACTTTAACACAATCGTTCACCACAGCATGGAAGAATATCAGTGCTTTGTGAAATTTTGAGTTGTTGAGAACGACACCCAATTGATATTTCCTGGATTTTGGCAACACTCTCGTTTATAGCGGAAATTACTGACCGCTACGTTGACGGCTAGAATATCTCTTTATTCATAACCGACTCACTTTCTATAAGTATTATGACAGCTTTTCAAATAATTGACAATTTAGGCGCACTTTACCGAATTAAAATTCATCGAAAATGCTTATCGGTTAACATTTTTGAATTTGTCGGTCTACTGGAGGTATTTTATGGAAAAAAGCGTCCGCATCTGGCAAGTGGAGTTTCCGTCTGGAAGAACGTAATCTGTTTTAAAAATTCTTGTAAAACAAAGGGACTAGGAAAACTGTCAGTTTAAAAGAGGTGATCGCCTACGGGAGGTGTCCGTTAGTAGAGTTTTCACTGTACTGTTTGCAGACGTCAAATATTCCTAATCTTTCAGCAAAGACATCAGCTATATTTGGGAATCAGTTCTTGGTTTTTCTGCACTTCCTGAATAATAAATCTGACGTTTCTACCAATATGCTTCCTATGAGATTCATTTTCGATTGCACCATTGTTAATTAAATTTCTTATATTAGTTAACACTGTCGATTTGATTAAAAGATTTTTAATCGTTTCGTAATTTAACAACTAATTTTGTGAAGTCGCAGTATATTTCTTTTCTGGAATCTTTAAATAATATTTTTCCCACTTCTTTGCACTTAAAATTTTAAATGATACTTTATTTTTAAATCTTTCCCTGTCCCCATACAAATAAAAAATTATGGTTTTTAACCAGACGCTCTGTGCATCACATATGATTCATTCGACGAGGGTTTATTGAATGAGGGAACACTACTAGTTGCTGATAATTGGTACAGCAGTATTCCTCTAACAATGCTTTTGAAACAAAAAAGAACAGATTACTGTGGAACATTGCGATCAAATAGAGTAGGACTACCAAATTTGAAAACTGCTAAATTGAAGAAAGGACAATTTTTTGGAAAGAAAATTATTTGTGGTATTTGAGTGATGAAGTTTCAGGATACGAGGGAATACATATGATTTTAACTTTTCACGGTCCCGATATGAAAGACACTGGAAAAACAAAATCCGCAAGGAGAGAAGTTCTTGAAGCCTTCTGTAATATCGGATTGCAATCGTGTAAAAGGTGGCGTGGATCTTTCCGATCAGATAATATCCTATTACAGTCCTTCTCGCAGAAGGTAAGTGGTATAGTAAGGTATTTTTTAATGTGTAAGCATATCGATTTTAAACATCTGGGTCTTTTACAACAAGTTTTATGCGAGAACAAAATTAAATATACAAGAGGTTTAAAAATCCATTGCAATATCCCAATACCCACTGAAGAAACTAGAAAAACTGCAAGGGTGGCACAACTATTTCTCGAAAAGCCGATGGGTAAATAGTTCACAAAATATGTTCAGAACGTTATCGGAAAATAGCTGAGACTGAAGATAGAAAATCAGCAAATAAAAAAAGCGAAACAATTTCCAACTAAGTGCGCTGAATGTCGAAAGGCATTATATTTAACCGGTTTTAATGATACACTATGTAAGAATTAAAGAATTGAATTTTTGTTAATTTGCTGGTAATTTTTAATAAATAAAAGTGAATTCATTATGTTTATGTCTGATAGTCCAAACTTCCCATCCTTGGTGAAATGAACAGGATTGTTTAAGCGATAGCAAATTGGCAACAGACCGGGCGGAGTCACCGGGACAATTATCCATATAACGCAAGCACATAAACTTGGTTATAGTGGTGGAATAACACAAGCACTTAAACTTGGTTATTGCGAAGGATTGGAGAATAAAACAACCGTTGTCTTTTGTTAACGAATTGTTTCTCTCAATTTATTTTTGTCAATCATGGCCTTAAACACTATTTTATTGCCAAATTGCAATAAATATTTATATTTAATTTATTTTATTACATATATATTTATATTTATCTTTATATTATATTTAAATTATATTTTGTTGCTAAATTGCAGTAAATCATTCTTAAAGTATTTATTAATAACATAAATGTGCTTTGGACTTATGTATTTTCCTACACGTATAAAACATTCCAGGAAACATGAAACCCCAGACAAATGCAATACAAATAAGCAAAAGCAAGACTTGAACCTTAATCAGAAGTTCAAAGTTTTTCTTTATCATAATTTGAATTAGCTGTTAAAATCAAAAATAAGGGAAAATGTATAAATCCAGAACAAATAAAAACAAATAAAAAATTATAAGAAGTCAGCAAATTAAGGATGTTCACCTAATTTCGTGCAAGCACATGTACACAACCACGTTTGTCCATTTATACAAACGTACATGCGGACATATGAAAGAAATTCATTGCGATTGTCTGAACAATCACAATAGCATCTCCACCACCACGACTTCCTATACAGTCCACGAATTTAACACATTATTTTTCCGTTATTAACAAAACGCCTTCTTTATTTTCTCAAAACTTCGAAAATAACTCTTGAGACAATATAAAATAATGGCATCTCCACACGTTTAGTTTCTTTACCCTAGAACCCTACCCATATTTTATATTGACTTTTCCTACCCTGCGTACTCGAGCACCCAGTTTTCGCATGAGTTATAAATTTAGGAAAACAAGTTGCAAAATTCATTTTTTTATATTCATGTATTTATTGTTTATTTATGATAGAACCTTAAAGAAAAAGAGAACAAAATTAGTTTTACATACATTTGGAGCATATTTAAATTTGATGCTCTCTACAGATAGGCGTTTGGCACTTGTTGCGCAAAGTCTTACTTTTTCTATCTTTCGAGGTAGGACAGAATCTGCATCGTCCCTGTTTTTTTGGCAGTACCCTCTGGTCTGTCAGGGTTATGTGGCGTTTTCAGCATCCCATTTATCATTTCACGAATATTTGTACTCAAAGTGGGCCAATTTCTACGCTGCTCCATATAAGGTGTTATTAGCTGTAGCGAAAAAGTTTTCAAAACAGTACAGTTTAACCTTAAATAATTTCACCTACTTAAGTATACATAGAGTGCTGGACAATTCAATGGAAACTTTTTTTGAGATTTACTTTTCTATAGTTAGAAGTCGAAAACCAAAAACAATATCTGAAGAAACTGAAAAATTATTTAGGAATTTTATATTACACATTCTGTTTAATGTATTAAGAAACAAAAAAATTATATAAAAATAACATTCTTCTAAAATTATAAAGAAAAGTAAAAGTATTCAATTTTGAGGTATTGACAAAACAATGGAAACTTTCTTTATAACTTTAGAACAATGTTATTTTTATGCAATTCTTTTTTGTTTTTTAATACATCAAACAGAATGAGTAAAATAAAACTCCTAAATAACTGTTAAATTATTCAGAAATTGTTTTTGTTTTTCGAATTCTTACAATGAAAAAGTACATTTTAAGGAAAGTTTCCATTGAATTGTCCAGCACTGTATATGCAAAAAAATAATAAAATTTCATGCAACTAGATAATAGAAAATTACCTTCTCGATAAAAAAAAAACAAATATAGAACGATTAGCTCGAAAAACTACCGTTTTTACTACCCTGGGTGCTCCAGTACCCAGTATTAACTATTTAAACGACTTACCGCTTAAAAAGCTCTATGACAACTAATGAAATTTGAACAGCATGCAAATCTAGGAAAACTAACAGAATGAAAATACTGTGCTGCCAATTTCAATGTATGACAACACTTTAAATATTAAGCTGGGTGCCCGAGCACCCAGGGTAGGGTTCCAGGGTTAAATTGATTATTTCTCTCATGTCTATTAAAATTCAAACCTTGACAAAGAATACCATTTGTGAATCACGTGTGATGAACAAGCGTATGAAACTTGCTGTGGATCACATGCGATGCACAGGACAGAGAAAGTGTTAATAATGAATGCGCTTAAAATCTACTTTACAAGTTTATAATATTAAAATGGGACTATTACCGTTATCAATAATTGTTGTGTTTATATTTTTGCCGCTACATATTTTTTGGTTTATTTCCATTCCATCCATCCATCCAGTACCATTACTTTTTTGGACAGATTTTTGAAACTTTAAATTTGGAAGAAATGTTGTAGACCTATGTATCAGAGATCTGCAATGAGTATTCAAAAAGATGAGTAGAATCGAATCATACTCATAATTTCTGATACTTATACGCATTCATACTTATTTTAATATTATACTCATACTACTCATATTCAAAGTTTGAAGTACTCATCATACTTATTGTTGACTCTCCATGGTCCAACATTTACAAAAATCACAAAATAAGTATCATTCGAGTACGAACACTACAATACTCACTAGAAGGTTGTTTGTTGTATTTGCTTTGCTTGCTGTCTTTGTTTTTTTTTTCTTTTTTTATAAATACAATAGTAACGAAGACTGTTTATTTTGATGAATGATTCGAGTCACTCGAATCATTTATAAGTATTATAAGTATTTTTCTAAATTTATGAATCTGAATAAGTAGGCATATTTGATAAATGTTCGATGTCAATGTTGTAGTCATACTCATTGCACTCATACGTATAAAACAACGTTGTACTGATTACGAATGAAACAGAGTAGTTAAATTTCAATAGTGTTGACTCACGTATATTCGAAATTTCATGAGTGCTTATGAGTAGCGAAAAAACAATTCATTGCAAACCTGTGCTATGTATATAGAATTTAAAAAAGAGAAAACTTTCTCCCATTTCAGTTTGTCATCATCTGCTGTTAAATAAGCTTATTTCATACACGTTTTACTTTTACTAAAATGTCAAAAGAGCACTTTTTCCACTGTTTTCTTTTTTTGATTTTATTTTGTTATTTTTTTTTTTCATTTTTATGTTGATATGGTAACACTTAGGAAATATCCTTAAACTTAAGTGACGACAAACCGAAGCAATTTTCGGAAATTGTCAAAATAAATGTAATTTAAAACTTTAGGCACGTGAATAAATTGGCAAAACATTTATTTTATAACTTTTGTTTTGTATTTTAAACTGTAGAATTTAAAACAAAAATTTATAAAAAATTTTTTTTTATTCTTTTATGTTTTGCATAAATCTATAAATTTTATGATTTTTAATTTTCATAACGTCAGCGTGTAGACGTGCAGCAGTGCCTTTTTAAATTTTGTTGAATTTTGAATAAAAAAGTTGTTAAAAATAATACTAATAATAATGAAGCAATATACTATCACAAGTTTCTTGGGCATCATGTAACATATTAGAGGTTAGGTTAGATTAATAGGTAGCTTGCCGCTCACAGGCGAGTTCATTCGGTGGCCAAATGAAGCATTGTGTTACCCAGTATGAGGTAAGCCCCAATGATCAGTTAGTGGTGGGTTTGAACCAACCTGACCTCCAGATGAAACTGGTTCGCCACAATGACTAGATCTTCAAACGTTCTGTCACCCAAAAACCGATGATGTCTGTTTTAAAAAGCAAGGTACTCGCATAAAAGGTGTTGTGCCAAGTCCATTTCCTCTATGTCATGATCCTGTTGGGGCATACCAAGCCTGTCAGCGAAATTGCCAATAGCGTAGTGTATTGTTAGTATTGCTGTTAGAATGCGAATCGTTCTCTTGTTGAACTCAAGTAATTCCCTGATTAACCTGGTTTTGAAATTCGGCAACCGGGTATATTGGATCCTTTATGTTTTCTGGAATTGCTTTGTGTTGTTGCTTTTTTTAATTTGAAGAAGTATTGTTGTAGGAGCGCATATATGAACTTTATCATTTCCTTCTCACACGCCTCCGATCTCTTCCGTGCCAGTTGTCCGCCTTTGCGAGTGGTTGATCCTATACAATCACAATTTCGGTTTCTTACAGTTAATGTGCTAATTTAGTGGCCATCGCTGTATGTATAGGCATTAAGCTATTTTCTGTTTATGTATGTTTTATATTTCTATCACGTAGATAACTTTATGGCAACCAAGAAATGTTGCAGTTATTAATCATTTTTATAACACTTCGCAGGTTGATAACACAAAACTGTTATTAACTCTTTAAAAATTGGTTAACTTATTTTATTATCAACGTCATTTGTTTTTATAACCGCAAAAGCGTACAACATTTAAATCGTCTTGATAAAATAATAAAGTTTCTTTGAGTTTTTTATGTACAAAATGAATTTAAGAAAAATAAGTTATCTCCAAACGTTCTTCTACGGTATGAATTATTCATATGGTGTCTGACAATATGAACTTCCGAACCTTTACAATTGATAATGGCCATCTTGTCGAAGCTACATCTGTCATATTTATTGTTATTTATTCAGTCTGTTTTGCCAAATCACCTTAATTAAGTAATTAAATTGGTTTATCAGAATGGGTGTTCTGTCTGACCCTAATATTTATCAAAAAATTTAGCACAAGATAAAAACATCGGCATAAAGTTACTCGTCAACTAAGGACTTATCTTGCGATGAGGAGGGCTTAGTGATCACCATCAGTGTTTTCACAGTACAAAAGGTGGTGTAGACACATTCGACTAGTGTGTTTAGTAATGCAACAACCAACCAATGGCCAATGTGTATATTTTATAATCGATAACAGTTTTATGTAACAGTTGTCATATAATCGATAGTAGTTTAGTTTGAACTTTAAACGGCATACTGAATACTCGTGATTCTACAAAATATCGATTACTGCTCTAAAGTTCAGTAAACTATACCTTCCATAATGGTCCGCTCATGTGGAATGAGTCCAGCAAGCGCATGATGGAAGTTTTCCGAAAAAGCCGTTTCGGAGGTTGTTGTAGCTTAAAGCATCACATATAGTCGAGGGTATAATTACAATGGATATAATAGCACGAACATTTTCGAAGCTTTATACCATGAGAAGATGTATTCGACAGCTATAAAAAGATTATACATGTAGAAATATGAAAGAAAGTGAAACAATTACCCGTGTGCGATGGACGTAAAAATTTGTACCGAATGAAAAAAGCTCACCCCAAAATGAAGAGGTCACTTGATATAGGGTTTAATTTTATAAATTCGCATTTGATGATTAACTGAAGACACCGTAGAAACGTAACCTGTCACCATTGAATATGTAGAGGTCATGATGGCATCTGAGGAAGACTTTTATCATACAAAAAGTTTCATCTTATACTTAAACGAAGCACTTTTAAAAGAAAAATAATTACGAAATCAATGAGGAAAATAAGATCAGAAAAGTGAGGTGACAACTTAGCAAAGTAATAGGAAATAAAGAAGATATCAGACAAACAATATGATATTATCCTCGCAGTCTAGTAGGTAATGTGTTGGTTTATTAGAAGTGAGGTTGCGCTTAAAGCCACAGGTCAGATAGCTTAAATAAAAAGAAATATTTCTTCAGCAACTTCCTCTCAGTAGTCTTCTAACAAAAAACCTGAGACTAAATTAAATTGCCGTGAAAAGTTTCTCAAAAAAATCTGTAATTTGAAGCCAACTTTAAACTGTAGGTTGCGTGACTTATGGATACAAATTAAGAGACACAACATGGTTGCTATGAGAAACTAGGTTGTGATCCTGACTAAAGGATTGTAATGACCAATTAAGTAAGTTAAGTAGGAAAATAAGAAACTTAAATAAATAAAAGATCAACAATTTTTTCTTTTTTTTTTTTTTACATAATCGTATGTCAGGTCCGGATTATCAGATAATGAAATTTTGGATGATATTCTGTTGGCTGAGTCTTACAACATTCACGTTATATCAGCAACAATTACATTTTATTTTGGGAAACTGCTAAGCGAACAAATTGGCCAGAGGATAAATAAACACCAAACTTTCAGGAGAATTATTTAAATTTGTGTTCCCATTGAGAGAATAATAATGAAGTGTGAGAGGCTAGGCCGTAATCTAGACTGAAGTGTTGTAATGGCCAATTATGTATGTATTCCCATTGAGAACCTTCAGGTTTTAGGCTTATAACTAATAGGGTAGAATTTAATTCCGTTAATATCGAATGGGCTGATACGATTGGGATAACGCGCAGAAACTAACCAGTGTTGCATGGAGGCACACGGAAAAGCTACTCTAACTACAAAGGCGCTTAAGTGCGTGACTCATAGGTCTCGGGAAAATGTTTAATGACTTCTGTAGGTGTTGCAGAGGCAAGGAAGAAGAGGAAAGTGTTCTTCGTCCATGGAATAAAAATTCATCATAATATCATGGGAGAAAGAAATACCGCGCTCTGGCCCTTTACAAGGCAGTTGGTTTTAGGATTCTGTCGAAGATTGCCCTTGGGACTCCAAACATTTTCAGGGTTAGAGAACAGAAAATAAATGAAATATCACAATTGGCAGAACTTGGTTAAAATGTGTCTATTTTCCCGAGGCGGCCGTTTACTTTCTCCACCCACCTACCATAGTTTTGAAAAAAAAAAAAATTCAAAACTTAATTTAAATGGTCACACAAGTGCGAGTATATTCATAGAGTCGAAAGCTTCAGTTGCAACTTGCAAGTATAATTATTCATTTACTTATAAAATTATTAATAAATGCGGGCAAATTAAAAGTTTAAATTTAAAATTGTAATAAAACAAAAACAGTTTTACATTTTGCCAAACAATTTTTTTTTTGTGAAGCACAGTAGCTCTGGTTAGAAATGGAAAATTATTTTAATCATAACGCTGCCGCAGCTAACCTCAAAGTACCTCATTAGATCAGACTAATTTTCGATTCTTTTGCAATTTCTCGTTGTCCGAACGTTGCTCAAGCGTAACTAGATTCATTACGTTCAGTGGAGATATATGTATGTGATAATGCGTGGACTGTATGGGAGGGAAACCAAGGACCAAAATTACACAAACTGTTGATGCAAATCAGTGGATACTAAAAGAAATAGGAACCAAAATTAAAATCGTTCCAACATGATAATAAGCACAAAGAACAATACACTTTCCTTTTATGTTCTTCTGCACACGAACAATTTGGTTTTGTTTTGCTTCGTTCACTTCAAATTTTAATAATAATTAAAAAGCACAAAAAACAAGCCTTTTTGCAGAATTCTCCATATAAAAATTTATAATATTTTATTTTTTGGTTAGAGTCTTTTTTTTATTTTAAGTAAAACATTCACATCTTATTTAACACAACAAATTTTAGAATCTTTTTCTTTTGATGATCAGTATTAACTTCTAATTAATTAAACAATGTCAGCTTATGCTGGTTACAAAAAAATTTATTGTACAAATTTTAAAATCTTTAAAACAAATTAGACAAATTATGTTGCATCTTTGTGGTTACAAGCTGTTACATCTGTGTTACAAGCAAGAGTAATAAAATTAATAAAACAAAGCAAAAATTTAATGTAAAAAAACAACACTAATATTACAATATAAAAAAGCTTTACTCTACACTGCAGCGCCCTCTGTTGCCAATTTGACATCGTTTAAACAATCCTGTTTATGTCGCTAAGGATGGGAACTATTGATCGTCAGACATACACAATATGTGTACTGAGCTTTGTGACAAAACAGAATGACATAAGTATTGCCAGATTCGAAATAACCGATGGTTCAAATTTAAACAGGTAAATGGCCCTACCGATATTATAAATAAATAGTTTAAATATTTAAATTAAATCTTATATTATCTACAAAAGTTTTAAATTGCAAGTAAAATATTTCTAAGTAGAGGAAACTTTAATTGTTCCAATCGCAATTTCAATAAATATTTAAAGATTTTATAGTCTTGCGTAGCTAATTACAACTTTCATAATTTGGTATGGCTTTCGAAAATATAGACGGCTTTTATGTTTAACTTTATCATGAGCAGAATAAATGTGTTAGATTTCAGTGACTAAAAATCGAATCGTAAAACTAAATGTCGTTAATGGCGTTATAAATATCGGCAGTATTTCACTACTACGTATGGCTGATGTTGTTAAAGTATTTCTCCACAGTAAAAACAAATAAATAAACTAAAAATTTTTATAAGAAAATCGTTTTCAATTAAAATACCTCCATTGAAACAGTATATTTTGTACACTTTAAAAACGACAGCTTCTTCTTTTTACGGCTGTTAATATTGTGAAGTGAGATAAAATAAAAGAACAAAAATTCATTCTACCAGAATGTAATTAATTTTTAATAATTTAGAATTAATATTTTATCAAGATTGTTCGATATCACATCTTAAAAAATACACGAGAATGGTTTCGGCATGCGTCATAGATGGGGTAGAAATCACGTACTTGGGAGCATAGTGTTCTTTAGAATATAAACACAATTAATTTTCATAATTAAAATTAAACAATATTTCATATAAATATGGCACTGTCTTATGTAGTTAAGAGCATGCTCAAGTGAGCTTTTAGTATCAACCTACCTACCTACCTATGTATTTAAAAAGGTTTTAATTTTTCAGTTTTAAAGAGCGTTTTATTTTATGATTCTTGAAATTGAGATCCAAAATGCCAATAAAAAACGTACTACATTAATTTTAATTTATTTATTTTTCCCTCTTCCAAAACACTATGTGCGTCCATCCAGCTCTCTTAGGCGGACAGCCGCACTTACCTCTTCCCCTTTAAAAGTATAAAATAAAATGCGTGATATTGTTAATAAAATATAAAACAAAATTTCAATTAACAAAAAGTGTTCAAAACTTTCTCGCTTTCAATATCTTTCTCTTTGCAATCTAACTTCATTCATAAGTTCTGCTAGTCAATTTTAAATTGATCCGAGCTAGTTTGGTTCAATGAGTAATTTCCATGTAATATTAAGATTTTTTTTATGTGAGATGGTTGTGGGCATATTTATCGGAATAATAAGAATGTTACCTATCATTTACTTTAACATTAGCTTTAACTATTTCCTCAGTCGCCGTAGTTGGCGAAGCGTAGTAGGTAGTGTGTTGACTTATTAGACGTGAGGCCACTGTTCAAAGCACATATTAAAGGTCTCCAACAAACCAAAATATTTCTTTAGCGACTTCTTCTAGGAAGTTTTCTGACAAAAACTCTGCAAGTAAATTTAATTGTCATGAAAGTTTCTCAAAAATCTGTCTTTCGGAGTCGACTGTAAGCTGTTCATTCATTCATATTATTCACGATCTTTATTAACAAAGATTAAACTTTCAGTATTCAATACCACTATGCTTAACGCGCACTATTTATTACAACTCTCGGTTGCAGAATCACGTGTCATCCCTGACTGAGTATTAATTACAGCATTGTTCATCGGTCTATGCATACTGCGATCTTTCTATGGCATTGTTTTTTGTTTTCAATCTTTGTTTTGTCCTGTCTATCTTAGTCTACCCCTCTCGGGATAACTTTTTCACATATTTGCTGGTTGACTTCATATGAGGCTGCCCTATGGATTTGAATCAATTTCTTGCCTTGCCAACGCATTCAAAGCCTTTCTATTTTACTTAAGCACCATTCTATGCTGAAATTTTATTTCTATCTTAGTCTACCCCTCTCGAGATAACTTTTTCACATATTTGCTGGTTGACTTCATATGAGGCTGCCCTATGGATTTGAATCAATTTCTTGCCTTGCCAACGCATTCAAAGCCTTTCTGTTTTACTTAAGCACCATTCTATGCTTAAATTTTATTTTTATGAACTGTTATCTTCTACTTAAGACTTCCTTCTAACTAGTTGTAAATTAAGTTAAAGCTGCTTTGTTAGTGTTAGAAATCGTGATGAGAAGTCCCCAACCTTTTGTACATATAAAAAAGGAATAGTCGAAATGATAATAAATAAAACATGAAATAAACTCATTGAAATGCTAAACTTGCCAACTTTTAGTTTTAGCGTAGGACATAGAGAGTAAATAATGATTTTTACATCCTTGCTTGCCCAAAGCCTATTTTCGTATGTAATAATTAAAAGCTAATATTACCAGGTTAATGGGCAAAACGGTCGCAATTCTAAGCCTAGAAGAGAAAATTACCGTAATGTACATCACCACAAAAATAATGTAGAGCTACCTATGTCGTAATCGTGATCAAAATGGATAAAATAATCTTTGAAAAGTAAGCAACATGCAATAAGTTATCACAACAAATAAATATTTCACTGCCTTTTTAATTCTAAAAACCTCACGAAAACTTTTGGATTTTATAAGTCTTACTCAAATTATAAGAACTAGTGTTCAAATGTATAAGAGGTCTTTTCTACAATTGAGTACAATTTTTTTCATTATTCGTCAATTACACAGCCCTGCATGGGTTTTGCAAATAAGATGGCTCCAGGTGTTTCCGAAGGCATTTTGCGCGCTGAACATGATTCTGGGTTAAAAAGTTTCCATCACGTCAGGTGATTCATGTTCAGCGCGCAAAATGCCTTCGGAAACACCTGGAGCCATCTTATTTGCACAAAAAAGTCAAAATTTTCAGGGCTGTGTTATCCGTATAATACGATATCTGCAATATCTTACAATTTTTGAACACGGCTAAAGCAATATATCACATGCGTTAAGGACAATTGCGTATGAGCGATAAATGGTACTCATAGCTCATTCGCAAAACATATCGTTTAGTATTAACTGAAAACCATTTTAGCCTTATATGCATATGTATGTATATGCGACAAGGTACCCAGGTACTTAAAATAAATTTCTGTGGAATAAAGGGTTTTCGCTCCAGATACGCTATATAATTTTTAATACATATTTCAACTTTTAAGTGACATTAATTCCAAATTTAATTTATAATAACAATTACTTCGTTCACATTGTAACCTTTTAATGTAGTTCAAATTCCCGTAAACCTTTCAATAAAGCCGAAAGTCCATACCATGCGTTTAATACGATTGCATTACGTGCGATTCTCCCGTTCTATGCGTTTTTTAGTGCAAGTTACACACAATGCGTTATATGCGACTGGTTTTTGTTTTGATCATCTGTTGTGGTAAAATAATTAGCAATTTTGGGAAAATTTGAAAATGAAATTGTGATTTTAAAAGAATTTATGGAATTAATTATGTATTTATGAACCTACATATATGATGTTTGGTGCTGCTAAGGCCTACGAAAAGCGTCAAAAAACACAAGACGTGTGTTTTCAATTAACGCTGACCTTTTTTAACGATTCATGAGACGCATAGAAAAGTAGAAAGTAAACCTACTTTATAGGTTTTATGCATCTATGCGTTTTCCTCTGTATCTTGTCACAAAAAACTACACTGATTCTACTTTTTGGCATACGCATGTAACGCAAGGTGCGATTCTCCCGTTCTATGCGTTTTTTAGTGCAAGTTACACACAATGCGTTATATGCGACTGGTTTTTGTTTTGATCATCTGTTGTGGTAAAATAATTAGCAATTTTGGGAAAATTTGAAAATGAAATTGTGATTTTAAAAGAATTTATGGAATTAATTATGTATTTATGAACCTACATATATGATGTTTGGTGCTGCTAAGGCCTACGAAAAGCGTCAAAAAACACAAGACGTGTGTTTTCAATTAACGCTGACCTTTTTTAACGATTCATGAGACGCATAGAAAAGTAGAAAGTAAACCTACTTTATAGGTTTTATGCATCTATGCGTTTTCCTCTGTATCTTGTCACAAAAAACTACACTGATTCTACTTTTTGGCATACGCATGTAACGCAAGGTGCGATTCTCCCGTTCTATGCGTTTTTTAGTGCAAGTTACACACAATGCGTTATATGCGACTGGTTTTTGTTTTGATCATCTGTTGTGGTAAAATAATTAGCAATTTTGGGAAAATTTGAAAATGAAATTGTGATTTTAAAAGAATTTATGGAATTAATTATGTATTTATGAACCTACATATATGATGTTTGGTGCTGCTAAGGCCTACGAAAAGCGTCAAAAAACACAAGACGTGTGTTTTCAATTAACGCTGACCTTTTTTAACGATACATGAGACGCATAGAAAAGTAGAAAGTAAACCTACTTTATAGGTTTTATGCATCTATGCGTTTTCCTCTGTATCTTGTCACAAAAAACTACACTGATTCTACTTTTTGGCATACGCATGTAACGCAAGGTCGCATTAAACGCATGATATGGACTTTCAGCTTAACAGTTATGATATTTAGTTTTTAAGTAAAACCAAATTTATTTAATTTTATTTATATTTTTATTTATTTAAAGAAATAGTTTTAATTAATGTTTTAAATTTTAATACAATTTGCACAGTTTCATTCAAAACAGTTTGTTCTTTAATGTTTTAACACAATTTTATTTACAACAATTCTTATTTTAATATTTAACACAATTTTAACAAACAACAACAATTCTTATTTTTATTCTTTAAATAATTCTTAATTTGATACTTCTCGTTCGAACGCTAGATGAATAATGTTTCTTTTTTTTCTATGTGACTGATTTTATAATTTAATGTAAACGAACAAAACCAAACATGATCGTGCATGCATGATCATATTTAATTTTATTTATTATGTCTTCTTGCTTTTTCTTCCTACATTCTTTTTACATGTAGCAAAGTAAGCAAGTATGTACATACATTTACTTCATATGCGTTAACGTTTGTTATGTAAAATCATAACAAAAGTCAGAAAGATTGTACATGCTCAATCATGTTTGTTTAAAAAGGAATAGAACAAGAATAATATCAAATAAATGGTACAGTTGTACCAAATATGTATTTATATTAAAAGTTACATGAACATGAATAAATAATTACGGTTACCGGTTTTAAGAAGAGAAAAATAAAAAAGTAAATGGTACAGTTGAACCAAACATATCAAAAGTTACATGTACACATGTATGATTCCTACAACGATCATTATGGGTGTTCACACACATAACTCTTAACGTCGAGAAATTGTCTTGTTGTTCGATATCGTATTTTACAGAACCTTATTTAATACTTTCAGAGTATAAAATCTACATGATATGAACATTTATGAAACTCTTTAAGCGTAGTTGCAGAAAACGCGAAATAACAGATTTAAAATTTGTTTAAATTTATCTTTGACCCAATTTTCTCTTTTGTTTTTTACAGCGTATTTCTCACACCACCTGAATTAAACAAGTTAACAGCGAATTAATTAAGTTTCGAAATTTTCATTACTTTCAATCTGTTTCTTGATTGAAAAATTAAATTTTTAACAGCTAAACGACAGTGTCAACAACAACAACCATCAACTGAATGAATCAGAAATTATTAAAGCGACAAACACAAAAACAGAAATTCAAATCAAAAACTTTATGGCTATGCTGTGTACAAAGTTTAGGTGAAATAAATTGACTTAACATTTATAATTTATTACACGGTATAAAAAAAGTTTTTAGGATTTTACAAAAATAAATATTTTAGTGTGTAGACTCTTTAAAGCAGTTTTTAATACAGTTTTAAATACAGTAAAACCCCGCTTAACGCTGTTTCAGTATTACGCGGTAGTATTGGTATTCCCCTAAAACGCACACTTTATTGATACTTGTTGTGTGTGCAAATGAAATGACCAACCAAAAGCGGTGCACTATATAGCGGCGGTGTATACTCTGTATCTTTTTCAACAGTATTTTCCTAAGTCGCAATAACGGTACGATCGTATCTTTCTTGCGCCACAGTTGATTTATTACTTGTCATCAACGTTACTAGGTGTATACGTATGTACATGTTAAGTTACCTTGCTTAACGCTGTTTTGATTAGCGCTGAACTTATTAAAACCTATCCCTATGTCTTACTGTAGAACGATAAACGTAATAAATTTTAGAGCACCGCATTGATTATTTAATTTTTTTTTCTTCGAATAAATCAAAGTGTGTGCTGGCTTCATAGACATGAGGCCAAGTTACAAAAACAAATATTTCTTCGATGACTTCCTCTTAGCAGATTTTTGCCAATGACTCTTCGAGTAAATAAAATTGCCATGAGAAGTTTCTCAAAAATCCGTCGCTCGGAGTGCTGGTCCCGCCACTCACGTATAAAATTAACACATACTAGTGTTAATAGAATATATACATAAACATACGTATACATATAAGTGGTGTGAGAACCTATATCGTAATTCTGACTGAAGGTTTGTAGTGACCAATTAAGCATGTTAGTGAAATATCCTTGATATTTTTTATTCGTTCGAAAAACCATTCATGTCATAATGTATGGTATATAACGTCGTTCATAAATACGCCAAGCCTTCTCTAGGTGGAGTGTGTCCAAAAAGTAGTGCATAAATCAAGCTGCATTGTTTTGAGGCCAGCTGTACTTTGTGGCTTATTCTCATACATCTGCGTCTTTAAAAACTTGCGAGAAAAAGTCTAACGAGGTAAAATTAGTCAATATCGTAGGACAGTTCACATTACCTCCGAGTGAGATGACCATGGTATAAGCTGTGCGGCATGTAGCGCTGCTCTACAACGCTGAAGACGATTTTGCGATTAAAAATAGGGTCAGTTGAAAACAGTGTTGCCGGAAACACTAAGGTGATATCCTGTAAAGGTTAGAGACAGTAAAATAAATCGTCTGGTTGCGATACTGTATTATCTCTACGCAAAAATTAAGTACATAAATTAAAATTTTTTATTTTTAAGATTTTAATTTTAACACGGAGCTCTTTTATAATAAACCAACACATTATACTAAGTTCAGATATCCACTTTTATTGAGTCAACATTCGGTTTATTGAGTACAATATTTTAATTGTTCAAGCATAATAATATACCCATTTCAGCTGCTTACTCAATATTCATTTGACAGCTGGTAAACAAAACAGCTGGTTGTATTAACACCATTGTTTTTATTCTGTTTTTGTTTTGTTGTTTTTTTTGTTTTTTTTTTGTCTTTGTTGACATTTGATTTGTTGATATTTGAGTTGTCAACAAAAGTGTTCGGTTAATTGTAATATGCTCACTGAACAATGTTATAACAATTTGTGTATTTATTGTGCAATAATTAATTGAAACTTTATATGAAAAATTGTGCTCAATAATGACATTTATTGCGATTTACGCAATAAAGTTGCATATCTGATCACCGTATTATGCACTAAACATAACCTTACAAAATATGCACGGTATATGCAACAAAAATGTAAAATTTTTAACTGTATATTTTTTAATTTTGTAAGGGGACCAAATAAGCTTTTATCTTTAAACTAAAGGAAAATTTAATTTAATTTTCAGCTATTACCATTATACAAAACAATTGCACATGAAAGCCGTTGCTTAAGTTTCAATTATTATAGCCATGAATATAATATTTTTTAAGGTCTTTCCTTTAAGATCATCCTCAATACTTTTTTTTGTTGTATTGTACATACTTCTATCTTTAACATATAAAAACAGATTATTACCTTGACCCTTTACTTCCTAGTTTCCTTCATCCTTTACATCAGGTTGCTTTTCTTATGTTTTTATCCTTAAGCCAAGCAATCGGAAGCATTGCATGTTTAGTTTCCGCTCTATGCAATCGTAAATTTCTTCTCTGTTCTTTTATTCCTCGTTCACGTATTTCAATGTCTGTCCATTGCTTTCATTACATTATATCCACATGCAATAAATGAAAGACCATAATACACATACAAAGACTCCGAAAGAAATAAAAGCCCATACAATCATGGACAAAAGTCTAAATAACCCCAAATTTTCCTCCACATTTAGAGCTTGTACAAAAAACTAATTATACCGGTTTTCATCAAATTCATTTAAATTAATGAAAAACAAAAATAATTACAAAACCAAAAAATTGAAAGAGAAATTAAAAAAAAAAGAAAAAAAGTGAACAAAATTTGTATGAATGTGAGCAATCATTGATGGCGGGATTAATCCCAATTTCCTATTAAACACTTGTATGATGTTGCTTAAACTCAGGACATAAGCTAACAGTACGAAGATCATTAAATTAAAATAGTTTTCGCAGCAGAAGCTCAAGCAAAACACCGCTTGTCGTTTCTTAATCTGTATGTACACTTCTGTCACGAAAGTTATTTGGTTTTTTTATATTTCTTTCTTTTCTCTCTCACTTAAATTAAATTAAATTGAATTTAAAGGAAATCTGCATTAGTTTTTTTTTTAAATTCGGAACGTTGCATTTCGAGACTTGGCAGAAATGTTGGGGGTATGTAGACTGTTGTCCATAACTATGTACATAGCAGTCAACACTTTCCTTCATTTGTTTTTTGAGCTGCTTATATTCCCTTTGAAGGAGTCGCGGGGTCTAGTTGTTAGTGGGTTGGCTTATTAGATTTGAGGCCTCGGTTCTAACCCCAAGGCAGACATCAAAACGAAATATAAAAAAATATTTATTCGACGGCTTTCTCACAGCAGATTTCTGGCAAAAACTCCCAGAGAGTAAATAAATTTGTCATGAAAAGTTTATCAAGAATCTGTCGTTCGGAATCGATTTTAAACTGTAGGTCCTGCCACTCATGTATAAAATTAACAAACACAACATAAAAGTGTGAGCAACTAGGTCCATAATCCTGACTGAAGGGTTGTAATGACCAATTATGTATGTATGTATGTTTACTGTACATATTACAAGAAACTTTTGCTCATGAAGTCATAATTTTTTTTGAAAAAGCTGTTGTGAGGGATATTTTTTAAAATTCAAAAATCATAATCAAGCATGTAGTAAGACATCTAACATCGCCACCTCTTTTCAAATAGAGAAATTATGGAACAGTGCACGTAGCTTTCAGAGATTAACGTTTAATTAATTCCGATTCTCGCTATGACCAATTTTGTTAATTTATTTGACTAACGTCGCCCGGATGAACACCCTTAAAACTACTGCATTGCACAAATAACACAAATCAGTTCACTTTTATGCCTTCTGCAAATTTTTGGCACATTTCCAACAGCTTTTGGTTTTTATTGCAGTGGAGTTTTTACAATTGCTCTGGCAAATGCCATTAAAGCTAAAACCACACACTTTTACTCTTTTAAATGTATTCTTTGTTTGTATGCACTAACATAGCTTTAAGCTATTGTATTATATTTATAAAATAAATATTTGCATTCGTTTCCCATCAAACACTGTGCAAAATTTAAACTTACAGCAAAATCTACGATTGTTTACGAGATTGCAGGAATGTTGAACGCTATAGCGGTTGCGAAAATAAAATACTCTCCCTTTTAAACGCTTGAATGTATGTTTTGCGAAGTACCTTACCAACGAATGGGTGCGATAATAATGAGATAATCTGTACGATTTCAATACACATTGCCAGCAGTTTTGGTGATATAATCTATGTGAGAATTTGTTAATGTGTGTGTTTAGTTACAAGTTCTTACATATATAAGCAAATATTTAAATACATATTTATACATAAAAGTTTATAGTTGAGTTTCACAAGATTGTCTGTCTCCATTACTATTTTTGACCCATTTGCTTTCAATTAATAACACTATGTGACAAAATAAAAAATGAAATACACCCAGCTAATGGCATAGTGTAAGTTGTGAGTTTTGTTGAGTAGAACTCAAAAATAGTTTTTTTTTTGTATTTCTTGTACTCTCCAAACTTTTTTTATCTGACAAAAACTGTTTTTTTGGACTTTACGCACAAATTTAATGATTATACAAACATTTCTGAACCGATGTCCAAAATTTAAACCTTATTAGAAAGTAGAGGGATGGACCTTTAAAACGGTACACATATACGTATATATTATTTGACTTAATTTGCTATGAGGTTTGATGAGGTAACCTTGACATATACTAATTTTTTTATATTTTTTCGATCAAACGTGAAATTGACACATTTTGCTATCCGTCAAAAAATCTGAAAGTTTTTGAGCTGAAAGTTCATTTGGAAAAAGAAATATATGAAAAATATAACTTGACTGTTAGACTCTTTAAATAACAACTACGGTAAATTTTGTACGACGTGGTCAAATGGTTATCACTTATTTCATATTTTTTAATTAAAGTTTGCTACTATAAACTGACAAACTTGAAAAAATATGAAAAAAATGTAAAAATAAATAAACTTGTCAAATTAAATATTTTAATTCAACTCTTGCCATTGTCAAACTCATTCTATTATGCCGCTCGTATAGAATGCCTCATCCCTATTAACATTCCTCACCAATGTTGATTTCAACTGCTTCAGCCAAATCAAAATGTTTCTATCTGTTTTAGTACCACACAGTTTGACAAAGGAGAATACAATACAATTTAATTTTTTTTTTTAATTTCATGCCTCATAGCATTATCAAGCCGATATTGAAAATCATTTCTATCCGTTTTCATTTCCTTTCGTTGTCTTTTATTATTATTATTATTATTTAGTTTAGTAGAATACAAAATAAAACAAACGTTTTTGTGTAGGCTTTTAATGCAATTGAAATCGATAAGTATAATTGAAATTGACCATTTCTTTTGCGTATACATAATGTAAAGTTTGTAGTTTTTTATGACATTAATCATGATAACAGATAGTCATGAAAAAATAAAAATCATTTAAATGTATCAACTTTAAAAATAATCTACAAAAGCAAGATGCGTGGTTTCATTTCATAAAGCATTTATGAAATAAACGTATCTATTGAATCGAAACGTACGTATTAAATAATTTCCAATTAGACTAACAGCAGGAGTTCAATTCATATAAATATATAGCTGTAATGCAGAGATGGAAGCTGATGTTAAACTGATGTGGCCACGATATAAGTCGCCGTAGTCTTGTAGGTAGCGTGTTGGCTTATTAGAAGTGAGGCCACGGTTCAAATACCAGGTCAGACATTATCCACAAAAAGAATAAAATATTTCTTCGGCGACTTCCTCGCAGCAGATTTCGGGCAAAAACTCCGAGAGTAAAAAAATTTCCATGAAAAGTTTCTGCGCATGTATGTATGTAGCCACAATAGTCCAGAAGATGCGTGCGAAAGGAATTGGATGGAATAATATTGTTACGAAAATGGAAACGGTATAATATCATTTAACATTAAAATGAGCAAAAGCTAAACAAACAAATACAACGAATTTGTTATAAGTAAACCAACAACATCAGTATGAAATAAGAGGGGATAGACATGTAAGCGAGAACGCAACAACAAGCAATATGGACAAAATACACAAACAATAAATAAGTCGCAATAGAGTTCTAGAGAAGGTGAAACCCCGAATGTTCGATTTCGAGAACCTTCATCAGACTTAATACGTGGGCATATAAAAAGGCATGACATAGCAGGCAAAGAGTGGTAGTAAGAATTCAGTCAGTCTTGTGTGAAGACTCGTTGTGTGTGAAGAAAACAGTCATGGTTTGAAGATCGCAGTTGAAAAGATCTGCGTTGTAAGCAAAGAAGAATAGCGAACAAGCAATTATTGTTGTATTCGTCACGGTGGCACACAAAAGTAGTTCGAAGAATAAAGGGTTTATTTCAAACTAAACACCAATTTGTTTTTATTTTGTTTGCAATCAACGAACTCATGTTTTAAACGTTTTTGAAAGGGTAAGGGTTAAAAGTTAAGGGTTTTTTAAATTCGGCTTTGACCAATGGAATCTTAAGAGTTTATTTTGTTTGAATTCCTTGCCACTGTAAAATGTTTTGAAGTTTTCTACTTTTTTCGATATGAAAAATTGTAACAGTTTCCCATTACTGGAGTACATTGGTTTTAAGTCTAAATTCTACAATAGAAGTACAACTACAAGCATGACTTTGGATTAATTAATCTCTCAAAATGTTTCAATTTAATTTTTACTAATTTTGCATGTATTGTATGCGAATTTCCGAAATTTCAAGATTACTGTCGGTATATTCTGTCTGCCAGAAACATATTTTTTCGAACGGAAGGTTAGCTGTTCTTCTCAACGTGAATGTTATATTAACCCATTTTTGTGCTTTTAGTTTTACTCTCCAATGGTTTTAATATTTCTATAGCAATTGAATTTGTTTCTGAAGGTAACGAAATGGAATATCATGCAGTTTCCTCATCTATCTAGTCTTCCGGCAATGAACTTTCGACTTTGACAGTTGCTATTTGGCTGTCAAATTAGTTGTCATTTATTCAGTATGTTTTGCCAAATAACCACGGATGGATATAGAATTAAAACAACACGTGCAAATAATAAAATTATTTTAACAAAATGAGAGCTCCTTCTTTCAACGTACCCCGAGCTTCGCACATTTTACGATCGTCCGACTCAAAGACCTTTTCGCAATGTGATTGATAAATTCGAAGCCAATGTTTCATTAACTAGGAAACGCAACACCTGGCGGAAACACAATCGTTTTCCATGTGAGTGTGGGGAAGAATACGTCGTTTTCAAGTCAAAAAAACTAACTCGGCCTATCGAAGAGCACAACTTATCATTGGCTTAGCACTCTTTAATAATACTTTACTTAATTGAGAGTATCAATATCATGGTGCGACAGTCAAAATACTCTCAGCTAATGACATAGTGTAGGTTGTGAGTTTTGTTGAGTAGAACTAAAAATATATTTTTATATTCCTCGAACCCTCCAAAACTTGTTTTATTTGACAAAAACGGTTTTTTTTATCTCTTTACGCAAATAATTATTATTTACCCAAACATTTTTTAACCTACTTCTAAAATCTAAAGTTTTTTGAAGAGGGGAGAAATGCCACTTTAAAACGGTACACATGAACATATGGTTCAAACTTACATAATATGAGTTTAGATCGGGTAAACTTGGAAAAAATTAATTTTTTCTATTTTTTCAAGTTCAGCCATTATTAATGGTAAAATTTGATTAAAAAATATAAAAGAAGTGGCGGCATTCTGAATGTGCGTTAGATTGCGTGCGAAGAGATTGACACATCGTTTGATAAAATCGGACAAAAATTATTATTAAAATACACTTTTTATATAATATGTCACATCAAATAAACTTTCAGTTCAAAAGTTTTCAGAATTTTTAATGGATCTTGATTGTATATTGCAAAATGTGTCAATTTCACATTTGAGCGACCAATACTTTGAGTTGGCCAATACTTTAAGAATGTCGCCACTTATTTTATATTTTTTAATTAAAGTTTCGTACTGTGAATGGACAAACTTGAAAATGCTCATTTGCCAAATTTACCTCATTAAACCTCATAGAATATTAAGTTGAATAATATATATATCATTTTAAAGTCGCATCCCTCCCCTTCTCATGAAAGTTTAAATTTTGGTCACCTGTTAAGAAATGTGTGTGTAATCAATAAAATTGGACATAAAGTGAAAAAAACAGTTTTTGTCAAATAAAACAAGTTTGGAGGGTTTGAGGAATATAAAAAAATATTTTTGAGTTCTACTCAACAAAACTCGCAACCTACACTATGTCATTAGCTGGGTGTATTTCATTTTTTCTATTTTGTCGCATAATGTAATTATTATCATAAATAAATAAGAGATAATTTGCATTATAATTCTAATTATAAAAATTTTTTAGAACAAATGATTACAATTTTCTGTATTAAATTATTTATAAACATTTTAAAAAAAAGTGACATTGACCTTAACAGCTAAACTGCTATCAATTGAATTATTTAAATATGTACATATATTTGTATATTAAACAATTTTTACGATTTTGCAACACTAAAAATATTTTAAATAAAAAAAGCCGAATAGAGATATAAATCGCAGAACAAGAAAAACCACTTATTATACTTATAAAAGGATTAAAAGTTTAAAAGTACAAAAAAATAAAAGAATGACAGTTTAATCAAGAAACAAAAAAATGTTACAAACGACGAACAAAAAAGACAGAAGATATACAGCCCATTAGTGATTAGACCACCACAATCTCTAGTGAAAATAAAAAGTTTTGAGAACTTTTGCAGAACAAATGATTTTAAATACCTTTCCTTTTTTATTTCTTTTGAAATTAATTTAATTATTATTATCCTGTGGTTATCTTTATTTGCACACTGCAAAACAGAAGCAAAAAGAAAAATGCATTCAATCCTTCCAACCACTTAATCCCAAAGAAATTTTCTATTCCACAGAAATTTAAAAACCAAGAGATAAAAAAGGACGTGGTAATTGAATAATCTCATTCACTCAGTTAAGGAGACTGTTTGTGGTTAGACAATGTACAGATTTAAAGTGAAATTTATTATTTTAAAAATATTTAAGTTTTTTAATTTTCTTTTCAACATGATTTTGGTAAAACAAACTATTGTCATTTTTATATTTGACATATCCTTATATGTTTCTGGTTTGATAATATTGTTACGAAAATGGAAACGGTGTACATCGCGTAACATTAAAATGAGCAAAAGCTGCACAAACAAATACAATGAACTTGTTACAAGTAAACCATCAACATCAGTATATCAAGTAGGCGAGAACGTAACAACAAGCAATGTGAACAAATTATTGTTGTAAACAGTGGCACACAAAAGTAGTGCGAACAATAAAGAATTTAATTAAAATAAACACCAATTTATATTTATTTTGTTTGCAATCAACGAACTCATATTCTAAACGTTTTTATAAAGGTAAAAACATAATATAACATTATACATTGTTACCAATTAATTAATAAAATTAATTAATAGAATTGTAACATAATTATTTGTCATTTGATAATATAATATTTTCATGTTTTTGTATAATGGATGCTTGGTTGAATACTTAATGACTAACTTAACAAATGTAGTTTCAATGAGATGACCGTTATCAACTGTTATAGTTCGGAAGTCCCTCTTGGAAGAGCGTACACAAATATGATACTATAAGGTAACTTATGATTGTAAATTAAAATGAAATATACCTTCGATATCATTATTTAGTGGATTTTGTCTAAATGTTACCAGAGTCTATCGGTGGGCATCACTAAAATGATCCTCACTAGGCTTGCCACATCCCAAAAGCCAGCCAGCTTGACACTCACCTAAAATGAGCTTGATTTCAAAAAAATATCTTGACAATTAAAATAACGCATACGTATAAATGAGCAGAAAAACTGCTAGATTTTATTAAACAAACAATAAAAACATAACAAATTATACAAAAACTATAAAAAAAAAACAAAAACGTATTACAATTCAGTCTACTTCAAATAATACAATTAATCTACATTTAACTATGTTAATTCTTCCACATATACTTTGTACTTTTAGTAACAGACTTAACTAGTTCTGTTCCTTTAGGCGTTAGTAAAAAATTTTGAAAATTTGTGCAATTTTCATTAAAGTTTTGTCTTATTAACAGTTCAGCCTTTATAGGGTCAAATCCCATTCTATTCGTTTCTTTAGAATATAAATTGTTTAATGCGCTAAATGTTCTTTCACAAAAAGCATTACTAATTAGAATAAAAAAAATAAATGAGATTAATTTAAATATATTTATCAAGTTATTTTTATCGCATTTTTTGAAAAAGTAAGACCATATTTTTCTTTTGACAATTGATCAAACAATTCTCGAAGACAGCAATAATCTGTACATAACATGTCATTATCAATAGAATCTGATATCTGTAAAATTTTTGGAAGCTCTGATAATGTATCCCATGACAAAAGAGATTGTTTCCGATTTAAAACTGATATGTGCTTGTAAATTGATTCATCTCCGAAATCATATCGTTGCTCCAAGTATGAACTAGCATTTGTTAAAAATTGATTTGCTTCTAATTTAAATGCTTGAGCATCATTATTTGAAATATTTTAAAAAAAACTCTACTTCCATTAAAACAATCCTTTCTTCGGCTTTGAAGACTATTCATAACTTTACTCATTATGCTGTGAAGTTCCATTATTGTAAAAGAATAATTTTCAAGCGCTAATATAACTGAATGGAATTCATGCATTACATTACGAATAAAATCCAAATACGCCTCTGATACTGCTTTAGAAATTCTTCATCCGCATTATTAAGTTCAGTATCTGACATTCCATATGATACAAATTTCCGGATTTATTTTCTGCAGTTGTTTTTTTCCTTTCGCAAAAAGTACCTTTTAACCGCAGGCTAAGAATGTAATAATCGGTCAATTGCTGGCAAAATGGAAAGCCATCGGGTGGGAACATGCCGAAGTAGATGCTTGCATTCGATACATGCAAACTCAAAACATTCCTTTAACTTTTCATATGACAAAGCTGATAAGCTAAATTCATTGAAGGTTTTAATCTTAATGTCTTCTACGTCGACAGATAAAGCATTTAAAGCACTTTTAATGCAGTTATTTATTACATGGCAGTTGCAATTTGCCTTTACAATTTTCTGGTTTACATCTTTAAGTTATTAAACACGGAATTATGAACGCCGTAATTAACTGCCGCGTAATCAACACTGTGTGCTGCAATTTGCTTAATGCTAAGGTTATTTTCAGTTGTTATTCTTACGATATTGCCAAAAATGTCTTTAGCAGCCTCTTTTGGGTCTTCATAAAAATCTAAAATTTTCTGATGTATTCCTGTTTCAGCATCGAAATATTGAACGGCATATAGATACGTTTTCACGTTTCCAATATTTGATGCGTCGCTGCTTACCGAAAAGTAAAAACTTTCTTTTAATGCATCAGCTACTTTTTCTTGTGCGTATGGTGTCAATACGTTTCGTGTTATAGCTGCTGATTTGGTACGGCCACAACTTATTTTATTAGCAATTTTACTGGAAAATAAATGGAAGAACTAAATATGGAAGAACTTAGTTTAAATTGACAATCTAAACTGTTGTAACTAAGCCCGTGAACAACATTGTGAAAAACGCACATTAGTTCAGCCCTGGATATGTGTGAATCCTCCATTGAGTCTGCCGGAACAGCTAAGCTTATTATGCTATGTGACAATTTTTGAGACAATGCTAATTTCATATGCCGTTTTGCTTGCATATGTTTGTGTAATGCTCGACTTCCTTCATATTTTATAGAAATATCAATTTGGCATAATTTGCAAAAAGCGGTATAATCATATTTTTTTTAATCCATATTCAATATTCTGCTTCTTCAATCCATCTATCGCAGAATGTTGTATATCTTCCTTTTTTTGAAGGTCGGGCACCTTCGTTATTTTCATGGTAAATGGACGACACAAGGCTCAATATATTATAACAACATTAATTTAAATTTAAATCACATCAAAAAAATTTATACATACATAATTTCAAGCAGCTGTTTAATGTTGTAATTTTTTTAGTGTTGGGCAAAAACAAGCAATAAGTCTATGATGAGTTAGGGGGGAAATTACAAGTGTTGATACTTTTTAGGTTTAGGTTATCGATTGCAAGTCTATGATGAGTTAGGGGGGAAATTACAAGTGTTGATACTTTTTAGGTTATCGATTGCAATGAATTATTGATGTTGGGCAAAAAATAAGAATTAGTTTTTGGGTTTGGTGTTTAACAAACTTTTTTAATTTTTAAAATTAACTGGACAAATTATATTTTATCTTGACACTTGACAGCACCTAAAAAATCTTGGCAATCAAGCTCATTCCAGGCCATGTGGCAACCCTAATCTTCACGCTAATATTCTAGCACGCTTCTCACTAACCGAATACTCTACGATAAATTTTTTGTAAACATACATACATAATTGATCATCAGGTTCTCACATCACTTATGTTGTGAGTGTTAATTTTATATATGAGTAGCTGAAACTACAGTTTAACCGTAGATCGAGCCTTAAAAAACTTTATATGAACAGTATACTTTATATTGAATTCTATTTGAAATATATTACTTATACGCACCCATACTACCTATGTTGGTGGTATAATCCTGAAAAGTGTGCAATAAAATTCGAGTTTAATATTGTTCTATACTAGTTAGTATTGAATTTGATATCACTCCTACGTATACTTAATATTGAATTCTATTGTATAGGAAGTCGTCGTGGTGTAGTAGGTAGTGTGTTGGCTTATTAGACGAAAAGCCAGGGTTCGAGCCCCAGGCCAGCAGATTTCTGGTAAAAACTCTGAGAGTATATAAAATTGCCATGAAAAGATCCTCAAAAAAATCTGTCGTTCGGAGTCGACTTAAACTGTAGATCCCGCCACTCATGTATAAAATTAACACACACAACATAAGTGGTGTGAGAAACTAGGTGGTAATCCAAACTGAAGGCTTGTAATGACCAATTATGTAAGTATGTATTGTATACGAGCATTTTCATGCTGTTTCCATAACTCCCCCTTTTGTTAGTTGAATCGTCCCGATTGAATCATTTTGGAAAATTTGTTTTAATGTTCTTATAACTTGTTGTCTATCTATTGGATTCTAAGGATGTGAAGTTGTTGGCTTAGTTCCTTGATTATTGGTTGTAGAATTTACTTTGTCTTTCTGATTCCATATAGTGTAAATAATGATTATGATTACTGTTATTGAGAGTATTATGTTAAAAGAAAACTCAATTCTTCCTTCGTTTGATAATGAGCTTAACTCCTGAACGTTGTTCAACTGGACTCTCTCATTATTTGAAGAGAAGGAATTTCTTCAATATCCGTTTTGTTAGATGTTAATTGCAGAATGGGTGGAAGCGGTTTCCAGTCATGTACATCCATTGTAAGATAATCAATACCGTTTAAATTAATTCCGGTATTATGGAATTTTATTCAAAAATTTCCTGATAAATTCCGTGGATTCTTACAGAACCATTGTATTGAGTTAACACGAATATTCCAGGTTTTATTTCTTCAATGGTTGAAATGTGCTGATTATTTATAATTGTACAATTGTGATTCTCACTAGACAATAATTTTGGGATACAATTTGTGTTTGTAATATTTTAAAGATTTCTATTGTTACATATTGATAGCTTATTATAGGTTTTACAATTAGTATTCTTTTCAAACAATTCATTCCTACATTTAACAATATTTTGACTTCCAATTCTTATTATAGTTTTTTTGCCTTTTTAACAGTTTAATTACAATATTTTCACAAATTTGTGTATTAATAGTAAGCAAATTTACTATGTAAATAATTATTGTATTGCTTGAGGCAATTCTAATATCTGAAAATTCTCAAGCTTCATCGATATTGGAATATGCGAATTGTTCTTATTTATTTAATATTAATGATAGCACAACAAGATATTAATCTTATAAATGAGAGTGCTATGGGAGTTCATAGAACACGTTATAATATCAGAAAATATAGCAATCGAAGGAAAATTTTGAATAAAAAAGAAAATATAGTTAAAAAATATAGTAGGAAAAATACGAATAACAGTATATACCAATATCAAGAAATATACACAAACAAAGAAAAGTATATAAATAGAGAATCAATAAAAATTTAAAGGCTAAATTAGGGAAATGAAAATTGAAAAAATCGCTAATTAAAATAGAAAGTAAAAATGTACAAAATAATTAAAATATGTTAAAGACTACTTAACTCCTTCTTGAACATAATTGCATTGCCTATGTTTTGTATATAATTAGGTAAAGTATTCCAAAGAATGATGGTTGAAGTCGCCGTGGTGTAGTAGGTAGTGTGTTGGCTTACTATTCGTAAAGCCCGGGTTCGTATCCCAGGTCAGACATCAAAAATGAAATATGAAAAAAAAAATATTTCTTCGGCGACTTCCTCTCAGCAGATTTCTGGCAAAAACTCTGAGAGTAAAATAAACTGCCATGAAAAAGTTTCTCAAAATTCTGTCGTTCGGAGTCGACGTTAAACTGTAGGTCCCGCCACTCACGTATAAAATTAACGCACACAACAAGAGTGGTGTGAGAAGCTAGGCCGTAATCCTGACTGAAGAGTTGTAATGGCCAATTATGTATGTATGTATGGTGTGTATAGAAAACTGGCGTTGTGGCAGTCCAATGTCTATGTTGGACAATTTTCATACAGCGGTTGGATCTAGCAAATCTAGTTTTACTAAATAAGCATACTGTCTGCTTTAAAGTAATAATCTTATGGAGGAGAATAAGGCATTTAATATTTAAAAGACTATCAAAATTAATTCCAAATATATGGTAAGAAAATTGAGATATATGGTCCTGACGCCCCTTAATAAATACATATCTGGCTATATTATTATAAGCCAAGTTGAGTTTCCGCTTATCATCAGTATCACAGGTTGTGAAAATTTCAGCTCGGTATGAAAGAACAAATACGTTTAGCCAGTTGCATACGTATGGCAAAGGGAGTCGAAAGCCCATAAGTTTCTAAGCATAACGTAAACTTCTCCAACGGTGACGTTAATGTGGTTAGACCACTTTAGGCGACCATTAAAGATAATACCCAGATTGGATGCAGGTTCAACAAAATCAATTTTATTCCCCCTGATAATAACAACAAGTGTTCTCCTAGATCTGGAGAGTAGTAAACTTTTTGACTTAGAGGGATTCAAACAAAGTCCATTGGCCCTAGCCCAGTCGTCAATTCTCTGTAAATCACAGTTGATGGTGTCCATGCATAGATGGTAAATAGGTGTGCTCTTATAAGGCTGAACGTCATTAGGGTACGTATGTACACTACAATTATCCAAAACATCAGGTCATATTCATCATTAAGTTTGTTACATTAGTCATTAGGTTTAATCTTGTGACCGTATCCCTGTTTATTATCCGTTCCTGTTTCCTAACATGTTATTTATTTTGTCAAGTACTACTATCTTATGATCGTCATGTGGTGGAGAAATTTTGTTTCCCGATGTTTACGAACGCTTTTTTTAAAAACGAGAAATATCATTTCTCAAAGCGAATATGTTAAGTTCGTTATTATAGTGTGCCCTGGAAGAGTAATAGACAGTATACTGGTCTGATACGCTACACCGAGCGTATGGTATAATTTACACAGCTTGTTATAATTATAACATAATTGTATTCTAATAAATAAAGATAAAAAAGTTACTCCAAAAAACGTTAAAGCTTTTGTCAGAAAACTGCTGAGAAAAAATTTTCCTTTTTTCATACATCGAAGGGCTAAGCCCTCGAGATTTTCTCTAGTAAGAGAACAACCTATCTCCTAAAAATTCATTCAAATTCATTTCTTTAAATTTAATGGTTAAATAAAAGCAATACCCTTATAAATCTCTTTAATTGTTGAGAAATAGTTTACGTACTAGATGAATAGAACACGCAGTAGTTAGCAAATAAAATTGCTACATGGATTGAGTTCACAAATAGAAAACCAATAAACGAGAACTTTTCAAAAAATTATAATGTGTGGGTTGTACTACCGTACCTGAGTGTATAATGCTATTACGTTAGTAAATTGAAATCTTTACCTCTGTTAATCGATTACCGTTTTTGCCAATTTATTTATCTCTCGTGAAATGATAGTGAAATACTCAAACGATTCTGGCAACTGACAAAATCAAAATTTTTTTATTCGTTTTCCTCTTAAATTAAAATTCTTTGAGGAATTAATTTGAAACAATTTATGACATAATTGTCTTTAAATATCAATTACATAGCAATTCTTCTTAAATTCAGTCTTCTCAACAGTTAAATTTTTAACATTAATTGAAAAGAAAGTAGCTCTTCCATGTATTATTCAAATGAACGTGATTGAGCATTGTAAACTATTTGTGAAGTAAAAACTATGAATTGTATCATCAAGCTTTTAGCAACACATTTACTCTTTTCTCCATGATATATGTATTTAAATTTATGAATGCTGTCACATAAAGTTTATTATAAAAGTTAAACAATGGCGAAAGAACTGCATAACGAATACAGAAAGTATCGAAATAAAATGAAATGTACATCACAAGTACAATTAATATGCTCGCCCATTCATAGTAAAAGTGTAAATTTAAACTTTTTTTTTTATTAAAACTTTATCAATGAATTGAAATAATAATGAAAACTTTTTATCACGTCTGCAAATGGTGAAAATACATGTCATATTAACAAGGGTGTAGCAGCTCGCACAACGTACAATACAGGAAATTCCGATATTCACACATTCACATTCATGACGACTATGAAGCAACGTTTAAAAGGTTCAAAAATGGAATAAAATTTAAGAAAAAAAAAGGAAATATTGCGTTGTGTGTATAAAATAGAAATTGTAGATTATTTCCAATATTTATAATACAAGACACACGAGAAGCCAGTTTTAAAATTTGATTGAAACAAATGATAGTCCAGACGGAACAGGTTTGGTTTATGGATCGATTAAAAAAAATTCCCTCACAATTTTCTTAATAGTTTAAATTTTTTTTTTTGCAATATGGTGGAAAAATATATTTTAATATTTGATATAATACTGGCGGTTTTTTGGACAATCATATTAGTTGATTTCGATACAATCCCTTATGATAAGTTTTTTTTATGTATTAATTTATTGTTCTACACAAGAATTTAATTTAATTATACATTAAAAATAGCAATTATAAACCAATTCAAATTGATATGGGACAAGATTCAAGTAGCTCATAATTGTACAAAAGTCTTAGTACGGCAATATATTTTGAATGTCTCCACAGGCTTAATACTCTTGCACAAAGTCCCAAAATGACTTCAAGAGAGTATTTAGGAGATCATTTGAAAGAACGGTTACGTAATCGCTAAACCTCAAACAAAAGTCAACCGAAAAACTTGCTCATTGTGCCACCAGAAAACACTAAACAAAACTTGAATATTCAACAACAAATGGGTTAAATGGAGTGCTGGACCTTAAGGGATATTCTACTAAATATGAGGGATAACATTTTCATATATTAGTTTAGTAGTTTTGAATTAGTTTAGTAGTTTTGAATTTTAAATATACTCTGGGTTCCCCTTGGGGGTACCTATGGAGTCATCTGAAACTTTTCCTTATTTTTCTCTTGTTTTTTGAAAAACATTAAAAAATTGATTGTTTTAGAATAAAACGGAAATAAATTAATAAAATAAATATATATAAAATAAATATATACATATATATATATATATATATATATATATAAATATAATATAATTTTTATACAAGTTGCCGTACTAGACTTTTGCTGTCCACTGTATAAGATCATTACTTTGGTGCCATAGTTATCCAGATATCTTTGGTAATTGTGATTAATTACCATTAAAAAATACACAATTTAATTTAATTTTAATTAAGGCTTAAAAGTTTATTTTACTCCGTCGATGTGGCTTTGTTGAGATCCGTAAGAAAAGAGAAAAATTATAATGGCGATCCTTATAATTACTTCGAGATGTACTCGGTAGTCGGTTGCTTGGGCGACCACACCCAACAGTGCTGCTACAAAACAGTGCAGCCACATATCTATCTGGACGGGTTTCACATATTATTCGTTCCCCTTTCTCTAAAATAACCCGAGAGTTTCATGCATGTGTAAATTTTTCTCAAGTCTCCTTATAGTGAACAAATATTTATTTAAAAGTCATTAACAGTGCAAAATTATATTTATTATTGGGAACAAGTGTGTTAAAATAAATAGTTATTGTAATAGAGTCCATAAACTTGACTGAAAGCAATGCATTTTGTTTCAGTAAGAAACTAGCCTGAACCAAATGGTCAATTTCAAACCAGGAAGCTATAAATTTATATTTTTATATGCAAATTGATATTGAGGAACAAAATTTTTGCATTTTTTCTGATTTCGAGATCTCTGAGAGGCGAGCAGAAATATGGGCCACATAAATGTACAATAAAGACCATGGATTGGAGTAGAAAATTATTAAACCAAACAACGGAAAACTACAAGCAGTTTATTCAGAAGGACCACCAAATTTATTACTGCAAGAGAGGACGCCGTAGCTCCTGTTTATCATCTCTCAACAACCCCGAGATTATTTTTAACTTACGAATTTTTCGTATAATCGCTTTTGGCAAGACATTTGGTGTCTTCTTCTTTCTCGTCCTTGCAGCTTCTGCAGTAATCGGTTTCAGGTCTATACAGTCTCCTGGCGCGAACACCTAGGTGTTGAACTCCCGTTCTCACTGTTATGGGGTTTCTTATATGAAATATTGCATATTGTGTTATACATACATATATCCAAGTTGAGCCAGATATGTCTGGTTTCTCTAAAAGTGGGCTTATAATCCCATCCCACCTTTTTCAATGTATGGAGTGTTAGTGAGACCATTTGTTTGCCTCTCTGTGGAGGAGCGCCAATATTATGTAGGAGTTCATTCGTGATGGCATTTTTAACACATGTCTTGTTGTTAACTTCGATATCCCCGTGTCCAGAAACCCAAATTATGGTAACCGTCGAAGGTCTCACTATCTCCTTCAGAGACACTTGTTATTCTTCTACATTCTTAGATATGGTGGACATATTCTCTAGCGATGAAATGGCCGCTTTACCTCTAAATAAACGTATATCACCAAACGATATACTCTGATACCGAGTTCTCACAGTGGCAGTTTTAATAATAATTATTTCAGACTAAAAATACTACAATAATCTGGTAGTGCAAGGAACGATATTCTGTTGTTCTGAAAAGACTAAACATCCGGTTTTGTTGCGTGATCTAAATCCGTAAAAGAAAACTTGAATGACGATTCCTGGAAGGTGTAAACCTTTATCATAAAAGGGTCTATCCGGTATCTCGGTCGGAAAAAGTAAATATAAAGCAGGTGCCAATATCGTATAGTCCATAGACCCGCCATACGCAACATTTTGTAGTGACCATAGCTTCTGCACTTCTAATAATATGCAGTAATAAATCCGAAAATTTTTAAAAACATTTCTACAAGTTCGTTTCAATTGTTTCGTTTTCGCTTCAACAAAGCTTAGGTTTCTTATACAAAAATGATGCCATTATGAATACAAGTGTGTACAGAATCTCAAGTTCCCACATGCTACATATAAAATTTGATCAGTCTGAATATGTCAACATGATACCAAAATAGTTGGCTCAACAAGATGTCGTTGTCCAATCTTCACTTCTCAAGAGAGATGAGGTTGGGCAAGCCATCAAGAATACGTAATTGGTCATTACAACCCTTCAGTCAGGATTATGGACCTAGTTTCTCACATCACTATGTTGTGTGTGTTAATTTTATACATGAGTGGCGGGACGTACAGTTTAAAGGCGACTCCGAACCACAGATTTATGAGAAACTTTTAATGGCAAGTTTATTTACTCTCAGAGTTTTTGCCAGAAATCTGCTGAGAGAAAGTCACCGAAGAAATATTTTTTTTTTCATATTTTCGTTTTGATGTGGGGATGATGTTTGACCTGGGATTTGAACCGTGGCCTTACGTCTAACACAGTAATTACTAGACTACGGCGCCTTCAGACCATAAAGAATGCTTAGGCGAAAGTATCAATGATGGTTATCAATAAACTTATCGATTCAATGTCAAAAAGAAATCGAATAAATAATCACAAACAAGAATTGTCTCAAAAGTTTGTTTAGTTTACATACATATATACATACATATATATTTATATTTATTATATATCTATATTTGGCAATTAAATTAAATTATATATATGTATGTATATAAAGCTTAGAAGGTTTGAAATTTTTCCAATTTTTTCTTGTGAAGTACAATTATTCCGTTTATTAATTCAATATTATTTCATTTCTTTGGCTGCCGCGGATGGCCTCACAGTACCTTTTCGATCGAACCGTTTTTCGTACATTTTTTCGAGTGTATGGGGTCGTATCTCCCAACGTCATCGCGAATGTTAGCCTTTAAATGCTCAATTGTCTCTGGTTTGTCAGCATACAGGTCTCTTTAACCGGTCCCCCCTGAAAATAGTCAACGGTGTCAAATCTCAGCTTCTTGGCGGTCAGCTGACATCACCATTCCGGCTAATTAAACGGCCATCAAACGTTTGACGCAATAAATCGATTGTGGTATGAGGTGTGTGGCAAATTCCATCATCCTGTTGAACCAAACATCGTTCACATCAACACCATGAAGAGCGGGTATGAATTTAATTCTTGAGAAAAATGAAGTGCACTCTCAGTCGCAGCTTCGATATTTTCGGGAGTGCGCACTGTTCAAGTACTCTGACGTCGTGGCGCATCAACAATGAAACGAATTTCACGAACTTTAGCTATAAACTTGCTTATACCGGTATTGTTGGTCAAATGTGCGATCAAATTTGGTGTGACATTTTCGTGCAATTTGTTTTTGTTATGGAAATAAATTTCCAATAAATCTGAACGTTGCTGAAGCGTAAATCGATTTATTACGTTCAGTGGATATAATATACTGAATTTTGTAACAGAATAATGGCCCATCCTATGTATACGTTTTTATAAAATATTTATCATATTTGCTGTTACTAATCGAATAATATTACAAAATTATATGAAATCATCAACATCGTTAACAAATCAGATAAACACCTTTAAGCTAAAACTGCAGAACGATGCAAATAAAACAGCGTGAGTGTTGTGAAAATAAAGTGAAACAAAGAAAAAACAAAATAAAATTTCAGAATTACTAACTGAGGACTTTCTATAGTAGAAAACGAATGTACACTTCCATTCATTTCCCACACTGGAAATGTTGTATAAATAAAGGAGACATATGTATTTTATTCTGTATTGTTAGTGCATACGTATGTGATATACAAAGAAGGTATGGACAATTTATTATATTTATTTGCCTGTGAGTGTTAATGGGGAAATATATATCACAACAAATAATAGCATATGAGTATAGTTGAACATAAAATTAAGCATACATTATATTTTATAGTTCCTATTTAGTTTTAAATGCAGAGTCGAGTATTTTACTGGCACTACTCTTTACTCCGACTTTATTCTTTTATATAGAAGAGTTGAGTGAGTCATGCCTAGCAAATGGTATTATTATTAAAATATTTTTAAACAGCTTGAAAACTTCAAATGATAACGCAAAACAGTAATATTGTTGAAATGACTTTGTATTTATAATCTGGTACATAAATTAATTGCATTTCTTTCTAAATATGAATTCTGTCACATGTCCGCCGAGGCTACATGTTGCATGGCCCAATCAAATTTACCAATAAATCGAAATCATCTTAATGGGAGTTTCTTAACATAGTACCATAAGCAGTAATTCAATGGCGTTATATCGCGTGAATGTGGGGGCGACACACAAATTAAGTTTTTCTTATAAAAATGTAATAGAAATCTAAGTGTTCAGAGCTCAGCTAAAAAAAATCGTCAGGCAAGAATTCGATTGAGCATCTATTGTAGCACTTTAATCTTCAAATAAAAAATAAGATGCAAGAACTAAGGAAGATTTAAAGCGTCTGCTTCGGAAAGAATTGTTTTTTTTATTGAGCAACATCGAACAGTTCAGGTGGAGTTGGATAAGAAGTTGGCAATGACGACCTATGCATACCCTCATTGCAGATGATGCATACCCTGTTGGAGTCATTGAGGCTGAGGTTAGAAGCGGAGTGTTTAACGTCAGAGTTTAGCATTCAGAACCTATGGGAAAGCTCTCGTTTTGTTTTCAAGTGAAAATTTAGGCAATAAAAAACTCAAAACTCAAAAACAACTCAACTCATCTTCAACAAGAAGAATAGAGGAAGTAACAATATTATCTAACCGTCAGGCCGTTGTTCGTTTACTCAGCTCTTATAAGATTAACTCGAGATTACAATGAAAGTTGCGGAAATTAACAGGCATATCATATTGGCCGCTGATGAGGTCAGAACGTTTCCGTAGAGTATGAACAAGGGTTTTGAAGAGTTTACCCGGCGAAAGGAAAGATGAAAAGAGATGGACACTAAAGTGAATAATCGGTTCGGATAAATACAATTAAAAGTGATTTGAGTTACTTATGAGCATAGCAGACTCAGGGAACAATAGTTTTAGTATAGGGTCCGATTCAAGCCATAAGGACAATGAATAACCAGAACTTATACGTACAATCTCCGTTAATGCATCTCAGAAAGAAATACCTGGGCGTTTACAAAATAAAAGGCAGGGATTTATTTTTATTTTATTTAGATGTAATTAGAATTTCAGAGTTCCCACAGACTTGCACAAAGTTTCAATATGACTCCAAGAGAGTATTTAGGAGATCATTTGGAAGAACAGTGACGTAGTCGCTAAACCTCAAACAGAAGTCAACTGAAAAACTAACTCATGAGCGTGTCACTTGAAAACACAAGAAAAAAACTGGATGTCGTGGCCTTAAGGGATATCCTTCTTAGTATTGGGTATAACATTTTAATATATTAATCCTTTAGATTTTAAATTTACTCTAAATTTTTCTTGGGGGTAATTACGTTCACTTATTTTTCTTTAGGTTTGTGAAAAAAAAATTTAATTTCATTGTTTTATTATAAAATAGAAACAAATCAATAAAATAACAATAAAAAACATTAATTATTCACGAAATTGCTAAAATATATTTGGGGGTACTTTAGACTTTTGCTGCCCACTGTATACCTATTAATAATAACAATACTTATAATAATCTCAGACATACTACATAAGTAAGTGTGCAAGAGTTCAAAGCAGTAAATGAATGCAAGAACTAGAAAAGGAGCAGTGAATGAAAATTATATGTTTTACGGTAAGTACACACACAATAAGAAAACATACACGTACACACACTGTGTACGTTGATTAAGTATCTTTCTTGCCATATTTGTTTTCTTCTTTTGTTGGCTCCATTTGGTATCATATATGTGGGGATACGACACGTTCACTGAATTTAAAATATTTCATATAAAAATTTTTTGAGTACTGCTTGCAATCAGGTCAATTAACAATGCACAATGAGTTCATGCTCTTACGAACGTCAGATGACACTTTCTATATACATACATACTTATGAACTTATACATACATATTAATGAACTTTTTATGAATTTATTTGTTACATTTATGTATAAAAAAGTATACCGTGGGAGTAAAAAATAAACGATATACTGTGATTTCCTCAACAGGGAGTCTCTCATGCCAACTCGAGGATTTCGATTATGCAGATGATTACGCACAATGTCTCCAACATGCAGTCAAACCTCGACCACCTAGAAACATTATCTCCCAACATTTGACTTGAGATAAATATCAAGACAATTAAAGCCATGAGAATTTACAACACTAGCACAGAAAAAATCATGCTACAAGGTCAAACATGTCAATAGCTTCTGCTATCTAGGCAGTACTATGACAACAAATGGCGGCGCATCAACAGATAATAGATAACAGGCTCAATAGAGCGAGAGCAGCATTCGGGCGACTGCACTACGTATGGAGAAGCTCATATATATCTAGGCGTACCAAGCTAAGAATATTCAACGCTGGTGTAAAGTAAACGTTACTACATAGTAGCGAAACTTGGCTTATATCTAACACCATCACGCAAAAATTTCAGGTATTCACCAATAAATGCATAAGAATCATATTTATTATGACTCAACACCATCAGCAACGCAGATCTCTGGACTCTCACAGAGGAGGAACCCATACAAAAGCAGATCGAAAAGGAAAAAATGGGAGTGGATTGGTCACACATTGAGAAAGAAGCCCGATAGTATTACAAGAATGGCTCTAGAGTGGAATCCCCATGGCTCAAGAAACCGTGGCAGGCCAAAAAACACCTGGAGACGCAGGGTCCTACACGAATTAATGACTTGGCCTAATGACTTGACATGGGAAGGCTTAAAAATATCAGCGGAGAATCGTGTCAGACGGAGATGCTTTGTAGAAGCCATATGCTCTCTAGAGGGATAATGGAAAAAAATGTGATTTCCTATAACTATAACACTTCGGTCAGTATTACGACCTAGTTTCTCACATCACTTATGTTGTGTGTGTTAATTTTATACATGAGTAGCAGGATTGACCTACAGTTTAAAGGCGGCTCCGAACGATAGATTTTTGAGAAATTTTTTTTATGACAATTCTATTTACTCTCAGAAGTTTTGACAGAAATTTGCTGAGAGAAAGTCACCGATGAATAATTTCTTTATATTTCGTTTTGATGGAGATGTCTGACCTGGAGTTTGAAGCTTAATATGTACCACAAATTGAAGAAACTTTTTAGTCCAAAAACATTTTTACACTACTCAGTCCGAAGTGAATAGAACAAAATTAAACGTATGTAAAGACTAAATTATTTAGTTAAGGTACTGAAAAATTTCAAGTAAATAAAAATTTTATATAAAAAATTTTAAGAAATAAAAAGAACATCAAACCAATGTCAGTTATGTAATCACTACGATATTTTTAAAGTTTTTATTTAATTAATTCTATTCTTAAAGCATTATTTCATATGAAATGTGCCTTTATTTTTTAACTATTTTGTCTGTTCCAACTACATTGCGGTAATAGATTAAGTAGCAGATAATGGTAACTAATTATTGAAGTTCGTGTGCAACTCAAAGAGTGAAGTGAATTACTAATAATAGTAATTATTTCACTGGAAAAAGTTAATATAACGGAAAGCTAACAAATTCATTGGGAGAAATTAAATAATCGCGAAAATAAGAAAAACCAAATAACGGAACAGATAAAAGCAAATAATAATAATAATTTCTATAGAAACTTTAGATAAATAGATGAAAATGATGCGAAAATATTAAACTCTTGAGAATATTGAAGCAAGTTATATCACAATCAGCAAGATGGATAGTTCCGTTATTAAGTTAATGATTAGCAATAACAAAAGTTATTATCTAGAAGTCATTTTTAGCCTCAATTGCTTAAATATAGGGAACAAGATAAAGAGTGCAAATGCTGTTTTATGATGGCTTCAGCTGCTACTGAACGTTCCTTTAGCACCCACAGCTTCATTCACTCGAAAAAAAGGAACCGTTCAACAACACAAAGAGCAGGAAAAATAACATATACATCGTGCAACTGGAACTTGCTTTTTAAAAATAGTTTATCACCTTCAGCAGAAAGCACGCACTCCACTCAATTTGAAAAGAACATAAATTCTTCACTAGCAGGTACTCAAGGCGATATCCCTTCAACTTCAACAGGAATCACGCTACTACTCGATATATGTTTTTATCGGATACGGACAGTGACAGCGATTATGACTAAATTTATAAATTATTTCGTTTGTTATTAAAAAGCTAATTCATAATAAAAAATTAAATTCTCTTAATTTATTTAAATTTTTCTTTAATTTGATTTATACCCACATTTTGGGTAAATACACAGGGGCTTGGGTAAATACCTGGGAATTTACCTTTAAATACCCAATTTGCCATTTGGGTAACTCAACATTTACCCTTGTCCCATCACTAGTCATACGTCGTAAAAAATTGTCCGTGCCCTGTTATAACAGGGTTATTTGCATAAGAGGAAAATATTTTTATAACAACTTGCAATTTTTTTGGTATGCGCATATGAGAGGTGTCCTTTAGGAGAAAGTACTCTGTATTCCAAAAAATGTCTGTTTAGGAAATAAAAATAAAAAAAATAATGCAATGAAATTTAATATAATTTTTACATTCGATTCCTTTTGTTAACATATTTTATGTATATTTCAGTTGTACAAAATGATGCTTAGAATTTTATTTAAATATTTTATTGAAAATTATTCTTCCCATTTTAGACCATATCACATGGGTGTCCAATTAAACAATTTTAATAGAAAAATGGTAAATATATAACAAATGCTTGTAGCGTGCATGGCCTTCGTTAATACAAATAGACTAAAGCAATAAAAGTAACGTGTAAACAAAAATATATGCAATTAATTAACCTACATTTGAGCCAAAAAAAAAAAAGAAAACAGTGTCAATATCTGGATGAAGGCTGATAGATATAAATTATTTATGGGAAATAAAATGAAATAAAAGTAGTTCAGTAAACAAACACAAATTAAAAGTGTTTAGTTAACTTGATTTTATTTTCCCTCAATTTTTTTTAAATCGTTTACATAGTGTTTCTCATAAATCTTAAAAAATTAATCACATTTTTCGCACAATATACATTATATCAAACTTACTTAATAGGTCATTACAACCGTTTAGTCTGGTTTACAAATTTTTAATTTCATTTTAATTATTATTTATTTAATTTTAATTGTTAATTTTTTCAATTGTGGCGGGATCTGCAGTAAAATTAATACTCCGAATAAGAGATTTAAAAAATTTTTTATGCAATTTTAATTCTACTCTCAGAGAGGATGTCACCGATATATTTTAGATGATTGAGCCGAGGGGTTGAACTCGTCTAATAAGCCAACACACTACTTACTAGACTACAGCGACTGCATTTATTATATCATAACATTTGTTTAAACAAATTATTTCTCGTATAAGTTAAACTTTTGTTATTAAGTTGAATATGAGAACCATCAACAACTAAAAATAAAAATTGTACCCGAATAACTATTATATCCGCCTTCAAGATGACTCTAACTGGGGTTATTAAGTTCCATGATGATTTCCGCTTATTTGCAGCTCAGTTCATTCTCAGTATTTCTTCTCAAAAAATTACAGTTATCTTTTTCTGGTCTCATCTTGTTCATAATTTTTTTCCGACATCAGCGACAATACTATTTCTGACTTCAACTCCAAGGTGATGACTGTTGTGTTATTTAATATTTTTTGTCATTATGTTTCCTTCGCCTGTCTTTGTCCATATAGGGGACTAGTTTACGTATCTACCTTCCTCGAAGGAAAACAATATCCCACCGGACTTGCCACTTTCGCAAATTTTACATCATTCAAATTACTACATCATGCACTTTTCTCGAATAGAATAAGAACTTGAAAATATAAATTTCGCATTTACCTACATACATATATTCGAAACTTAGGAAATACTATACTGGTATGTGGTTTTATAGGTGGCCATATCTAGACTATATGATTGCAATCTTAGCCCTGAATGCATCATTAAGTAAACTGATAAATTTGATGCGTCAGAGTACTAAAGTGAAGAATGTAATTTATGCATTTAGAGCTTACATCCACGAAATCCTTTTCTGGGAACTGCAATGGCAACTTCTGGGATTTCCAGTTTATTATACCTTGAGGGCGGATATTGTTTGGTACAATATTTGAGAGTTTAATGATTTTGAAGTGTCCAGAGGTGCGGGCAGAATGTGTATGACAGAATCAAAAAATCAATTAATTGACTTAAATTTAAAATATAATTCATCACTATACGGACTATATTGATCGGTGGAAACCAAAAGAACACTGCTCCGTGTTGAGCAGCATAATTCTTATGCTCGATTTAAAAAAATACTCAATAGGCATGGCTCCAGGAAAAAATTGGAGAAATAAATAAAATCTTTAAAGGACAGTTAAGGAATACTTAAAAAGAGCAAAATATCGCTGGAGTATCAAAGAACGATTTGTATTACCAAATATTTGTCGAATCATTCCATGTCCCGTACACCTGAAAATTTCAGCCATTACGAATCTTCAAAATTATGCGGATAAACGCAATTTGTTTGTTAAACAACCTTTCAGTCAAGATTACGACCTAACGACCTCACACCGCTTATATTGTGTGCGTTAATGTTATCTATGAACAGGGAGGGCCTACTGTATAAAGTCGACTTCGAACGGCATATATTTAAGAAACTTTTCATGGCAATTTTATTTACTGTCAGATTTATTGCCAGAAATCTCCTGAAGGGAACTTGGAGATGTCTGAACTGGCGTTTGAACCATGAACTCGAGTCTAATAAGCCAACACAAAACCTATTGAACCACGTCGGCTTAAGTGTTTTCTAAACACTTAACACAATCTTCACTTTCAATTTCAAGATACAGAAAACAATTGCTTAACTCAACCAAAAAATCTCTTGGAGTGGATAAAATAAGGAATAAGGTGTTCATAAAATAATCGGCACGAAGTACATGAACGACTAATGTTGTATTTAATAGGAACTAAACTTATCTACTATTTAAAAGAGTTATTAATTGACTATGTGTCTGGTTCCCAACTGATGGCAGTTGTTGTTTTGAATGGAAGGGTGTCGTACTACATTTAATATATACTTCGGACATGTTAATAATAAGTCATCCTCACATATCTACCTTCACGGATTAAGATGAATTCCTTAGCAAAAATAAAAACCTTCGTTCATACATACATAATTGGTCGTTACAACCCTTCAGTCAGGATTACGACCTAGCTTCGCACACAACTGATGCTGCGTGTGTTAATTTTATACATCAGTGGCATGACCTACAATTTAAATATTTAAAATAAGAACCTAGAGGTACATAAAGGATGATGTTTTCCATTTAAAAAGTGATTAGTCGTATGGAGGATAAAACCTAATGAATAAGAACTTGTTTACGTGATACTAACGTTGCGTAGAATATGAATAACCAAGTGGTAGTCTTCTCACAACACTCTTAACTTGAGAGGTAAACCATTCCCGACTAACTGATCCCAATAACCACGAACTTTTTCTTGAACAAAATCCCATGTAGCACACATCATCACAACGATGATGACCGACCATCAATACGAAAGAATTTTCTTGATAACACTATGTTTGGTTTAGAAATTCCAGAATTGTGGACTTCTTCATCGAAGTAAAATTATTATCATAAAGTTTAAACCCTTCGAAGTGTATTGTATTATTGATAGAAACTCATGATTTATACAGGACAGTACATATTCTATACAATTTACTACAGAAACCACACAAAGAAAAAACCAACAGAACAAAATCTTAGTATGGTTACAGCAGCTCCTTGGTATAGGAGCTGTATAAAGTTCTGCAACAGGAACTTTGTTAGTTGATAACGGCCATCTTGTTGAAACTACATCTGTTAAATTCACAGACGACGTGTGTTCGGTGAATGGATTGTGGAGTAGTAGACCGATGTGGCCCATTTCTAGAAGAATTGGTATGAGAAAAGACAAAATTGTCGATTTAGAAACCACACCAATCTTTATAAAATCAAGGATCGTCGTATGCATCCTGAAAAAACTCACTGTTTTATTGAGATTTTTTTAAGATGTTGGCCATGTCATGGCTGTCAATGACGAACGCTATGGGTAGATTATTATTAATTTATTTTGGCCTGAATTCGATAATCTGAACACCGACTTGTGGTTGCAACAGAATGACAATACGTGTCATGCTGCAAGAGCAATTGAGGGCATGATCGTGTCATTCGGAAGTGATATGAACTGACCACCAAGTTCATGCAATTTCACTCCATTAGACTTTTTCATTTCGGACTTCTTTACGTTTCAGGTACGCGCAAAAAACACAAACCACAATGCTCCTCAAAGTCAAAATTGACCCAGGTTAGAGGACGTGTACTGGTCAATTAAGACAAGTACAATACCCGGAGATCGACCAATTGACCCTTGTCATCGGAAAAATTCACTGCAGCCGTGGAAAATTCGATATTTTGAATTTGAATTGATCGTTAGTGTCCAGATCTTGCAATTCATTCCAAAAGAAGGTTTTGATCATCGACCTATAGTGCAGTTGTCTGCGTCATTCTCAAAAAAATATGGACCATTAAAGCTGGCTGCCTCATATCAACAACAAACAACGACATTTTCCGGATGCATTTGACGCTCTTTGATCTCATATAGATTGGTTTGTAGTAAAATCGATAATTTGGTCTGTTCACATCCAGAAATGGGCTTTATCGCTAACATACGTTAGTTGTAAAATATTCAAATGCTGCTCGACAACTCCCTTATATATTTGAATTACAAACATATCCAAAAATTAAATAATTGAAGCAAACATAACAACTTTAAATATCTTTTATTTCTGCAATCATGCCATTATTATTGTTTCACACTCGGTATGAGCAAAATAAAAGTGACACTAATTTAAAAGTGTAAAATATATGGTAATTTATTTTTGTTTGTATTTTTATGGCACACGTAAAACTTGTATTCAACTCTTATGAACTTTATGCCATAACCTAACATTTGCCCGTGTATATTGTAGTATGGTACATGTACACTGACGACCCAAAGTGCACGAATGCAGATGAATATTTAATATTTAATAAAAATGTAATGGAAAAAGAGGAAACTCTTTGAATATTTTTCATAGCACTGTTTAAAGTATACGAAATAGATAAAATACTGATTCAAAATAGTAAACGTACGGGCACCCACGCATAGTTAATTGATCGGTTAATGAAGAATAATGAAACCAAAATGCCAAATGGACTGTTTAATAATGCCTTCATCGTATGAAAGATAGTTAAGTGCTCAAAATGTCAACATTCGTATACTTTTGCTCGCCAGTGTATAAACCTGGAGTCATATACAAGAAGTAGAACACACATATCATATATTAAATATACAATATTGTGTAAAAAAAAAATAAAAGGAGCATGAAAGTATTTGCATAGGTAGCAGGTTAAAAAGTTTCAACGCAAGAAAACTTTCATTTTATGTTCTATATTTGTATACCCTACAGCTTATATTGTAGTTATTCTGATTGACACACATCCTTAAATCAAGTTTGTTAAGAAAGTTAATTAATTCCGTTGTAAATGTAAAATATATCAGTAATTCCACTGTACATGTTTTCTTCCTTGACTCATAGATTAAATAGTTTTCTTATTCAGATTCCTTATCCTTATCTGACTGATTATTACCGTCTAAATTTCTTGGCTTATCAAGCGTCGTGTGTAAAATACAGGAGTAGGCTGTATATGCAAACGTATGCAGTTTATTGAACGCCAATCCGAGTCCAAATATTGTTTTTGTGATTCGTTTTCCTTGTTACGATTCCTATTCTGGATAAATATTTTTTGAGTCGAAAATTCAAAACTGAAGACTACACCCCTCGATATTCCAAAACAAAAATCAAATATTTTCCCTCTGTAATTATCCAGCAAGAGTTTAGTGCAAAAGATCCTCTCCAAATAAGCAATGAATTGAGATATAGCAATGAATTTCCTTTCCTAGGTGATTGAGTTTACCCAGACAGTTCCATACTAATTTAGATTGAACTTCTAATGAACTAACACTGTCTGATAGCACTCCAATGACCTTTTCTGTGTTCCTTCTGCTAAAAATGAATTGAGAATGAGGTAAAAGTTGCTTTTTAATGTTCGGATTAGTCACACTGATGTTAACAGCCCAGCTTTTGTCGCACTTGTCTTTAATCTTTCCGAATACCATATGATCCCTCTCTTATGTATGTACCTTCCAATTGGCTTCAAGTTTAGTTTCTCTGGCTGCAAAGTATTTGCAAAAAATTAAATAAATAGCAGAGCACAGTTAAAGAGGGGTTAATTCTCACTCGATTTGCAAAATCGTATTGCTTTCTCGTAATAGATACTTAAAAATAAATTAATAATTGGTCATTACAACCCTTTAGTTAGGATTAAGACCTAAGTGGTGTGAGAACACCTATGTTGTGTGTGTTAATTTTATACATGAGTGGCGGGACATACAGTTTAAAGTGGACTCCGAAAGACAGATTTTTGAGAAACTTTTCATGGTAATTTTACTTACTCTCAGGGATTTTGCCAGAAATCTGCTGAGAGGAAGCAGACGAAGAAATATTTTTCATATTTTCGTTTCGCTGTCTGGGATTTGAACCGTGGCCTTACGTGTAATAAGCCAACATATTACCTACTAGACTACGGCGACTTCGACTGGTTATGCAAACGCATGCCTCTATCGTTGTCTTATACAACTCCATCTGAGGTGTTTCGAAATTCTTTAAGAGTTCGCCTGATTGTCCTAGTGTACATTCTTTGCTTGCTAAGATTTTTCCAGAAGACTTGTGAATTTATTATATCACGCTGGCCCAATATTGAATTGTTTCCTATTTTAGCCCGGCACGTAGAAATTTTGACTCTATTTAACCTTCGCATCCAGGAGTCGAATTTTCCACTGTACAGGAAATGTCCTTCCTATTGTTGATTATGTTGAAGGGCCCTTTGTAAACTCTTCAAACTTTGTATTGAAACTATCGCATAGGCTTGACAGTTAACGCCTACCTAAAAAATTCTTCTCTCTTGAAGTAATGTTTCTGTCAATTCTACTTCAAATACTATTGTAAATGAGTTTTAAATTTATCCGCTTTACTAAGAGGCATAAATCTGAAAATGTAAAAAACTTTATGCAATAACTTAATAGTCATTTTACCATATCCTAACAGTGTAATCATACATACCCAATGTAGTATATTCATATACTTATTTTCATTTAACTGCATACATAGCTTTGTAAGACTTCTTTTAATTTATTTTGAAATATGACACCTTTTTTAAAATATTTTTTTTTTACGTTTGAATTTTGCACCATTCAGTTCCATGATGCCCTAACTGCTTATTTTATGAAAATGGTAACATGGTAACGTTCAAAAGAGTTCACTTCTATGGCAAAGGCGAAAGTTAACGAAAATTGACAATGCAACTTAAAAAGGGAATCATATAATAATGTAAAACAAAGTTGTTAGGTAATATTTTTGTTATTCCAATAAATTTCACTGAATTATTTCTGATCGTTATTTATGTAATAAATTGAATTGAATTTTTAAATATTTCTGTTATTGTTACATTTATGGTAAATTGCTGTTGCAAGATTAAAGGTACTATGATGGGCAAGACAAAGATAATTTGAAGATTGCAGAGGATGTTTAACAAGGCTACAAATAATACTAATAATAAATACTTAGTTAATGTTCCCTAATTATTGTAAATTTGTTTCTCCTTAGTTTTATTATAATTTTGATATTCATTTTATTTTTTTCTAATACTGTTCTAATGTTGTGCTGTAATATTTTTTCCCAATTTCTTTACTTAAATTTCATTTTTTCTTAAATTTTAAGTATCTTTTATTTTTTAAATTGATTTTTTTTGTTAAATTATGTTAATTAAGTTAAAATAAATGTTTCTGAATAAATGTTAGTAACAATTGCTAAGCAATACTGTAATATAAGATTTATTCTTGTTGTATTGTTTTGAACAAATAAATAAATAAATAAATAAATAAATAAATAATGGACAATAGTCCACATACTTCTTATTCAATGGGTTTAAAAATCAAAAATCAAAGCAAGCATTTGGATAGGACTTCTGTAGTAAACTAAGTTTTTCAAGTCGACATCGAAATCATAGCTGCCAGATTTGACGATTTATCGTCATTTTGACGATTTTGGGCTCCAAAAATATCATTTTGACGATAGGACGATTTATGCCCTTATTTTGACGATATTTGAAATCAAAAATTTACGTCATATTCTTTACTTTAAAAGCCACTTTAAGCTATGCATTTACTTTGCAATTGTTACTAATCAAATTTTCCATCAACACATTCAGCAGGTCTGTGAATCCTACTTTGTTTACACTCTAATATTCATTGAATCTGTAAAGGACACATGATTTAACGTCAAACATAAATATTTTAGTATGTATAATTCTTTATCTCAGGGAGTGATAGTGGATTCGATTCATGTCGAATAGATCTTCGCTGCTACCTTTCCATGGATAGTTTCTCCTCTTCTAGCAGCAAAAAACGAAGTTATACGCTACTCGTTTTTTAATATTTGTATTTTTCTACGAAAAATTGTTGAGAGGTAATTCACAATAAAAAATTTTTGTTTATACAGCATTTATAACTAATTCACAATAAAATCATTTACTCTCGATATATTCGTAATACCGATTTTTCCCATAATATTCACGATAGGGGTGATTAAGTTGAACTTAATATTATGATATTATTAACGATTTAATATAATATTTTTACTGATTTAAAGTATGACTTAACAGGGATAATTATTGACTAACTATAACACGTATTTAAATTTTTTCAGTTCCTAGTGACTGTAATACTGTCACATATAAAGTTGTTCTGGCAGCACATTATTTCTATCTAGCAATCAAATCGTTCTATTTAAAAAATAGCAACAAAATGTATTGCAATGAAAAGCAAATACTTCGCAAAAACATTCTTACCAAATTATTGCCATATGTGTGCAATTCTGGAACATTCCAGAATAGTTCACGTATTCATTGAAAAATGCATTTATGACCCTAAATATATCCAATAAATTTCGAAAAGCTTACAGTTTGGCTTGTATTTTGGGCTGGCGCCAACATCTGTCCATATTTCTATGAGAAAGCGGTGAGCACTATAAGCCAATGATTAAAAAATTCTTTTGGCCTGAATTAGATGATCGAATAAGCCGCAATATACAGCTGTTCTCAAACCTAACATAACCCATGCCATCAATAAAACTTGGCCTGATATCATGAAAAATTAGACGTTTTGAATGCGATCCAACCAGACAAAGGTCTCTCATGGACTTTTAAACGATGTTATATTCCACACATAATTGCTATTTCAAATGAATAAAAAATATCAGTGATATCCAACACACACTTTCCTTCACTTAAACTAAATAGGAAGCGTTTGCAAATGGGACTTTATAGCTTTGTGAATGAATATTCATTAGATTGGAAGATGGATAGTCACCGGCAGCATATTCACTTCTGACATGAGATCCACTGGGCCATTTAAAAGTTTATATTTAAAAATGCAATGAAACAAAAACGGTTTGAAATTTTGCCAAATTAATTTTTTTGTTGTGAAGAATATAGCATAGAATTGCATAAAATCGAAAAATCATGTAGCTTAATTCCAAATTTATGTGGTATACTGTCTTTTTAATTGTATTTGAATTATATTACTCATACGCATCATATTACATGTACTGGAATAGTTACTTTGAAAAGTATGCAATAAAAACTTCGATTTTGTCACGTATGAAACTAATGGAATTAAATATAACTCATACGTCACATATGTTCTCAGCATTATGAATTTTACATATTAGATATGAGCATAATGTGAGCAAATATAATGGGTTGGCGATCTGAAAGTTTAAATTTGAAAATGTAATACAACAAAAATAGTTTGAAATTTTGATAAATTTATTGTTTTGCTGTGAACTACAACTACTCCGGTTGCAAATTGATTTTTATTTCATTTATATGGCTGCCGCGGGTTTATGCCCTTATTTTGACGATTTTTAAAAATTAAAAATTTACATCATATTCTTTACTTTAGTACATTAAGCTTTGTATTTACTTTGCAATTGTAAATTGGAAATTTATGTTAGTAAAAACAAGGAGTAAAGTATTATATTTTTAAGTTACTTTCGAATACCTGTGACAATTTTTCTGTTTTTATTCCTTTTTAACCACTTAAAAGCTGAAAAATTACAGCTCCTAAATAACCTCGTAGTTCTAGTATAGCTTCTAATATTGTCATCGGAAGAACAAAGGCAAACGGCGTTATCTTTTTTCGTACGACCAACACTCAGGGGATGAAAAATGTGTCAGCATATGGTGCTTGATTTATACGGCAGCTATGGTCGAAATACATATTACACATACAGTGGAAATCAAAAAATCTAGGGCATAAAGATCATAAGAGTTGAATACAACTTTTACGTGTGCCATAAAAATATATACAAAAATAAATTACCATATATTTTACACTTTTAAATTAGTGTCACTTTTATTTTGCTGCTACCGAGCGTGAAACAATAATAATGGCATGATGCAGAACTAAAAGATATTTAAAGTTATGTCTGCTTCAATTATTTAATTTTTGGATATGTTTGTAATTCTAATATACAAAGGAGTTATCGAGCAGCATTTGAGTATTTTATAACTTATGTTATGTCAAACGTCGCCGTAGTCTAGTAGGTAGTGAGTTGGCTTATTAGACGTAAAAGCCAGGGCTCGAGCCCCAGGCCAGACATCAAAATGTATTTCTTCGTCGGCTTCCACTCAGCAGATTTCTGGCAAAAACTCTGAGAGTAAATAAAATTGACATGAAAAGTTTTTCAAAAATCTGTCGTTCAGAGTCGACTTTAAACTGTAGGTCCAACCACTCATGTATAAAATTAACACATGCAACGTAAGTGGTGTGAGAAACTAGGACGTACTCCTAACTGAAGGGTTGTAATGACCAATTATGTGTATATATAACCCCTGTGGGTAGTTTGGAATTCTAATTATTTAAATTTTTATATTATTACTTAAAATTCATGAAATTGCTTAAACTTAGAACTTACTTAGAATTTTGCTGTTCACTGTATATGTATATCCTGCAATATCACCATATTTGCATTATGAAATATAATGGATCCTGGACTTTTAAAGGCATCTTCATATACGTGACGCACTTTATTGGTTGTGAAGAATTTATTACTCGTCCATATCAAACCGATATTTATTTTATTTAATTATTATTAGTCATAGCACAACAAGATAATAATCTTATAAATGAGAGTGCTATGGGGGTACATCAAAGAAAGAAAATAATAACAAATCATTGATTATATATGTATGTAAGTAATGCAGTTTGAAATAATGTAGAAATAAGAATGAACAACAACATATTAAAGTCACACATTCGATACATAAAATTAGGCTAAAAAAATAAATTAGGAAAATTACAAAGAACAGTATATACACATATAAGGAAATATACAAACAAAGTAAATATATATATATACAGATACAATCAAATTTAAAGACTAATTTAGAAAAATGAAAAATTAAAAATAATAATCGTTAACAGAAATAGACAGTAAAAAATTTACAAAAAAAATCAAGATATGCTAAAAACTACTTGAACAGGTTGTATAACTCCTTTTTGAACTTAATTGCATTGCCTACGTTCTGAATATAATTTGGTAAAGTATTCCAAAGTGTATATAAAAAACTGGCGTTGTGACAAAATGGATAATTTTCATACTGCGTTTGGATCTAGCAAATCTAATACCTACTAAATAAGTATATTGGCTGTTTTAAAGTAATAATCTTATGGTGGAGAATAATACATTTAATATTTAATAGATTATCAAAATTAACTCCAAATATCTGGTAAGAAAATATGACCATATATCACGGTCTCGACGTCCCTTAATAAATACATATCTGGCTATATTATTATAGCCAGGTGGAGTTTCCGCATATCATCAGTATCATAGTTTGTGAAAATTTCAGATCCGTATAAAAGAACAAGAATCAAATACGTTTTAGCCAGTTGCATACGTATGGCAAAGGGAGACGAATCTATAACAGCCCAACGATGACGTTAATGTGGTTAGACCACGTTAGCCGACTATTAAAGATAATAACCAGATTGGATGCTGATTCAACAAAATCAATTTTTTTCCCCCCTGATAGTAATATCCGGCACAACAAATGCTTTCTTAGTTCTGAAGAGCACTAAACATTTAGATTTAGAGGGCTTTATACAAAGTCCATTGGCCCTATCCTAGTTGTAAATTTTTCGTCAACAATTTTGGTAAATTTTTAAAACATTATCTTAGATAATGAGTATCCTTTTATAATGAGTATATCACAACACGCTCTATATCGTAAAATTTAAAATATTGTTATGTTTTTACCCTTTTAAAAACGTTTAAAATATAAGTTCGTAGATTGCAAATAAAATAAAAATATTTTGTGTGTTTAGTTTTAGATAAATTCGTTACTGTTCGCGCAATTCTGTGTGCCACCGTTCACAACTTGATGTATGCATCAACAATCGCTTTGTTTATTATGCTTCTTTAAACTCTTTTGCGTTAACACTAACAATTGTTCGGCAGATCTTTATAACGGAGATCTTCAATCCACGATTATTCTCTTCAAGATGATCACTTTTTTTAATTTTATTTATTAATTCGAAACTACAAATATGCATTATAATATGGTCTCAGCGCCTCTATAGCATTGTTGAGACTACGCTGGCAACATACTACTGATTAGTATTGTTATTCATTGTTATTTAGATACAATTCTTTTAATTTTTTTTAAGCAGAGATATTGATGTGCAATTTTTTAGAGGTTGAGGCAAATCATTGTATTCTAAACTACCAGCATATTCTATTCTTTGTTTTGTGATTTCTAGACGACATCAAGGAACCCTTAAATTGGTATTGTGTCTTGTATTATAGTTCATTTGGTTGATAGAGAAACTGATCATATGATGTCCAATTTTATGTATGGTTTCGTAAATATATATCAATAATTGCAGTTTGTAAATGACGTATATTGGTAAAACATTTTTGGCAATATCCTTATAAAGCAGCAAAGTAGGGTATAATGGCGGTAAATTAAATACAGCTTTCAGTGATTTGTTTTGTATAACTTGTAGACTTTTAAGATCTGCATTTCTTTTACGTCCATATATAAGTGTAAGATAATTTAGGTGGCCCTGAATAAGAGCCTGAAAAATTAAATATTTAGTTTTTTCATCAAGTTTATATTTTAGTTTGAATAAAACACCGAGTGCAAGAGATATTTTTGACCGAATATATTTGATGTGATTTTGCCAGGTTAAGTTATTTTGAGAAATAATTCCTAAGTATTTTATTGAATCTTCTTCTTTAATTTCTTCACCATCTATAAGCAATGAATCCTCTCCACAAAGCCGGCTAAGTTGAGGTCTAAAACGTACTAGTTTTGTATTATTGTGATTTAACACTAATTTATTTATACTTGAAAATTCAGCTATTAGTGATGCATCTCTTTCTCCAAATGTTTTAAAAACTAAATTTTCATTATAGGAATAAAGTAGACATTAGTCAACAGCATACATTACAATCTTCCCATACAATCCCAAGTTATTGATATCATTAATATAAATATTAAATAGTAAAGGACCCAACACACTTCCCTGTGGAACTCCGCGTCCAACAGTAACCATTGAACTTATACCTTCGTTAATCTACACATACTGTTTGCGATTATCCAAATAATTTCTGAAAAATTCCAGTTCTCATCCTCTTACACCAAAAAAGTTTAGTTTTTCAATCAGAATTGAGTGATTTACGAAATCAAATGCTTTAGAAAAGTTATAAAACATAGCACAAACACCATTGAAGCCCCTGTCCAAACCATCACATATAAAATTTACCACATTCACCACTGCTTCATCTGTACCACAACCCTTTCTAAAGCCATATTGATTGGGATATATTGAATCTTCGTTATACAAAAAGTTGCTAATTGATTGTACAAAATCTTTTCAAATATTTTATCAATAACGGATAAAACTGCAACAGGCCTAAATTGAACAGATGTATTTCCATGAACTTCTTAAGGATAGGTATAATTTTGTGAATCTTTAGATCATCAGGATATATTGAGTGATTAACACACGAATTAAAAATTTTAGTTAATAGCAGTGTTATAAATTCTTTGCATTCAAAAATACACTTCGACGTTACTCCATCACTTCCTGGGCATTTATTAACATCTAAATGTGTAAGTAAATCACAAACTTCATTGTCATTAATATGACTAAAGACAAATTGATTATTATTGTATCTTAAAGTTCGAAACATATTGCAATGATCCGTCGAGGTATATGAAATTTTGTTACTTAAGCTCTCCACAGAATTCAAGAACTATTGATTTAAAAATTCAGCTTTGTCGAAATCATTATCAATTATCTGATTCGCATCATTCTTTACAGTAATGTCAGATCTGGAACTTCTTCCAAGCGTTTTATTTATGAATTGCCAACATTTGCGCAGATTGTCACAGATTATATTCAAACTGTCATGGTAATAATTTGTCATACAATTTTTAAATGCTATTTTCAATATTTTACTTATTCTTTTAATACGGTCATTTAAATCAATATTATTTTTCACCTTTCTTCTTTTTTAACAATTCTTGTTTATATTCCATAAGGGATTGTAAATTGGAGTTAGCCCACGGTGTTAGTTCGAGTTTTAAATCTTTTCTTTTTCTAGAAACAATTGTTGAGCTAGTAACAGCGTTTATTATAGACTACACTAAATAAGAAGTGTCATCATTGGGACTATCCATAAAACTTGCGGTAGATAGTGTCCGACTTAACTTTTCTTTGACAAGTTCATAATTGCAATGATAGCGAACAACGTCTCTGAAATCTGTTGTATTAGTAGCAGAGCCAATTATTATATTTAGTAAGTTGTGGTCCGATAACGTCCATTCAACTGAATTAATTTTGAGATCCCTTTCAATATTGCCAAATACATTATCTATTAAAGTTCCACTGCTAGGCCGAGTAATAAGAGTATGACAGTTTCTAAAATCGTAGCATTGAAAAATATCTTTTAAATCCTGAGCTTGTGAATTATCCATAGAATTAACATTAGTGTCGTCAACAAATATACAAGGGTTTGTAGCTAGACTTGTAAGACAACTTTCAACACATGCCAAAACTGTTTCAATTTTACATTTTTGCGATCTACAAAAGGATATTAGCTTTATAGGTTTTTTAGTTACGTTTTGACTCACTATATTAAGAACAATTGAATCAATAAAATCTTTACTTTCACAGGTTACAACTGAAAATAATATGCCATCGCGAACATATATTGACGTACCGCCATACCAATCAGATCTGAAGCAGTGAACTGCATTATATCCCGGAATTTTGTAAAGTTGTACTACTTTGCTTTCAAACCATGTCTCTTGAATACAAATAATATCTGGTAGTTTAGGTAATAAAGCAATTTTTGATTTAAACTGATTAAATTTTGTAATGGAGGAAATGGTTCTAACGTTTACAGAAATAATTGAGAAATAAGAATAATTTTATGCTTTTAAAAATGTAACATAAGACGATATTGAAAAAAACTATTTACTATATTTTCATTGTATTTCTTATATTTTATGTATCTATTAAACATATTAAATAATCAAAGAAAAAATATGTTATTAGGCAGGTGACATAAAAGGCGAGTGATCTTCTTATCACTATTAACATCATGATCCTCTTGAACGTTATTACCGTTATTATTGTTAAATTTAACAATCAGAGTTTTCTTCTTCTTCGATTCTGTATTTGCAGTGTTGTTGTGTTCTTTTTTATTTTTCAAAAAGAAAGCTTCATCTATATTATTTGCATCTATATTTAAATCAAAACCCCACAAAAATTTCATTAAAGTTTCCACAGCATTAGCATCTTCTTCACATTCCAAACCATTTATTATATAATCATTTCTAACTCTTTGATCGTTGAGCATTTTAACAGATGTTTTTAAATCAGCTATTTCTCTCTTTAAGTTTTTATTTTCCTTTTGCACTTCTTCAATTTTTTGCTTATTGTCATTAATACCTTTGAGTATGTCATCAAACTTCGCAGACATAAACTGCATTGTTGTTTGTAACTCATCCAGCCGATTTAGTTTAGCAAGTTGTGTTTTGATTGCATTTAAATCTTGTTTAACGTCTCCACAACTTTCGCTACAAAAATGACGAATGTATTCATCTTTCATGTTTCGTACTAGTTCATCAAATAGACGTTTGTCTAAAGTTGAACAAATATCATGAAATGTTTTTTTTTTTTGCAATTATCGCACTGTATTTTTCCACCATCTTTCACTTGTAATTTGCATTGACCACAAATAATTTTCTTATATTATTTGTACTTTTATTTCTTTTCCTATACATATTTGATGTTATTATAACAACTTACAGTCGACAGTATTAAACAGTATAATCCAGAAAATTAAAAAAAGATAATATAAGTTCAATTAAATCAATTTAAAAAATATTACTTTAGGAGCACTATAAATTTTGACTTTAATCGAACAGAGTTGCTAACATAAAAAATCCCTGTTGTTTTGTATTGTTGTATTTATTGTAATATTAGTCCCACCTTATATGAATTCCCCTTGGTCTTGTCCTTTATATGTCAACGTTTACATTCTGATAAATGATCTTGAAGTCGAAAGTCCGTGGCTTCACCTTCTCGAGATCTCTATAAATGTGAACATCGTTGTTTAATTATTGTTGTTTGTGTATTTTTGTTTACATTTATTCTTGCATTGTTTTTCGTTTACTTGTTTATCCCCTTTTTTCTACTGATGTTGTTGCTATATTTTTGGTTATTCGTTGATCATGTAAACAGGTTCTTTGCTTTTGTTTTTGTAGGTTTTGTTTATCACTTTAATGTTAAACGATGTAACAACAATTCCATTTTCCTTACATTATTAACGAAAAAATATTTAAAAACATTTATTTAGCATAGTTTAACGATCAATAATTAAAACCTAGAAATATAGCAGTTGTTTCTAAAAATACAAAATACTAGAAAGAATGAAAAAAATATGAATAAATTAAAAAATAATTTGAAGAATGAACATTAAAAGGAAATAAATTAATAAGTTTATCACATAAAAAATTACATACAATCCTGTACTTTATACATCAGTTCACCCTCACACCTGTTTTTGTTGCTAATAATGTTGTTTCTGTTGAATTTGTATCCTTCCTGACTAATCTTAAGACTTAGAATAGATAATATGGTTGCTGAAAAATTAATGTGTGTGAAGACATATTCGAATATTTAAATCAAAGATACAAACCCACAATTTTAGCAGCACCATTTCCAGACTTGAACAGATCAATGTTAGCTGTTTAATAGAACCAATCTGGAAAACCCCAATTACAGGATTAATACAAGGCATAGGAGTGCAAGAAGAGAAGAGAAAAGTGTAAGAAGAAATCACCTGGTCCTATTATGTCATAGATTAATGTAACTATATAAGTGTTATTAAAAATTATTATTTTAATTAGACTTTAATTAGACTTTTCTATCTATTTCAATCTCTATATATAAAAAAGCAAACAGTACGCTTTACCGAGTAAACTATATATTTCGAGGGGTGTTAAATGTTTTGCGATCCAAATCTAGTCTATATATGCAATATTCGGTTAATTTAGTCCAATATTTTAAGTGTACAGGCATAATAATATACGCAGTTCAGCTGCTTATTCAATATTCATTTGACAGCTGGTAAACAAAACAGCTGGTTGTTTCAACAACATTGTTTTTATTTTGTTTTGTTGTTTTTTTTTTTCGTTTGTCGTTGTTGACATTTGATTTGTCAAATATCAACAGAAAGTATTCGGATAAGTGTAATATTCGCACTGAACATACTTATGACAGTGCTGCATTTTAAGTTTTACTCAATATTATAACAATTTGGGTATTTATTGCGCACTTATTAATTGAAATTTGATATAAAATATTGAGCTCAATAATGGCGTTTATTGCGATTTACACAATAATGGTACATATCTCAACACGTATTACAATGAAAGCTTATTATTAAGCAAAATTCCTAATAATCGAAAATACGCTTCGATTTAGTTCAATTAAAGTAAAGTCCACTGTTCGCAGACTAATGTTTAATCCCATATGAACAATCGTGCTACGATGGTTATCATTTGCAACGAATGTTTTAAAAATCTGTAATCGAAGCGCTCATTCAAATCGTTGAAATCATAGATGTACAGACAAAATAAAAGATGCCTGAGGCTTAACCGTCTTTATATTCGGGCTGCCAAATAATTGCTATTCAATTCAAGCCTTTGAAGTCGACCAGCAAGTCTCTTTGACAAAGGCGGACAATTGTACCAAAAACTTTACTTATATCCAAGAGAACTAAGAAACATACCATACCATACTCCTGTCAGGATTAATGGATATAAATTAATATTACAACAGTTGAATGAACAATTGGAACGCAGTTTAAAGAAATTTCCGATTACCAATCGCAGCAACGTTAATTAAATTGATAGATGGAAAAAAATTGACTGCATTAAAATCTCTGAAAAGCTGAAAAGGTTCTTTTTATTACCATGAATATTTAAAGTCTTTTAAGAGTTTTTTGTTGTTCCACTTCATTAGTAACCTCTCGTTATTCCTTTTGCTTTCTTTTAAACAACACGGACCTCTTCAGAAGCGTTGTACCTTAGCTTATTATTTTTTGTTAGGCTTCAGTTTCATTACTCAAGTTTACCGCCACAGCAGTTGATTGGTCTATTGTAGAGTAATGCGTATAATGGCATTTTAAATGCAGTCCTTTTTCCTACCTAAAATTATACGATTTATTTTTAATTTATTTTAATATTAAAAGCATTGAAATAATTAAATGTAAATGTAATTAAATGTAATTAAATTAAATAGAGTATTTGTTCTATCATGAATTTTTTTCTTTTTCCGCCTAAACATGATGGAAAGTAAAAAAATATTTAAGATTTTTTAAGTAGAAAGTTTACAATAAAAAATTTATGATATACTCGTACATACTTTTTTCCTTTTCTTTGTTTTGACCCTTTTTACTATCAATTATTTAAGGTAAAACTAAAGGAAAAAATCTTACAAATGAAGTTGATGTCAACTAATTGTTTTATTGTTTACTTTCAAGATAAGACTCCCACCCGATTTGAAATCCACTACATATTACCGAAATTTTTGACCTTTGTCAAAACCATCGCGCGTTTACTTTCCATCTCTTATTATTGTCAACGAACACGAATTTTATACTGAGTACACGTTACTTATAATCAAAAACATTTAATGAAAGTTGATAATTTCAAATTATTTTTGTAATAAAGAAGAACATACACATAGGTTGCCAACACAATGATATATACCCCCTCCGAAAAAGGTGGTTTCCGACATGACATCTGGAACAGAATAGAAAGGACAAGGCATAAAATTGTCGACATGTTATATTTCCTCTCCACAGGAAATCAGATTAAAATATTCAGGAGCAATATTAAGTTCCTTACTGATACATTTTCTTCTCACAATATTGGGAATCTACTTCATACATACATTATTGGCAATTACAACCCTTCAGTCAGGATTACGGCCTAGCTTCTCACACCACTCATGTTGTGTGTGTTAATTGTATACATCAGTGGCGGGACCTACAGATTAAAGTCGACTTCGAACAACTGATTTTTGAGAAAATTTTCATGGCAATATTATTTACTCTCAGAGATTTTGCCAGAAATCTAATGAGAGGAAGCCGCCGAAGAAATATTTTATTATATTTCGTTTTTGATGTCTGACCTGAGGTTCGAACCATGGCCTTACGTCTAATTTATTACAAGATTTTGTTAAGGTTGTCTTTTATTTAAGTCGATATTAAGTGGCATCCTCAAAGAACCTGCAAGCTTATAATAGGCAATGCAAACGTCGATACGATTTAGCAGAAAATACAGAAAAACTCAATGGAAGGCGCACAATAAGTCTGCTTAAACTTTAAAGAAACGGGCTCAGTATGGTTATGGGAACACCTGCGAGCTACATCGGTTTTTTCAACCCTGTAAATGATTTCTGCAGAAGCTACAGATACCTTCTTCACCTACTGCCCGGGTCTATGTCGTAGGTAAAAAGACATCTCAGTGGCATACAACTTATGTAGCTAGAGTGTGTCCATCCAACTTCCTTGGATGGACAACCACTTCTATCTACCTATCTACATAGTTGTCGCTTGAGAGATGAATTTTTTTGTTGTAATTCAGCAGCGAATCATCGGAGATAATTCAGTTCATGAGGCCTTTTACATTTAATAGTTTCTGATATTAATTTTTCAACATTTATTCTTGAAATTACTTAGACTAGTATAATTTACTTTCTGTAGCTTAGTGTTGCTCACACTAGGCATATTAATCATGGGTCAAAATATTTATTAATTAAATTTTAATTCAATAAAAAATTATAGGTTTCATATTTAAACAAAACGACATAAAATGCATATGCTTTTTTATTTTTTGTAAAATTATTGCTCATACCAACAAAGGTACACCTAATTTCTTTATATTTTTTGGCTGAGAACTTTATAAATCATAAACTATAAATGTTTATTTGTGCTTTATTTTATTCCAATAAATATTATCTCAAAATTTTTGCGTTGCAAAAGTAATTTTATGAAACATTTCAAATTGATACTGCAAAATTATCGCTACCAAGAACGTGCTTAAAGTTCGCCCATTAGCTGATATAGGAAAAATTATTTCAGTGAGGAGTACACATGCATATTTCAATTGATGAGTCCCTGGTCAAAAATTTTGGTTATCATCCCGATAAACACTTCTTCAGACGAAAGCTAGTGCGAATTCACATTAAAAACTTTCCCATTTTTGTGGAAAATACGAGAATATTCTAGGAGGAAGAGTAGCTAAAAAATTACTCCAAAAGATGAACACTTATCTAGCAGAGCACGAAGTAATTTTCGATCATTATTAATTTCTTAATTTCGTCCCCCGGATACTACACAAGAAGATAGAACCCAAAAATGTCCTGTAAGATAGATTAGTGGTAAAATTGAAAGATAACAGCATCTTTACTATGGCCAAATTGAGTCGCTAAGTGTTGTAAAACGTTGGTCACAACATTAAAAAATAGATGATAGTATTCCAAAAGATTATTATTTTTAAAATAAAAATATGATATTGTTACGAAAATGGAAATGGTGTTATCGTTTAACATTAAATTGATAAAAAAAAAGCTAAAGAAATGAACTTGTTTACATGATCAACGAATATACAAAAATATAGCAACAACATCAGTATAAAAAAGTGGAAAAACAAGCAAACAAGAAGCAACAACAACACTGCAAGGACAAACGTAAAAAAATACACAAACAACAATAACGTAAACAACATGGTTAAATTTATAGAGATTTCGCAAAGCAACCATTATCCTTCAAGAGCATTCATCAGACTGTTTACCCAGCGATATAAAAGGCAAGACAAAACAGGCAACGGGATCAGAAAGAATTCAGTCAGTCTTGACGCGTCAGTGAAGACGCGTTGCGTGTGCAGAGAATTATTGTGGTTTGAAGAACTCCGTTACAAAGAACTAACGAACAATTGTTAGTGTGTACGCGGAAGAGTGTAAAGAAGAATAACAAATAAAGCAAGTCGTTGCTGTTTAAATCAAGCTGTAAAAGGTGGCAAACAAAAATATTGCGAACAATAAAGAGATTAATTGAAACTAAATACAAATTTATATTTATTTTTATTTGCAATCTACAAACTCATATTTTAAACGTTTTTAAAATGATAAAAACGTAACAATATACATATAAATGGATCAGTCTGTCTCACTTTACAGGTACGAAATTATGTTGAGAAGTAAATATGGATATTGCAAACGTTTGACGTTTATGTTTATGTACTAAGTTGTAGTGTCACCATGGATCAACTTACGTACTAATTACGCAAAACTATTCAAGGCAATACTCGACCTTCATAAGTTGTAGGATTACCTCATGAAGGCTTAGAATAGTACCCAAAACGCTCTAAAATCCAATAAGATGTACAGTAAGCCATGCAAGTGTACGAGAGCAATTTAAAAAAAATGTTTAAAAAACTTTTCGTGTGCAAAAACCATGTTTTGAAAATGTTCACTTGTAAGACGACGCTGTACCCAATCAATACCAACCCGTACGTCTTACCTTACCAAGTGATTTTTTACAGTTTTTTCTTTTATTCATATATTCATTTAGGTTCCTAAAAATGGAAATATAAACTCTTAGCAAAAACATCATTGCTGCTATTATTTTGGCGTTTAATGGGTTAAAACCCATTCTTTGACTAAAATATTGATCTTCATTCAGCTTCAAATGAGCCTAATCGAAAAAGGCGAGCCGTATTTTATAGGCACGTAAGCCAAAATTCTTACAAAGATTTCTTCGTAATCAAAGGACGAAGTCCAACAAGCCTCATGGCTTCGTTTTACTGCAGATATATTCTAATTAGCAAAAACATATTTATATATATATTTTTCTGTATATGTTAAGAATACTGAATACATATGATACAATTGTATAATAAGTCCTTTTAATTGCATCGTTTCACTGGTATCTTTTGCTTTTATTTTATTTTGTTTAGCTTTTAGAAAAAATTGTCCAATAAATTATATTTCGAAACATTAAATTATTCTACTGGAAAACCATACTTTTGGCTAGGGACTCAAATTTATACTGTATAAACATACACAAGAATAGCAAAAACAGAGATTTTAAAAAATCTGTCCTTTTGCCAATGGTCAGAAAAAAAATGTGAAATATTTAATATATTCAACCCAAAATTTATTGCCTATTAGATCAACAAGTGATTTGAAGTCAAATGCCGTAGCCACTAATTTGGTAGCCACCATGTTGTGAATTAATATGAAACAAAAAATAAGTAATAAAAGCAAAGTCATTACCTCCTTATTCACCAATTGTATGAATATTAAAATATAGAGTAAGTGAGTGGGGAACCCAGTTGTTTTTAGATGGCAAAATTATAATTTTTGTGATTTTAGAAAAATTAGGATTCCACAAAACGACTTGCGAAAAAAATTAAACCCACATTATGAGAGATATTTGACAATTGCAATTTACATTAAAAGCGATTAAAAAATGTGCACGTAATGTAAACGCCATATAAACGCAATGGAAAATAATTTTCCACTCATAGTTTTTCTCGCTATTGACTTTTTTCCCTTAAAAAGAGATTGAGTCATTTGATAAAGATGGGAATTTGGACTCTCTGTGTTTCACTAAAAGACGTTTGTGATTATTACTTACCTCTTGAGCTGCTGCAACTATTGGCGTTAAACAGCAACCCAAACTCGACTGATGTTATTGTACCAATTTGTTTTTTGTTTTTTCTAGAAGGTACTTGTGTTCGCTGTAAATGAAATATGTTGTAATTGTGCCTTTAGGGCGATCACTATGAGTCAAGTGAACATACCTACATACATACATACTAGAGATGAGCGATATTTTCAAAACTGTAATTTAAGCACGGTGATTGATAATTCACTGGTAACTACAGTGATTGAAATTGCCAAATAACAGTTACTAATAATGTCGTTCTTTCAAAATTGTTACATACTCAAATTTATTTAATTTTATTTTGAGCGAGGCAGACTTATTAGTAGATGATGCTGATTATTTACTTTTATACATGAACTTTCTGTGAAACTTAATTGTCAAACTTCATATAAAAAAAATTACATTAAAAATAATAACATTGATGACACCACTTTGATTTTGTTTAGTAGTGATTTCGTAGTATGTATCTAGTTGTCTCTTTCTTACGACTTAATAAAATACGTTATTGTCATTATTGTTTTCTTTTGGAATACTGTGAACACAATCACTGTTTTAAAGAACAGTGATTAACAAATCACGTTCACTGAGAACAACGTTCTTCAAAAATCACTGGATCACTCATCTCTAATACATACATAATAGGTCATTACAACCCTTCAGTCAGGCTTACGACCTAGCTTCTCACACCACTGATGTTGTGTGTGCTAATTTTATATATGATTGGCGGGACCTACAGTATAAAGTCGACTCCGAACGACAGATTTTTTGAGAATCTTTTCGTGGCAATTTTATTTACTCTCAGAAATCTTGCCAGAAATCTGCTGAAAGGTAGGCACAGAAAAATTTTTTTTCATATTTTGGTTTGTTGAATATATCTGGCCTGGTGTTTGAACCGTGGCCTCACGGGTTAAATGATCAAATTTCTGCTTGCCTTCAAAACTACTTAAATACCTCAAGAGAAAACAGGATTCATTTCGATTTGTTCCAGGCGGCTCTCTAAAACTTAAAACATATCTTTTGATGGTTAATAAAGCCCTTTGGCCAAGATTTTCCATCATATGCTTTCAATACAGAAAACTTGTTGGAAGTTTCATTTATTGTGCATTTTCAATGAACGTACATCTGCTCAAGTTAGTTCCCAATATCGTGTTTGGTGTTTCACACCAAATGTAAATGTTTTTCTTGACATGAGAATATTCAGTATCTATTCGAAGATATACATATAGCTCTCTTCATATCCTCTGCTACCCATTTTCTTATTTCATCGTTTGCCGGTTTTCTGATTATTTTTGGAAAGTAAATTAGCAGATCTAAGCTTTTAATATTTATATTTACATTTAAAAAATTACTGATTAAAAGCTGGAATTGCATATATTTTTTTTAAATTATTGTTACATTTTTAAATTTTGTATAACGTTTATTTGTCGTGGATTGGATGCTCGCAAATGAAATGAAGAAAATTATTCACTTCTGATAGCTACTTATTTTATTCACCCTTCTTATGGACAAACATCAAACTTTCGACATTCTAAATCAATGTCCAATTCAGGATTATTAATTACAAATTCGCGTCTCATTACAAATTTTGTTCCTCTATTATTATGTCTGGTAGCTTCACGAATCTTCTATGAGTTATTAATGCCCGAAATTGGTTTTTGTTTTGTTCCCTTATTCTAAATTCCGTATTTGTTTGTGTAATTCTGCTTGCCGTATAATGTGTGCATTTGACTGTTGTCTGTTTGTCTTGTTGACTTATTTTCATATACTTTTTTTAAGCGCGTCAAATTATCAAGTCTGTATAAAAATACCGACACCATAAGGTACTTATCAATGCTATTATTATATAAACTTATATAGCGAAATTGATAACATTAGAGATTTTTAAACTTAAACGGTAACGTTATACATCACAGTTTAGTCTTCAACTTAAGCTGAATATGGTAAACATGGTACAATGGCAATTTAATATCACCACTTCCCTTAATCGAAATCATGTTCTAACAATCTTCAGTCGCCATTGAATGATGTCACAAATTACTATGAGAACTATGACGTTACCTTTACAACGATATCCGTTCGTCAGTGAAAAGACTAGGAATGGTTAAACCTATAAGGACAATCTGTAATGGTGAAAATTCTAATCATTTGTTCCCCCACATTTCTTTTTGCAGATCCAGCCATTGAATCCAATGCTATAAACACAATGCAGCAGACGCAGCAATCTGTCAAAAATAGTGTTACGTTTTTACCTTTTTAAAAAAGTTTAGAATATGAATTCGTTCATTGCAAACAAAATAAAAATAAATTTGTGTTTAGTTTCAATTAAACTCTTTATTGTTCGCACTACTTATGTGTGCCACCGTTTACAACTTGACGAATCCAACAATAATATGCTTTATTCGTTATTTTATTCGTTATTTTTACACTTCTGTTCGCGTACACCTAACAAATGTTCGGTAGATCTTTCTTCACTTGCACACAAGACTGACTGAATTCTTGCTACTGGTTGCCTGCTTTGTTTTGCCTTTTTATATGCCCTCGTAATTAATCTGATGAAGGTTCTTGAAGTTGAACATTCGGAGTTTCGCGTTCTCGAGAACTCCGTCGCGACTTCATTGTTGTTTGTGTATAGTCTTCACATTCCTTGTTGTTGCGTTCTCGCTTACTTATCGATCCCCTTTTCTTTCATACAATGCGGTATATTACTTGAATGAGCGGCATTCACGGGCTTGTTGCATAACGTGCAGGATTTGCTGGTTGGCCACGTTTGGACCTGCTACGTAATTGCTGCGTAGATTATCATTCAGTATTAAAAATAAGTCCGTTATGGCTGCAGCTTTGTCGGTTTTTTACGCTGTTGACGTGTGTTTCCGTTGTCGAAACGTATAAAGCGGTTTATATCTCAAAAACGCCGTACGCTCACGGGAGCACGATATAAGAGGTGTGAGGTCGTTTTCCATAAGCCTTTAGTATGTACATAACCAGAATGCGTTACACCACCCAACAAGTAAGTAAAACCAAATCAGATTGTTGCATTGCGTTTATTGTTCTTATACCATAAGTTTGTAAATATGTAAAAGAAACAAAATATTAAAAATTTCAGTATTAAACACTTAACTGTACTTTACTATACTAAATTTTAAAAGGTCAATTGATGCACATCAGCATTATAAAATAAATCTGTATGATCGCTTATTTTGGTACATAAAGTGTACAACTTTAAAAACACAAACAATTTTCTATTTATATTATTTTCAGTTACAAACATATATTTATATGTACGTAAAAGCGATTATAAATACAAATTATGTATGTGTCTCTTGTTTCCGATTGCTATCCACGTGTGATTTCCGTCAACTTTTTATTTCTAGCAGTTAGTTGGAAAACAAAACTTTTAAATAAAATAAAAAACAAAACTTTTAAATAAAATAAAAATAATAATAACGCATAAATAGTGTATAAACTAATAAAATTTTAAAACTTTTGAGTTATTGTTTAAATATTTTTTGTTTAATTTCCCAAGAGTTAGCAACGACATATTGTTTAAAAGTATAAAAGCCAACCACTTTATAGTGTTTTGTAAAAAAATTTGATTTTATGCCTTCATATGTAAAATTTGGATTGTTTCAACTATCATTGGTCACCCAAATGTACAACTAAATATTTAATACAGTGTTCTACAAGTTCAAGCATATTCTTTAACTAAAACATGCTTATTAGTACATATATGTACTCCAATAATTTTTAATTTAAAAATATTATAAAACATGAATTAAAATATTGTTACGAAAATGGAAACAGTGAACAGTTAACATTAAAATGAAATTAATTAATAATAAATTACCTCCTTATTCACAAATTGTATGAATATTAAAATATAGAGTAAGTGAGTGGGGCACCCAGTTGTTTTTAGATGGCAAAATTATAATTTTTGTGATTTTAGAAAAATTAGGATTCCACAAAACGACTTGCGAAAAAAATTAAACCCACATTATGAGAGATATTTGACAATTGCAATTTACATTAAAAGCGATTAAAAAATGTGCACGTAATGTAAACGCCATATAAACGCAATGGAAAATAATTTTCCACTCATAGTTTTTCTCGCTATTGACTTTTTTCCCTTAAAAAGAGATTGAGTCATTTGATAAAGATGGGAATTTGGACTCTCTGTGTTTCACTAAAAGACGTTTGTGATTATTACTTACCTCTTGAGCTGCTGCAACTATTGGCGTTAAACAGCAACCCAAACTCGACTGATGTTATTGTACCAATTTGTTTTTTGTTTTTTCTAGAAGGTACTTGTGTTCGCTGTAAATGAAATATGTTGTAATTGTGCCTTTAGGGCGATCACTATGAGTCAAGTGAACATACCTACATACATACATACTAGAGATGAGCGATATTTTCAAAACTGTAATTTAAGCACGGTGATTGATAATTCACTGGTAACTACAGTGATTGAAATTGCCAAATAACAGTTAGTAATAATGTCGTTCTTTCAAAATTGTTACATACTCAAATTTATTTAATTTTATTTTGAGCGAGGCAGAATTACTATTAGATGATGCTGATTATTTACTTTTATACATGAACTTTCTGTGAAACTTAATTGTCAAACTTCATATAAAAAAAATTACATTAAAAATAATAAAGTTGATGACACCACTTTGATTTTGTTTAGTAGTGATTTCGTAGTATGTATCTAGTTGTCTCTTTCTTACGACTTAATAAAATACGTTATTGTCATTATTGTTTTCTTTTGGAATACTGTGAACACAATCACAGTTTTAAAGAACAGTGATTAACAAATCACATTCACTGAGAACAACGTTCTTCAAAAATCACTGGATCACTCATCTCTAATACATACATAATAGGTCATTACAACCCTTCAGTCAGGCTTACGACCTAGCTTCTCACACCACTGATGTTGTGTGTGCTAATTTTATATATGATTGGCGGGACCTACAGTATAAAGTCGACTCCGAACGACAGATTTTTTGAGAATCTTTTCGTGGCAATTTTATTTACTCTCAGAAATCTTGCCAGAAATCTGCTGAAAGGTAGGCACAGAAAAATTTTTTTTCATATTTTGGTTTGTTGAATATATCTGGCCTGGTGTTTGAACCGTGGCCTCACGTCTAATAAAGGGTTAAATGAACAAATGAAAATAGTTAAATGATCAAATTTCTGCTTGCCTTCAAAACTACTTAAATACCTACTCTTCTTTGTGAAAATTTAAAAATAAAAAAATAAAAGCATTTTCTCAAGAGAAAACAGGATTCATTTCGATTTGTTCCAGGCGGCTCTCTAAAACTTAAAACATATCTTTTGATGGTTAATAAAGCCCTTTGGCCAAGATTTTCCATCATATGCTTTCAATACAGAAAACTTGTTGGAAGTTTCATTTATTGTGCATTTTCAATGAACGTACATCTGCTCAAGTTAGTTCCCAATATCGTGTTTGGTGTTTCACACCAAATGTAAATGTTTTTCTTGACATGAGAATATTCAGTATCTATTCGAAGATATACATATAGCTCTCTTCATATCCTCTGCTACCCATTTTCTTATTTCATCGTTTGCCGGTTTTCTGATTATTTTTGGAAAGTAAATTAGCAGATCTAAGCTTTTAATATTTATATTTACATTTAAAAAATTACTGATTAAAAGCTGGAATTGCATATATTTTTTTTAAATTATTGTTACATTTTTAAATTTTGTATAACGTTTATTTGTCGTGGATTGGATGCTCGCAAATGAAATGAAGAAAATTATTCACTTCTGATAGCTACTTATTTTATTCACCCTTCTTATGGACAAACATCAAACTTTCGACATTCTAAATCAATGTCCAATTCAGGATTATTAATTACAAATTCGCGTCTCATTACAAATTTTGTTCCTCTATTATTATGTCTGGTAGCTTCACGAATCTTCTATGAGTTATTAATGCCCGAAATTTGGTTTTTGTTTTGTTCCCTTATTCTAAATTCCGTATTTGTTTGTGTAATTCTGTTTGCCGTATAATGTGTGCATTTGACTGTTGTCTGTTTGTCTTGTTGACTTATTTTCATATACTTTTTTTAAGCGCGTCAAATTATCAAGTCTGTATAAAAATACCGACACCATAAGGTACTTATCAATGCTATTATTATATAAACTTATATAGCGAAATTGATAACATTAGAGATTTTTAAACTTAAACGGTAACGTTATACATCACAGTTTAGTCTTCAACTTAAGCTGAATATGGTAAACATGGTACAATGGCAATTTAATATCACCACTTCCCTTAATCGAAATCATGTTCTAACAATCTTCAGTCGCCATTGAATGATGTCACAAATTACTATGAGAACTATGACGTTACCTTTACAACGATATCCGTTCGTCAGTGAAAAGACTAGGAATGGTTAAACCTATAAGGACAATCTGTAATGGTGAAAATTATAATCATTTGTTCCCCCACATTTCTTTTTGCAGATCCAGCCATTGAATCCAATGCTATAAACACAATGCAGCAGACGCAGCAATCTGTCAAAAATAGTGTTACGTTTTTACCTTTTTAAAAAAGTTTAGAATATGAATTCGTTCATTGCAAACAAAATAAAAATAAATTTGTGTTTAGTTTCAATTAAACTCTTTATTGTTCGCACTACTTATGTGTGCCACCGTTTACAACTTGACGAATCCAACAATAATATGCTTTATTCGTTATTTTTACACTTCTGTTCGCGTACACCTAACAAATGTTCGGTAGATCTTTCTTCACTTGCACACAAGACTGACTGAATTCTTGCTACTGGTTGCCTGCTTTGTTTTGCCTTTTTATATGCCCTCGTAATTAATCTGATGAAGGTTCTTGAAGTTGAACATTCGGAGTTTCGCGTTCTCGAGAACTCCGTCGCGACTTCATTGTTGTTTGTGTATAGTCTTCACATTCCTTGTTGTTGCGTTCTCGCTTACTTATCGATCCCCTTTTCTTTCATACAATGCGGTATATTACTTGAATGAGCGGCATTCACGGGCTTGTTGCATAACGTGCAGGATTTGCTGGTTGGCCACGTTTGGACCTGCTACGTAATTGCTGCGTAGATTATCATTCAGTATTAAAAATAAGTCCGTTATGGCTGCAGCTTTGTCGGTTTTTTACGCTGTTGACGTGTGTTTCCGTTGTCGAAACGTATAAAGCGGTTTATATCTCAAAAATGCCGTACGCTCACGGGAGCACGATATAAGAGGTGTGAGGTCGTTTTCCATAAGCCTTTAGTATGTACATAACCAGAATGCGTTACACCACCCAACAAGTAAGTAAAACCAAATCAGATTGTTGCATTGCGTTTATTGTTCTTATACCATAAGTTTGTAAATATGTAAAAGAAACAAAATATTAAAAATTTCAGTATTAAACATTATCACGCTTAACACTTAACTGTACTTTACTATACTAAATTTTAAAAGGTCAATTGATGCACATCAGCATTATAAAATAAATCTGTATGATCGCTTATTTTGGTACATAAAGTGTACAACTTTAAAAACACAAACAATTTTCTATTTATATTATTTTCAGTTACAAACATATATTTATATGTACGTAAAAGCGATTATAAATACAAATTATGTATGTGTCTCTTGTTTCCGATTGCTATCCACGTGTGATTTCCGTCAACTTTTTATTTCTAGCAGTTAGTTGGAAAACAAAACTTTTAAATAAAATAAAAAACAAAACTTTTAAATAAAATAAAAATAATAATAACGCATAAATAGTGTATAAACTAATAAAATTTTAAAACTTTTGAGTTATTGTTTAAATATTTTTTGTTTAATTTCCCAAGAGTTAGCAACGACATATTGTTTAAAAGTATAAAAGCCAACCACTTTATAGTGTTTTGTAAAAAAATTTGATTTTATGCCTTCATATGTAAAATTTGGATTGTTTCAACTATCATTGGTCACCCAAATGTACAACTAAATATTTAATACAGTGTTCTACAAGTTCAAGCATATTCTTTAACTAAAACATGCTTATTAGTACATATATGTACTCCAATAATTTTTAATTTAAAAATATTATAAAACATGAATTAAAATATTGTTACGAAAATGGAAACAGTGAACAGTTAACATTAAAATGAAATTAATTAATAATAAATTACCTCCTTATTCACAAATTGTATGAATATTAAAATATAGAGTAAGTGAGTGGGGCACCCAGTTGTTTTTAGATGGCAAAATTATAATTTTTGTGATTTTAGAAAAATTAGGATTCCACAAAACGACTTGCGAAAAAAATTAAACCCACATTATGAGAGATATTTGACAATTGCAATTTACATTAAAAGCGATTAAAAAATGTGCACGTAATGTAAACGCCATATAAACGCAATGGAAAATAATTTTCCACTCATAGTTTTTCTCGCTATTGACTTTTTTCCCTTAAAAAGAGATTGAGTCATTTCATAAAGATGGGAATTTGGACTCTCTGTGTTTCACTAAAAGACGTTTGTGATTATTACTTACCTCTTGAGCTGCTGCAACTATTGGCGTTAAACAGCAACCCAAACTCGACTGATGTTATTGTACCAATTTGTTTTTTGTTTTTTCTAGAAGGTACTTGTGTTCGCTGTAAATGAAATATGTTGTAATTGTGCCTTTAGGGCGATCACTATGAGTCAAGTGAACATACCTACATACATACATACTAGAGATGAGCGATATTTTCAAAACTGTAATTTAAGCACGGTGATTGATAATTCACTGGTAACTACAGTGATTGAAATTGCCAAATAACAGTTAGTAATAATGTCGTTCTTTCAAAATTGTTACATACTCAAATTTATTTAATTTTATTTTGAGCGAGGCAGAATTACTATTAGATGATGCTGATTATTTACTTTTATACATGAACTTTCTGTGAAACTTAATTGTCAAACTTCATATAAAAAAAATTACATTAAAAATAATAAAATTGATGACACCACTTTGATTTTGTTTAGTAGTGATTTCGTAGTATGTATCTAGTTGTCTCTTTCTTACGACTTAATAAAATACGTTATTGTCATTATTGTTTTCTTTTGGAATACTGTGAACACAATCACTGTTTTAAAGAACAGTGATTAACAAATCACATTCACTGAGAACAACGTTCTTCAAAAATCACTGGATCACTCATCTCTAATACATACATAATAGGTCATTACAACCCTTCAGTCAGGCTTACGACCTAGCTTCTCACACCACTGATGTTGTGTGTGCTAATTTTATATATGATTGGCGGGACCTACAGTATAAAGTCGACTCCGAACGACAGATTTTTTGAGAATCTTTTCGTGGCAATTTTATTTACTCTCAGAAATCTTGCCAGAAATCTGCTGAAAGGTAGGCACAGAAAAATTTTTTTTCATATTTTGGTTTGTTGAATATATCTGGCCTGGTGTTTGAACCGTGGCCTCACGTCTAATAAAGGGTTAAATGAACAAATGAAAAGGGTTAAATGATCAAATTTCTGCTTGCCTTCAAAACTACTTAAATACCTACTCTTCTTTGTGAAAATTTAAAAATAAAAAAATAAAAGCATTTTCTCAAGAGAAAACAGGATTCATTTCGATTTGTTCCAGGCGGCTCTCTAAAACTTAAAACATATCTTTTGATGGTTAATAAAGCCCTTTGGCCAAGATTTTCCATCATATGCTTTCAATACAGAAAACTTGTTGGAAGTTTCATTTATTGTGCATTTTCAATGAACGTACATCTGCTCAAGTTAGTTCCCAATATCGTGTTTGGTGTTTCACACCAAATGTAAATGTTTTTCTTGACATGAGAATATTCAGTATCTATTCGAAGATATACATATAGCTCTCTTCATATCCTCTGCTACCCATTTTCTTATTTCATCGTTTGCCGGTTTTCTGATTATTTTTGGAAAGTAAATTAGCAGATCTAAGCTTTTAATATTTATATTTACATTTAAAAAATTACTGATTAAAAGCTGGAATTGCATATATTTTTTTTAAATTATTGTTACATTTTTAAATTTTGTATAACGTTTATTTGTCGTGGATTGGATGCTCGCAAATGAAATGAAGAAAATTATTCACTTCTGATAGCTACTTATTTTATTCACCCTTCTTATGGACAAACATCAAACTTTCGACATTCTAAATCAATGTCCAATTCAGGATTATTAATTACAAATTCGCGTCTCATTACAAATTTTCTTCCTCTATTATTATGTCTGGTAGCTTCACGAATCTTCTATGAGTTATTAATGCCCGAAATTTGGTTTTTGTTTTGTTCCCTTATTCTAAATTCCGTATTTGTTTGTGTAATTCTGTTTGCCGTATAATGTGTGCATTTGACTGTTGTCTGTTTGTCTTGTTGACTTATTTTCATATACTTTTTTTAAGCGCGTCAAATTATCAAGTCTGTATAAAAATACCGACACCATAAGGTACTTATCAATGCTATTATTATATAAACTTATATAGCGAAATTGATAACATTAGAGATTTTTAAACTTAAACGGTAACGTTATACATCACAGTTTAGTCTTCAACTTAAGCTGAATATGGTAAACATGGTACAATGGCAATTTAATATCACCACTTCCCTTAATCGAAATCATGTTCTAACAATCTTCAGTCGCCATTGAATGATGTCACAAATTACTATGAGAACTATGACGTTACCTTTACAACGATATCCGTTCGTCAGTGAAAAGACTAGGAATGGTTAAACCTATAAGGACAATCTGTAATGGTGAAAATTATAATCATTTGTTCCCCCACATTTCTTTTTGCAGATCCAGCCATTGAATCCAATGCTATAAACACAATGCAGCAGACGCAGCAATCTGTCAAAAATAGTGTTACGTTTTTACCTTTTTAAAAAAGTTTAGAATATGAATTCGTTCATTGCAAACAAAATAAAAATAAATTTGTGTTTAGTTTCAATTAAACTCTTTATTGTTCGCACTACTTATGTGTGCCACCGTTTACAACTTGACGAATCCAACAATAATATGCTTTATTCGTTATTTTATTCGTTATTTTTACACTTCTGTTCGCGTACACCTAACAAATGTTCGGTAGATCTTTCTTCACTTGCACACAAGACTGACTGAATTCTTGCTACTGGTTGCCTGCTTTGTTTTGCCTTTTTATATGCCCTCGTAATTAATCTGATGAAGGTTCTTGAAGTTGAACATTCGGAGTTTCGCGTTCTCGAGAACTCCGTCGCGACTTCATTGTTGTTTGTGTATAGTCTTCACATTCCTTGTTGTTGCGTTCTCGCTTACTTATCGATCCCCTTTTCTTTCATACAATGCGGTATATTACTTGAATGAGCGGCATTCACGGGCTTGTTGCATAACGTGCAGGATTTGCTGGTTGGCCACGTTTGGACCTGCTACGTAATTGCTGCGTAGATTATCATTCAGTATTAAAAATAAGTCCGTTATGGCTGCAGCTTTGTCGGTTTTTTACGCTGTTGACGTGTGTTTCCGTTGTCGAAACGTATAAAGCGGTTTATATCTCAAAAACGCCGTACGCTCACGGGAGCACGATATAAGAGGTGTGAGGTCGTTTTCCATAAGCCTTTAGTATGTACATAACCAGAGTGCGTTACACCACCCAACAAGTAAGTAAAACCAAATCAGATTGTTGCATTGCGTTTATTGTTCTTATACCATAAGTTTGTAAATATGTAAAAGAAACAAAATATTAAAAATTTCAGTATTAAACATTATCACGCTTAACACTTAACTGTACTTTACTATACTAAATTTTAAAAGGTCAATTGATGCACATCAGCATTATAAAATAAATCTGTATGATCGCTTATTTTGGTACATAAAGTGTACAACTTTAAAAACACAAACAATTTTCTATTTATATTATTTTCAGTTACAAACATATATTTATATGTACGTAAAAGCGATTATAAATACAAATTATGTATGTGTCTCTTGTTTCCGATTGCTATCCACGTGTGATTTCCGTCAACTTTTTATTTCTAGCAGTTAGTTGGAAAACAAAACTTTTAAATAAAATAAAAAACAAAACTTTTAAATAAAATAAAAATAATAATAACGCATAAATAGTGTATAAACTAATAAAATTTTAAAACTTTTGAGTTATTGTTTAAATATTTTTTGTTTAATTTCCCAAGAGTTAGCAACGACATATTGTTTAAAAGTATAAAAGCCAACCACTTTATAGTGTTTTGTAAAAAAATTTGATTTTATGCCTTCATATGTAAAATTTGGATTGTTTCAACTATCATTGGTCACCCAAATGTACAACTAAATATTTAATACAGTGTTCTACAAGTTCAAGCATATTCTTTAACTAAAACATGCTTATTAGTACATATATGTACTCCAATAATTTTTAATTTAAAAATATTATAAAACATGAATTAAAATATTGTTACGAAAATGGAAACAGTGAACAGTTAACATTAAAATGAAATTAATTAATAATAAATTACCTCCTTATTCACAAATTGTATGAATATTAAAATATAGAGTAAGTGAGTGGGGCACCCAGTTGTTTTTAGATGGCAAAATTATAATTTTTGTGATTTTAGAAAAATTAGGATTCCACAAAACGACTTGCGAAAAAAATTAAACCCACATTATGAGAGATATTTGACAATTGCAATTTACATTAAAAGCGATTAAAAAATGTGCACGTAATGTAAACGCCATATAAACGCAATGGAAAATAATTTTCCACTCATAGTTTTTCTCGCTATTGACTTTTTTCCCTTAAAAAGAGATTGAGTCATTTCATAAAGATGGGAATTTGGACTCTCTGTGTTTCACTAAAAGACGTTTGTGATTATTACTTACCTCTTGAGCTGCTGCAACTATTGGCGTTAAACAGCAACCCAAACTCGACTGATGTTATTGTACCAATTTGTTTTTTGTTTTTTCTAGAAGGTACTTGTGTTCGCTGTAAATGAAATATGTTGTAATTGTGCCTTTAGGGCGATCACTATGAGTCAAGTGAACATACCTACATACATACATACTAGAGATGAGCGATATTTTCAAAACTGTAATTTAAGCACGGTGATTGATAATTCACTGGTAACTACAGTGATTGAAATTGCCAAATAACAGTTAGTAATAATGTCGTTCTTTCAAAATTGTTACATACTCAAATTTATTTAATTTTATTTTGAGCGAGGCAGAATTACTATTAGATGATGCTGATTATTTACTTTTATACATGAACTTTCTGTGAAACTTAATTGTCAAACTTCATATAAAAAAAATTACATTAAAAATAATAAAATTGATGACACCACTTTGATTTTGTTTAGTAGTGATTTCGTAGTATGTATCTAGTTGTCTCTTTCTTACGACTTAATAAAATACGTTATTGTCATTATTGTTTTCTTTTGGAATACTGTGAACACAATCACTGTTTTAAAGAACAGTGATTAACAAATCACATTCACTGAGAACAACGTTCTTCAAAAATCACTGGATCACTCATCTCTAATACATACATAATAGGTCATTACAACCCTTCAGTCAGGCTTACGACCTAGCTTCTCACACCACTGATGTTGTGTGTGCTAATTTTATATATGATTGGCGGGACCTACAGTATAAAGTCGACTCCGAACGACAGATTTTTTGAGAATCTTTTCGTGGCAATTTTATTTACTCTCAGAAATCTTGCCAGAAATCTGCTGAAAGGTAGGCACAGAAAAATTTTTTTTCATATTTTGGTTTGTTGAATATATCTGGCCTGGTGTTTGAACCGTGGCCTCACGTCTAATAAAGGGTTAAATGAACAAATGAAAAGGGTTAAATGATCAAATTTCTGCTTGCCTTCAAAACTACTTAAATACCTACTCTTCTTTGTGAAAATTTAAAAATAAAAAAATAAAAGCATTTTCTCAAGAGAAAACAGGATTCATTTCGATTTGTTCCAGGCGGCTCTCTAAAACTTAAAACATATCTTTTGATGGTTAATAAAGCCCTTTGGCCAAGATTTTCCATCATATGCTTTCAATACAGAAAACTTGTTGGAAGTTTCATTTATTGTGCATTTTCAATGAACGTACATCTGCTCAAGTTAGTTCCCAATATCGTGTTTGGTGTTTCACACCAAATGTAAATGTTTTTCTTGACATGAGAATATTCAGTATCTATTCGAAGATATACATATAGCTCTCTTCATATCCTCTGCTACCCATTTTCTTATTTCATCGTTTGCCGGTTTTCTGATTATTTTTGGAAAGTAAATTAGCAGATCTAAGCTTTTAATATTTATATTTACATTTAAAAAATTACTGATTAAAAGCTGGAATTGCATATATTTTTTTTAAATTATTGTTACATTTTTAAATTTTGTATAACGTTTATTTGTCGTGGATTGGATGCTCGCAAATGAAATGAAGAAAATTATTCACTTCTGATAGCTACTTATTTTATTCACCCTTCTTATGGACAAACATCAAACTTTCGACATTCTAAATCAATGTCCAATTCAGGATTATTAATTACAAATTCGCGTCTCATTACAAATTTTCTTCCTCTATTATTATGTCTGGTAGCTTCACGAATCTTCTATGAGTTATTAATGCCCGAAATTTGGTTTTTGTTTTGTTCCCTTATTCTAAATTCCGTATTTGTTTGTGTAATTCTGTTTGCCGTATAATGTGTGCATTTGACTGTTGTCTGTTTGTCTTGTTGACTTATTTTCATATACTTTTTTTAAGCGCGTCAAATTATCAAGTCTGTATAAAAATACCGACACCATAAGGTACTTATCAATGCTATTATTATATAAACTTATATAGCGAAATTGATAACATTAGAGATTTTTAAACTTAAACGGTAACGTTATACATCACAGTTTAGTCTTCAACTTAAGCTGAATATGGTAAACATGGTACAATGGCAATTTAATATCACCACTTCCCTTAATCGAAATCATGTTCTAACAATCTTCAGTCGCCATTGAATGATGTCACAAATTACTATGAGAACTATGACGTTACCTTTACAACGATATCCGTTCGTCAGTGAAAAGACTAGGAATGGTTAAACCTATAAGGACAATCTGTAATGGTGAAAATTATAATCATTTGTTCCCCCACATTTCTTTTTGCAGATCCAGCCATTGAATCCAATGCTATAAACACAATGCAGCAGACGCAGCAATCTGTCAAAAATAGTGTTACGTTTTTACCTTTTTAAAAAAGTTTAGAATATGAATTCGTTCATTGCAAACAAAATAAAAATAAATTTGTGTTTAGTTTCAATTAAACTCTTTATTGTTCGCACTACTTATGTGTGCCACCGTTTACAACTTGACGAATCCAACAATAATATGCTTTATTCGTTATTTTATTCGTTATTTTTACACTTCTGTTCGCGTACACCTAACAAATGTTCGGTAGATCTTTCTTCACTTGCACACAAGACTGACTGAATTCTTGCTACTGGTTGCCTGCTTTGTTTTGCCTTTTTATATGCCCTCGTAATTAATCTGATGAAGGTTCTTGAAGTTGAACATTCGGAGTTTCGCGTTCTCGAGAACTCCGTCGCGACTTCATTGTTGTTTGTGTATAGTCTTCACATTCCTTGTTGTTGCGTTCTCGCTTACTTATCGATCCCCTTTTCTTTCATACAATGCGGTATATTACTTGAATGAGCGGCATTCACGGGCTTGTTGCATAACGTGCAGGATTTGCTGGTTGGCCACGTTTGGACCTGCTACGTAATTGCTGCGTAGATTATCATTCAGTATTAAAAATAAGTCCGTTATGGCTGCAGCTTTGTCGGTTTTTTACGCTGTTGACGTGTGTTTCCGTTGTCGAAACGTATAAAGCGGTTTATATCTCAAAAACGCCGTACGCTCACGGGAGCACGATATAAGAGGTGTGAGGTCGTTTTCCATAAGCCTTTAGTATGTACATAACCAGAGTGCGTTACACCACCCAACAAGTAAGTAAAACCAAATCAGATTGTTGCATTGCGTTTATTGTTCTTATACCATAAGTTTGTAAATATGTAAAAGAAACAAAATATTAAAAATTTCAGTATTAAACATTATCACGCTTAACACTTAACTGTACTTTACTATACTAAATTTTAAAAGGTCAATTGATGCACATCAGCATTATAAAATAAATCTGTATGATCGCTTATTTTGGTACATAAAGTGTACAACTTTAAAAACACAAACAATTTTCTATTTATATTATTTTCAGTTACAAACATATATTTATATGTACGTAAAAGCGATTATAAATACAAATTATGTATGTGTCTCTTGTTTCCGATTGCTATCCACGTGTGATTTCCGTCAACTTTTTATTTCTAGCAGTTAGTTGGAAAACAAAACTTTTAAATAAAATAAAAAACAAAACTTTTAAATAAAATAAAAATAATAATAACGCATAAATAGTGTATAAACTAATAAAATTTTAAAACTTTTGAGTTATTGTTTAAATATTTTTTGTTTAATTTCCCAAGAGTTAGCAACGACATATTGTTTAAAAGTATAAAAGCCAACCACTTTATAGTGTTTTGTAAAAAAATTTGATTTTATGCCTTCATATGTAAAATTTGGATTGTTTCAACTATCATTGGTCACCCAAATGTACAACTAAATATTTAATACAGTGTTCTACAAGTTCAAGCATATTCTTTAACTAAAACATGCTTATTAGTACATATATGTACTCCAATAATTTTTAATTTAAAAATATTATAAAACATGAATTAAAATATTGTTACGAAAATGGAAACAGTGAACAGTTAACATTAAAATGAAATTAATTAATAATAAATTACCTCCTTATTCACAAATTGTATGAATATTAAAATATAGAGTAAGTGAGTGGGGCACCCAGTTGTTTTTAGATGGCAAAATTATAATTTTTGTGATTTTAGAAAAATTAGGATTCCACAAAACGACTTGCGAAAAAAATTAAACCCACATTATGAGAGATATTTGACAATTGCAATTTACATTAAAAGCGATTAAAAAATGTGCACGTAATGTAAACGCCATATAAACGCAATGGAAAATAATTTTCCACTCATAGTTTTTCTCGCTATTGACTTTTTTCCCTTAAAAAGAGATTGAGTCATTTCATAAAGATGGGAATTTGGACTCTCTGTGTTTCACTAAAAGACGTTTGTGATTATTACTTACCTCTTGAGCTGCTGCAACTATTGGCGTTAAACAGCAACCCAAACTCGACTGATGTTATTGTACCAATTTGTTTTTTGTTTTTTCTAGAAGGTACTTGTGTTCGCTGTAAATGAAATATGTTGTAATTGTGCCTTTAGGGCGATCACTATGAGTCAAGTGAACATACCTACATACATACATACTAGAGATGAGCGATATTTTCAAAACTGTAATTTAAGCACGGTGATTGATAATTCACTGGTAACTACAGTGATTGAAATTGCCAAATAACAGTTAGTAATAATGTCGTTCTTTCAAAATTGTTACATACTCAAATTTATTTAATTTTATTTTGAGCGAGGCAGAATTACTATTAGATGATGCTGATTATTTACTTTTATACATGAACTTTCTGTGAAACTTAATTGTCAAACTTCATATAAAAAAAATTACATTAAAAATAATAAAATTGATGACACCACTTTGATTTTGTTTAGTAGTGATTTCGTAGTATGTATCTAGTTGTCTCTTTCTTACGACTTAATAAAATACGTTATTGTCATTATTGTTTTCTTTTGGAATACTGTGAACACAATCACTGTTTTAAAGAACAGTGATTAACAAATCACATTCACTGAGAACAACGTTCTTCAAAAATCACTGGATCACTCATCTCTAATACATACATAATAGGTCATTACAACCCTTCAGTCAGGCTTACGACCTAGCTTCTCACACCACTGATGTTGTGTGTGCTAATTTTATATATGATTGGCGGGACCTACAGTATAAAGTCGACTCCGAACGACAGATTTTTTGAGAATCTTTTCGTGGAAATTTTATTTACTCTCAGAAATCTTGCCAGAAATCTGCTGAAAGGTAGGCACAGAAAAATTTTTTTTCATATTTTGGTTTGTTGAATATATCTGGCCTGGTGTTTGAACCGTGGCCTCACGTCTAATAAAGGGTTAAATGAACAAATGAAAAGGGTTAAATGATCAAATTTCTGCTTGCCTTCAAAACTACTTAAATACCTACTCTTCTTTGTGAAAATTTAAAAATAAAAAAATAAAAGCATTTTCTCAAGAGAAAACAGGATTCATTTCGATTTGTTCCAGGCGGCTCTCTAAAACTTAAAACATATCTTTTGATGGTTAATAAAGCCCTTTGGCCAAGATTTTCCATCATATGCTTTCAATACAGAAAACTTGTTGGAAGTTTCATTTATTGTGCATTTTCAATGAACGTACATCTGCTCAAGTTAGTTCCCAATATCGTGTTTGGTGTTTCACACCAAATGTAAATGTTTTTCTTGACATGAGAATATTCAGTATCTATTCGAAGATATACATATAGCTCTCTTCATATCCTCTGCTACCCATTTTCTTATTTCATCGTTTGCCGGTTTTCTGATTATTTTTGGAAAGTAAATTAGCAGATCTAAGCTTTTAATATTTATATTTACATTTAAAAAATTACTGATTAAAAGCTGGAATTGCATATATTTTTTTTAAATTATTGTTACATTTTTAAATTTTGTATAACGTTTATTTGTCGTGGATTGGATGCTCGCAAATGAAATGAAGAAAATTATTCACTTCTGATAGCTACTTATTTTATTCACCCTTCTTATGGACAAACATCAAACTTTCGACATTCTAAATCAATGTCCAATTCAGGATTATTAATTACAAATTCGCGTCTCATTACAAATTTTGTTCCTCTATTATTATGTCTGGTAGCTTCACGAATCTTCTATGAGTTATTAATGCCCGAAATTTGGTTTTTGTTTTGTTCCCTTATTCTAAATTCCGTATTTGTTTGTGTAATTCTGTTTGCCGTATAATGTGTGCATTTGACTGTTGTCTGTTTGTCTTGTTGACTTATTTTCATATACTTTTTTTAAGCGCGTCAAATTATCAAGTCTGTATAAAAATACCGACACCATAAGGTACTTATCAATGCTATTATTATATAAACTTATATAGCGAAATTGATAACATTAGAGATTTTTAAACTTAAACGGTAACGTTATACATCACAGTTTAGTCTTCAACTTAAGCTGAATATGGTAAACATGGTACAATGGCAATTTAATATCACCACTTCCCTTAATCGAAATCATGTTCTAACAATCTTCAGTCGCCATTGAATGATGTCACAAATTACTATGAGAACTATGACGTTACCTTTACAACGATATCCGTTCGTCAGTGAAAAGACTAGGAATGGTTAAACCTATAAGGACAATCTGTAATGGTGAAAATTATAATCATTTGTTCCCCCACATTTCTTTTTGCAGATCCAGCCATTGAATCCAATGCTATAAACACAATGCAGCAGACGCAGCAATCTGTCAAAAATAGTGTTACGTTTTTACCTTTTTAAAAAAGTTTAGAATATGAATTCGTTCATTGCAAACAAAATAAAAATAAATTTGTGTTTAGTTTCAATTAAACTCTTTATTGTTCGCACTACTTATGTGTGCCACCGTTTACAACTTGACGAATCCAACAATAATATGCTTTATTCGTTATTTTATTCGTTATTTTTACACTTCTGTTCGCGTACACCTAACAAATGTTCGGTAGATCTTTCTTCACTTGCACACAAGACTGACTGAATTCTTGCTACTGGTTGCCTGCTTTGTTTTGCCTTTTTATATGCCCTCGTAATTAATCTGATGAAGGTTCTTGAAGTTGAACATTCGGAGTTTCGCGTTCTCGAGAACTCCGTCGCGACTTCATTGTTGTTTGTGTATAGTCTTCACATTCCTTGTTGTTGCGTTCTCGCTTACTTATCGATCCCCTTTTCTTTCATACAATGCGGTATATTACTTGAATGAGCGGCATTCACGGGCTTGTTGCATAACGTGCAGGATTTGCTGGTTGGCCACGTTTGGACCTGCTACGTAATTGCTGCGTAGATTATCATTCAGTATTAAAAATAAGTCCGTTATGGCTGCAGCTTTGTCGGTTTTTTACGCTGTTGACGTGTGTTTCCGTTGTCGAAACGTATAAAGCGGTTTATATCTCAAAAACGCCGTACGCTCACGGGAGCACGATATAAGAGGTGTGAGGTCGTTTTCCATAAGCCTTTAGTATGTACATAACCAGAGTGCGTTACACCACCCAACAAGTAAGTAAAACCAAATCAGATTGTTGCATTGCGTTTATTGTTCTTATACCATAAGTTTGTAAATATGTAAAAGAAACAAAATATTAAAAATTTCAGTATTAAACATTATCACGCTTAACACTTAACTGTACTTTACTATACTAAATTTTAAAAGGTCAATTGATGCACATCAGCATTATAAAATAAATCTGTATGATCGCTTATTTTGGTACATAAAGTGTACAACTTTAAAAACACAAACAATTTTCTATTTATATTATTTTCAGTTACAAACATATATTTATATGTACGTAAAAGCGATTATAAATACAAATTATGTATGTGTCTCTTGTTTCCGATTGCTATCCACGTGTGATTTCCGTCAACTTTTTATTTCTAGCAGTTAGTTGGAAAACAAAACTTTTAAATAAAATAAAAAACAAAACTTTTAAATAAAATAAAAAAAATAATAACGCATAAATGGTGTATAAACTAATAAAATTTTAAAACTTTTGAGTTATTGTTTAAATATTTTTTGTTTAATTTCCCAAGAGTTAGCAACGACATATTGTTTAAAAGTATAAAAGCCAACCACTTTATAGTGTTTTGTAAAAAAATTTGATTTTATGCCTTCATATGTAAAATTTCGATTGTTTCAACTATCATTGGTCACCCAAATGTACAACTAAATATTTAATAGAGTGTTCTACAAGTTCAAGCATATTCTTTAACTAAAACATGCTTATTAGTACATATATGTACTCCAATAATTTTTAATTTAAAAATATTATAAAACATGAATTAAAATATTGTTACGAAAATGGAAACAGTGAACAGTTAACATTAAAATGAGCAAAATCAAATGAACAAATACAAGAATTTGTTACAAGTAAACCAACAACATCGGTATGAAAGAAAAGGGGATAGACAAGTAAGCGAGAACGCAACAACAAGCAACGTGTATAAAATACACAAACAACAATGACGTCGCGATAGAGCTCTCGAGAAGTCGAACACAAGAACATTCGATGTCAGACTGATTACGTGGGCATATAAAAAGGAAAGACAAAGCAGGTAACGGTAGTAGTAAGAATTGAAAGTAAGTAAGTAAAGGACGTGTCAGATAAAACTTTGTTACTTTGCATGACGTTTATAACTTTGACAGAAAAGCGTAAAGCAAAAGGTGTATGACACAACAAAAACTTTGACAACACTCGTTTTTTTTGTTTATCTTTTAAAAGTGGTTGGCGCGTAAGTTTTGCTTTTAATATTTTGTGTTTAAATAAAGACTAAAAATGGATTGGGAGGATTTATTGGACATACTTATAATTCTACTGCTAATGTACGAATAAAATTTGCGCGCAAATTTGCCAAAAATATTTACAGAATAATCAACAGCTGATATAAACATATACTTAAATGTGAAAGCGAATTTGTAACGCAACGCGAAGCAAAAGTTCTATCTGACATGGCCTTAAGACTTGTGTGAAGACGCGTTGCGTGTGAAAAGAACAGTCGTGGTTTGAATATCGCCGTTGAAAAGATCTGCATTGTAAGCAAAGAAGAATATCGAACAAGCGATTATTGTTGTTGTAACATCAAGTTGTAAAAGGTGGCACACAAAATTAGTGCAAACAATAATGAGTTTAATTGAAACTAAACACATATTTGTTTTTATTTTGTTCGCAATCAACGAACTTATATTTTAAACGTTTTTAAAAAGTTAAAAACGTAACAATATATTCCTGGTGTTAGCAACAAAATATAGACAAAAAAATTCAATTCAAATTAAGTCTACGTACAATAATAAAAGTAAATTTAAATCTTATAATAATAGCTGCTGGGGTAGCCTTTGTGCGTCAAATCCTATGCTAATCTTTCGGGCATACTATGAACTAAGTTATCAGTTTATTCAAATTCTGCTTTATCAACTCTTTTATCATAGATTTTGAAGTTACTTAGTGGTTCCTAATTTTCTTTACTAATAATTCTCACAGACATTCAATTGAAATGTTAAAATGAAAATTCCGATAAAAATTTAAAATTCTCTCCCCATCCATCATTTTTTCAATAAATTGAAGCAGACCTACCATCACATCATCACCACCATGCTACACTGTGGTAGAAAAATGCTCCTAATAGAGAGCAGAAACACTTTTTCTCCGCACTGTTTTTTTTTACTCTAGTGCTGAAAACAATATATTTGTTATTATCAGACGAAATTACCATTTTCCATAACTCTGGAAGATTTTTACATGCTCCTTGTCAAACTTAATTCTCTGCTGTCGTCTGTAGAGCAAAATGTATGGATTTATTCGTGCTATGCAGCCATGATTATCACTTTTTAGCGTTTCTCAAATAGTGAGCCTGCAAACTGTTTGAATACTGCATCTTTTCCTCGTTGTATAGGTTTAGAGGAAGGACTTTGAGATAAAATCTTTTGCTTTCTTGCAATTACTTATCAATTTTTGGAAAGAAGAGTAAGATTTTCCAACCGTTTCGCCACCAAGACTTTTTCCACGAATGTATAACAATTGTACGCTCCACTGGATTTATTTCTGTTCCTTGTCGAACTTTAGTTGAAAAATCGATGTATGACCTGTCTTTGATAATTAAAAATAATGTAATAACTTGAATTTAAACTCAAATTGTATAACAAAGAACGCACTTAACTGTAACAACAGTTCGAAATATCGTTCCTGTTTTATCTGCGAATCAGACTTATTGTTGGTATAATAGTGGATGCGGTTTCATTAAAAAAATATTTTTAACTTAAAGGGTTTTATTAACATAACTGACTTTGGCCCATATTATGTAAAAATAATTTTTTCGTAATATAATTAATTGTAGATTTATTCTCTTGATTTTTGGTTCCTCAAACTATCCACGTTCTTGAGTTTGATCACAAAAGATTCCAATTATTTCATATAAATTAATTACACATCCATGCAAGTATAAAATTCTGCTTTAGTTTAGATTAAAATAATATTTTTTTTTTTTGTTTCAAATTTCAATTTCTCAACAGCTTTTTCTATAACTAAGTTGTCGACACTTTCAATGGAATGACGAAAGAACTTTCTACAATGTCACTCTATTTTAAGCTTTTTCGATATCGTTCAGATACATACTAGTGATCGTATAAGTAATCTCAAATTCAAATACATATCACTTATGCGTCCTGTAGCACAACAGGCGTTAATGAAATACACATGGTACATTTCTTATGTATGGTATATGTGAGAACACTCTGAATTTAAATATTTTTTATTAATTATTGATACATTTCATAAATCAACTTTAGAATCTTATTGTTATATTTATTATTAACGTAATTGGTCATTACAACCCTTCAGTCAGGATTACGACCTAGTTCCTCACACAACTTATGTTTTATGTGTCAATTTTAAACATGAGAGGCGGTACTGACAGTTTTAGGTCGATTCCTAACGACAGATTTTTAAGAAACTTTTCATGACAATTTTATTTACTCTCAGAGATTTTGACAGAAAGGAGGAAAAAGGAGAGGAAGTCGCCGAAGAAATACTTTTTGTGTTTTATTTTAATACCTGGACTGCGGCTCGAACCCTGGCTTTTCGTCTAATAAGCCAACACACTACCTCCTAGACCACGGCGACTTTGACACTCATCAAAATTAAAAAGTAAAGCATTTAAACCTATTATAATAATTCTTGTAATAAAACATAATTTAATAAAATTGTGTTAAATTAATTAATTGTGTGACCTGCCGTCAGGTCACGGTTAAAACTCCAGACCAGACATCTCCAACAAAACCAAAATAGATTTCTGGTAAAAACTCTGGTTAGGTTAGTGTGATAGCTTTATACCAAAAGCTCACTTGAGTACGTATAGCGGCCCGTTGTGATGCCACAGGTGAACGCATTTCCTGTACTGACCAAGTTGCCCCGAACCCAGGAGGGGGGTCGGTCAGCGTAAGATCTGCATATCCAAAGCACGACTACCCCGCGCTAGAAAACCAGCCAGAAAGTTTGATAAACGAGGCTATGTCCTTGACATCAATGGACGATAGCTCCGACAAGCTGACTAGGGTCGGACAGCCAAATAACCTATATCTGCACCTCGCAAGAGACGGGCATTGACAAAGAAAGTGGATAGCAGTCTCGTCCTCCTCAGCGGATCTGCACCCACGGCAGAAGTCATTAAATGGGAGCCGCATTCTCTCCGCGTGCATGGCCACTGTGATTGAGAGGATGCCGTGACCAAGTCCAAGTAACTGGTTGGTACGCCTTCTATAAATCCGGTCCAGGTGAGTCTAGCGGTAGAGCAGGACTCCTAGTTGATTCAGGATAGGTTGGCGTCTCGGAAAAATTTCCGCGCGATGGCCAGTTTAATCGAGGCAAGTGGTATTCCTAAGTCGATTGAACAGGATTCCGGGAGTAGTGTGCCAGCTCTGGCTAGCTTGTTGGCCTGCAGCTTCCCGGAATGTCTCAGTGTCCGGAGACCCAGACAAGTGTGCCACTGAAGCGCCCAGAAAGAAGGTTGAGGCAACGGCTACATTCCCTGACGATCCTGGAATTATTCGCAATGTTCGAAAGAGACTTTCTGGGAGCCTGGATATCCGAAAAGATCGAGATGCGTGTGAAAGGAACTCAGTATGCGAGGATCAATTGTGCGGCCCGGTAGTTGGCCATCACTTCCGCCTGGAACACGCTGCAATAGTCCGGCAGCCGGAGTGAAATGTTCAAATCCAATTTCCCGGGGTAGACTCCGCTATCCACCCCTCCATCGAGTTTGGAGCCGTCGGTATATACATCCAGGATTACCGGAGGGACGGTCGTGTCTGGGGTAAAATCACTTCTGCTCGGGATCAAGAAGTTGAAACCCTGTCAAAACGGTATCCCACAGGAAGATAATCGATTTCCATTGGGGCCACCGGGTCGATCTCCAGAATAGACGAGTGACCAGAGGGAACGACGCGCCAAAGAGACAGGGCAAAAACTCTGAGAGTGAATAAAAAAGTTTCTCAAAAATCCGTCGATTGGGGTTGATTTTCAAGAGTAGGTTTCACCACTTATGAATAAAATTCACACACACAACAGAGAATGCGAGAATGCTAATGTGTACATAATTGTAACGTCTAATTATGAATGTAAACATAACATAACATAACAGTTGCACTATGTTTCTTTTTCGTAATTAGTAATTTCCTATCATTCGTAAGAAAATTTAGTTTCTATACACTGAAGCTATAAATATTTATGAATCCTTAATATCAACTTAAATTTCCTTTCATGTAATTCATACGTTAGCATTTTTACAGCTTTTCATTATAGCAACTTTTTCTAATCCTCTGTTTCAAACAAACGATGTAAATTTTGTATGCTCAAGCAATTTAAATATTTAAACACAGTGAAAATTGTTAAGTGCCTCTTGTCTTTTCAAATAACTTAAAGGAGCTGAATTATTACTTTTTTGGTTTTTGATAAAGTTTATAAAAGAAATTTAATTATTTTTGTACCATTAAATAAAAAGTTTTGCCTGACATTGCATACATATTTCCTGATAAAGTAAACGTTTTCAATAGAAAGGTGTTTATTATTTAAGGTCTTCTAAGTTGCATGGCAATGGAAAACTTCAAATACTCGTATGCGGTTTGTGATATCATAGAGTGACAAGCATAGTTTGAGACAAAAAATCAAATTGCAAATATTTTGACGAAATCCGAAGCACAAAGTTTGAGGAATAATTAATGGTTTTTATTGTTATTTCATTAATTTATCTCTATTTTATAATAAAAAAATTACTAAAAAATTATAATAAAAAAATCAACAAATTAAAAGAGAAGTAAGGAAAAATTCCTGAAGACTTAATATTTTTTTTTTTCAATAAACATGTTGTTTGCATTTATTTTTGTTTGATGTTGTATTTTCGTTTACATTTATTCTTTTGTTGTTGTATTTCTGTTTACATTTGTTCTTGCAGTTTTTGTTGCTGCATTTTTGTTTACTCGTTTATCACTTTTTTATACTGCTGTTTTGTTGGTATATTTTTTTTTTATTTGTTTATCATGTAAACAAGTTCATTGTTTTTGTAGCTTTTTTTACAATTTACACGATGACAAAACACCATTTCCAATTTCGTAGCAATATTTGGAAATTTAAAGTCTGAATCGGCAATTGTTTAAAGAATTTTTTTAAATAAATGTACTAATAAAGATGAAATGTAGTTTCTTTTATGCGAATCCAAGGGACATTAATGTTTTAAGAAATACAAAAACATATCAATATTTATACCCAATAGATGAATAAGAATTAAAAATGTATATAAATTTTTGTTTTTTCTCTTGTTTGGTTTACATACATGTGGGTTTTTTAAAGAAAACCTTTTTTGAAAACGTTGGTTTTTTTTAAAGAAAACTTTTTTATTTAAAATATTTTAGTTTTTACACATTTAATGATGTTAGAAATTACAAAAATTTATATTGTTTGTCTTTTGTATCAGTTTGTCGACTAACTCCTTTTTTATATTGTTCAATGTTTTTTTTATAAGTCGTTGTCATTTTGCTGAGCTACTATGATTAGTATTATTGGTAGGCTACTACAATTATTATTATTGGTAGAGTACTACAAGTATTATTATTGGTAAGGTTTCCCACTTCTCGTCCGTCCTGTCCCCGGTCCCACATTCGGCCTTCCTCCACGGTCATTCGACTCGGATGACGGGTTCCACTTTTTTATATATTCAGCTACGGTACTGGTCCTCCTTGGACCCTCACCTTCACCAACCTTTTCAACTTCATATCTATCGTGTTTCATGATTCGAATCACCTTATATGGCCCTAAATATTTTGGTCGCAATTTTAAACCTGGTCCAAATTGAGTTCGTTTAATAGCCACTAATTCATTTTCCTTATACAATGATGCCCGAATTCTCTTCCTATTAGACGTTTTCTTATTTTCTGCCTGAATTTTCGCTATATTTGACCTGGCTGTGTTCCGAATTTCATCTCTTTGCTCATCTAATTCTTCTACAGCAAATTCCTCAATCATATTTCGTATGACTTTTCCTTCATCTGTTCTCATTTCACATCCTGTAAGAATCTTAAACGGTGAATACTTTGTACTACGTGGAGGAGTATTATTTATACATTGTTGAACCTTATCTACATGCTTGTACCAATTTTGGGGATCTTCTACACACAGTTTCGATAGCAATGTTATTACTATTGTATTAATACGTTCTACCTGACCGTTTCCCCTAGGAACCCCCGTTGTAATAAGAAGGTGTTGAATATTACGCTCCATACAAAACTTATTGAACAAATTTGATGTGAAAGCTGTTCCCCTGTCTGATATAATTCTCTCCGGATTTCCAAAAATCGCCGATTGACGCTGGAGTTTATCAATAACTTCTTCTGCCCTAGTGATTCTGGTTGGATATAACCAAACAAATTTAGAAAAAGAATCAACTACAACTAGTATGTAGTTATAGCGTTTCTTTGTTTACTCCATAGGGCCGACGTAATCAATCTGATATGTTCTTAACGGTCGATCCGATTTATCGATAGTGGTAAGGAGTCCTTCCGGTTTACCTGTCTTAGCTTCTGTTATTATACATTCTATGCAACTACGGACTATTTTGTCAACTTTCGATACGATGTTGGGTATATAAACTTCTTTTTCTAAAAGTTCTCGTGTCTTCCTAGTACCAAAATGACCTTTTCTGTGAGCAATTTGAATTATTTCCTCCTCCATACTCTCCGGAATCACCATAAGTTCCCGATCTGGATCCTTATAAACTAGGTCGTGTTTCAAATAAAAATCCTCATAATTTCCATTTTCAAGGATATTTCTAACAGCTTTAACCCAATTGTCCTGCATCTGTGCTTGTTTGATGTCATCCGACATCAAACATAAAATCCTGCTTAAAGCATCAACGTGCCTCATTTTGTTCCCAGATCTATGTTCTATTATAAAATCAAACTCCTGCAGAAACATGGCCAACCTAGACACTCTTAATGGAATGTCCTTCTTCTTTATAGTCATCGCAAAAGCATTACAATCTGTCACTATTTTTATTTTATGGCTCATTAGATATACTCTCCACTTCTTTAATGCATCGATTATTGCCAAAACTTCGAGTTCGTAGGAATGGTATTTTTGCTGTGCATCGGTAGTCTTACGACTCATATACTCCACTGGATGAAATTGTTGGTCGTCTGCATTCTTCTGAAGCAAAACACCTCCGTAACCATACATACTTGCATCGGTATGTACTTCTGTAGCAGCATTTGGATTGTACAATTTTAGAACGGGTGCATTCGTCAAACTTTCCTTAAGTTGCCTAAATGATACTATTTGAGCTTCTCCCATTACAAAATCATTATTCTTCCTAAGTAAGTCAGATAAAGGTCTAGCAATTGTAGCATATCCACAGATAAATCTTCTAAAATACGACGTGAGGCCCAAGAAACGTTGTAACGCCTTCTTGTCCTTTGGAACTGGAAAATGTTCAACTGCTGATGTCTTCTCTATTGATGGTCTTATTGTCGAATTTTCAACTATATACTCGAGGAAATTAACCCTATTCATTAAAAATTGCCACTTCTCCCACTTAATTCGTAAGTTATGTTTTCTAGCTACCTGTAATACTTTCCGCAATTTCACGACTCCCTCCGAAACGTCCACCGATGGGATTATGATATCGTCGACATACACAATTATAGTACCGTCCTGAATCAATTTCCTATATACCGAAAAAATAAACCGAGAAAATACCGCTGGAGAATGAGAAATTCCAAAAGGTACGTAATTGAATTCATACTGGCCGTTGTGTGTTACAAAGGAAGTAAACTTTTTCGACTGCTCCTCAACAGGTACGTGAAAGAAACCATTCTTTAAGTCAAGTGTGGAATAAATCTTAGCGGATTCTAATTTATGCAACACGTCATCAATCAAAACCATTGGGAAGTTATCTCTAATAATTTTCTCATTTAATTTTCTAAAATCGCAACAAAGTCTCTTTGTGCCGTCCTTCTTAGGCACTAGAGCGATTGGTGATCCGTATTCAGAAGTACTCGGTCGTATAATGCCCTCACTTAACCAATCTTTAACTTGCTGCTCAACAACACCTTGATCCTCATAAGATAGACGATGTGGTCGTTGAAATATTGGAATATCATCCGAAAATATTATTTTCATACTAATAGGAGATGGTTCAAGATTCTCCGGATTATAGTCCCTCACTAACCTGCTAACCTCTCCTGCTGTCTCCTTCGGTAAATGTGACAAGTTCAATGCAACATCATCTTCGATAACAACTGTTGAACAAAATATCTTAAAATCGTCCACTTCATCACGTTGTTCTACTTCAGATTCTTTCCTACGTCTGAAAGTTGCACCATTTGAGGTCAATATCATATCCGTCTGGTCCAAAATATCATTACCTATTGCAGCCTCATATGGAAATTGTTCAGCTATGTAAAATCTAACCTTAAAGTCAAAACCATCTATATTAACGATCCTATCAAAGTGTCCTAAAGTCACCAATTCACCAACATTGGCCGTTACAAAACTTTCCCTTCCATTACGAATTTCAATGCCGTGTAACTTTTCAAAAATGTCCAACCTAATTAAGGAAATATCACTACCAGAGTCGATAATCGCAGAAATTTTAAAATTGTCCAATTTAATTTCCTTAAAAACACGATTTGGCTTCAAAATACACGCTGTAACGGATTTGTCATTTCGCCCCGCCTTATTACAATTTCCTACCGTGCATGATCTATTTTCGTTTTCCTTCTTGATCTGGTTCGAAGTCCTTATCCTACATTTATATGATTTATGACCTGTTTTTAAACAATTAAAAGACTTAAAATTCCCTGATTTACAATATTTTGCCAAATGATCATCACCTCCGCAGTTATAGCATTTGCCTTTGGAATAATTATTCGGTTTTGTTTTATCTAACTGTCCTAAATCGGAAGATATTTTGAAGGTTGGCGCCTGTGGAGTGGATCTCCGAATTTTCTCATATATTTTAATTTTGTCCTTCAAATCTTCTACACTCGTGGCTTGATATAAGATGCCCTTACCGAATTTTGAATCAGGAATTCCGTCCGCAAAATATTGAATTAAACTATCGTCATCAAGCTTAACGGGTTTTCCTATTTCCATTAGTGTGTAGAGGTACTCTCGAAAATTTTCACTATTCCTCTTCTTTCGATTTCTCAATATCTGATGTACTTCAATAGCTGCTAGCTTGGTTCCAAATTCCTTAACAAGTGCTTCCCTAAGGGAGTTCCAATTTTTTATCCCACTCTGACTACGAATAAACATACGTGCCGCCCCTTTCAACAACTGTTTTGCACAGATAAATTTATGTAAACTACTCCAACCTACTGCCTCAGCATTATCCTCAAAATCAGAAATCCACTCATCTATCCCAATGTTGTCGGTACCACAAAAACTAGTCAAAGAGTCTTCAATATCTCGTAGCGTGAATATACTTCTTTCAATAACTGGCCCCGGTTCATGCCGCGAAGTGACATCAATATATTCCGAGTCAGAATCTGGTGCACTCAGGCCAAAATGTTCCATAAGTCGATCACGAAGTTCTGCCTTTCGTCCATTTGTAGGTAGTCCTAACTCTGTCAACTTGCCCTTTAGACCGTCAACTGTCAAAGCAAAAATGTCGCTTACGTTCATGTTATTTAACAAAATTATTCGTCCAATTATATAAAAAATTCACAAATGTAGTGTAAAATATAAGTAACAATAAATTATATATAAGTAAGTATGAGTAATATTAAAAGAATGAAATTAATTTGTACGTAATTAAATTAACGATAATATGTAAGTAAAAACAAAAGTAAATTGTAAAAAGATTAATTATAAGTATTAAATGAATTAAATCCTATATATATACTCAAGAATGTTTTATCAAAACTAGTATTAATGCAAAAAAAAAATAATCAAAATGTCCTCGAATGAAATTGGAATTCTAAATCATAAATCAAATTGGATTATTGACAAACAAGACAAAATTCAAATTGGATTTTTGTAGTATAAAACAAAAGTATTTCGATTAGAATTTTAAAATTTAAAACATTCAAATCAAACCAAAATTGTGTCATGAAAAAAAAAATACTTCCAATTAGACTCCCTCGTTGGCTATACGCAACCGCATTCAACATACACTGATCTCTTCTTCTCTCACACAGATGAATATCTCGATATTTGCAGCAACTTTTATGCACAGCTTTCAGTTGATTGGCTTCATAATCGTATGATAATGATAAAATATTTATGTCTCTTGCGTTTTTATGACTTTCACTTTTCTCTCTCTCTCTTTCTTATAAATTAAACGTTAAAAACGTTCTTTTCCAAACAATAGATTTCTTCTTTTTTCAAAAAGAAAAATAAACCGGTTGAGCCCCCAAAATGTGGGTTTTTTAAAGAAAACCTCTTTTGAAAACGTTGGTTTTTTAAAGAAAACTTTTTTTATTTAAAATATTTTAGTTTTTACACATTTAATGATGTTAGAAATTACAAAAATTTATATTGTTTGTCTTTTGTGTCAGTTTGTCGACTAACTCCTTTTTTATATTGTTCAATGTTTTTTTTATAAGTCGTTGTCATTTTGCTGAGCTACTATGATTAGTATTATTGGTAGGCTACTACAATTATTATTATTGGTAGAGTACTACAAGTATTATTATTGGTAAGGTTTCCCACTTCTCGTCCGTCCTGTCCCCGGTCCCACATACATAATTGGCCATTACAACCCTTTAGTCAGGATTACGGCCTAGCTCCTCACACAAATCATGTTGTGTGTGTTAATTTTATTCATGAGTGGCGCGACCTACAGTTTAAAGTCGATTCCGAACGACAGAATTTTGGGAAAGTTTTCATGGCAATTTAATTTACTCTCAGAGTTTTTGCCAGAAATCTGCTGAGAGGAAGTCGCCTAAGAAATTATTTTTTTCATATTTCGTTTTTCGGCCTTACTAATAAGCCAAAAATCCTTAGAAATTTATTTTCTTTTGATTGGTTTAGTATGATTTCAATGTGACTCTTATTATTTGTGTTACTCTGTAAAAATAGTAGCCAACTTAATATGCAAATTTCATACTATAAACTTAAGAGACCAACAAAGGCCTCAATTGCATGTATAAAAACTCGACACGAAATTCAGGTGAAATATGTTAAATAAATTGCTGGCCTTTCAAAAAATTAAAATTATTTTTCACAGATAAGGGCCGAATAGTCAGTCTGTTGTTGTATTTATAGTTGATGTGAGACTTGATAAAATTAATGGTACTTTAAAATTGTAATACAATTATTTTTAGCAAAGTTTTTATTTTTATGAAATTTCCGTTAAAATATGTCATATGAAATTATATACAGAGGTTGTTGAAACTTAATGATAAGTGTTCACGATATTCGAGCTGATATTACAACCAACTTTGCTGAGAAAGCAGCATTTTTTATAGTATTTTGTCAAAATGTTGTATATTATTTACTTAATTACTTAGTTGGTCATTAATAACCCGATTAACGGATTTCGGCCAGGTGCAACACATCTTCCCAGGCGCCTCGGCTTCTTGCGCGCATACGCCAGTTGGTCACACCAATCGATGACAGGGCTTCCTCGATTTGGTCTTTCCAACGCATACGAGGTCGTCCTCTTCGTCGACTTCCGCAGATCCCCGCATCAAATACCCGTCCCGCTGGATCATCCTCCTCCACTCGAACGACATGGCCGAGCCGGCGCAGCCGCTGCATATTGAAACGCTGCACAACGTCTGTGTCGTTGAGGAGCTCATATAGCTCACTGTTAGATCGGATGCGGAAATCATCGCCAACTCGCACTGGACCGAAGATCTTACGTAGGACCATTCTCTCGAATACTCTCAAGGCTGCTGCATCAGTGCTTGAAACAGCATTTAATATACAGATATAAAATTCTAAAATTACAATCATTATTGGGCAGAAATGTCGCTATCAACCACTGTTAAGATTTGTGTCAACAGCTACGTATTCGAGATGGCTTTCCGTTTTACAAGTGCACTGTCATATTTAACTGGCTATAGTGAGTTATCTATATGCTTGCCACTTATGACAATAACCTCATACAATCGTGAATATCTATTTCTCTACTATTTTAGTGTTATTTTGGCTCCAATTCTCTTGAGAAAACTATCGACCGAAGGCAATACTTCACAACGTAACAATTCAACGTAATACACGACAAAGTATTAGAAATATTAAATTATCCGACTCTCAATGTATCTAATAGTTTGCATATTAAAAATAGGCTCTGTCTGCCCCATCAGAATTACTGCGGAAGCTGCCATGATATATATATAATGGAATCGGTACCATACATTTTATGCCAGTGTTCTACACTTCAGAACAGACGTCATCGGTTTTTAGATGACAGAACAACTGCGCATGGTGGCAAACGTGTCACTAAGGAAACTGTCCGGTTTCATCCGGAACTTGGGGTGGTTCAAACCCACTACTAACGGATCATTACTAGTTGCCTTACCTTAAGCTTGGTAACACAATGGGCCGTATGGACCATCGAGTGAATTTGCATGTGAACCCAACTTAATACGGATATGCACTTTTATTGAGGCAATATTCGGTTCATTGAGTACAATATTTTAAGTATTCAGGCATAATAATATACGCAGTTCAGCTTCTTATTCAATATTCATTTGACAGCTGGTCATTTCAACAACATTATTTTTATTTTGTTTTGTTGTTTTTTTTGTCGTTATTGACATTTGAGTTGTCAAATATCAACAGAAAGTGTTCGGATAAATGTAGTATGCGCATTAAACAGACATATGACAGTGCTGCATTTTAAGTTTTACTCAATATTATAACAATTTAATTGAAAGTTTATTTGAAATATTGAGCTCAATAATGGCGTTTATTACGATTTACGCAATAAAGGTGCATATCTGAACACCGCATAACCCAAAACTTGCATATTAAAACCAAAAAGAGTGAAATCCTGCCAAACATAAAAAGTGTTTATCTATTCTGATAGGGAAGCAAGAAACAGTCATATTCAGCACAGAGAACGCGAGAGTGGAACTATTATTTACCATATTTGTCCTTACAAGCTGCAAACTGATGGCAGTTGGAATCGATGAACGATCGTTTAACGTGATTAAAACTTCGAGCAATGCCATAAGCTATAACTTTTCGATCCAATTTATTGAGGAAATTCAAATATTCAAACTACTGAAAAATAACATCTGAAGTGTAGTTCGTATGGATGTAGTGCAAGAAGTTAAAAAGTCAATCAGTGGTGAAGAGGAAAATTTAGTGGAGAAAAATACTGCTTAGCGTCAGCAGTTTGGTTAGTGGCCTTCCTTTTAATCACAACATACAAAACTATGTATAAAGACAAAGTCAATTTTACTCACGTTAACATCCATCATGCAAAAGATGCCTCGGTATTGATTGCAAGGACATTCTTGAAAATAAGCCTGAGCATGATATTAGTCCAAGAAGCCTAACACTTTAAATACGCAATCACAGAATTAAGCTGTAATAGTGAAGAGTTAATGTTTTATAACAGACACACATCACCCAGAAATAAGAAATGATATGAATTATTTTTGCGTTACAGGATTTATAACGAGGGACCCGCTCTTAATAAAATCTACCATGCACAGATAAGAGATAGTGCCGCCATCAATGTACTTTATAGAAGATGAAACTTTAATCCCCCTTTGGAAGTAAGATGATTTGTGGAGCATAGTTGTAGGCCAAAAATGCCGGAATGCGATGTCAATCCTCGCTATATCATATGGGGCAATGCAGGCATAAACTATAGAGGGAGGAACCTTTTAGAATTTATCTAAGTTTCTAACCTGGACTTTTTAAATGAAAGAAACAGACCTAATTTTGAAACTAGGGTTAGAAGTAGGGTTTTGAATATTACCATAGCGAGTCCGAGCATTGCTATGTTTTGGAGAATATCAAGCTAGAAATCTTTATCAGATCACAAGATAATAAGATTCTCGCAAGGAGATCTAGGGACCTCGATACCATCATATAGACATCCAAGCAAAAACTAATCGGACAAAATATAAAGAAACCTTAAGTTATAATCGGCAACGAGAAAACAAATACGGAATCAGTTTGACCTCGTTTAAATGGGCAGAGGTAGATGGTCTTTGTAGCTATCCTTAAATACTAAGGAAGAGAAAGACGAAATCTGATGAAACAGCCATCATTGTACTTTTCGAACGGAAGTTCGAGGGCTCGGAAACAGAGTTGAGCGTAACGGTCATAGGCAGGAATATAAGGTGAATCTTACAGAAATAAGAAAGGCTGAAAGGGACAGTTTTAGGCACTTCTCTGAAGATCTAAAATCTTTACTGCAGTAACGAGTATGTATAAAGTTTTTGCGATTGTAGCTATAGAGAATGATAAAAATTACTGAATTGCTGTCGTGGACAGATTTCCTAGGAATTGAAGAGAATAATAGCTGCAGTGAAAAAGTTGGCCAGTTAAGTCTGATAACATAAATAGATAAGTTGCGGCTTATATACATACATATGTATCGGAGAAGGGATAAAATGTACTTGTTCTCCTTTCTACTATACAGTAGTCAGCATATTTATTTTGACAAAGTATAGTGAAGAATTGTTTTATTGTTTTTTAATATTGAAATTCCTATAACGGCACAGTTATCACAATATTTACTTCACACTAATTCTTAAGTATACGTATGCAAAATATTTTGTTAAAATCTTTACCCATTCTCATTCTGAAGAGAGAAATGCAATTTGGTACAAGAATTTGTAATGGCATAATTATTTTGACATTCTATAACTTCATCTCATTTTGTTTTTTGTGTTAAGCTTTAATACAAAGCGGACGTTGTTGAGTATTAAATATTAACATTCGATGAAAGATAAATAAAAAATTCTATTACTATTGTGGAAATATGGGAAAAATAGCGGAATTAACTAACACCGTCAGGAGTGAAATTATAACCAAGTATAATCTTGGAATATCTGTAACAAATATTGCCAATGAGTACAATATACCTAGACAAACCGCTTATTATCAAATAAATAAATGTAAAAAAATGGAATCTGTCATTAATTTGCGTCGAACAGGAAGAAAGCGTAAAACAACGGCAGCGGAAGATCGACAAATTATCAGAAAATTTAAATCTAATCCAGGTTGGACACCCAAAGCCGCTGCGTTGGAATGGAATTCGCACTCTGATAGTCATTTAAGCGAAAGAACAGTTCGACGACGTTTAAAAGAAGCCAACATTAATACATATGTAGCAAGATCAATTCCATGTATAGCCCCAAGGAACCAAATTAAAAGGTTAGAATTCGCAAACAGATACGTGGATAAGCCCCTATCATTCTGGTAAAGCGTGTTATGGACCGACGAAAGTACTTGCGAGTATCACTCGTCAAAGAAAAAAGTTTTTGTTAGACTGGACCAAAAAACTCGAAAAAAAACTGCACCTGCTGTCGAAATAGTTAGTCATGGAGGTGGCACAGTGATGTTCTGGGGCAGTATAGCATATAAAGGCTTGGGAGACTTGGTTCACATCGACGGTTCGATGAACCAAAACCAATGTTTGACAATTTTAAATGAATACGCATTTCCTTCTGGCGATAGGTTGATTGGACCGTCATTTATTTTCCAACAGGACAATGCGCCTTGCCACAAGAGTAAAATGATTAAGACATTTTTGACAGAAAATTGTATTGAAACTTTGGATTGGCCACCTCAAAGTCCGGATGTGAATGTGATTGAGAATGTTTGGTCATATATAAAGCGCCAAAGAACCGCAGATCTGACAAGAACCAGGAAGGTACAATTTCAGAGGTTTAATCTTTGTGGGAGGACATACCAACAAAATACATTCAAAACTTGATCGATTCAGTTCCTAAAAGACTCCGGAAAGTCATTGCCGCTAAAGGCGGATACACGTTTTATTAATATTAAAAATATCTTAAAGTATTACAAAAGTTGGAATAAGATATTTTCGTTTAAAGATGTCAAAATACTTATGCCGCCCCCTAAATTTTTAAATTAATTGCATAGAATTCAAATTTAATTCAAGAAGTTATGATTTTATGTTTTTTAGTTATTAAATAAATGCGACTTTCATTACAAAAAAAATTTGAAATTTTTAATTTTTTGGGTATCTGAAAAAATTCAAAATGATAAAATTTCTCAGGTGTCAAAATAAATATGCCGACCACTGTACGAGACTCCAGGAAGGTATAACATTTTTCTTGTCCTATTACAAACATGTATAGAGGAACTATAGTAGCAGTTAATTCTATAAGTGGGAAAAAATGCTAATCCACACTCAAAATCCTTTGGAAGAAACTTGAGAAAATTGTAGGCAACTAAATATATAAGATGCGAAATATAGGAAAGGCCACTACATCCTAGGCAACAGGCAGATACAGCTCTGGCATATTTAGTGGCAACAGCTTAGGAGTCTTGAATGTGAATGATATAACCATATGTACATTTCTTTACTTAAAGTCGCCGTAGTCTAGTAGGTAGTGTTTCGGCTTATTAGACGTAAGGCCTCGGTTCAAACCCCAGGTCAGACATCAAAACGAAAATATGAAAAAAATATTTCTTCGGCCACTTCCTCTCAACAGATTTCTGGCAAAAGCTCTGAGAGTATTTTAAAATTGCGATGAAAACTTTCTCAAAAATCAGTCATTCGAAGTCGACTTTAAAGTGTAGGACACGTCACTCATGAGCCTCAGAAAGTCGCCTAGAGAGGTCATAGGAATGTCAAGAGAAAAACCCAATCAGCAAAACTTCCTCAACAAAAAGTGTTCCTTTTTTCATAAATACTATGAATCTTATGTTTTGGAAGCGGTAAAAAAACTGAACAAAAATATTTTGAACACACATGTATAAAACTTAAAAGAGGTTATGTTACCAAATAAAATAATTTATTTTAAATCTATGTTCCCTTTATTTCGAACTTATTGACCCGCTCTCGTACATTATAATTTTTGCCAAACTCTAAGCATAATTACAGAAAAGTTTAATCATACCATATATTAACAGTCATGTGACACTAAATATTCATACTGTGGAACGTAATGCAATTTGAAATTTTATGTAATCTATTGGACCTCTGAGAGCGAATAATATATTCAGAACACATAATAATAAAATTGTGAAAACAATTTTCTCAACTTTTGTATCCCAAGAGTAAACAAAAATTATTTTACCTTTATTTATGAGAAAATAAAGCTTTTGTTACATAATAGGATTTACGTTAGCTTTTTTAAAAATAAACGAATAAAACTATCAATTCAAATGCTAGAAAAAGAACTTTTTATTCAAATAATGTCTTTACAATACCCTTGAGTTCTGCGGAAATTTTTTAGTGAAAAGAATTCTCATACTCAGCTTAAATTTTACATTTCAGGTAGCAATACATAATAAAATATGAAATTCAGTTACTTTTAACAAAAAGAGGGTATAAATATGTATATGTATGTACAACCATATGTTATACGTCTGAATGTAAAATTATTAATATCGATGCATATTAAGTTATACTATGCATATATCATCCTTAAAAGAGGTTGCAAATAAACGAAAAAAAAAATCTATCAAAACCAAGTAATATTAACAAAAAAGGTTATTATGTACGAAAATAATAATATGCAAATAACACATATACATATATATATAAATTCATTTTGAAATTGAATATATATGTATGTAGGTAAACATTTGAAAATGGTAAAAGGAAATATTTTATAATGGGGGTGCCAGAATTAATATTTGAATCAATTTTTAAAATAGATTCTCATATATACCGTCGATGTTATGCAATGGATGAAGAAACACCAAATAGATTATATAACCTTTAACGTTAACGTTTAAACGTTTTTTAATTTCTTCTATTTTTCAGTAGTTTCTTATAAGAGAAAATTCTCATTCTCAGTATTCTCAAATATTATCGTGTTGTTGCTTATGGTAGTTTTCGCGCAATAATTTGATTATATGTTTGAAATATTCCAAGCAATACATCTCAGAGACGTATGGTTATCTTTGGTGAAATATTTTCAATTTTGCTGTTTTATATTTGTTAGAAAATTTTAATTATTTTAAGAATTTGTAATAACAATGCCACATAAGCTTAGTTGAAGTCACCGTAATCCTAACAGTAGGGTTGTAATGACCAATTGTATATGTATGTGTATGTAAGCTTAGTTTGGATGAAGAACGAATCTCTGTTTTTTACAGAATGTTCTACTGGCTAAAAGGTTGATAAAGCATAAATTGCTTTACTACGATAACTCTTTCAATTCTTTATCATCTTACTTTCTTTCTGTAATAAAAGCTAAATTTAATTTAAAAACAAATGATGAATATTATACTTGCAATAAAATGTGTTCGTTGACTTCATGTTCAAGAAAATCCAAAATTTGGCCCGTGGCAATATATTATGGAATAGTCATTATTGCGTTTATAAATTCATACATAATTTATTCACAAAAAACAGTTTCTGTCAATGAAAAGCTTTTTATGAAGTCGCCGTAGTCTAATAGTGTGTTGACTTTTTAGACGTGAAGCCATGGTTCAAGCCACAGGCCAGACATCTCCAACAAAACGAAATATGAAAAAATATTCCTTATGCGACCTAATCTCAGCAGAAAACTGTGAGAGCAAATAAAAATTACTTAAAAGGTTCCTCAAAAAAATCTGTCGTTCGGAGTCGACCCTAATTTGTAGTTTTCGCCCCACACACAATATAAGAAGCTAAGTAGTAATCCTGACTGAAGGGTTGTAAAGACCACATAACTAAGTAAGTGGCTTATATATGAGCTGCGAACAAGCCACAAATCACAGCGTTAAACATGGTCAAATTTAAAAATTTTGACATTTTGGAACATTTAAACGATGTTATGTTCCCCTCTTATAATATTTTAATTTAATCGAAATTAAACTGTAGGTGTCGCCACTTACGTAAAAAATTAACACATGCAAAATAAGTGGTGTGCGCAGCTAGGTCATAATCTAGACTGAAAGCCTAAAAAAGCTTGAAATTACCGCCTTGTTGACATGATAGAAATATAGTTGCTGATGCAGCCAAAAATAGGACGGACAGTAGAGATTATTCTGTTTCTAAAAACAGACCATTCAAAGATATTACGTCCCAAATGTGGAACGCTTTTATCTGGAAAACATAAAAATCTAGTCTACAACTGTTGTATATAATACAAAAAATTTAGTTTTTTTGTTAGACATATAAAGTTAATTTCTAATTTTCCGTAAAGAGGCGGTTTGAAACAAATTTAATTTTTTACTTAAACGTAGTTTGATCCTTGAAACAGAAATATTTTACTATTTACAATGTTATTTGCATTATTTTTATTTTACAAGCATTTAACAATGCAGGCAAAATCCATTAATTTTGCGATTTAATGAATGTTTTACTATATAAAGTTACTAGCAGTGCTGCAATATTAAATGCTATGAACTCCCCTTGACAGGACTTAAATATATCGCTTGCAATGAATACTCATTTACATCGATAAGGCAACTACGGAAACGTTGGACCGAACATATTTCAATGTTATATAATGCATAGACATGTGACATGCCAAACTAATAATTAGCAGTATTCCATGGGGGATAAACATTTTATTAAAATATGTCTAGATATGACATAAAATATTGTTACGAAAATGGAAACGGTGTAAATCGTTTAACATTAAAATGAGCAAAACCTACACAAACAAATACAACAAACTTGTTACAGTAAACCAACAACATCAGTATGAAAGAAAAGGAGATAAATAAGTAAGCAAGAACACAACAACAAGCAATGTGAATAAAATACGCAAACAACAATGAAGTTGACAGTTGAAGAAAAGGCGAAGCTCCGATCGTTCGACTTCAAGAACCTTTATCAGACTTATTACGTGGGCATATAATAACGCAAGACAAAGCAGGCAACGAGTAATAATAATTCAGTCAGTCTTGTGCGAAGATGCATTGCGTGTGAAGAAAACAGTCGTGGTTTGAAGATCTCCGCTGTAAAGAACTGCGCTGTAAGCAAGGAAGAATAGCGAACAAGCAATTATTATTGTTGTAAACCGTGGCACACGAAAGTAGTGCGAACAATAAAGAGTTGAATTGAAACTAAACACAAATTTATTTTTATTTTGTTTGCAATCAACGAATTCATATTTTAAACGTTTTTAAAAAGGTAATAACTTAACAATATTGTATTATTATTTGCGCTAAAATATATTCTATCTGGTCTTCCTTTTGAAGCTACATCTGTTAAATTAGTTGTCATTTACTTAGTTGACATATTTCAGATGGATTCTGGACAAGTTGGCAAATAGCACGAATTTTTACCGAAAAACCATCTCCAGTAATGGGGTCCATTTCTAGATGAATGGATACGTGAACAAACGAAACTGTCGAATTAGAAGCTCTATCCTCCTGCGTGTAGCTCTCGTCCTGTCACTTATAAATAAATTCAAATCTAGTATCAATAAACACTACTATCTCTCCTATTATCTCCCATGACACACTATGGTAGTTCCAACATAATACATTGCATATGTTGCGGCTATACCCTGAGTATTTTTTGTAAATAAAAATAATTTATGATAAAGAGTATGTGCAAAGAGAGAAAAACATAAGTTTATTGTATTGGTTCATTGTATGTATTAGTTTATTGTATTGCTGTTAGAAGTCATATTGTATGTAAGGTACTGAGTGATCTTATGACAGGGTGAGTTAATATATTCATTTTAATTTCTTCTATACTAACGTCCTTTTAACGGGTGTCCTGGTAGTCTAGTGGGTAGTGTGCTAAGCTATTAAGAGGGTCATTGGTTCGATTCCCACTAGAGACTCTGATCTGTTACACTACTTCGAGCATATGATGTATTGTAATCTAATTAAAAAATTAATAATAAATAAAAGTTCTTCTACATTTTTATAATACATTTTTATTTTGTTATTCATGAAGCTATTAAAAATGTTGTGAAAAAGGATTTGCTTAAATTTTATCAATCGCTTTCTCGAAATGCGGATGGCTTCACTATTTCTTTTTATATGACTAAGAGTTATTTTATTTAATACACAGTGGATCGAGCGTATAATTGAACACGCGGTGAGTGATAAATCAATTTTAAAATTTTTTCACTTCAATAAAATTAAATTTTTGACGCAGAATTGTCGATTTTAAAAACAATTTTTAAAACTAAGGAAATAAACAAAGCTATCAAATATAAAACAAAGGTTTTGTACTTGAAAGTTTAATCTTTTGCTTTGGGCACTGGTCCAAAACATTCGGACAACGCCTGCACTAATTTGTAACAAACGTTTGTAGTAATCGTTGTTCCACACGCATCCTATTCGTTGCTTAATTTGCTCCACTGTGGTAAAATTTGATTTATACAACTTACGGCCAAGATCTTTTGAAATATGCTCAATAATGTTAAGATCCGGTAATTGAGCCGGTGTTTGCAGAAATAGTGGACAATTAAGAATGAACGTCATCTTTTCAAAGTGTGATGTGTGAAATATATTTAATTTTTCGCCGCTTTCCCTCACATCTTTTTGTAAAGTTTATTTAAATTTTGGATTCAATTCATTTTGTCCTCAGTGAACAGTACTTATAAAATAATGGACAAATTAAGCAAGTACTTTTAAAAATTACCATTTTCCAAATGACAGAAATTTTGACAAGTACTCCTAACAAAATTTCAGCTGGTCAATTTTATTTCACTAATATTTTAGGTATGTACGACTATATTAGCCTGTGTAAGTTATATTTTCCTAATGCACTTAGAATTGTATCGGCACAAACTAATTTTTTTGAAATTAATTTCAACCATGTTCTTCAATCCTTTTGGCAGTTGTGATCGGTTTGATTTTATTTCCCTCAAACTCCACTTAGCGTCATATATTCTAATTTCTAACCTTCGCCAATACGACTTTTATGTTTTACTTTTAATTTTTGTATGTACCTCAGAATAATATTGTGGACCGGTATCGCTAATAATTTCATCCTCTTCATATAGACTTATAACTGAATACCGGTTTTTCAATGCTGTTTTTTTATTAACAAATTCAAATCGGGTTATTTTAGCTCAAACATTCCTATCAAACGGAATTTTTTTATAATTTTGTATCATTTGTTTTAACATACAGGTCGGAATCGATATTACTTATATATCATTACAACCTTTTGGTCAGGATGTGTTAATTATGTCCATGAGTGGCGCCCCGCATAATGTTTAAAATCGATTCGAATGAGAGAATGCTGTATGTCGACGAAGAAACATTTTTTATATTTCGTTTTGTCGATATCTAAGCACACTAGACTACGGCGAATTCAGTCGATATTTGAATATCTTAATCGGATTGGACCTACATGCAGTGATTAGGCCAATAACATTGTTACGTTTTTACCTTTTAAAAATGTTTAAAATATGAGCTCGTAGATTGCAAATAAAAACAAAAAATTAATTTGTGTTTCGTTTTAATTAAAATTCTTTATTATTCCCACAATTCTGTATGCTACTGTTCACAAATTGATGTAAACAACAACAATTGCTTTTCTTTGTTATTCCAGTGTTTAAACCCTTTGCATAAACAATAACAATCACCAAACAATTATTCGACATATTTTTGTAAGTCTTTGCCTTCTCGAAATCTCTATAATTTTTGTTGGCTATGTTAAAGATCAGGCAAACCCGCTTCAATTGACGCATTGGAATACAACATTGAAGCATTTATTCGTGAAATACCGGCTGAAATGTTAGAAAGAGTATGCCAAAATTGGACTAAGCGGACCATTTGAGGCGCAGTCGCGGTCAACGTTTGCATGAAATAATCTTCAAACATTAAATTATATGGACCGTACTATTGATTCAAATAAAGATTTCATGCATTTTTCTGAATTTTATGTTTTCTTTTTTTGAAAAATGATCCTATAGCTAAACATCACTCGTTATAAACATCGTTGTTTGCGTTTATTCTTGTAGTGTTGTTGATGTATTTGTTGTTAACCATTTTTATGCTGGTGTTTGTTGTTGTATTTTTGTTTAATTGTTTACCATTTTTTATGCTGGTGTCTGTTATTATATTAAGCATTGTTTTGTTTTTGTAGCTTTTGTTTATAATTTGGATCTTGGACTGCAAAAACGCGATTAATAACTATTCCATTTAGGTATCGGCGCGCATTATATTTTTATTTTAGATATATATAGATATATACAGTGGTGGCTACGAATTTAAGACACGACATATGACTAACTTAGTTGTGATAATATTTACAATCCTGTAATATCAAAATTGATATTCTTTATTCTTCTATGTACTCTGTAATATTAAGAAAAAGTACCATTATTTTATTTTGTTTCTTTTTACATTTTGTTGCTGTTTGAACATATTTTTGTAAAAACATTTATTTGAAATTGGCCACGAATTTAAGACACTTCAGAAATATCTGGTTTTCAAGTGAGTTTTTGGTGTTTTTTGAAGCTAAACGTTGAGCAACGAATGTATTATTTTATTTTATGTTGGAATACATAGAAATATTTAATTATAAATGGTCAGAGGTACTTGGAATACCGATGCCGAGCGAAAACTGATCCAACAACTAAAATTTGATGGAAAAATAATAATGGAGATATCCAAGCTGCTTAAATGTTCTAGATGCAAGATTTACAACGCGCTGGAACACATCAAGCAACATGGTACCACCAAAAATGTCAAACAGCAACCTATAGCCCGAAAAACCACACCCTAAAGTAGCTGCTAATAATCCTTTCACGAGCTCAAGTAAAATAAAAAATAAAATTGTATTGGATTTTGGTATCGATATTTCGTCTAGGGCAATAAGAAGATGCCTAAATGAAAAAAACTTGCGTGGGTGTATTGCACAACGTAAACCACTTGTGTCAAAATAATATCAAATCCCGACTAACATTTTGTCTTGATCGATATAATATGCGCAGCAAAAATTTTATTAATATAGGTAACAAAATATTATTAATTTTTCTTCCTAATATTACTAAAATCTTAAGAAAAATATCATGGACCCAAAATGTTTTTAATAAGATGTAAAAATTATCACAAATGTATAAGTAAAATGTCGTGTCTTAAATTCGTGGCCACCACTGTATATATATATTAGATATATATATATATATTAAATTCAAATGAAGGCAGGTTGAAGGTAAATGGGAAGTATATATTAAAGAAATTGTAATTATTTTTAATCAGTCAGAGTATATATAATTTAAATAAAAGAAAGGAATTTGTCCTGCATAGGCTTTTAATGGTTTTTAGGTGTCGAATTCTCACAAACAGAAATTGCTGCCATCATTAGCATTAAAATCCGCCGAACTATATTAGATATATATATATATTAGATATTTTTATTACTTAGACATGTTGGTTTCGTCATGATCAATAATTGATAATCTGGCAAACAGAGCCAGTGTATTTCATACTTGGATAACCCAATGTCGTTCATTGTATTGAAGACTCAGCTGAGAAATCTGAGGAAAACCTCTCTGAGTTTATTGCGGAACAATAAGGTAATGCGTATTACAAAGATATTCGTTGAGAGGAAAATCGTGATAATTTTTTATTTAGGACTGAAGAACTGTGATTGGAGAACACTAATGAATGAACTCACGGAATGCTCCGGCTTATATGTATGTACTTCTGCATCGTATTGGCGTGGTGGAAAATGATGAATACAGGACATGTGGTGAAAGTATCGAATCGATGGAATGTGTTTTATGTCATTTACCAGTATTCGTAAGCTCGAGATTCAAATAGTTTGGGGATCAGAGACAACTCGTCTCAGAGTAGTGTACTGGAAGAAGTAAAGAACTTCCTATAGAAAGGAACGTACAGTAAGCGTACTTGGTGGATGAGACCCTGTTAGGTCTGCTCTTCTTCAGTCTGCCTGCGTAGTCGGATTGTAGGTTCTAAAGTTAGCCTTCCTCCCTAAAGAATCATAGTATTACTTAAGAATCTCAAGAACTTGAGTAAAACTTATTAAAATTTTGGAAGAAAATGGTCCAAAAGTGGTTAAACCAATAGAAAATCTATAAAAAAATTATTAAAAAAGGGAGGATTAGGAAATTTTTTTTTAAAACGAGAAATCTCGATTTCCCATACGAATATGTTCTAACTATACTTACATATTAGGTGGTCATTCGCATTAGAGTAAACCTCAACTCACACAGCAAAAGAATTCACAGGCAAATGAATCCTTTTACAACAATAATTTGTTATCTACATTGCGCGTCCAATAATGCATTTGTTACGAAACTTGCTAGTATCATTTTCTTCTTTAATTTTAAAAATTGTTTTAAGTAAAACATTCTAAGGGCCATTATTGCAACTTGCCGTTAAAGTTTGGTTTATTTTAAGGTAACTTTAGCTAAAGTGAACTGTAAAGTCTGCTTTAACTTCTTTTCGTTATTATAACCTAATGATAAAATAAAGTTAACTTTATTAGCAGTATGGCAGTGCCGGAACAATGTCGATAACATTGCTCAATTGAATAATTTTTTTTAAGTGTTTTTGTTGTATTTACTCTTTTTGTTTATATTTGAAGATGCCATATTAAAAATAGTATATATGTGTGGTAAGGTCAAACATAAACTTAACTTTAAAAGTTGCGGTTAGGATGATCCTCCCTTTAGCTTAAAACTCACTTCTAGCTTATTGTCCACATATAATAACGAAAAACAATTTATCTGCCCGTTAAAATCCTGCCTTAAGTTAACGACAAGTTGTAATAATGGCCCTAAGTATTATACGTCCTTTTAAAGTTTTTTTTTCCAATAATCTGATCAAAATTTTAGAATTACTTTCATTGAAACGTTAAAATTGACAATTTAATTATCTTCATATCGAGTGTCCAATTATACTTGTGAGCCACTGTATATTTATGTTCCTTTTATGCTTATTTTCCTTTCAAACTGCAACTCAAAAACGCATACACTAGCTTAAGAATTTGTAATAACGTAAACAAAAATGTTCTAAAGAAACGAAAAGATAATGGTTTCCAAGGGATTTTCAAAAGTATTTTTCATTTCAAGATAAAATATTGTATTTTATTTATTTCGTTTTCTATACAAATCCTCAAAAACATATAAATCTTTGCTTTGCAAGCTTTAAATCTGGAAATGCCAAGTATATGGGCACAAGAGAGATTTTGTAAAGGACACATTGATTAAATATAATATGCACACAAACTTTATAGTAAAAGACAAAATATATTTTGTTTCCAAAAATTATTAAAAATATTAAAAAATGTTACATAATGGCTATTAAAAAATTCAAAGATTTTGTGAAATATACAAAAAGTTTAGAATTGCACATATTCGTTTATAAAGGTATATAATAAATTATATTTTAATTAGTATGTTCTGGGTACTCCTCTGAAGGTATCATGAAAGTTGTGGTACCCATTACGGAGGTAGAATTCGAATTCATTATCATATCAAAGACATACATATTTCTTCATTACAACCTTTCAGTCAGGATTACGTCCTAACACCACTTATGTTATGTGTGTTAATTTTATACATGAGTGGCGGGATCTACATTTTCAAAGTCAACTTTGAATGACCGATTTTTGAGTAACTATTCATAGCAATTTTATTTACTCTCATAGTCGGGAAGTCGCCGAAGAAATTTTTTTTTATATTTTCGTTTTGCTGCTTGACCTGAGGTTGAAACCGTGACCCTATGTCTAATAAGCCAATGCACTACCTACTAGACTACGGCGACTTAATATCAGAGACATTAATCACGTACATCTATCGTATGGTTTTTGTTTGGTGTAAAATAGTGTTTTGGCTTATTAGACGAGAGACCGTGAGACCATGGTACAATCAACGTTTTAAAAATTTCGAGCAGAACGATAAATGAAGAAAAAATACTTCTTTCGGTCTTCCTCTTCTGGCAAAAACTCTGAAAGTAAATGCAATTGCTATGAAAAGTTTCTCGAATATGCCGTTGGGTGTCGAAATTAAACTCCTCAGCCCAGGCTTTATCAACAATGTAAAGAAGGTAAAAGATGCAATTAATTTCATATGTGGATTAGTATTCGAAAACAGTGTACCTGTTGTAGCAAGTTCATCAGCTGAACAATTACCGACGATCTCTTTGTGACCAGGAAGCCATATTAATTGTAGGTTGCTGATCCAGTTTGGGCTCATCGCGTAGTTTTTGTGTAACATCCATTGAGAATATTGCTCTTGGTAGCGTATTTCTTTGCTTTAGATGAGTTATAGTAATTTTCTACAAAATATCGACGTTTAGCAAGATTGTTTTCGTTCCAGCAGATGTAAATAATATAAAAACATTTTAGACGGATATGTCAATAATATTGGTAAATACCATTACAGGACATCGATTATCAATTTTTTTGGCAAGTATAACATGATAATACTTTATACATTACATTACAATATACAATATGTTAACTCAGTTATTCCGTATGGATGCAAATTTGTCTAAAAGTGGTCGTTCGCTGAGTATTATAGCTCTCGAAAGATTTTTTAAATCTTTTTAATGGCAAAATTACTCTAAAAAGTGGTCTGTGCTGTTTAATAAACATGCAAATTAAGTGCAATTTTATCGATACCTTAATCCTCTGAACATTGTGATTTCTATAATTCCATTGATCCACAAACCTCACCAACGGTTCCATATTTCAGAGTGTATTGGCATCCTCTTTGCTCTTCAAACTGAATTTCTTAATTCTGTTTGATGACGTACACATTGAGAATTTTGTTGGCGAAGATCATTCTTCAAGAATATGCATGGTTTGTTTAAATGTTGACAACTTTTTGAATAGCTTCAAGTCACGATTTTTTACATTGAAAATATTTACACTCAAAAAATTGTCTTTGTAATTAATTAATTATTATACTTTTATTTAATTAATACTATTCTATGTTGGGTTTAAATAGAGAAGCAGGAAATCCGTTTCAATGGGAATTTGTCTTAACCATTGTATTCTCACTTGTTTTTGTTCTTTTTTTTTATAGCATGTGTGTGATGAGAATAAATTTATAAGATTGCTTTGAGTTTGTGTATATGCGAAAATATTTGTATGTATGTAAATGAGATTGAAGGCAATTTGTATATATTAATACACTGAACACGATTCTACTTAGAAACCATCGCCAACAGCGGCATTTCCCAAATCATTATAGGATAATGCTAACGATATGAATATTATTCGATTATACGTATGTATATGACCTTATGAGTTTGAACTCACGTACAAAAAAAAATATAAAACAAAAACCCAATAGGCAATTTAATTAATCATTCTTATACTTATGACTTCTAACACAATTTTACGTTTCCAAAACAAACAGAAATTCTTGACAGTCATTTGTGATAATTTATATGAATTAGAGTTAGTGTTTGTCTGAAGTCTGCAGCCAACTATAAATAATTTTTGATTTCTTAGAAATTTGTCTAAAATTAATTGAATATACATATATACATACAAATGTAAGATAAATAATTTTTGATACATACGTACGTATATATATATATATGAGTCTATATATATATATATATATATGTACGTTTGTATGTATGTATGTAAATTCAATTAATTTTAGGGAAATTTCTTAGAAATCAAAACAACACTATCAAAAACACTAATCAGACAAACACTAACTCCAATCTTAAAATCAATGAAATAAATGTGTATTCGAATGTATGAAATATGTGGAGAGACGTTAAATCAATGATGTTAATATAAATTCAAGATAAATCGAAATAGTCAGAAAATATATTAATTCCTCTTGAATTTTTACAGCATCAGCAGATTTATATGTGATTATTCGCCAAGTATTTCATTGAATGACGAATATTTTTCCCTACCAATACAACTATTTCACTCAATACAACATGAATAATATTATAAACTTGCTTTATATTGTAAAGTGTTAGTGGAAATTGATCTTTCTAGCGCATGTATTATTTCGTTGAGTGACTCTCGAGCCTTATGACGGACATAAGACAACTTACTTATACTGTTTCTTTAGCAAAAGCAAACGAAAGGAAAATGAGTTAACAAGAAAAACAGACAACAACTAGATACACACATCGAACGGTTCGCCGAATTACACAAACAAATACATACATAGGAATTTACGAGGAAAGAATAAAACGAAGATTTAAAATCCAGCAATTATCGTGAAATTGCCGTACGATATACATACATACATGTACATAATTGGTCATTACAACCCTTTAGTCAGGATTACGAATTAGTTTCTCGCACCACTCAGGTTGTGTGCGTTAATTTTTACGCTTGAGTGGCGGGTCCTACAGTTTAAAGTCGACTCCGAACGACAGATTTTTGAGAGATTTGAGATTTTTTTTTACTCTCAGAGTATTTGCCAGAAATCTACAGAGATGAAGTCGACGAAGAAATTTTTTTTCTTATTTCGTTTACTTGGAGATGTCTGACCTGGGGTTTGAACCGAGGCCTCACGTCTAATAAGCCAACACCCTACCTACTAGACCACGGCCACTTTCGTACGATATAAAGAAATTGATTGAAAAACGATGGACGATAGTGACGAGACTTGAGTGTGTGATAAATAATAGAGAATTGTAATGAAAAGTGTTCGTATTTTAACACCGAGAATTTAATCCGTGTTAATAAGAATTGCAAGTAAAATTAATAGCGCAGTATCATTAGTTGAAATTAGAATAACGTACGGAAGCAAACAATTTATTTTATTTTAATTGCAATATTCGAATCCAAGATAAATAAACATTTTTACAAATTTGAAAAATCTAACAACATCTGTAACATACATAATATTTACAGCTTTATGCAAAGAAAAATTAGTAGTTATTTACGTCTTTGCACATACTTATGATGTTCATGCTTATTGGGTATATGGACAATATTGCAATCGTTCAATATATTGAATAAAGCTCTGTATAAAAGTCTTACCGAAGAAAACGTGTTGACACATCTCCACTTTAAGACAAGTATGTGTGTTAATTCACAGAATTATGCGAATCCTTAGTGTATTGAAAATATGTTAGAAGCTGTTTAAATACACTCAAATGAATTTGCTTTTATGTTAGGGAATCGTGTGTGTATTTTATCTGCCTTCCTTTCTTTTTTTTTGTTTTTGTCTTGTTGGAGCTGAAATTTTATTTTAATTTATTTCTTCTGTTTAAAAATTTGCGTTTAATCTGCAAAAAACATTTATTAGACTAGACATAGACTAGACTTTTTTTTATTAAATTGTAATTTTTATGGTTAATATTTGGTTAAAAACACAAATATTGCACAATTGAAAGTATGGTCATGAAAAATCTTGAATTGATAAGAATATACATATCGACTATAAGGTATTTGAGTACGTTTTCGACTTTGCTAGGTAGCTGGTGGATGCTTTTTTGATAATGACTTACACAATCTAGAGAACTTTATCCAAATATTTACTGTTGAATCCAGATCACGTGACGGATTCAAATGAGAAATCTTTTCAAAGCAACTAAATCTTAGATTTCCGGACTATAAGCCGGTATCTGGGTATATTGTGCGGTGTTTTACGCATATTTAGATCCCTAGAGAATGCATATACCACATCTTAGATTATCAAATGAGTTCCTATAGGAGTGGATTTTACTGTTAACCATTAAAAGAAAACATCGCTACTTTCTTCTATGCAATGTGTCACAATCATCGAATCATCGATATTATTTCGATTTATCACAAAATAAATCGATGTTTTCTGTATGTCGATTTATTTTGTACAAAAGTATCACTATCAGACGATTATTCCAATTCCCTCAATCCACATATACACTGGCGAGCAAAAGTGGATACATAATATTAACAAAATATTTCAAATCCAATATTTTTTGTATTTATTGCAGTAGGTACGAATTTGTAAATAAAAAATTTCAGACGTTCAAATGGCCAGCACAAAGTCCGGATTTAAATCCGATCGAGAATTTGTGGGCAATTGTAAAACGAAAATTGGCACAGTACGAAAACCCTCCAAATAGCCTTAACGAATTGTGGCTAAGAATTGAGGCAGAGTGGCAATGTAAATATAAACAGCGAAACCATCAAAAACTGGTAGAAAGCTTACCAAAACGCATTAAATCAGTAATAAAAAATAAAGGATTATGAACAAAACACTGCATTTTTCATTTGAAACAAAACGACCAAAATTGGATAAATGCTACTAAATAATATTTAAGCTGTATTTTATATTTAAAAGGAAATAATATTACTGATAAGTTTTTGTTTTAATTAGAGGATAGTCTAAATAAATGTTTAACATATGGATTGTTTTTTTTTTTTATTTTAATAAATAAAGTACAAATATAAAGTTTATATTTTTTTTTAATATTATGTATACATTTTTGCTCGCCAGTGTATAGGGTACCTCTGAAATGTCTCACCCAACCCTGTTGCCTTGACAAACTACAAAATGCTGTATGGCGTTAGTAAGTACTACATGGTAAACACATATGTGTTTTCTTCTCTATAAATTGGGCTTGAATCGGACACTATTATAAATAAAGTATTTTTTAATTCGGTAAAATGCCGATTATTAGCCTTAGGTTACTTGCGGGTAACTTAAATCAAGTTTTATTGCAATTAACCTGTAAATGTTTGGATTATCTCAAAATTGTTTAACTTCAGAACAGCCTCTCCTAATCATTGTACTTTCATACGTAATTGCTTTAAACGGAAAATTCAATTGAATTCAAACATGTTCTACATAGGAGCAAACAAATGTTGTCAAACAAACTTCATTCATTTGCGGGGGATCAAACAGCCTGACCAGATTCTATTTTAGAAATATAATAGCATTTATAATGGAACACTGGCGTCTAGATGCATACGTGAGAAAAATAGAAATACTTCATAACGGCTTCTACAGAAGCTGCATTGGTGAAGAAAAAGAGTAGACCACAGAACACCTTATTTGTTATTGTCCAGCGCTTGGGAACATAAGAAGAATTCTCGGGCACCCAGAATTTGTTGACAGAATACGTCTAGCCAAAGTAGTTTTGCATAAATATACATATATAATAAATACTTTCTATTACTTTCTATAAATGATTCATATTGGTTCAAATGGTTCACAACGACACCTTATAGGATTCAAGCTATAGGAATTAATTGGCTGCCTAACCTAATTTAACCTGTAGTCCAATTAGGAAGGACATAAAACAAATTATCAAATTACATTCACACATAATTGGTTATTACAACCCTTCAGTCAGGATTACGGCCAAGCTTCTCACACCACTTATGTTGTTTGTGTTAACATGGGTCCTACAGTTCAAAGACTTAAAATTTTTTTATTCTCAGAGATATTTCTTTTGTCAACCTCTTCTCAGTAGTTTTCTGGCAAAAGATCTGAGAGTAAATAATTGGTTAGAGTCGATGTTAAATTGTGCGTCAAGACGAAATAGCTCTTTATGAAGCAGAGTCCAATTACGAAATTTACAACAATTTTACTCGTGATATGAAAATGTACTAAAGATGAACAGATTTAAATTCGATGTAATTAAAACGAAAATAATAAAAATATATACTACATTAGTACTAAAGCATCACAATTTTTATTGTATTTAGTTACAGAGAAAGTAGGCCAAAAAAATATTTAAGCTTTATTATCGATAAATAATAAAACTTTAAATTCCATAATGCAACATAATGTTTAGCAGTTCTTTGACCAGAACACTTAAAAACATTCCTCTAAAGTGGAATTATGTGGTTACTTAAGAGGATTTTTGTGGATACTTTACGTATATTGTGGTGTGAAATTACGACACTCTTTAGAATTAATATATTTGGTAGACAACAAAATTGTTAATCCCTGATACAAAAAACGAAAAATTAAATGAAATTTCAGTGAAAGAACTTGTGTATGTAGTTTTATTTTCCAACAGCGTTCTAAACTAGGAAAACAAACAGTATAAGAAAATTAAATAAAAGACATAGCAAAAATAAAGTTGAGTTTTTGTTTCTTTCATACTCTGTGCCTCCTGTGTTGTGAAATTTTTGCAATAAAAGAATGAAATACGAAGAAAAAATAAAAATTTTAAAGTCTTATGAAAATTTTCAACATGTTTGCCACCCTGTAACTAAATAAAATAAAGTTTTTATTTTTCGTGCAATAAAAAAAAACTCATGTCTGATATATGAATACTTAAGGGATACACTTTAACTTAAGGAATAGTAAAGGCCTGACGACAATTGTTTACATTTGTTTCACTAAAAGAAAATGTATTTGTTTCACAAAATTTTGTGGGTTTTGTTCATTAATGTTTAAATTTCTTAAAGATGTTGTCATGAATATTTCAGTACGTAGGATACTTCAAAATATTAAGAAATTAAATTCACGTTTACTTTAACGTTTTTTAACTTGTAAAAACAATTAGAGTAAAACATTCTATAAACTAATTAATTTTGATTTACCCGTATTGTTCTAACAAAATATTTTTACTTTTATTTTTGAGAGTGAGAAAATAAATTTTACGAACAACTCTCAGCTCGATTTTGTTTAACCGTAGATCGATAAAAACTTTAGAATTCTAGCTTATGTATCACTTTTGACAAATACTTTTAGTACATAAAATTGTCACGATTTTGTTAAAAAATTTGAATATTTTGATTTCTTTTAATAATTAAAACGACCATAAAATTCAATTAGTTGCTAATATACAGCGACAACATTATTGGGACTATTAAAGGTGAAAGGCGTTCAGCTTATTTTTCGAAAAGGCATAATTGGTGTAAATTTATCATCATTTCAAATTTAGCACATTATCAAAGCGAATGATTCCGTTATCTCATACGTACATAATATCTATGAAGTAAAACATAGGACGAAACACTTTCTTTTAATGTTTGTCTATTACGTGAGATAAATATGAGAAGAACAGTAAGAAAGACTCTACAATATTTCAGAAAACAGCAGCTAGCAAGCTGCGTGAATATTGGTAATATATTCTCTTTTCAAACTACTCAAGACATACGGTTCTATGTTCTAAGTAGTACCATCTTTGGCGATAAACATTCCATTGTCAAGTTTGTTGCTGCCAATACTTTCGTCAGTTCATGGGACGAGTTTCTGTTCTCTTCTTTTTCAAAGTCTTCAGCAGCAGAAATATTACATACATACATACGAAATCGGTCATTACAACCTTCGTTATAAATTGGAAATAACTGACCTAAGGTTTGAACTTTCCTCCGACATCTAATAAGCGAACACGCTACATACTAGACTATGACTATTTCAATCAATATCATGAGCATATCAAGAACAGAAAATTCAACCTTTTCACTTTCATCCAACACTTAACTTTCAATTTCTTCTCAAATACCATTAATAATGCATTATTTATGACAAAACTTCACAAAATCTGTAAAAACGTAAACAAATTCAAACACAACACCAAAGAATTCTTATTAGTCGTATGCTACATAAGCCAAAATTATAAAGTTTTTGAATTTTTTAAGCCCTGTTTGAAATTTTCTATTTTTATTTGGTTTAAAATAATGGCAATAACAATACTAACGAATTAAAAAGTATCTGGTATCTAACTTTTTCTAAATTAAAGTTATATTATCTGAAAAATTTAAATGTATCATTTTTGATACAAAGCTCGATCTACGGTTAATTTTATATTTTGTCCGGACAAACTTGAACAAAGCTGCCAATAGGTTATATTTCTCATACAGTCAAACTCGGTTATAACGAACTCCGTGGGATCAGAAAAAATAGTTCGTTATAGGCAAAGTTCATAATAAATGGGGTGAAGTCATAGAAGAAAATATAAAATGCAAATAATTTTTTCATTTATTAAAAACAAAAAATAACCAAAAATATGTACATCAGTGAAAAATTGAATAAAATAGTATTAAATAACAAAATAAAACTAAATAACAAAAATAACTTCAAAAAAGTACAATTAACTATAATCATTTATGTACATTTACATATAAAAGCCTGTTATTTTTCTTTGGATAGCAGCATTGATAATTTCTGCTGATATACATTTTTCCAAAACCATATAAATGGTCATTTGCTTCTTCTACATAATGCTTTGATTGAACATAGTTATTTATTTTTTGAAAAAAATAATGTGCACATTTTCAATTTTAGGTATTTGATCCTCTATTTCCATCTCATCTTCTTCATTACTCAAGTTATCATTAGATGGAGGCTTTACAATTTCCACAATTTCACTATCAGAAAGGTTCGCCCACGTTAAAATATTTTCATCTATATTTATATATTCTTCCAAAGACAGCGCTTCCGTCACATCTATTATTCATCGCAATTATAAATATGACTTATTGCGCATTTTCTCAAAAGGGGAGGTAGTATTTTGTTTGTCCAATTTGCTGTGACTTCTGGTTCGACACTATTAGACTCTCCAAAAAAATTTTTGAAAACAATTTCATTTCTAGTTTAAAGCGGTCTAGCCAGCCATTTGTTGCCGTAAACTTGATGATAAGGTCTTTTGCTAATTTGTTCACTTTCTCCATCATTAAACTTCCACAAACGGGTGTATTATCGGCACGTACCTATCGAAACCATACTTCATATTTTGAACTTCGTATTTTTATTTTTTTTTACATATGTGTTTATTTGATTTCCGTTTCTATGTCACTTAATATTTTAATTTTTTGAAGCACATACAGTGATTTTTTCTTATTTTTAGACATTTTCAAATTATTTAGCAACTGACGTTTTAATTCGTTTTATCTATGTATAAACTGATTGAAGATGTTGTTATAATTTAATGCAGCCATATTAAATAAAAGTAAAGACTATTGCCACACTTCAAAGTTATTTCTAAGGGTTCGTTATAAAAAGGCAAAACGTATGAAATGTAATTACTGGGACCATTTAAAGTAGTTCATTATAACCGAGAATTCCTTATAAACGAGTTCTTAATAAGCGACGTTTTTTGTATAAAAACGTTGGGACTTGAAAATATGCACGTAATAACCAAGAATTCGTTATAACCGAGTTCGTTATAAACGAGTTTGACGTATATAATATTAAAATGATTTGTCCATATCATGCAAAATTTGATTTTGCTTTAAGTGTCGTTTTTGACGAATTTTTCGAAATGAGTGAATAGCGTTGCAGAAAACTCTCAGAAAAATATATTTTTGTTTGGACAAACATTTTCATATGACAGAGATACGCCAGCTCTAGGAAGTTCATCCACAACACAATTAAGCGGATTGTCGGTGTAACCATGAGCCAGTTTAAAATTGCTCAAATTAGGAATTCTGCTATCCATACTAAAAAAGAATGAGATATAGTCAATCAATTCATTAGTGCTTGGGGATCCGAAGATGAGGTGGGGGGTATCTGCAAGCATTAATTTGTTTGCAATTGAATTGTCCAGAAGGAATAATTTTTCAGCAAAGTAAAATTTGCCATACATGCGATTTTATGGAAACTACTTGAGTATTACAAAAAGAATTTCCCCTCGTTTTATTAAAAAGGATTGTTTTGCGCTCTTGCTTATTGTTAAATTTCTATTACGATTAGTAATTTTGCTTTTTAAAAAGAATCGTAATGATTATATAATTCTATGAATAATTTTTTCCAATTACGAATTGATTAGAATTGCAAAATAATCAAAAATTAATCAGGATTACTCGAAATTTAAAATTACCTCAGCACTTATTGTATAGAAAATATACGGCTAAGAATTCAGAGTATCTGCATATTTCAATCTCCAATTTCAATGAAGACTTCAAACATGTCACATCACATACACAAAGCCGCAGCTGAAAATTAATAGAATTTATTCTGCAGATGTTGATAGGTTATTGCAAAAAAAAGAAGAGCTCAAAGGGAGTGGGAACAGCACCGATATGCCACCAGAATGGGTGGCACGGCATGGTAATTTTAAAACATACGAATGCACATAAAGCAAAACCAGTTCAGAATACAATCATATGGCGTTGGTGTCTAGACACTTCATTTCAGGCCAAAAATTTGTAGTCATTCACCTATAGTGCTCGCCGTTGCAGAGATTGCTTGATCAATGTAGTTCTCAAAGAAATATGGAAGGCGCCGCCAGCCCAATTTTCACACCAAACAGTGACTTTGGTGGATTAATACACATACATACATAATAGATAATTACAACCCTTTAGTCAGGATAACGATCTAGTTTCTCACACCACTTATGTTGTGTGCATTAATTTTTAAACATAAGTAGCTGGACCTACAGTTTAAAGTCGACTCCGAACGACAGATTTTTGAGAAACTTTTCATGGCAATTTTATTCACTCTCATAGTTTTTGCCAGAAATCTGCTGAGAGGAAGTCGACGAAAACATTTTTTTCATATTTCGTTTAGTTAGAGATGCCTGACTTGGGGTTTGAACCGAGGCCTCACGTCTATTGATTTATTTTTCAGCTTTTAAAATACATTTTAGCGGAAGGATAACTGCGATACTGAATGTATTGATATTCATATTGGTTTGCTATAATATTAAAATACTGACATGTCGGCTAGAAACAGTAGAAAGTAACTTCTGCTTAATTTGAAAACCTAAATCGATTCGATTGGAAGATAATACCGTGTGTCTGGCGAGATCAAAAGGATGTAAGGATTGACGAGTTCCTAAAATCTGTTGAAACCTTTAATACAGATTGCTCCCGAGAAGAAATGATTAATTTGAGCCAGAAAAATGACCAGAATGGGCCACAAGACACGACAGGGTAATTTTGCACCATGATAATGAAACTGTACGCGGACCAAAACGAGTTCAGGATACAATCAAAGCACTAGGCTGGAGGATACTATACCATCAGCCGTGCTTTTCAGACTTGGCTCCTTCCGACTACTATTTGGCTGAGCAGCACTTCCATTTTTACCAGGAAGATGAAAATTGCGAGACTAATCGGTTTGCTTCATAAGACGAACAGTTTTATTGGCGTGGAATCTACAAATTGCCTAAAAGATGGAAAAAAATATGTAGCAAGCAATGGTCAATATTTTGAGGAATTACATTGTCACATAAAAACAACAAAAAACGATAATTTCACACCAAAACATGTTATATAATTGTTTTATGGAGAAATTTGCTTTAAAAACCAATTCAAAATTAAATGAAAACCGCTTCTCACAGTAGTATAGTGCGCAAAAAAAATTTTTTTACTGAAGACATAAAAGGTATTGTGTGATTCCTGATTAGTTCTTAACATTTCCTTTTTCTTAAAGAAACATAATGTAATCAGTGCAAAACAAGTTTTACCTTTTCCTTTCCATTTACTTTTTGTTTGTGTTCTATTGGTCCTCCATCAAAATGTTGACAGTTTTACGAAAATCTTTACAACAAACAAATTTTATTTTCCTATATGTATGTAAATCGATTTATTTAAAAAGACAAAAAAATTTTACAATTTTGTGTGAATATAAAATGTTTTAACTTGAGGCCTAAGATACGAAAACAATTTGAAAGACTTATTACCATATCAATAGAAGTAGAAACAACATTTACTTTAAAGGTGTTAAAAGCTTACTGGAACAAATAACGATACTTTACGTTTTTATCAACTTTTTAAGCCCTGAAACATATAAATCTTAAGACGAAAAAAAACATTTTTTAAACAAAAAATTACAAAATTTTACCTCCTGTTTACGGAAAAATGTTGCAGGAAAGCAAAATAAATTGTCCGTAATTTCCTTTCCATATATGGTAAGTATGTATGTGTATATAAAAAGCATTGCTTAGTTTGACCTCATCAACGTTATATTTAAGTGACATTGTTACAAATATATTTAAATTATGCCACACTTTGTGTCTTGTTTGATTAATAATTCTAAGGTTTGAATGACTTATTGCCGGGTAAGCCATAAAATCGAAAATATCATGAATGCGAAGTGAAGAAATTTTTGTTCCTTATCTTTAGAAACGTGTGTATGATGTCGTTAGCTTAAAGACTTCCGTGTTCCTTTTCAATATTAAATGTGTTACATACATACATACATACATAATAGGTCATTACAACCCTTCAGTCAGGATTACGACGTAGTTTCTCACACCACTTATGTTGTGTGTGTTTATTTTATACATGAGTGGCGGGACCTACAGTTTAAAGTCGACTCCGAACGACAGATTTTTGAGAAACTTTTCATGGCAATTTTTATTTACTCTCAGAGTTTTTGCCAGAAATCTGCTAAGAGGAAGTCGCCGTACTTTTTGTATTTTGTTTTGATGTCTCGCCTGGGGCTCGAACCCTGGCTTTCGTCTAATAAGACAAAACACTACCTATTAGACTACGGCAACTTCTAATATTAAATGTGTTAATGACACAGAAAATTCTTCTCATATCATAACTCTTCTGGTAGTTGTGCCACTTCGATAACACAAATTTTGATCAAATAAGTTTTGAGTTTTTCGCGTTAAAATCGATAACAAAAATGAATTGGAAGGTAAAAGGAGAGGGTCGTGAAGCAAATATATAACATAATTCCTTGTAATACCCATGGATTTAGCATAAACTCATCTGAATGGTTGCTATTTATAACAACCCGTAGAGTAAGACCCCGCTTAAAGTTGTTTCAGTATTACGCGGTACTATTGGAATTCCTATAAATCGCACACTGTATTGTTGTATATGTGTTCGAATGAAACGGCCACACACCAACCCAAAGCGGTGCACTATATAGCGCGGTGTATACTATGTACCTTTTTCAACGCTCTTTTGTTAGTCTGTCCAGAATAACGATTCCAAATGCATTTTAACAAGTCGGAATCACCGTACGAACGCATCTTTCCTGCGTCAGAGTTAATTTATTAGTTGACATCAACGTTACATATACATATGTATGTATACATATGTACGTAAGTGTTAAGTTAGGCAACTAGGCATTTAACGCTGTTTCATTTAGCGCTGGAACTTATTGGAACGTATCCCCGAGGGTTTTACTGTATCGAGGGTTTACTAATCGTTCGGTAATGTGGTTTCTACTTTGGGAGAGCAAAGTCATCAGGTGAATAATAGAACGAATCTCATGGACACCATCTTTACTGATGAAATTGTAAACAGAATCCTGGAAAGTGCGGAGCAAAAAACATCATTTCAGCAAGACGGAAAAATATTGATAAAATTTAAAGCAAGTTTTGCTAGTGGATATGCAACTGCTTTATGGCCAGTGTTGCAATACCATCCGTAACAAAAGAGTTGTTGAGATGAGTATGAACTTAAGGGAAAAACTTTTGTTAAGTCTCGACCTACAGAGAATAGCTAATAGCCTTAATGGTAATTGAGAAACAAACAACGAACTAAAGCACTTGAAAATACAAACAAGCAGTCAATGACGGATTTTGGCTCTCCTCAATCTCGTATACAAAAATTTTTCATATAGCGAGCCTGGAAACAATAATATAAAAGACTGTGTGTTTACTTTTTAACATGTATGTGATTTAAAATGCATGTGAATAAATTTGTATTTTATTATCATGAAGTTACCAAAGCTTAGTAGCTAGTGTGATGAAATTCAATATTCCCAAAATATAAAGAAAACGAAAAAAACAAGAATTTAAGTCATGAAATGTAGCTTCCTTGCAGAGAACCATAAATACAATTCCCTTCTGATAGAATAATTTACAGATTTGAAACTGTTAATCAACTGATAACGAAACAATTCCCCCTGAATTTATCACCACGTGTTTTGGTTTAAAAACAGTCAACAATTTTAAGCTCAAAAAATTTAATTACAAATTAAAATAACGTAAACCAAGAATAATTTTTTCTTATTTTTATAATTAAATGTCGTAAAAAAGATACGAATGAAATGGGAGTAAAAAATGTGATCGGAAATTATAATTAAATTCATAATTATATTTTTAATTAAGGAGCATAACAAAAAGACAATGGCATTTATAAATATTAGGAGATAGTAACAAAAGAGAAATAAAAAATAATTGAAATAACATTCTTTAAATTTTAATATTTTATATGAATTCAGTAGAATACATATTTTTATAAGTGCGGTGTATACAATAAAACAAAGTGTGAGTGAAATATCATTGATATTTTTTTTTCATTTGAAACATTCATTGATGCCATTATGTGTAATATAGTGCCGTTCAAATGTCTGTCAATGTTTCTCTGAGTGAAGCTCATCCAAAATGTCGAAATTTTCATGACTCATGAGTCGTAGAAAGCAGGCTTAATTTGACCGTGGCGTGTATTATGATGGTTCTGATAACCTCTGTGGTTTGTGACTTATATGCTTATTTAAAAACCACACAACAAATGGTTAAACGTGATCAAATGACACAATCTTCGTTTCCAGTTCACATTAACTTTACGTGAGATGACCATGTTATTGGCGTTCAGATGAAACACTCCAGGCCAAATGAAGTTGGCAATCATCGACATATAGTTGAGAATGATGGCCTGACAACTCGTTCTCAAATGGATATAGACCGAAGACGCCGTCAGTCCAGACCAAACAGTCACTTTTCAAGATGCAGTGGATACTCTAGGATCACATATGGATTTTTATCCTAACAAATTTGACAATTTCGTTTGTTCCCGTACCCTTTTTTTCAGAAATGGGCCTCATTGCAGGTGATGAGGCTAATTGCTCCAGAACCCTTTTAACAAACACACGTCGACGTCAATGGTGCTTGTCTATCCATCCAGGGTGATTTTATAAAACAGTCTGATTAAATGACATACTTCAGTAGACTTATGGTAAAAACACTGAGAGTAAAACAAAATTCTCATAGTTCGAAGTCTACATTAAACAGAAGTAACGGGAACTCATTTTTAAAATTCACATACACAATATGAAAGGTGTGAGAAGCTAGGTTGTAATCCTGACTAAAGGGTTGTAATCAAGTAAGTAGATAAGGAAACTGTCATGTTGCAGCATGTAAACCGCATAGATGATACGAACCCTAACAATGTAGTTATTAATGAATATAATTTTTAGAGCGCTGGACAATATTTAAATTGTAATTACTCTTCTCATAAAAAGGTAAGGCGTTTAGTAAATCCAATTTTTGTCTGCAATAAAATTAAATCTTCCAACTTTTTTTCATTATTTCATATAAAATTATTAAGATTAATATTGTGTGTACATAGTTGTCATTGGAATATACAACCATGCCTTATTTATAACTCGAAACAGTGTGTTTTGACCCCGATGAGTTAACTTCCGATATACCAATGCTATTCTATTTACAATTTGCCACAAATTTCTCTGTGATTAAGATCAGGTGACTGAGGAGATCACTGGCATTATCTTAGAAAAATCTTCTAAATTCGAATTTTCAATGTTGAAGTGTTTTGTCATCTCCTCCAGTAATTCCATAATTCCGACGATGTTTTTCAAAGATCCTAAGTAAACCTATACCATAACAAGTCTATACCCCTTGTTTAACTATTCGAGTACAATATTTATGATTCAGTCATTTGTTTTACATTGGTTTCCAGAAAATTTAAAAAGAGTTTTAAAATTTTCTCTGCACGTAGATGTCTTCTTTCCTGTTCTATAACTTTTTAACATTTCGTGTACTTATTATCATGTTTAGAATATCTACATCTCTTGGAACTGAAACGTGTGTTTCCTATATTTCTGTTTTTTCTCAATTTAAGTTTACAACATATTACATCGTCAGCCAGAAAGAAAAAAGTGTCTTATAATTTTTCTTAATTTAGTTTTTCTACAGCGAAATCTAAGAGATAAAAGCAAAAAAGAAATTTTTTATTTAAATCTACAAATGTTTTGGACAAGTTAAAACAAAAACATAATACAAAAACATAAGCAAACGGAAGCCCGAATATTATTATTGTATTCAAATGTTTTCGTACACGTTATATAAATACATATATAAACAAAAGAACTTTTCTCTTAACCCTCGTCAACTTATTTAAATTTTTTGTTTTGCTTATATCTTCTTATATTCTTCTTATATATAAAAATGAATATGAGTTATAGGCTACTTTTTATGTTGAAATAGGCAAATAAAATAAAATAAAATAAATAAAAAATTATGAGTGTTTTTGTCTAACAAAATATTACGTATACGTCACCCATCAGCTCTATGTAATATTTTATACACGTAATTGAAATACGTCTATATATATATAAAAATGAATGTGTGTTTATTTGTTTGTGGGTTTGTTTGTGGGTTTGTTTGCTTGAAATCTATAGACGGCTAAACGGCTGGACCGATTTTCTTGAAATTTTCACAGTATCTTCCTGTATGTATGATAAATGAATTATCTGGCTATGGCAATGATTTGGACCAGTGCATTATGAAATTGTATCAACTACTTCACAATTGTTTCTTAGCATGTGTGCCAAAAGTTTTACCACATTCTAATCACGGTCCGCCCTGGAATACAGAATATCTTTCAAGATTAAAAAACAAGAAAAATAAATTGTATAAAAATTTTAAAAAGGATAGATCATTAATAAATTATTCCAAATACTGCTTAGTAAGATCTGAATACACCATCGCCAACCAAAGGGCTTATAATATCTACTTAATTAAGGTAAAAAACAAATTCAAGAGTGATCCTAAATCACTCTACAAATTTGTTAATTCTAAACGTCGAGCAGCGGATTATCCTTCTGTTATGAAGCTTGGCAGTCGTGAATCCTCAGATAATAAGGTTATAAGTGACTTGTTTGCGGAATTTTTTGCTTCTACCTACTCATCATCTACATTTAACGCCAATAATCAAAATTATATTCCTGAAGCAAAGGCCTTTGATATATCTTTTATTGATCAACGTACTGTTTCCAAGTATATACAACAATTGAAATCTTCGCATGTAGTTGGTCTGGATGGGGTTCCCACCAGTATTTTAAAACACCATTTTCAATTATTGAGTACTCCATTAACCTACTTATTCAATAAATCGCTTAAATTGGGCTATTTTCTCTCCTTTTGGAAACAATCATTTATCATTCCACTGTTTAAATCAGGATCTAAAGCTGATATTTCAAATTATAGAGGAATTGCTAAACTGGACATTATACCGAAATTGTTTGAAAAACTCCTATGTGATACACTGTCATTTCAAGCATCGTCTCTTTTATCTGCTTCCCAGCATGGATTCTGTAAGTCTCGATCAACAATCACAAATCTTCTTGAATTTACAACTTTGGTAAATGATGGATTTATTGTAGGCAAACAAACTGACGTCATTTATATCGATTTCAGTAAGGCATTTGATAAAGTAAATCATAACTTACTCGTTCATAAGCTTAATCAACTTGGTTTTAGTTCATCTTTATTGAATTGGATTAATTCGTATTTAGTAGACAGAAAACAGTGCGTTAAATTCAGGAATACGCAATCTAATTTTATTGATGTACTGTCAGGCGTACCACAGGGTAGTCATCTTGGGCCGCTCCTATTTACTCTTTTTATAAATGATCTCCCTTCTATTATCAAAAATTCAAACACATTAATGTATGCAGACGATGTTAAAATATTTTTATCATTTAATAACATTGAAGACCAAGTACTTTTACAAGAGGATATTAACTACTTAACCTCTTGGTGTAGTATTAATTTAATGGAGCTGAATGTTAAAAAATGTAAATATATGTGCTTCACTCGATCATCAACAACCAATGGATTTTACACAATGAATGGTGCCGCTATTGAACAAGTTAATACCTTTAACGATTTAGGGATAGTTTTCGATTGTAAATTGGACTTCAGAAATCATATTACATCAACTGTTAGCAAAGCTACATGTACCCTGGGATTTATCAAACGATGGGCTAAAGAGTTTTCTGATCCTTATGTTACTAAGCAATTGTTTACCACACTGGTTCGCCCAATTCTTTAATATGGATCTGTAATATGGGACCCTCAATACGCTGTACACTCTGACAAAATTGAATCAGTTCATAAACAGTTCTTATTATTTTGTCTTCGTGGTTTAGGGAATGGATGGGCTCCTAATGAAAGGTTACCTTATGAAAAACGCCTAGCACTCATTAAATTACCAACTTTAAAAAGCCGTCGTAAAATGCTAAATGCTATCTTTCTTCTGAAGCTGTTTAATGGTGTTATCAACTCTCAATTTCTTCTAGAAAACTTTCCATAAAAGTACCTGTTCGTCGGACTAGATACCATAATTTCTTAAATATGAAATACTACACAGTTAACTACGCGAACTTCGATCCATTTCGTAGAATCTGTAATGATTTTAATAGTCTGTATCTTCATATAGATTTTAATAAAAGTATGGAATCCATTAAAAAGGATATAATTTTACAATTAAACACATTTAATTAATAATTTCAATGTTGTCTCTTTTTTAACTTATTTTTGGAATTGAAATCATAATAATAATAATTCTGAATTGATATATAAAATGAATTGAAATATAAAATGAATTGAAATATAAAATGAATTGAAATATAAATGTAAAATTTAATGAATTGAAATATAAAATGTAAGTCTGTAAGGATTTTCCATAGACTTAAATAAATAAATAAAAAAAAAAATAAATAAATAAATGTCTGGAAGGAAGTATAGGCTACTTTTTATTTTAAAATTTCAAGTAGGCGAGGTGCCTCGCCCACATAATAAATAAGTATTTAATATCGCATATCTCATAAACTGCAACAGCTAGAGTCCTCAAATTTTATATGGATGACTTTGGCGTATATATGAACAAAATGGACGGATTGGATATAGTGGGCGTGTTTGTATGTACCTTATAGAATCGTAAACTATGCATGTTATGATCTTTAGCAAAGTTGTTGCGCATGAGCCGAAGAAGTTGGTATGACCAATATCCGATAGATGGCGCCACTGAAAATTACTTAAAATGAATTAAATCGTAAACTGTGCATTTGATAATGATATGATCTTTAGCAAAGTTATTGCGCATTTGCCGACGAAGGTTTCTAAGTTGGTATGACCAATTTCCGACAGGAGGTGCCATCGAAAATTAAGTCGTAAACTGTGCATTCTTTAACAAAGTTGTTGCGCATTAGTCGACGGAGGTGCGATTAATTTCCGATGGATGGCGTCACTGAAAATTATTCAAAATGAATGACAAGCAATTGGTCGACCTACACCTCAAGCACGGAAGAAAAGAGCATTACGAGCCTCAGAATCAGACGAGCATTGATACTGGAGAATCTTCGAGTATATGCCGCTGAGACCCGTTCGCTTGAACCACTTGAACAACGAGAAGTGAGATTAGAAACTGATCGAGTGCGTGCTACTCATGCCTGGTCATCTGAATCATCAGGACAACGAGAAACAATATCAACAAAATGATTCAAAATTAATTGGACATTTGTGCAATGTCTTTCCTTCAAATTTAGTTTAGTTGGTGGCACAGCAACACGCGCAGGGTACAGCCAGTGCTATATAAAAACTGATACAAACTTAACAAGATAATTGTTTTACAGAGACGAAACAGAAAAGGTTGTCTATTCTAAGTACAAATGTAGTTAAAAATAAAAACTACAATTCTGTAAAAGACTAATTTGAGATTATAAAATGCTCGTAAGGCCCAACCACTGCTTTCTGGTTCCCCCATTTGTATCTAGAATTATCTCTATCCGGTCTGCCTCAAAAAAAATTTCATTTCGAATTTGAGCTTTTGTGCTTTGCACCAAGTTTAAGTCTCAAAATGTTCTTAGAACTCTGGATTCTTTAAAAATTTTGCTAAGAAATACGGTCTTACTATATACATATGCTCTCATACACGTCTATGACACTTATCAACAAGCTTTTCGGAATAACTGGTTTGTCGATGTAAATTTGTGACTTGTCATAAAATTGTAGCGTGTAAGCCGCACCAAACAGCCAATTTCAATTTGCTTATTGACCTAGCCATGTAGCCAGAAGTAAGCTTCATTACTAAACACAATTTTTCGTTATAAATGCCAATTTTTTTATTTATTTTTTTTTCGCCGACGAGGTGTAAATGTATCTAACCGCACCATAGAGGAAGTCGTCACATCCCCCGTGTGTGGAGCCCTCACCCACTAAATCCCACCCCGGTGGTATTACTTCGGAGTGGAGTCCTTTTGGCCCTTTGGCCCCTTCCTGTTTATATGCGCGTCCGGATTGCGAATCGAAATTTGAGGAGTCATCTAAGCGTCTCCACTATTCCTTTCGTCTAGATCATCGTCTCGTGTGACAGTATCACCTATGCCTACGAGGTCCAATTTTTACCAATCGCAGTCATAACCCCGACAATATTTGCGGCTGTGATCGTTCCGACTATTGACGTCAGTACAGAGAGATAGCTCTGCCAGCATGCACACTCGAAAACAGTGTGCTCTGCGTCATCAATTACCTCCCCTTCCAGGTACAGGCAGTAAGGGGAGGCGGCCTTGCCCATTCTGTGCAGATACTTCCTAAAATATCCGTGACCTGATAGCATCTGTGTAACGTAGTAGTTTATCTCTCAAAATTTCCGACCGATCCATGGCCTTATGTCCGGGATAAGTCTTGAGGTCCATCTTCCTCTATCTTCCTCGTCCCATCGTTGTTGCCATTTTGAAATGCTGTTTTCCCTGAAGTAAGTAGTATGATTTCCAGCCGATTTCACCTTATAAATCTCCATCCGCTCTGCCGCCAGCAGATCCACAGGGATTATACCCGCTATCACCAGTACGGCCGGAGCGGACACTGTACGGTACGCCGACGCGACACGCAATGCAGTCGTTCTCTATACCGATACAAGTGAGTTTGCCGTCTTCTTAACATCTAGTGTTTCGGCCCAAATTTAGCTCCCATAAAGCATAGTGCTGTTTCCAACATCCATCAGGAGTCTCCGTCTCGCCGGTAGCGGTCCTCCAATATTCGCCATTAATCTGCTGCGCTGTCCGACAATCTTCTGGGCCTTGTTAGCCGAGTAGTGAATCTGATACGAGAATATCAGTCTGAGGTCCAGCCTTATTCCCAGGTATTTCACCGAGCTCTCGGTCCTAATTGTCTCGTTTCCAATGTTCATGTCCACATGCAAGGGGATACGACGATCAGTGATCAGCAGCAATTCCGTTTTATGCATGGCCAGGCCTAGGCCGTGGGAATCCAACCATGCTTTTGTCCTTAGCATAACGCGTCTCAATTTCCGTTGTGCCTCTTCCTTATTCCTGGCCGCGATAACAGCTGCGATATCGTCTGCGTATCCAACCAAGAAAGTTCCGTCCGACATATCCTCCCTCAAAATTCCATCATAGCTAACGTTCCACAGGTCGGGGCCGAGGATAGATCCTTGTACCGCTCCTGATGTTACTTGTTTCGCTCTTGATCCCGAGCTTGTGTTATACACCATTATAAGCATAACTGCTTATCATGGCCAAAATGTTATGTGGCACAGAGAAATTGTTCTCCAAAGCATCCAGTACATCGCTCCATCTAAGGCTGTTAAACGCGTTTTTGACGTCCAAAGTCGCAAGCAATACCACAGGTCTCGTAAAGTGACTCCCACGCTGTGTGACCATAGCCGCTTCAGTCACCTCTCTCAAAGCGCCAATTGCTGACCGATCGGGTCGAAAACCATATTGCCGAGCAGACAGTTCTCCACTATTCTCAATAGCAGCGGTAAGCCGTGGCGAGCAGTTTTCCTGACGTATCCAGCATGCACAGTGGCCTGTACGTGGATGGGTGCTCCGGGTCGCCCTTTCCCTTGCTTATTAAGACTAGTCGTTGTTTCTTCCATATTTCGGGGAAAATACATTCTCTTAGGCACGCGTTGTAAATTCCCAGTAAGAGTTGCGGTCTTTGATCGGCAATTTCTCGCACTACCTCAGGCGGGATGCCATCGGGCCCCGGTGCCTTGCCGGGTTTTAGTCCGGCTGCAGCTACTTTCAGCTCCTCTTCGGTAAATGGTAAGAATTCTATACCGAGTGTATTCTGCCGTTGTTCGATCCTCGATTCATGTGTAGGGAATAGTGTATCCACTATATTTCTCATCACTCGTTCGTCAATAATTTCCACTGGTTTCCTCCTGTTCAGTTTGTCCATTACAATTTTGTATCCTAGTCCGTAAGGGTTTAGGTTTATGTCATCGCGTAGTTCCTGGAACGCCTGGTTTTTCTTGCGCGATATCGCCTCCTTCAGAGATTTCTTTGCCTCTTTGTATACTCGCATTTCGTCAACGGCTGGTCCGTTGGGTCTAGCTGTAGTATACCTCCGTCGTAGTCGTAGACACTCTCGCCTGAATGCTGCAATATTTTCGTCCCACCAGTACACAGCCTTCCTCCTGCTATTCGTCTCAACAAGGGCAAAAACCTAAAAATAAGATAAAATACTGATTCCAATTTTAAAAAGTTTTATAATTTTCATTTCCTCAAGAATGAGCTGTTGACAATTTAATACCGTTTATAAATTGCTTTCCACTTGCTTGTGGTATATAGATGTTGCGGTGGTAAAGTGGATGTTACGGTATAGTCTTTCTAAGCCACAAGATGCAAATTCTAAACAAAATTTTGTAGAATGAAATTACTAAGAAATTAAAGTAAAAGGAATAAAGTAAAGCAGTATAAAGAATATTAACATTTTGTAGAGAATATATATTTATTGTGGATTATCTGAAATAAATAAAAAAAATTTCATGAAATACAATTTTTTATGCAGCGAGCTGAAAAGTTTACGAGTGGATTGTTGCAGATATAGTTGCTGAAAATAAATTGCACAATCACCTAAGAAATGTTAGACTATAAAGTTAAAAAAGGAAGAATATATTTATTAGGCCATGTGTTCTTTAAGTTTTGTAATTTCACTATCAATGATATCTGATACTTGCTTCTGATATTTACTTAAATGATCATTAGAAATCATTAGTTAGGATCACGAATTAGCTTTTCAACATGGGTTGTGTGGTGTTTATTTCGTCCATGAGCGGCGGAAACTATATTTTAAATCAGATTTTTGAGAAATTTGTCAAAGTAATTTTATTTACTGTCACAGTTTTTGCAACCAAGAAGACTGCTGAGAGGATTTGTCTGAGACTTGAACAACGGGCTCGCGTCTAATAAGCCAACACACTATCTACTAGACTACGTTAATCTGAAATTTAATAACCTAATTTAAATTAAAAAATCAATCAGACAATTTAATAGTATCGGCGGAAGTACTTTATTTAACTAGATTCAGTTGAATTCATTTAGCACGAATACTGACTAGAATTGTTCACTTGGGTTCTAGAGAGTTTCATTATAATCCAATTATACTTATTTCTAGAAATATTTTTTCAAATGTACTGATAGTTTTATAGTAAGATGGTGTGGATTTCATTCAATTTACCTTTAGCTAGACACGTTTTATCAATAAATTTTGAGAATCTAAAAATCGTTTGTACCAAGTGACGCACAATGATCTGTGGTCTACTCTCCTTCCTCGTTATTACATCTTCTGCATTGTCCATTGCCCCGTTGTAAATACTTTGGGGATTTGAATAGGGTTTCTACAGAGGTTTTATGCAGATTAAGTTCTGCGGAATTCCATAGCCGGCCAGATATAGGTGATCTTTTAAAAGTAGGATCAAGATTCCCATTGGGGCTGAAAAGTATTAGCATATTCGGGTTGTTTATGAGAAAATTTAAAACTCAACTGTTCTGAAAAGATTTCACATCAGAAATTGTCGCATGATCTTCGTCCATGAAGTAGTTAGGATTCATTTATTTTCTGTTAGATGTAAACCATTATCATAACAAATCTATTTTATGATTGTAGTGTACGGTGACTGAAAAATTTATATATTATCCCTAGTAAGATATACCAAAATCTATTATCATCAACAGTTTCATTTCACAGGCTTAAAAGCATTGTTGACATTCAATGTGATCATTAGTGGATACAAAGGTATCAAGTTCAACTATAACTATGATTTTGTCATGGCCATAACTTCTATGGTTCCACTCAAGATCACATTTTATGTCAACAATGCTTTTAAGTCTGTGGTACAGACCAGAGATCAGCAATGAATCGTTTTTTCCCTACTTATAAGTACTCAGAAATTTTGATTATAATCAACAATATTGAAATTTAACTGTTCTGATTCATTCGTACTCACTACAAGGTGGATTTATAAGTATGAGTATAATGCGTATGAGTACAACTTTGACATCGAACTCATAAGACATGGATTCATAAGCCTACTCATTCAGATTCATAACTTTAGAAAAATACTTATAATACTTATAAATGATTCGAGCGACTCGAATTATTCATCAAGATATACGGTCTTAGTTGTTGTTGCATTTACAAAAATCGAAAAAAGGAAAAGACAAAGACAGCAAGCAAAGCAAACACACAACCTGCAAGTATTGTAGTGTTCGTACGCGAATCATACTTATTTTGTGATTCTTGTGAATGTTGAGTCATGGAGAGTCGAAATCAACAATATCATGCGTGTTGTTAAGTATGAGTATGGTGGGTACTTCAAACTTTGAATATGAGTAGTATGAGTATAGTAGTATAAGTATGAATGCCTATAAGTATCAGAAATTATGAGTATGATTCGATTCTACTCATCTGTTTAAATACTCATTGCTGATCTCTGGTAAAGACACGCCTTACGGGCGGCGCGGGCCAACATTGAAAAATGCGATGAAGAAGAACATTTAAGTTTTGGCTTTCCGATAGTAGACAAACCCAGGCCATCTATGTGCAATAATACTGCACCTGAAATTGTTGTATTTATCATGAATGCTTTCGACTCATGCTAACAAAAAGTCCCATTTATACAAATTGCCCGTGTGAACTTTAATAAATGGACAACAGGTTTACTCCTCATAAAAAAAGAAAAAAATAGCTTCCATATTTGCATATACTGGCGAGAGATATGTAGCACGTTATTTTCATAGTTCTTAGTTAAAATTGAGTTTCTAAAGCAAAGATCTTGTTTTGTCAGATGAAGATTCTATACGCCTTTATGGTTACAGTTTTTCGAGTTGCCTCATGACGTTAATAAACACCACCAGATTTTTCTATTGACTCATTAAGGACTGAGATGCAGTTACGGTAGATTTGTAGCTTCAAAAGAGTACCTGCTGCGAGTACTTGATGGTTCAAAAATCTTCAGCATTAATTTGAGATTCTATACCTTCTTCGAAATCTAGTAAACTTTGCAGTCCGAAGAAACATGAAATAAACCCGAGCATTATCTTGGGTTTAACCTATCGAAATCTGGATAACATATTTTGATATCAGGAAAAAACAATAAAGTGAGTTCGCGAAGGTATGCGTCTGCCCGACTTAAGTTATTTATTTAGGGTTAATCTGTTTTCTTCTTTATATATTTACTTTGTAACGGCCATACTAAATATTGTTCTTAGCCGTTCTTTAGTTATGTGTTATACTATGTTCAGATATGAGCTTTTATTGAGTCAATTATCGGTTTATTGAGTACAATATTTTAAGTGTTCAGGCATAATAATATACGCATTTCTGCTGCTTATTCAATATTCTTTTGACAGCTGGTATACAAAACAGCTGCTTTTTCAACAACATTATTTTAATTTTGTTTTTTGTTTTGTTGTTTATTTGTTTTGTTTTTTTGCCTTTGTTGACATTTGAGTTGTCAAATATCAACAAAAAGTGTTCGGTTAAATGTAGACATATTTATGATAGTGCTGCAATTTGCGTATTTATTGCGCAATAATTAATTGAAACTGTATATGAAATATTGAGCTCAATAATGACGTTTATTGCGATTTACGCAATAAAGGTGCATATCCGAACAAAGTATTAGGCTTCACTCATATGTTCATTTTAGAAAACAGATTTTCCATATTGTGAAAATTTATGAAACTTCCATTGCAAGTAAAATTAAAAAATTATTTTCCATTTACTCTTGTTTAAATTCTTTGCTGCTGTTCTGTTAATATCATTTGAAGATACTTTCGACAAGACTTAATAAATTATTCAACTAAAAAAAGAAAACAAAAAAGGAAGGATAAAAACAGAAAACCAACAGCCAGCCAACCAACAGTATCAGAAAATTAAAAAATCCAAAAAGAAAAAAAATTAACAACAAAGATTGTATTTTAAGTGTTTTATAAATACAGACAACCTGTTTTTTATTTATAGTAACAACTTCTTTAGCAAGAAACATAAATAACAGGTAAAACACACACACACACCCTTTTGCAGAGAAATGTAGCTTCACCCCTTTTATTCCTTCTTAGCTTGTTTTCAAACTTGGTTGTAATGACTATTGTTGTTACTCTATTTAGAGTATTCAGTTTGGGACGCATTGCAATCGTTGTAGACTTTGTGTTGTTAATAGTAACAATAACGTAGTTATTTCGGTTATTAATTCTGTTATTTTTCCTCTACAAAGCTATTTTTTTACTACACGAAGTTAAAGTTTTTGTTTACGTCAGCATCCGATTTGACTTAATAGCTAAACTAATGATTTCTGAAAATGTTTACTTTAAAGTGCCTCATTTAAAATTTTGAATTTGAATGTTTCTATTTAAACGACTTTAGCAAATTTCAAAAATATCGTAAACTTGTTAATTTTGCTTTCCTCCTACTTATGCACATACATACAGTGGACAGCAAAAGTCTACGTACCGGAATATATTTTAGATATTTTAGGAATTAATTAAATTAAGCAATAATATGTTCCACTACTGTTCAAAAAATTACACGAAGCACAAGGCGAGGGCCACAAGTGGCTTGCCGATAACTACTTCAACTGTCCAGATTGGTCTATACAATCGCCAGATGTTATTTATGAATATGTACTGAATGGAATATACTGATAGAGAAAATAATAATAAGAAATAAAAGAAAAATAAAAAGAAATTTCCTCAAAATTAAAATTTAAACAAAAGTATACGAAAAAGGTTAAGCTATTAAAGCAAAAACAAAAAAAGTCTAAAATTCAGTTTCAAAAATTAAAATAGACAGATTAAAGTTGCGTTACAAAACTGTTCAAAATAGTTTATTTTTATTTTATGATTAAAATTGTTGTTACAGTAAGAAATGTTCTCCTAAGTAATTGTCGAAGTCGCTCTTTATATTTTAAGAAACAGACGACGTCTTTAAACATAGAACTTTTTATTTAACCATTGGATTCTATCAGAAAAATATTTGAAATAAATTATTATTATTTTTTTTATTAATTTTATTTTATTTTTGTTTGTTTGTTATACAATTCTACTACAATAACTTTCCTCAAAATTGTCTGCCACAACGTCCAGTATTTTAGTAATTTCCTTTTTTTGATGCCATTACATACCTTTTAAGTTTCTATTCTCTTTTTTTTTAAATATTTTGATATTAACTCATACTTAATTTTCAATTCAAAAATTACACGGCGCGACAGTCAGAATACACTCAACTAATAATACAATGTAAGTTGTGAGTTTTGTTGAGTAGAACCAAAGAAAATAAAGTATAAAGAATGCGCATTTTAACATTTTTTGGAATATTTTTCAAAAATATTTCATGACGCGGGGGGAAAGATAGAAGGGAAGGTTACAGAAACCAAGAGCGTAACAATGCGTTGTCCTCATCGTGCGTTTTTGTTGTTTGACCACTTTTTATTTATTTTTCTAGTGTTAAAAACCAATGTCCCTCAGAGGAAGAACATCTTCGGCTTTTTACACACATAGGACACGAACATCAAGAATGTTCGTTAAAAAGAGCGTAAAAATCTTGTCAGCTTTTAAAGAAGAAAGTTTATGTCGCTTTTTTCAGACTTCAATTATACGCCCAAAGAAATATCACAGTAGTATTCACTAATATCAATGAGAAATGATTTCGGTTTTTGGAAGAATACTTGCCAAGTTAAATACGGTGTCTTTAGGGACTTAGCGCAGTACAATTTTTCTATATTTTCCGATCACATATACATAGCATTGGGTTAGGAAATTGAAATTATTACTAACAATTTTCCTCTAGGTTAACACATGCCTATGTTTATGGATTTGTGAGTAAGAGCGAGAGAATAAGTTGATAGAATTTATTTATTTACAGCCATATAAAAGTGTTAGTAATATACTCTATTTTTATTTTCATTTCATCAACATACATATGTAAAGCTGTCCATTTTTGGCTTAATAATTTTAGATAAATAAATATAAAATAAAAAATCAATTTTATTATTAAAAGAACATAAAGCTATCCATCTTTGGCTTAAAAATTAGGGCATGGTTTTTAAAGAAATAAAAAGAATAAAAAAAAACATTTTTTATTAAAAGAAAAAAAAAACGAGCATTCCAAAGCATTTAAAAAAAATTATACTATGAGACAAAACAAAAAATGAAATACGCCCAGTTAATGACAGAACATTTTTAACACAAAATATTCTTCGAGTGTCATTCTGAAATAAAATGATAAAACATCCACGAAACATGTGTTCTTGTCGCAGTCTGATCGACAACTAAATCAAAAAACACAAGAATACATACACATGTACATACGTACAATGAGAGCGACACATTGTTACGCTCTTTGTTTGTGTTTATTTTCCTTCTGTCTTCCTCCCTCTCATCTACAAATGAGTTTGATGAGAGCGGGTCGTAATGTTACGACCGGCCATAAGAAATTTTACTTCTACATGATGCGTATTCTTTATATCCATATTCTTTGGTAGAACTCAAAAAATTTTTTTATATTTCTCGAACCCTTCAAACTTGTTTTATTTAACAAAAACGATTTTTTTGATCTTTTCACACAAAATTATTGATTACGCAAATATTTTTTAACCTATTTTCAAAGTCCATAGTGTATTGAAAAGAGGATAGATGAGGCTTTTAAACGGTATACACAACCAAATGATTCAAACTTACATGTTATGAGTTTTGATCGAGTTAACTTCGAAAAAATAAATTTTTCTTTATTTCTCAAGTTTGGCCATCCTTAATTGCAAAATTTAATTAAAAAATATAGAATAAATGGTGATATCCCGAAAGTGTATTATCTTGTGAAGAGATTGACACTTTGTTTGATAAAATCGGACAAAAATTACCATAGTTATATTTTTTATATATCACCTTTCAGTCAAAAGTTTTAAAATTTTTTGATGGATCTTGATTGTTTACGCAAAATGCGTCAATCTTACGTTTGGGAGACTAGCAGAAGTCGACTAATATTTATGTTTTTTGCAAATATTATTATTTCTCATTGGGCAAACATTGGTCAACTTCTGGTGGTTGCCTTAACGTGAAATTGGCACATTTTGCAATAAACAATCAATATCCATTCTGAAAATTTTTAACTGAAAGTTCAAATGAAAAAAAAAAAATATATGAAACATATAACATGGCTGTTATACTCTTTAAATAATAACTACGATAATTTTTGTTCGATTTTATCAAACGAAGTACCAATCTCTTCACAAGAGAATGTACTTTAAGATGTCACCATTTATTTCATATTTTTTAATTAAGGCTTGCTACTATAAATAGAGGAACTTAAAAAAAATTTGAAAAAAAATTCGCATTTGCTAAGTTTACCTCATCAAAACGCATAGAATACTAAGTCAAATAAAATATATTTGGGGAATTTCGTGTCAAGGGACTCAATTTTTAAAATCGATGTCTTCCGATTTTAAGATCATTTAGGTAGTACGTTTTCATGCCAAATATTGAAAAATCTTATTCTTGAAACGTCTCAACGAAAAGCAATAATTGCTAAAAACTTGGTTGCTGAGCATGGGATTCATACACTTCCAAACGAGAAGAAGGGAAAAACTTTAGCGTGCGAAACTGAAGCTCTAGTAACTCAATTTTATCATAAAATATTGAAAAAATATGGAAAAATCTTATTCTTGAATTTAATCTTATTAATCTATCAAAAAATTAATTTTTTTGATAGATATCCCACTCGCATCCCATTAAGCGATTATAAAGGCCTTAAAGGAAATTGTATACGCTTTCTTTTGAGAAAAAAAAAGGTCCAATTTTGAAAAAAAAATTTAAAAAAAATTAATTAAAAAAAAATGAAAAATTTTTTTTAAAATTAGAAATATTATTTTTGGAAAGATTGAAGAAATAGCTATCTAATATCCTGGAAAATATTTGCTAGGATCAATAGGTGAAAATTTACACACATTTTAAAAAAACCCTGTATGACCAAAATGTCCAACTTTGGCCCCCTCTAACTCCGGCAGTTCTTGACTGATAGAGCTAAAAATTTGTGTGTGGCCTACTATCCAATAGTACTAACCTTAACCTTGTGCGTAATGTCCAAAAAAAGAACAATTTTTGTCAAATAAAACATGTTAAAAAAAAATATTTTTTAGTTATACTCAACAAAACTCACAACCTACACTATGTCATTAGCTGAGTGCATTTAATTTTTTTATTTTGTCGCACAGTGTTATTTGTAAAAAAAATAATGAATAATAAATCGTATATGAAATATTTGAAATTTCACAAAATGAGATTTGCGCGATAGAAAGAAAGATATGAAGAAAAGTTTAATTTTTCATACGAATAGTGGTAATACCATTTAATATGACGTTTGTAATAGAAAATTCCAATCATTTATCATGATTTTGTTTAGACTTGTATTACATGTTACTAAAGTACATCTTTTTATAATATTTTATTTACGTTTGTTGTAAAAATAAAACTCATTTTCCAATATAAAATTTCTAAATGAATTCCTTTTTCATTTTTTGCCGTCATGTCAGTATTATAATTTTTTTTATTGAAGATCTGAAAATGTCCGCTGTTCTATAGCACAGTTTTTGAGTTCTGACTTAGTAGATGAAATTATGCACCTGTAAACGGATCTACCAATAATGAAAAGAAGTATAAAATATTTAACATTTTTATGCTGTTTGTATCATAATTGGGGGATTCAAATTGTGTTGCATCCTATTACAACCTTCATGCACAAAAAGTTTAGAACGTCGTCATTAATATTAATAACTGATGGTTTTTACTTTACAAAGCCATTTTATTCTATGTTTTTACATTAAATTTTACTGAATCCCCTCCATATATTTACCAAAAAAAAATCCGCATTTACATAAACTAAGTGCAATAAAATTTTATAGTATATAAGTATGTAATTTAAAATTTATATTATCTGAGGAATATGTGACCACATGTGTTTTGCGCTGCCCAAAAAAGCTGGATTATTCATTCGTTTTAGAGAATGAATAATAAATCATTTACTGAAACATAGAACATGGAATATGAAAATAATATTTTTTTATTTCTGGTGGATATTATGATTATACGATAAAAATTTAAATTTTTGAAGAACTGAAAAAAACGTATGAAAGGTATTGAAAGTTTCAATTTGAAACAAATTTCATAGTTTGAAAAATATATTTGTTTCGGATTTTATTTAAAAAAAGTTAACAAATATTTATTTTTTTTTCAGATATAAGCAATCCAAACAAGAATATAAAAAATTTAGTTTACACAACAACAATTCTAATTTACAAATCCATCTCTTTTATTTATAACATAAAATAACAGAAGATACATATGTGGGATTTTATTACACGCAATATGCACTAAAATTTATTAAAGAGGAGAATTTGTCAGTAAATTCTTAAAATAAAAACAGAAAAATTTACATTAATATATATTGTAACTTAAGTTGAGTCGAGTCTTTTGAGAGAAATGATTCTATGATACGGAGACCAAAAATGTCTAAGAGCACTTTTTATATACAAACGAGTTTTATTTAAGAGCTTAAGAATTTTAAATGGGATTATCGGGTGTTTCAGCAAGGTCTTCTGAAACATTATATTTCTCTCATTGATCAGCCCTAAATACCCTCGTTTAATATTTTTTTACTAATTTTCATTATTTATATATATTACTACTATACTATTACTATAAAAACAATAGACGCAACGCAGCAAGTACAACAATTTTGCAATTACAGCCTCAAGTAGGATGCATGCGCATTAATTATAATAAACGCAGCAGCAAACAAATATAAAATAAATGCGTGTTTAAAATTTCTAGGACAATTCGCACGAGCCCTTGTGTCGTTGTATTTAGTGTATTGTTGGACGAATATACAACAGTTAGTCGCGGTAGTTAAGTGGGTAGTGTGTTGTCTTAATAGACGTAAGGTCAGACATCAAAACGAAATATGAAAAAAATATTTCTTCGTCGACTTTCTCTCAGCAGATTTCTGAGACCTCTGAGAGTATATAAAACTGCCATGAAATGTTTCTCAAAAATCTGTCGTTCGGAATCGACTTTAAACTGTAGGTCCCGCCACACATGTATAAAATTAACACACACAACATGGATGGTGTGAGAAGCTAGGCCGTAATCCTGACTGAAGGGTTGTAATAGCCAATTATGTATATATGTATGTTCTGTTATGTACAGTGTATGCTTGTTGTTGAAAATTTTCATATAAAAATCCGATACATTTGTACACATTTTTTTTCATATGTTTTCAAAAATTGTATTGGTTTCGTCCTATCAGTTTATGTAAATGCCAGTAACCAAGAAAAAGAATAAAAATGGAAAATATTAACTTGAGTCAACAATTAACATTTCAATACTGTATTGATCGTACAGATAATTAATTAATTTATTTTTTTACCCATTATTTTTCATGTTGTTGCTTCAAAATCAATGTATGAACACTAATATTCTTCTTCTTATCACTTTTTGTCGTTTAGAATACGAAATACGCAATACAGCATAACACAGAGCATTCACAAACAAAAAGTGTATTTATAAAAAAAAAATTAAAATTATTTCTTTTAGGGTTTAAAATATACCTGCGATTTGTGTACTCGTATGTTAAAGAGAAGCTGCCATTATGGAATTTCATCTTCGGTTTGTTTAGAATTTATGTCCTTATATTTTATTCCTCATCCTATCACTGAAATAAGTTGATCTAGTAAAATAAACGAACACCCATTCGCAACTTCCTTAATATGTCCCATATTTTTACCGTGTGTTTCGTAAACAAGAGCGAAATGTGCAGAGGGCAATGCAACTTATTGTGACCACACACAAATAACACTGCTAACAGCAATCTGATTATGAGTATTTGTAAATAATGTTAATGTTGTTCAGTCACAATTGTAAACAAGGAAAGTTTCAATTTTAATGCCTGCATTTGGCGTAAACTAAACTCATATATATTCCTACATATACATATACATTTTGTAATAATTGAGAATGTTAATGTTGCCCCTTTATCGTGAGGGGTCTCTTGGTATTCTATTGTGTTGCACTTTAAAAAGAATTCATTGCATTTCTGAAGTGCATTTAAACTAGAAAAACACAATAAAGCACAATTGTTTCCCATTAAATAGTACTTCATTCGCTATTTTGATATATTTTGAAACGCGGTCCTAGTAGTAGTTTAACGCTACATATATACATATGCTGCATACAATTTGGTGTAGAAATAGTAAGCAAATATTTGAAAAAATTAAAAAGGGCATGAAATATATAGTAGCCTGCAGTTTGAATTTTTCAAGTTTCGTTTAAGAACGTTAAGTTCTTTTAATTTGGAAATAAATGAATACATACGGTCTTATAACAGAGATTTTCGAACTTTAACAGTTAATAACGTTCATATTGTTGAAGCTATATCTGTCAAATTAGTTGTCATTTATTCATTCTGATGTACTAATATACCATAAATGAAGAGAGTGTTGAACAATATGTGCAGATAATAAGTCTTTTGTCGAAATGTCCCCTCTGTCTAAAATATCTTCAGCGATGACAAAGTATTTTTTCCGCCATTGTACGGGCTCTGACCAAAAATTCTTGAGCAACTTCAGAGAACAAATGGGATGGCTGAGAGGTGCCAACCAGTAGTGACAATTTTATGAATAGGAACTTTCGATCTTAAAACGGGGCCTTATAAAACCCAAGTAAACAGCCTGTGGAAGAATATTTATTTTTGGATTGATTACTTAAACTAACATTACAGGGAAATATAAATTCTAAATAATCGTATGACATTCAAATAAGATGATGTTCGCCGTAGTCTAGTAGGTAGTATGTTGACTTATTAGACATAAGGCCGCGGTTCAAACCCCATGTCCGACATCAAAACGAAATATGAAAAAATATTACCTCGGCGACTTCCTCTCAGCAGATTTCTGACAAAACCTCTGAGAGTAAATAAGATTGCCATGAAAAGATTACCAAAAACCTGTCGTTCGGAGTCGATTTTTAAACTGTAGATCCCGCCACTCATGTATAAAATTTAACACACACAACATAAGTGGTGTGGTTCGTAATACTGACTGAATATTATATATATTTTATAATTACATAAATATATTAGTACCGTGAAGTTAGATTAAACTAAATCCTATTAGGAGTTGTTTATAAGATATTTTTTCTCCTTTGCTTACTTAAAAGTTTAATTATTCTCCTTAATTCTCCCTTTAAAAATTAGCTAATTTAGTTTAAATCAAGCGAAATTTTATCTTTTGTTTATAAATTACACTATGCGACAAAATAAAACAAAAATAAATAAATACACCCAGCTAATGACATAGTGTAAGTTGTGAGTTTTGTTGAGTAGAACCCAAAAATATTTATTTTATGTTTTTAGTTTTAGTGAACGGTTTATAGAATATTATTATTTATTAAAGGTAAAATATTTTTAAGAAACAGTTTTTCTTTTGATTTTTTTAATAAACCAGCGAAAATAATTTCAATCCACAAATGAAGATTTTTTTGTGGAGTCTGTACATTAATAACTTCTTACATTTATGGAACTTTTGTATCTATTAAATATGATAAAACGCAGGATATCCACAGACATAAATGCAAGAGATTAACACTCACAAGAGTAAAACAGTGAATTTGGACTTACCTCTTTGCAGCAGCAATGACGAGGAGAACTATTTGTCGTACAAAACTCACAAATTTTGGTTTTTTTTTCTTGGAAAATCTGTACTATTCCCTTGGAGGTGCCCGTAACTAGGCAAATGCAGGTGATATCAAACCTTCCGCAAGTTTAGGTTTTATGGCGTAAGATACTTAAAAATCGAATAAAAATAATTTATTACATACAATAACTTACAAGAAAACTAAGTAAGATACTTAAAAATCTAATAAAAATAATTTATTACATACAATAACTTAGAAGAAAACTATATAAAAAACTAATTTTAACTTTACCAACTTACATCAGCAAAAATCTATTTAAACTCTTATAAAATAACCAAAGGAATGCTGGATTGGGACACAAAAATTTTATTGATTTATTTTTAAAAATTAAAATACTTTAAATTTTTTATATTTTTTTTATGATTGTTATTGTTTTATTGCGACCACTTATCGTTTTAAGATAAGAAGAAAGGGAACGTTCCGAAATATAATTAAGACTTAGATAAAGTTTCTGTGAAGATTGTAATAAAAAATACATACATACAATATATACATACATACATTGTATATCGATGAATTATTATAAAATTATATTCAGAAATTAATCACAAACATTTGAAATGCAATTAATTGGACTTTCTAAAGCAATATTTAAAGTATCAAATAAAAAAAATTAAATTAATTTCTTCAACAACGGAGTCTTCCATGCCTGCATAGTAGATAATGGCAACATTGCTGATAAACTCTGTCACCTATATACATGTTGGAGAACAATGTTTACAAGATTGTCTGCATGTATAGCTAGATGCTTTTTATCATATGTATCTAAACTTGTTTTTTAGCTACATTTGTTTATATAATATTCAAGTTATTTTCTGATCTAATATGTATATGTATTTGAAATTATTTGACCACTATGTGGTGGATGCTAATAACTTAAAAAAGAGATAATAAATTTTAAAATTTAAACTTTAACAAAAATCGTTCTCCACATGCTATAAAGGCGTTTATTGCGATGAAGTGTTGATAATACACTTAATTATAAATCTACACATTTTACAATAGATTCTATAAAGAAATTTTCATTTGAAAAATATATGCTTTGTTTAATTTAATCAGTTCTCAAAATTTTTTTGCCCATTTTCGCTTAGGTTAACATATGCTAAGCACATACTGAAGACCCAAATATATCTTCTATTTACCACAACTTGAATGAAATACATAAACGGATGATAAGTCAAGAACCAACATAATCGAAGAAATCATTCGATACTTTTGTAACAATGAAAGTGTGCCTCATGATGTCACTAAAGGAATACTAATGAACAGTACGAAGAAGATAGATCATGTGGACCTAAATAATTGGCTTAATATTATTTTGCATTGCTCAGTCAACAAGACCATTGACAAATAATAGCCTAACTAATCATAGGTGAAATTTAGATCCAATAAATTTACTATCGACCATGTATCCACGTTAAAATATTAACAGATTGATTATGGATAGCAACTAAACTTCTGTTCTATTGCAGCTTTCTTTTTGAAACTTGAACTTATTTAATGAAACTTAAACGCATTAACGGAAAAAAAAGAATATAGTAGTGCTTTGTGGCAGTCTTAAAATACAAAAAGTAATAAGAAATTATCAAAGTTAATGAACTGTAACTGTTATGCTACGATTTTATTTTAGTCTGGTTTCATAATATTAATGGTCCAGTTTTATAAAGATGCTATTTAGATATTACACACAAATTATTTTGAAATCTATGCAGTACGCTTGAGCGTATGAGTAATATTTGTTTATCAGTGTTCTCATACGCTCCATTTTAGATTCAGGTAATATTAGTAAATTAAGTAAGCTGACTATTTCATTGTGAAATTAGAATTATGTATTTCAGATAAAAATTAAAGCCAGGCTTAAAAGATATCAACAAAAATTGTTCTTTTCCTTTGCAACAAGTGGCACTAAAAATATATGGGTGTCACAGCCTTGGCGCATAGAAAACTTAGTGGTTATTTCTAACATTAAAAATAATGACGTGTATCAAAATGTCAAGCGATACGTTAGTTTTTTGAAAGACTTTAAACTGGACACCAGAGAAGAAAGTAATTAATTTAATTAGCAGATTTTTTTCGAAATTGTGACTAGTGTATACACCTATGTCAACAAGCTAAGGCTTTAATTTAATATCGAATTTGCGGTGAACCAATTTAAAGCCTAATTTTTCCAGTTTTAGCTTTGACAGTTGATAAAGCCAAACTCGCTGAAGCTATGTACTATATCTGTTCGCATTTATTTGTAATGGTGTCTGTTTTGCCAAATCGCCGTACACAAAGACGTTCGTTCGTTGAATAGGCTATGGAACAGTTGGCAGCTGACTCTAATTTACATCAGAAAATCATATTCAGTAATGAGGCCAATTTCTGGATTGGAATGGGTAAGCGCCGTAGTCTAGTAGTGTGTTGGCTTATTAGACGTAAAACAAGGGTTCAGAACCCAGGCCAGACATCAAAACAAAATACAAAAAGTATTTCTTCGGCGACTTCCTCTCAGCAGATTTCTGGCAAAAACTCTGGGAGTAAATAAAATTGAAAAGTTTCTCAAAAATCCGTCGTTCGGGGTCGACTTAAAACTGTAGGTCCCGCCACTCACGTATAAAATTAACACACATAACATAAGTGTTCTTAACATCAAAATAACCGCAGAAACATGGAAAATTGGTCATGTCGAAAGAGCACAATTGTATTTCGAATAAATGTATTCATTTTATTCGAATAAAAATGTTGTGGATTTAAATTTTTGTTTAGTTTTATGTAAAAAGGGCACTTAAGTTTCCATGATAATGAAATTGCCGACGAAAATGCAAAAAGTAGATGCACGATTCAGTAACTATTAACCATACGAAATTCGTAAAATAAGACGATAATTTTTTGTCGTTTGCAGTAGTGATTGTGTAGTTCATTAAGTACACTTTACCGATAGTTGACAATTTTATAGTTTTATATTTTAAAAATTAACTCAAGTCGCATGTACTAAGAGAGGTAATTTTATAAACTGCTAATGTGTTTAATTTAATCCAAAGAGAGATTATAATATTCAAAAACTAATATTTCCGATTAATGATAAAATGAAAATACACTCCAATAACAATGTTTTAAAGAATTGGAAAATTCGGTGAACAGTAAATCGATTTATAGATTTGAAATAAATGTTGTTTCAGATTTTTACAAAACTTTGTAATCTTTATAATTTTCAGTACATGTAATTGAAATATTTAAAAAAGAAAAAAAAAATAATATTGAAATAAATTTTTTCAGATAAGGAAATATAGTAGACAGGCAATCCAAGATGTACAACGGTGAAATGCGAGAAAAATAAAATATTGCAAAAGGTTTTGAATGCTAAGATTCCTAATTCTTGATGCTGCTACGAAAAACAAAAAACAGAAAAATAACTCGCCTCTTATTATCTACTAGGATATAGTTAAACACAATTTTTGGCACTATTACTTTGAACCTTGACGAGATATTACTTTCATAGAAAAAAATGATTCAGAATGAAATTACATTGTTTGTATAAATTTAAAGCACTCATTTTAAAATTTGCTTTTGAAGCATTTAACATTTGTATTAAGTTTCTATCACATATTGAACTAATAAACCTTAGTCTTATATTTTCAGCAATTTCCCGAAACCTTTTGTATTCAATACACATTTCAACAATCAACTCGTTGATGTCAGTCTGAATTTTTTTTTTTTTGGTAATTTTAGTTTTTTGATGTTAAATTTTATGAAACATGAAAATGAATCAAATTTAAAAATTTCATTGTGTGAAAGAGAGGTCTCTATCTAAGCTGTGAAAAGACATAAGCATTTTGCTAGAGTTAGAATTTTGGAATCTTATTTGAGTTTTTTATATAAAAAATAAATTGAACTTTTTAAACGCAGACTTTGTATTTAGTTTTTATAAGCACAACTTTAGCTTTTAAAACAATTTTACTTGATACATATCTGCTGAGTAATTTTTGAGCCAGTGTGTCTATATATGTATATATTTTATATATTATTTTTATACTAGATACAAACTATTTGTCATATATAGTCATGGACAAAACTCTACAGACCCCCAACATATCTTTTATGTATCGAAAGCCAGCTTGGTTTTAAAAAAATTAACTATTCAAGCGATTGTACAAGTGATGGATGGATATCTTTAACAATGTAAACTTGCCGTACTTTTTTGTTTATTTCTCTTTTAATTTTATTCCTTTTATAATTATATTGTTAATTATTGATGTAGACGGGTTTTTGAAACTCTAAATGAAGAAGAAATTGTGGGTTATTTAAATTTTTGTCCATGACTGTATATCCGCGGTACATTTTTTGTTTGTTCCCTATATTGTTTCTGGAATGAATTTTAATGAATTCAATACTTCTGTTACTCTGTCTGACTACCTATCCTTATCAGCGCAGACATGAAATATACTCGAAATTGCAAAAACGCTGAATAAACGTAGAGTGCTATGGAACGCCTTTCGATACAGTTTTATATGATTGATTAGACTGTTGGTTTATGTTGTGTAGGAATTTGTATAGCTTAGTTCGCTGTTGTTGCTAATCAGTATTTAGACTGGTATGAGTTAACCAAAAATTAATGGCTTTCTATTCGGTTCTATCATGTATTATTATGTTATATGTATTAACAAGGAATGAAAAATCCAAATTGTTTTTTCTACGTCTAATAGTTTTTCTTATATAATGTAGGTAAGTACATACACGCGCACGGTAATTTAACAAATTTTCAAAGTGAAATTTAAAGTTTTGGAAATATGTATTCATTTCATATTGTATTGCTATTTTGTAATTTTTTTAAAAAGGCAGACGACTTCATACAATCAGTTGACCGTAACTCTACAATAAATACAACAATGCAAAAACAACAGGCATTTTGTTTTTGTTAAAGAGTTATCATCTTGTCAAAAAAAATAACCCTCAAACCTCCATAGGAAATTAATTGAAGCATTTAAAAATAACTGAATAAATTTAGTCGCCGTGGTGTACTAGGTAGTATGTTGGCTTCTTAGTCAAAAAGCCAGGGTTCGAGCCCCAGGCCAGACATCAAAACAAAATACAAAAAGTATTTCTTCGGCGACTTCCTCTCAGCAGATTTCTGGCAAAAACTCTGATAGTAAATAAAATTGCCATGAAAAGTTTCTCAAAAATCTGTCGTTCGGAGTCGACTTTAAACTGTAGGTCCTGCCAATCATGTATAAAAATCAACACACACAACATAAGTGGTGTGAGAAACTAGGTCGTAATCCTGCCTGAAGGGTTGTAATGATCAATTATGTATGTATGTATGTATGAATAAATTTTATATATTGAAAATTCTTATGATTTTTATGTCATGCTAAATTACACAATAGTGGGGCGCATATAAATTAAACAAATTTATTTCATGCAGTCAATAACATTTGCACTTTAGGTAAAGAATATGTTTTTATATGGCCATATAGAAAAATGGCAGCTGCAAACGTTATTTTTTATTTGTCATAGTTTAGGCACATAGTTGGAGAGACCGAATTCTTTTTTTGGTAATTCATCACTCTCGTCTAAATAAATATAAATATAGTAAATTTAGGTTGTAGCTTAAAAGATATATGTGTTTAGTGTTAAAGGTTTAAATATTGTTAATCATCTTGCAAAAATTTTAATATAATTGGCCTTAAAATAGTATTCCTGAAGAATTTCTAGAGTGCGTATCGTTAAGGATACATGCGGTACATATGCGGATTTATGACTAATATAAATACAAAATTGATTATCGAAACAAAATACAGAAAAAACAAAAATTTTTTTGACAACGACGATACTCAACAACTGGTAACTTAAGGCCCCCTGATATATAAATTCGCCTTGAGGCAGACAATTTGCAAAATGAATGAAATGAAACCCTGCCTTTCAGTTTTAAAATATTTAAAATTTCCGTTTTTTGGCTCATTTTACGTTGTCTTATAGCTTGTCTCTAGCTTGCCCATATTTAGACAACATAATTGGTCATTACAACCCTTCATTAGGATGTTGGATGGCGTCGACTCCGAAAGACAAGTTTTTGAGGAACTTTTCCTGCATATTTTAATTATTTATTTTTTTTTTGTAAAACCAGCACTCAGGGGATGGCCCCTACTCATGCAGTGCATTGTGCAGGTTTAGGAAAATAGGTTATAGGAAGGTGGAAAGAGGGAGTAGTGTTTGTGGACATTTGATTTAAACTCAAGATGCGAACGGCAAGGAAACGAGTTGCTGCTAGGTGACTATATAATGGCCAGTGCTATACCTTCACCATTAGACAGTCTACAGCAATCGTCCCCGAGAACCCCGTATCTTAAGATTATTTGAGTGCAAATTTTCAGAATCGACATCTGCTGAGAGGAAGTAACCGAAGAAATATTTCTTCATACTCATTTCGTCTAATAAGTCAAAACACTACCTACTAGTCTACGGCGATAGTGTGTACTATCACAGTCACAAGTAATGACACATTGTCCCTACACCCTTATCAATTTGGGACCATAACTGACTAGTTGTCTGTCAGTCTACCACTTGCAGTATTCGCACTATTATGTGGAATTTTGAGTTTCAAGGTATCACAAATATATCTATTTCTTCCAAATCTAACTCAACTTAAGAGTCGTGAGATAGTCTTCTGGAAAAAAATATAAAAGTAAATAAAATTGCCATGAAAAGTTTAAAAAATCTATCATTCGTAATCGACGTAAAATTGAAGGCCCCGCCATGGATAAACTGATTATAATCCTGACCAAAGGGTTGTACGTAATCCATAAAGACTAGCGTTTGGGCGAGCGAAATTACAAAGTTCGTCGTTTTAATGGGTGGGGACGAAAGTTATAATTCTGTTCTAGTTTTTGTTTCTAGTGAAAATAGTAAAACCTTACGTGTGATGCGGAATGGTATGGGTTCACACTTTTAAAGATACTTTACCTTTATGAAGTGCATTCCGTGTCTACATGTCGATCTGTTTCTGTATTGAAAGTGTGTCACAATTAGTAAATACATGTATAGAATTTAAAAACAAAATAGTGTAAAAGTATATCAAAACTTTTTGAAAATGTAACACTTTGATACCCTAAAAAAAAATATTTTTCTTTCCTTTTTTATAACGAACGAACGAACGTGTGCACGTAAACAAAAGAAAAAGTTCATTTTTGTTATGAAAAAAGGGAAAAATTTGTGTTCCTTTAATTTATTGTCTTGAATCATACGTGTTCATTGAAAACTCGGTAGGAAAGTTGTTTACTTTTTAAAAAGTATATACAAAAAATATATTCAACACATTTGATTAAGGAATAGAATGCTCAAGTGGGTACATGTTTGTACCTTGTGCACTTATTATTGCATAAAAATTAAAATAATAAAGCAAATCCAACATTTTTTTGTCATTTATTCTCTGTTGAATACTGAACAAAATAATTCAAAATTTCCCGTAAGATTTACACGTTTTTGCTTTGTTTATATTTTTGTTCGCTTATCATTAGTTCAGTATTTGTTTAACTGCGTAATAAGGGGTTCACGCCATTATTGAGCTCAATATTTCATATAAAGTTTCAATTAATAATTGGGCAATAAATACGCAAATTGTTATAATATTGAGTAAAACTTAAAATGCAGCACTCTCATACGTATGTTCGTTGAGAACGTTACAACTTATGTGAACAATTTTTGTTGATATTTAAAATACAAACACGTCAAATAAAAATGGCGAGTGAAGTGGAAGGTAAGTTTATTTATATAAACACTAAACCTACCAATATTTCTTGTATTTCTATTCATATTCCATTCTCTTTTTACTATATTATTATTTGAAATTTCTAATGATTTAAAATATTTTGAATGTTTCGAAATTTTGGGGATAAGGACTATACAAAACAATGAAATAAGAATTTTTGTTAACAAAATAGCACAAGAAATTTTTACTGTAATACTCGCTTGGAGTAGAGTGAATATCCATCTGCCAGAAAACCTACAATATACCTCAATATACCGAATAATACTAGGCAATGTCAAAAATGTCCAAAACAGTAGTTTTATATCACAAAATATATAAATCCAAATACTGAACCTGTGCTCAGGGCAGTAGTTAGGGCAGATTACTGGCATTCATCAGTAAAAAAATTACATGATAGGAGTAAACCTTCAAAAATATATTCGATGTATTTTTTAATAGAAGTCGTAAGGCAAATATCGGTGTTATAATATTATATTCAAGAAATTCTGATAAAAATCTTAAATGAGTAATTTTTCCCATCACGGTAGGTTTAGTGTTAAATTTGTGAATTGTTAAAAAAAAAATATTAACCAATGCAGACGCACGATTTATGGAAACGTGTAACTATCAAAGCAAAATTTAATCGTTTGACATCCGTCCGTAAACAATGTTGCTGTTGCAGTCCTGGGAAAGAAATTCGAAAACGCTTGGAGCGTAATGGTACGGAGTTGTTTAACATGGTAGCACCTTTGATAAATGCAATAATGTAATAAATGTAATAATGAGAACAAAAGACTATCTGCGTGTATTGCAAACTCATGTTTCCTATCCTGTAGAAGAAGTAATTTAACAGCACAAAAATTTAATTTAAAGACACGGTTGGGACAATACCGATACTTTGGCTGAAAATTCTGCTTAAATGGGAGAGTGTACCAAAAAAAAAAAAATAATTGAAAAATATGTAGAGAGAACGTATTAAAGGTTAAAAGGGCTTTGGACTAAGTATTAAAAGTACCATCAGTTTTTGTATGGTGCAAAATTATGTACAATAGAGTTTTTCTTCCTTTTTTAAGAACTCGAAAAGTTCAGGGGCCAAATTGCCGCAGTCGTTATCGAATGAAGTTGATCGAAATTTTAGTATTTGAAATCACCGCAGTCGTTAACGAGTCGGGTGTATCGAAATTTGAGATTTTGTCATTCGATAACGAGTACCCTTTCGAGTGATATCTCTCGAAACCTCATTCGATACTAAATGAGCAATCGAAATTGCACACGCTTTTTTTTAATACGAAATAAACGGCAAATTTTTTATTTATAATAATATTGACAAAAACGTAAGTAGTAAAGTAAAGTTGAATGCGTGTGGTCCACCTATTAAAGATGTGACATTTCGAAACGTGAACTAGTGAATTTTTTATTTCTTAATTATAATAAAATTTTTTTACACATTTTTAACGTTTTCGCTGACCAAAAACATAACGTAAAAAAGGCTTCATTTAACAAGGAATCAAAGAAAAAAACCGGTGGTGGTTCCTATGAGGAAATACCTTTGTCTCATGCAGATGAACAAGTAATTGAAGCAGTCGGTATAGAAGCCAGCGTTGAAGGTATAGAAGCCAGCGTTGGAAAAAAGTTTACAAAGAATTTTAGGTCAAAACGGCGAATATGATAATTCTTAATAATTTTCTTATTTGTTAGACAGATGTCAGAGGGTTCACTTAAATGGGAAGATTTCTGATTCGCTTAATATTTGTAGAGGTGTTCCCCAGGGATCAATACTGGGGCCACTGTTGTTCTGTATGTATATTAATGATCTACCGGATGTTTTGGTTGACTGCCGTGTTCATATGTATGCTGATGATGTGCAGATTTATGCCAGTACTCGTAAGGATAATATTGATTCTTGTTTACATTCTGTTAACCGTGATTTGGATAGGATTGACCGTTGGGCTTCGGCGAATGGACTGTGTATTAATCCCTCAAAGTCCAAATGTTTAATGCTTTCGAAGACCAATGTTTCGTTTGCCATACCTGGATTGAGTATCAGGGGAAATAAAATTGACTATGTCAAGTCTGCTACTAATCTGGGTATTGTATTTAATGACAGATTATCGTGGTCTGGCCATATAAGTATCGTTGTTGGCACAATTTACAGCATGCTACGGAATTTATGGGCGGTCATTGATTCAACTCCTTTTGCAATTCGTATGCAACTTGCTAAAACTTATTTGATTCCTGTGCTATTGTATGGGTGCGAAATTTTTGCAAACTGCGATAGTAATGACAACCGGAAATTAAACTTGGCATACAACAATATAGCAAGATACGTATTTCTTAAAGGTCGCCGGGATCATATTTCTCATTTAGCGTATCAGATATTTAGTGTGAAATTTGATAATCTTCTGAAAATTAAATGCCTCATTCTATTCCATAAAATTATTAATACGGGACAGCCGGAATATTTAGTAGACCGTATTAAGTTTGCTAGGTCATGCCGAGGCATGAAGATTATTCAACAACGTTACAGGACTCTTCTGTCACAGCGACAGTTCTTTATACACACCACTAGTCTCTGGAATTCCCTACCAAACTACATCCAAAAGTTAGGCAATGCAAACGCGTTCAAAAAGGAGTTATTTAAATTGTTCTCTTAATGAAAAGTTTGTTACGTTCTTAGCATGTTTATTATATCGGTTAAATATTTATCCTTACTTTTCTATACCAATTTTTGTAAATATTTCTTTTTTATATCTTTAGAATTCTTTATCTTTTTTAACTTTTTTATTTTCTTTTTATTTCTGTAGTATTGTTAGTTTTCCTAAAATAATTAAATCAATTAAATTATATTTCTACTCAATTTTAATATTTTAATATTTTAATTAATTAGTTTTTTATATTAATTTGTTAGTATTACTTAATTTCTTATATTTCATAATTTTTATTATTTCTTTATGTATTATATCTTATTGATCCTAAGCATAGCACTATAACTTATAAGATTAAAATCTTGTTGTGTTATGTTAATTATAATAAATAAATAAATAAATAAATAAATAAATAACCTGAAAGTATAGGAAAACAAACTCCTAATCCTAAAAAACAAAGAACCATTTCAAAAGCTAAAAGCAAATTAACGCTCAGCATAAATGAAAGTGAATAATATCACAAAATTTGAAATTCGCAGCTAGATCGCTCTTTGGAGTTGCAGGAAAAGTCTTTTAAACTAAGAGAAGAAGAACATGCTGCAAACATGGCTATTAAAAATGTATAATTACAAATTAAAACTATTGAGCATGAGCCATTAAAAAACAACAATAATTTTTCTTAGCTAATTTCTATTCTCAAAGTACAAAGAATTGAATTGAATAATATTATAATTAATATATTTAAATATTTTTCTCTAATTTTACTTACTTGTGTTTTATTTCAATATAATTTTTTTTTTATTGTTTACAAATGTGCCAATCATATGTCTTTGTACTATTACTAAACAAAAAATCTTTTACATTCTTTTTGCAAATTTCGATTCGATACCTATCGAATGCCGTAATTTGGTTATTCGATACGAAACGAAATTTTACTCGATACGAATGCTCATTCGATCACGAGTGTCGCAATTTGGGCCCAGTTTAAAGTCCTACATTATTTTCTTCAGTATTCAACTTAAAATAAATGACAATAATATTTTTGCATTTGCTTTATTATTTTCATGTTTATAAAATAAAAAGTGCACAAGGTCCAAGCATATACTCTTATACATATGTATATATGTACGAGGTGTGATCAAAAAATAACCGTTATTTTAAATTTTTTTAAAAAGTATTTATTTATTTATCAATAACTATCTTGTCCCCTTCAAAGTAACCCTCTCAGATATAATACACCTATGCCAGCATTTTTTCCAATCCTCGAAACACTTCTGAAACGCGCTTTTTGGTATTGCCAACAGCTCCTGCTTCGATTTTTCTTTTATCTCCTCAATCGTAGCAAAACGCTTTTCTTTCATCGGTGTCTTCAGTTTTGGGAAGAGGAAAAAGTCAGCGGGGGCCAAGTACGGCTTTTTTTAGCCAAAAACTCACGCACAAGCATCGATGTGTGAGCTGGTGCGTTATCATGGTGCAAAATCCATGATTGGTTTTTCCACAATTCTGTGCGTTTCTGACGAATTGCTTCGCGCAATCGGCGCATAGTTTAAAGGCAGTATTCCTTATTGACCGTACGACCTTGTGACAAGAATTCCTGATGCACCACGCCATTGCAATCGAAAAAAACAGTGAGCAAAACCTTCGCATTTGGTTTCAATATCATAGCCATACACCCATGATTCGTCACCAGTTATGACCTTTTTGAGCAAATCTGGATCGTCGTTGACGACGTTCAGCATCTTCTGAGCGATGTCCATGCGACGTTGTTTTTGCTCAAAATTTAGAAATTTTGGAACAATCTTCGCTGCCGCATGTTTTATGCCTAAAACAGCAGTAAAAATTGCTTGGCATGAGCCAAAAGATATGCCAACATCATCAGTAATAGTAATTCGACGATTATCCAAAATAATTTTTTTCACTGCTTCAATGTTTTCATCGGTTGTTGACGTGCTCGGGCGACCAGGACGAGCATCGTCATTGACATCTTCTCGGCCTACCTTAAACCGGTTATATAATAATTATACAATTGAACTCGTGTTCTGCTCATAGTAGACTCGCTAAATTCCACAGACAACATTTCAAATGTCCTTTCACCTTTAATTTCATCTTTTACACAAAACTTAATACAGTTCCTTTGATACATTTTTTCGAATAGTAAAAAATCGAAGAGCACACCAAAACACGACTAACCTTTTTATCTGTCAAAAACAAACTGGCAATATAAAAATGGCTGATATTGTCACATATATATAACAGACATGTGTACCAACATAACAGAAAAAAAATGCGAAAATCGAACATACGTAACTCACAAAATTTGAAAATAACGGTTATTTTTTGATCACACCTCGTATATTGTTTGTGAGTCTTTTTTAATTTTTTTACTTCATTATACAGATTTGGATTGACATCTTTATTACATTGAATTTTATATCATTTAAACAGTTCATCATTATTTAATACGTTATAAATGTAATTTCAATAATTGTAAAATACTGTACATCGTTTCTTCTTCGTTTTGCAGTAAGTCAACATAAATCTACTGCACAGTATTATAACGTGAATATGACTATAAAAGAGAAAATCCTATTCCTTGACAATAACAAATGATGCAAATTTGCATCACGAGAAATAGCAAAAAACAGTACAGATGAGTCTTGAAAGGCAGGCAGTAAGTAAAATTGAGTATATTTTAGCAACTTTGTCGTACATTAATCACAATCATAGTCATTTTTAAAATTTGCTGCAATTCAAATCATATGAAAATTTTCAGTAGTTAAGTTAAGGAAGTGTACGTTTCTTTTCTATAAGATTGATTATATTATAAAAGCTCTAAAACTATACTGACAACGTAATTAAATTTAAATATTTTTTTATTTTTTACTTGCGTTTTTTGAAACATTTCAATAAAATACGGTTTTAGTGAAAAAACGTTTAATACGTTTACCGCCATGGCAGAAAAGCAAGCAAGCTACGAGTTATTTCGTATTTCGGCAGTCAACGTTACAAGCATACATACATAGATTGGTAAAACTGTTTAGTTTTTGTTTTTTTAATTATCTGTCCAATAACTTTAATCATTTTAAAATCCCATTGGACAGTAAAATAATGGGGAATATAAGTACACAATCTAGAAGCCAAACGCGTCAACTGCACTTGAATGTTGCTAAAAACAATAGACCTGATGGTATACAGTTCGTCAAGAAAATGTTTTGATATACCAAAAATTATTCGAATTTGACTTTTCTAACAATTTCAATTTTTCTTTTTAGTATTAACAAAATCTATTTATTATAAGCTTTTATTTTATACACTTTATTTACCAAATCATCTCAAGCATTAACAGTTTCAGATAAGACATGTTGGGAAAACAAATGGCGGTTGATGTAGAAATGAGACTGCAGAAGTATACAAGTATTAAAGCTATGCCAAAAATTTTACGTATAATTGATTTTAATTTTCCTTTTATGCTATAGAACATTTAAACAGACCTTAAGTCGAATTATTAGTTTTAGGTGTGATAATGCTTTTCAACTCCCAGAGAAAATTAATCAATGATTCATAGATTCAAACCATATGAAGAAGGCGGTTATTGAATCTTTACGGAGCAGTTGAAAATTAGGTAGTCTCCTAGACTATAGTAACATTAAGTCTGAATTTCTATTATAGAGACTGGAGCTGTGAGGTCTTATATTGTTTAACATCTTAATGATTGTATATTTGAGTTTAAGAAAGAAGTTTTAAAAAAATTTTTTCGTTTAATTTCGACTTTTTTTAATTTTAATAAAGTTTTGTTGGCATATTTTAATTTAAATTGAAACTGCAACCAATTAATGTTAGTTGTAGCATTTTAATACCACTTTAATTACTAATTAGTGACAATGTTGGCATCAAACGAGTAAGAAAATAATACATTTAGCCTCAAAACCATTGCCACAATTAGTGCTGCAACAGTTAAATTAATTCGTTTGAGCTTATAACGTTGAAAAGCGTATATAATTGACAGCAAATGCGCAAAAATATATTTGAACGCTTTGGAAACACAATTTGTTCATGACAAGTAAGGCACAAATTCTTTTGAAAGTTAAACAAACTAGGCAATTATAATGGGCTAAACCAACTTTTTGTTATCCTACATTGGAATGCAATATTTTAATTTAATTTGTAAATTAATTAAATTTAATTTTATAAATATTGACTGATAGACGGTATGGAGGGCTAGATCCAAATATAAAAAATTCTTTTATTTCAAGTACTTAAGTTTTTAAAGATAATAAAAAATTATCGCACTCAAATTCAATTTAACAGACATTCTTTGGACATGATTTTGTCCAACCAATGGTTATAATTCCGGCTCGGCCGGGGTTGGTCCTTATCAACTTTAGTCTTATGAACTGATAGACGATCTGGTGTGGATGAATCATTTTAAAAATATCGCCTTTTCTGATACATACATAACATAATTGGTCATTACAAACCTTCAGTCAGGATTACGGCCGAGCTTCTCACACCACAAATGTTGAGTGCGTTAATTTTATACATGAGAGGCGGGACCTATAATTTAAAGTCGACTCCGAACGACAGATTATTCAGAAACTTTTCATGGCAATTTTATTTACTATCAGAGTTTTTGCCAGAAATCTGCTGAGAGAAAGTCGCCGAAGAAATATTTTTCATATTTTCGTGTTGATGTCTGGTCTGGAGTTTGAACCGTGGCCTTAAACCTAATATGCCAGCACCCTACCTACTAGACTACGGCGTCTTTTCTGATATGACACTTAAATAGCACTTTAAAGGCAACACGGTTCTCGTTATCGGACCACTCCATGGTAAAAACTGAAGTAATTTAGAATTATTTATTAGAATTTTTTTTGTTAGTATTTTTGTTAACTGTATATAAATTTTAAGGGATGAAACAGAAACTACTACTATATTTCATAACCCACGTGGTAATAACGTTATATGTTCCATTCTTCTATTAGAATGAAGGTTTTCAATATAATTGCAATATGTACAATGAGCATCAAAAGAAACTGTACACTAAGGAAAACTTCTAACAATCACCAAACTCAACTTTTATCACTTCAGGAGAGTACCCGAAAAAATTTGACAATATTACGAAATTTTTTGTATTTTGTTTTAAAAACTGGCAATGAAACAATTTTAACCGTATATCAGCCTTAAAAAAAGTCCATAATTCTAGCTTGTGTATCATTTTTGATACATACTTGTAGTACATAGAATTGTTGCAATTATTAATAGATTTTGTTAAAAAATTACAATATTTTTGCTTATTTTAATTCATTTTCATAAAACTCTTTATATTCTAACATTTTATTATAACTTTTATGAAATTTACGCCAACATTTTTGGCATGATGTACATTAGAGCATAGTTTATTTATTTTTCTAAATGGCAATAATTTGACATCAAGCACCCCTGCTTTGTGGCGATTTATAAGTTCCCAATTGTTTAGATGGAGCAGCTTATTGTCACTCGTATCATTAAGACACTCAGTTGAGGCTGAAACCTCATGGTACAAACCATAGTAACATTTCATTAGAAAAATTTATTGTCAACGTCATGTGAGGTAAAATAGTTTACCGTTGCAATATAACATCAATTATGTCAATAACAATGATCTCTCTTTTATTCCTTTCTGGTTTCCCGGATACAGGTTTCCCCAAAATACGGCTGTAAGTTGTTGCTACGCATATAGCATGTACTTGAATCTAAAACTGTCAATTTAATTTTGGTGGACCACGAAATTTATAACGACCATAAAAATCAATTATTTACTAATCTACAGCGACAAAATTATTGGGATTATTGAAAGCTGAAACACTTTCACACTTTCGAAAAGGCGTAATAGGTGTAAATTTATCTTCATTTCCGAGTAGCTCATTATCAAAGTGTATGATTCTGTTATCACACACTTACGTAGTTGACCGAAATATTATCATCTGTAGTATCCATGAAATAAAACATAGGACGAAAGCAGTAAGAGAGCAGTAAGAAAGACTCTACAGAATGTCAAGTAACAGCTGCTAGCAATCTGTGTGAAAATTTGTAACATTTTCTCTTCCTAAACTACTAAAGTCATTCGGTTGTCATACACACATAATCGGTCATTACAACCTTTCGTTGTAAATTTCAAATGTCTACCTTGATCTGACGCCTAATACACCGTAGTCTGACGTCCAATAATCTAACACGCTGCATACTATACTACGACTACTTCAATCAATATCAAGAACAGAAAATTCAACATTTTTACTTTTATCCAACACTTAAATTTCAATTCCTTCTCAAATACTATAAATAATGTATTTATTACAATAAAAAAATACACAGCACCAAAGAATCCCTGGGAAAGTCGTACGAATTAAAAATGATACATTAGGCAGAATTAAGAAGTGTTTGAATTTTTAAGTCCTGTTTAAATTTCTTTTTTTATTTGGTTTAAAATAATGGAGATAACAATACCGAATTAAAAAAATTTGGCATCTAACTTTTTCCGAATTAAGATTATACTATATAGTCTCAAAAATTTAAATGTATCAATTTTGATACAAAGCTCGATTTACCGTTAAATTAAAAATGACGCTAGTTTATTAAAGTATATTTTTCTAATGCACAGTTGCTTTTGTTTGCTATGTCCTTACACAGTTATATGCTGCCAACCAAAAAAAAAAACCAAATGTGTATTAAAAAAAACTATAAAGTTGATTAAGAGAAACGTTTGTTTCATTAATGTTTCGTACAATTACGTTAGTAATTATTCCTTTAGGATAAATACGTAAATAGTAAAACAAGAAAAGCGAAACATGAAAAGTAATTGTCCAATTCACATGGCTTTGCATCGTGTATGTTATATTGAATACACTTTTTGTGTGTGAACGTTCAGTGCTGTATTGCGTATTTTGTATTCCAAATGTCAAAAAGCGATAAGAAGAAGAATGTCCAGTATTCATATTTTGATCTTTAAGCAACAAAATGAAAAAAAAATGGAAAAAATTAAATTAAATAATTATCTGCGTGAACAATATAATTTTGAAATGTTAATTCTTGACTCAAGCTACATAAAAAAGCTTTTATTTTTATTCTTCTTTTTGTTTACTGACATTTACATAAACTGATAGCACGATACCAATACAACTTTTAAAAATATATATTAAAATAATGTGTACAAGTGTATCCGAATATTATATGAAAATTATTAACAACAACTACTACTATTGTATTTTCGTTTAACAGTACATACAATGATGCAAGAGCTTTTGTGAATTGCCAAAATGAAATAACATTTACAACATAATGGAAGAGCGACAAATTAGTGAAACCAAATTAATAAGAAAGTGTTATTTGCATAAAGTTGTATTAATCGTATGAAATATTTCCTTCATTTTTGCAATTACCTGGCTTGTGTAAAAGAAAATAATAAAGCACAAATCAGTAAAGAATCCATGGAAAACTACCGCATGCAATGAATTAACGTGACACGTTACTAATGTGATTTGAAAGTATTGTTACGAAAATGGAAATGGTTTTATCGCTTAACATTAAAATAATAAACAAAGCTACACAAACAAAAACAATGGACTTGTTTACTTATATATATATATAAGTTCCTGTTGTTCCTATAAGGAGCATAGAGCCTTAACGATTTTGTTCCATCAAAGAAAATAAAGTATAAAGAATGTGCACTTTAACATATTTTGGAATATTTTTCAAAAATATTTCTTGACGCGGGGGGAAAGATAGAAGGGAAGGTTAAAGAAACCAAGAGCGTAACAATGCGTTGTTCTCATCATGCGTTGTTCTCATCGTGCGTTTTTATTGTTTGACCACTTTTTATTTATTTTTCTGGTGTTAAAAACAGACATCGGCACCAATGTCCCTCAGGGTAAAAACATCTTCGGCTTTTTACACACATAGGACACGAACATCAAGAATGTTCGTTAAAAAGAGCGTAAAAATCTTCTCAGCTTTTAAAGAAGAAGGTTCATGTCGCTTATTTCAGACTTCAATTTACACCCAAAGAAATATCACAGTAGTATTCACTAATATCAATGAGAAATGATTTCGATTTTTGGAAGAATACTTGCCAAGTTAAATACGGTGTCTTTAGGGATTTAGCGCAGTACAATTTTTCTATATTTTCCGATCACATATACATATCATTGGGTTAATAAGTAGACTTGAAATGATTACTAACAATTTTCCTCTAGGTTAACACATGCCTATGGTTATGGATTAGTGAGTGAGAGAGAGAAAATAAGTTGAGAGAATTTATTTATTTACAGCCATATAAAAGTGTTAGTAATATACTCTATTTTTATTTTCATTTCATCAACATACATATGTAAAGCTGTCTATTTTTGGCTTAATAATTTTAGATAAATAAATATAAAATAAAAAATCCATTTTATTATTAAAAGAACATAAAGCTTAAAAGCTTTGGCTTAAAAGTTATGCCATGTTTTTTAGAAAAATAAAAAGAATAAAAAAACCATTTGTTACTAAAAGAAAAAAACGAGCATTCCAAAGCATTTAAAAAAAATTATACTATGAGACAAAATAAAAGAATGAAATACGCCGAGCTAATGACATTTTTAACACAAAATATTCTTCGAGTGTTATTCAGAAATAAAATGATAAAGCATTCGCTAAACATATGTTCTTGTCGCAGTTTGATCGACAACTAAATAAAAAAACACAAGATACATACACATGTCCATACGTACGATGAGAGCAACACATTGTTACGCTCTTTGTTTATTTACTAATCTACAGCGACAAAATTATTGGGATTATTGAAAGCTGAAACACTTTCACACTTTCGAAAAGGCGTAATAGGTGTAAATTTATCTTCATTTCCGAGTAGCTCATTATCAAAGTGTATGATTCTGTTATCTCACACTTACGTAGTTGACCGAAATATTATCATCTGTAATATCCATGAAATAAAACATAGGACGAAAGCAGTAAGAGAGCAGTAGGAAAGACTCTACAGAATGTCAAGTAACAGCTGCTAGCAATCTGTGTGAAAATTTGTAACATTTTCTCTTCCTAAACTACTAAAGTCATTCCAGTCTACTGCGTTTCTGGTGGTGTCGGCTTAAGGTCTTCGCAAGGCATGCCCAATCCACCTCCATTTCCGTTTCCGGATTTATACTTCAACTCGTGTTTGTCCGCACTCGGCCCATAAGCGTTCGTTTGTGATGGTGTTTGACTAGAAAATTTTTAGTATGCGACGTAAACAATGGTTGATGAATACTTGTAAGGCATTAATATCGCATTGATTTGGGTTACAGGACTCGCATCCGTAAAGCGCAACTGATTTTACGCAACTGTTGAAGATGTTGATTTTGGTGCGCTTTGAGATATGGAGGGACTTCCATATGTGTTTTAATTGACCGTAAGCTTGCCTGGCCTTGTTAATGCTATTTCCAACATCTTCTCTAGAGCCTCCGCTTGTTGTTATTATGCTGCCTAGGTAACAGAATGATTGGACGTCTTCGATCAGTTGTTGTTGTAGCATGAATTGTCGGGTATTTGTTGTGTTGATTCCCATGGATTTCGTTTTTGGGATGTTAATTTTGAGACCCATAGTTGCTGATTCGGCTTTGATGTTATTAAGCTTTGACTGCATATCGTAGAATCTGTGTGAGAGCAAACAAATGTCGTCTGCGTAATCTAAATTTTCGAGGCGGCCATTTAGTCGCCAGGTTATGCGACCTTTTCCATGATGCTGTCGATTACTATATTTAAGAGCAGGGTCGAATGCATTCTCAAAGTCAATGAATGTTAGATACAACGGGGAGCGCCGTTATTATTGTAAGGCTATTAGTATGGTCGATACCATATCGTTGGACAGTGCGGTTGACAGAAGTTTGTTTATTACATTGGCAATGATCTTGTTTACCATGCTCAGAAGTGTAATACCTCTCAAATTCTTGCATTCTGTCAGGTCTCCTTTCTTTGGGATCTTAATTATCATACCCTCTTTTAAGTCGTCACTTAAGTGATTGGTGTCCCAGAATTTGTCTATTATGGGCTGTATGAGTTGCGCACTTATTGCAGGATCCGCCTTTAATAGTTCTGGCAATATGTTGTCGATTCCTGGTGCTTTGTTGTTTTTAAGCGCTTTAATTGCAGTCTCAATTTCACTTGTATTGGGTTTACTTAGCGATATGTCAAGTCTTTCAGTGTGTTGGGGGCAAAGACATGTTGGCTGAATAGTCAGCTGAGTACTGTTTAGCATTTTCTCATAATGTTCCACCCATATTTCAATTTGACCAGTTTTCGATGTTATTATCTCTCCTTGACTGTTTTTTAGTGGTTTGCTTGAGTTGAAGCTCTTGCGTCCTAGTTGCTTTGTTATTATGTACAGATGGCGGCTCCTATGGGACTCGGAAGCTGCTTGGACTTCTTTGTCGAGATCATCCACCCAGCTGCGTTTGTCTCGTCGAGCGCTTTTCTTGACCTCTTTATCGGTTTGTGCGTATACCTCTTGCAATCTTCTCTTTTCGTTCCTAGTCTTGGCATTATTGAGATTCGCTTTACATGTTCTTCTGTTTGTTATTAAGTTTCAGGTTGCATCTGAAATCCACTCTTTTCGTTCCGAGATTCTGTATCCAATGTTTCCTTTTGCGGCAATTGTAAAACAGTTTTTATGGTTGGCCAGTCAGCGCAGTTTTGTACTTCATCCAGAAATGACCGAATTTTATTTACGTAGGCTGCATGGTGTTTGGGATTGTGCAGTTTTCGGATGTCGAATCTCTTTTGCACCACGTTTTTTTTTCTTTATTGCAGCGACTTTCAATCTTATTGTACCAATAATTAAATGATGGTCACTGGAGCAGTCCGCTCCCCTCATATTCCGGACGTCTAGAAGACAGTTGCGAAACCCACGTAACTTTGTGAACTTTTCTATGAAGGAATAACGTTCCTCCTATAACTAGGTTGTTGGACATGCACATTTCTGGAAAAAGTTGACCATTTTCAGACATTCCAGTGCGTGTTGGCCCATGATGCTCTCCATGTTTGTATAATCCGGACCTAGTTGCGCATTAAAATCGCCCATTACTACAACTATGTCTCCTGGATGTATCGACGATGTTACCCTTGAGAGGTTGCTGTAGAAGTCTTCTTTCAGTGTGATATCTGATGCTTCTGTAGGGGAGTAACATTGCACACATGTTATATTCCTAGCTTTTGTTCGGAATCTAGCTGTTATTATTCTATCTGAATGAGGTTTCCAGTCAATTAGGGCATTCCGGGCGTCTTTCGAGAGCAGGAAGCCAACACCGCTTGATCGAGGTTGGTTTGATGGTTTTCCAGAGTAGATAAGGGTAAATCCGTCGGTTGTTGTGAATTCTGCGGATCAGGCCATCTGGTTTCGCTCAGTCCCATAAAGAGCAGTTTGTAGTTCTTCATCTCCCTGCAGAGTTGAGCGAGTTTGGCAGGATCCAAGAGCGATCGTACATTCCATGATCCAAATCGTGTCCGTTGTTTGAAGCTAAAGGTCGTCATCAGGTTGATCAATCGGGATTCATTCGTTTCGGTTTCAGTAATCATTGCGTTTAAGATGAGTAGCTGATTCGATTTCTGCATCCGATCTTGGATCTGGGACTGCCAGGACTTGTTTACTTGATTAACAAATAAATAAAAATATAGCACCATCAGTGTAACAAAAGGGATAAACTAGTAAACAAACACCCAACAACAACACTGCAAGGACAAACGTAAACAAAATACGCAAACAACAATAACGTATACAACATGTTTATATTTATAGAGATTTCGCGAAGGTAAAGTTATTCTCCTTCAAGAGCATTCATCAGACTGTTACCCAGCGATATAAAAGGCAAGACAAAGCAGGCAACGAGTGAAGAGAATAATCGTGGTTTGAAGATCTCCGTTGTAAAGGTCTAACGAACAATTGTTAGTGAAAGGGTGTAAAGAAGAATAACAAATAAAGCAAATTGTTGTTGTTTAAATCAAGTTGCGAATAGTGGCACACGGAATTGTGCAAACAATAAAGCATTTATTTAAAACTAAATACAAAATTATTTTATAGTATTTTATATATACACCACGAAGGAAGGTTGGTAAGCATTTGATTTTGATTTTACTTATAATGGATACTGATTTTTAAATGAAATTACTTTTTATTGAAAAACAATTTCAATCATTGAATTTAGGAAGTTATGTGTAGTATTGATGATATATATATATGATATTGGTAATAAAATTAAAAATAAAGAAAAGAAATAAAAAATAAAAAGTGTAGGGAAATTCTTTGTTCGGAATAATTTCCAAAAATATTAGTAAAAGTAAATATATGCTTTAAAACACTGGAAATTATTTATCAATCTCTCGACATGTTTATTGAAGATCTAAAACTGGCTAATTCATAAGCGACCTCAGTAACATCATGATTCTTTCGGCGCGTATTGAGCGGTACTTGACTAAAAAGAGAAGACTCCAAACAGGCTGACTACAATTTAAATCGTCGTTACCAAAAAAGGGAATACGAGGACGTACAAATCAGCACAGAGAAAGTTAAGAATCCTAAAGATAGTCACCTTTAAATACATGCCTAAAAATTTTAATATAACATCTTATTCAGATTAGTGTCTATGGTGTATACACTAAAATTATAAAAATTTGATCTTACACGTGACCAACGGTAATTCGTCATGTCGTAGTAATAGTTAAGAATGAAAATTGTTTGTGGTGCTTTAGAAGGAGTGTGTGTCCCGAAAATAGATACCTATGTGTAGGGACTGTTGAAATGACGCATATTGTTACTGGATCATCTACATATCTTAGATTGATAAGATTAGAATGGATAGCTTTAAATCAGACTTCCTTCAAGTTTGTGCTTTTCATTCATATACAAAACTTCTGCTATTAGCTGCACGATAAAATTTTAAGTGATCAGTTTTCAGTATTGTACGGCTTTCAATTTTGTTTAGCTTAGTGTCCGTCTATTTGAGGCATGATGGCTAGTTCAATCGAAATTTAATTTTTTATGGCTTGAGTGTGCTTGTTTAAATTGCTTTCTTTTAAATGCGTTTCGGAATCGAGTTGATTTTTTACCATCTTATTCAGTATTTGATCATGTCTGTATCATTTTCTCATCGACTGGAGCCACCAATGTAGTTTGCATTTGAATTTCTTGGCTTATAAAATCTTTTAAATTAAACGTTTTGTCTATTTTTCTATAGCAGCTTCTCTTGCATTGCTTTTATTTGTTGTTAATTTTTCGTTCCAAGTCACGAAGAATATCTTTTTGACTGTCTGGGTCCATTTGAATATATCGGCATATTTTGTTGCAGTATATCGTTTCCAATTTGTAATTTTATTAACCGTTGACCGAGATTTGTATCAAAAATGATACATTCATTTCAATTTTTGCGCCTATATAACTTAAGTTGAGAAAAAGTTGAAGAATGTCTGATATTTTTTTAATTCGTTAGTATTGTTATCGCCATTATTTTAAACCAAATAAAAAAAGAAAATTTTAAGCAGGACTTACAAAATTCGAAAACTTACATTATTCTGTCTTATGTATCATTTTTGATACATACGACTTTTCCTGGTGATGTGTATGTAATTTCTTCAAAGATTTTGTGATGTTTCATCGTAAATAATACATTATTTATGGTATTTGTGAAGGAATTGATAGTTAAGCGTTGGCTCAAAGTGAAAAGGTTGACTTTGCTGTTCCGGACATTATTCTTGAGATTAATTGCAGTAGTCGTAGCCTGGTATGAAGCGTGTTAAATTACTAGACGTCAGACCAAGGTTTAAACCTCAGGTCAGGCAATTTACAACGAAGGTTGTAATGATCGATTGTGCATGTATGTATGAAATTTTCTTGCTGCTGAAAACTCTGAAAAGAAAACAGAAGTCCTATGAACTGATACAAGTATTGGCAGCAACAAACACGACAATAAGATGTTTGACGCCAAAGATGGTACTACTTGGAACAGAGAACCGTATGCCTTTAGTAGTTTGAGGACAGAAAATATTAACAATTTTCTCGCAGATTGCTAGCAACTGTTTCTTGAAATGTTGTAGAGTCTTTCCTGCTACTCTTCTCATATTTATCTCACGTGACAGACAAACATTAAAAAAAGTGTTTCGTCCTATGTTTTATTTCATACATATTACAGAAGGATAATATTTCTGTCAACTATGTATGTATGAGATAACAGTCATACACTTTGATAATGTGCTACTCGGAAATGATGATAAATTTACACCTATTATGCTTTTTCAAAAAATAAGCTGAATGTCTTTCAGCTTTAATATCCCAATAATTTTGTCACTGTAGGTTAGTAACGAATGGAATTTTATGGTCGTTATAAATTTCGTGGTACACGTATCTCGAATTGGCAGTGTTAGATTCAAGTGCATGCAACGTGCGTAGTAACTAAAGGGTCCGCCAAATAACTTTTTTTTTGAAAATGCTTTAAAAAACAAACTGCTTAATATTTTCTCAAATTTCTTTTTTTAATTGAAAGTATAATCCTTCCGGTTAATAATGGAAAATAATTTCATTCAAATGGCTGCCTCGGCTGGCCATGCAGTGGCCTACATGATCGGCCCAATTTTTAAGCACATTATCGATTGTGTGCAGCTGTATTTCACCAATGGCTTCACGAATATTGTCCTTTAAAGTGTCAATTGTCTCTGGCTTGTCGGCGTAACACTTATCTTTGACGGCACCCCACAAATAATAGTCCAACGTGTCAAATCGCAGTTCCGAGGTGGCCAAACGACATCAGCTCTGCGGCTGATAATGTGATCTTCAAAAACAGGGCTCAAAACATCGAGTGTAACTTCGGCTGTGTGGCACGTAGCACCGTCCTGTTGAAACCAAATGTTGCCAATATCCGCCTCTTCAATTTTTGTGAACAAAAATTCGTTCAACATGGCCCGATAACGATCGCCATTGACTGTAACGGCCACTCCTTGATCATTTTCGAAAAAAATGGCCCAATTATGCCTCTGGACCAAAATCTGCACCAAACAGTGACTCGTTTTGGGTGCGTCGGCTTTTCAATGTATGCGTGCGGGTTTTCTGTGCCCCAAATGCGACAATTTTGCTTGTTTACATACCCCCAAGATCAAAATGAGCTTCATCTGAAAAGATGATTTTTTTTTTGCCAAAACCGGCATCTTATGGTGTAGGCTACTGCATGGCCAGCCGAGGCAGCCATTTGAATGAAACTGTTTTCCATTATTAACCGGAAAACAAATAAAAAAAAGAAATTTGAGAAAATATTCAGTAGTTTTTTTTTAAGCATTTTCAAAAAAAAAGTTATTTAGCGGACCGTTTACTTACAGCCGTAACCTTTGTCCCGAAAAATCAGAGAGGAATCCAATAGAGAGCATTGTTATTGACATAATCGATGTTCTGTTGCCATGGGAAACTTTTTTACCTCACATGACGTTGACAACATATTTTTCTAACGAAATATAACAATGGTTTATGCCATCAGGTTTCACCCAGTCCTCAATTGCGAGTGTTACTGTTGCGATTGGCAATAAGTTGCCCCATCTTAACAATTGGAAACTTATAAGTCGCCACAAAGCAAAATGTTGCCATATAGATAAAAATAAAGCCATGCTGACATGAGGTGTTTTATTTTTACTTAAAAAACCATGCACATTTTCACTTATTGCAAAGAAACTTTAAAATTTTATACCACGACGTATGAGTAATATTGCTGCCTACAGTTTGTAGACCCAAAATGTAGAATAGTCTCTGTTGGTTGTTGAATGAGACGTATGATTATCATTTGCATCAGTAACATTGAATAGTACGCATGCTCGTGATTTCAAAAAAATTAATAAGCTTTGAGACAAGAAATAACTGTTATGATTTTACTTCTTAAAACGCTTTTCTGTTGCGTAGTCGATTGTTCCAAATTTAAATAATGGAAATTTTTTAATTTTAATAGTTGTTTATTTACAATGTATTAAACGATCTTTTAATTAAAAAACATAAATTTGTATAGTAGCATTTTGTTTAACCGTCATGATCTTCATTACAACACTCTGATAATTATTAATGGCGAGTCATGACTAGCAAATATTTTCGTAATTACTTATTTGAAATTGGAATTAACTTCATTCTTAATGTTGTGTTTTCGGCTCCGCACAAACAATTTTCTTGGCAGATTTGTTCAATGCATAATAAGAGGGTCACAGTCTCCTCTATTCGACGATGTTTTTGCGAGAAAAAATATACCAAGTACCATACTCACAGAACTTGTAAATTCTTAAATTGATACCCTTAAGAGCATACCTGTTAAGTAATGATTAGTAATCGTAATGATTAGTAATTTGATTACTTTTTTTTGAATGGTGAAATAATGATTATAATTACGATTATTTTTGGTTAAAATAGTTAATAATTGATTACGATTACAAAATAATCAAAAAATAATCAGGATTACTGGCGATTAGTCTAATAATAAAAAAGAATCAAAAGTAATCCAAAAGTAATCAATTTATTTTCAATAATTACTTCGAACTCTTTTTGAATATTTGAAAATAATGAAAAAGAATTATTGAAAAAAATTTTATTACTTTTGGATTACTTTTGTATATTTGAAAATAATCAAAAAGAATTATTTAAAACAATTTGATTCTTTTTTAAACTTCTTTTGATTCTTTTTGATTACTAGACTAATCGTCAGTAATTCTGATTAATTTTTGATTCTTTGTCCTCAAATGTATCCAAGTACAACCCGGCTCCCAATATCATTACCATATTGTTAAATTTTTACACTTTTAAAAACATTTAAAATATGATCTTGTAGATTGCTAATAAAAATAAATTTATGTTCAGTTTTAATTAAATTCTTTATTGTTCGTACAAATCTGTGTGCCGCTCACAACTTATGTAAACAACAAAAATTTGCTTTGTTTGCACTTCTTCTTTACACTCTTCTGCGTAAACACTAACAATTGTTCGTTAGATCTTTACAACGGAGATCTTCAAACCATGATTATTCTCTTCACACAAGGCTGACTGAATTTTTACTGATCCCGTTGCCTGCTTTGTCTTGCCTTTTATATGCCAACGTAAACAGTCTGATAAATGCTCTTGAAGGAGAATGACTTTGCCTTCGCGAAATCTCTATAAATGTGAACATGTTGTTTACGTTGTTGTTGTTTGTATATATTGTTTACGTTTGTACTTGCAGTGTTGTTGTTTTTGCCTGATTTTTTACTTGTTTATCGCTTTTTTATACTGATGTTGTTGCTATATTTCTGTTTATTTGTTGATCATGTAAACAAGTCCATAGTTTTTGTTTTTGTAGCTTTTGTTAACCCTGAACAGTTACTGTTCGTCGAATCGACGAAGATCATTTACTCTTTATCATATAACTTTTATTGTTGACCAAATTTCGCACTCTTTTTCAACAACGTTAGTTGATAATGAAAGTTTGCAGTGAGCAGAGCTAAAACAAAATTAAAAAAAAATTATTCGTCGATTCAACGAAGAGTAACCTTAATGTCCAAAAATGAAGAGTAACCATCGAGGGTTAAACGATGTAACACCATTTTCATTTTCATAATAATATGTAACTACTTTGCTTTTCGCTAACACGTGTGGCAGGCGTAAATACAAATTCTAGTGCCGTTGTAGAAAAGATTTTCACTGCATTTTAACTGTTTTCAAGATCGGCCTGACCATCATAGTAAACAAGCAATACCAAATTTTCTTCATATCATTAGAGCATGCTTAGTCTTCCCTTTTTTAATACCTTTTCTCCGTTTTCCATAACAGAACCCCACTTGAGAGTCAAATATTTTTTTTTTCATTTACATAATTGGTCATTACAACCAGTCAGGATTACGACCTAGTTTGTCACACCACTTATGTTGAGTGTGTTAATTTTACACATGAATGGTGGGACCTACAGTTTAAAGTCGACTCTGAACGGCAGATTTTTGAGAAACTTTTCATGGCAATTTTATTTACTCTCAGAGTTTTTGGCAGAAATCTGCTGAGAGAAAGTCGCCGAAGAAACACTTTTTGTATTTTTTTTTTTTGATGTCTGGCCTGGGGCTCGAAGCCTACTACACTACTTACTAGACTACGGCGACTTTTTCGTTTGGTAAGTTTTATTCTTCATCTGCATAGGACTGACAGTTTATTAATTTCATTTCGTGAACTGCCAGACCTCATATATGTATATATATATATATATATATAAATATAAATATATATATATATATATAACGTATGGTTATGCTCGTCCTTATAATATCATTTGCTGTGTTTTTTAATGCTTGATTTTATTTTTTTATTTTTTTGCATCAAGTCAAAATTGAAGTTACAAAAAACAATTGCTCTGCTATGAATTATATGTCCCCTGTTTCCGATTGCCATTCACATGTGATTTCCGTCAACTTTTCGTTTCTATCAGTCTTTTGGTAAAATAAAATTTGAAAATAAAATAGAAAAAATATATTCATGAGTAAAATTGTGAGTTTAACTGAATTCTGATTTTCAAATACGTTGTTATTTAAAAAAAAAAATTTTTTAATTTTCAAAGTGCAACAGCAAGAATATGTCGCTTTAAGATAAAAGCCAAATGCTTTATAGTATTTCATAAAAATAATTCAATTTTGTGCATTCGTATAAACATTTTGGGAAACTAAAACAACGTAATTTTCCTTAAGGTTTAAAGAAGTTGCTAAACTGCTTAACTAGTATTGCTCAAACGAATGATCAATGCATCAATACAGAGTCCTTGGTAGTCCCAGTAGGTGGTTTTGCTCGATGTTGAGCAAAATTGTATTGAAATAAAAAATAAATATTTATTAAACAAACAAACAACAATAAGAACATCTAATGTGTGGACAATCTAAACAAACATTTTAAGTCATGTGCACGATTCAATTGAATATATATCCTGTTTATTTTATATTTATTTTATTTATTTATTTCTACAAAATAAAAGAATTTGTAATGTTTTTCACAAGCCAAAAAATAATGACAGTTTCTGATGACTCTATATTTTTGAACCGCAACAGTGTCGGTACCCCCAAGAACTCAGAGTAAATTTTAAATTCAAAGTCTCAATATATTAGAATGTTATACCAAATATTTAGTAGGATATCCCTTTAGGTCAAGCGCTCTATTTAGCCCATTTGGCATTAAATGTACCAGTTTTGTTTATGGTGACCAAGTTTAACGTTGACTTTTGTTTGAGGAGTACCGACTACGTAACCTTACTTCCAAATGATCTCCTAAATATTCTCTTGGATTCATAATGTGCAAGAGTCTTAAACCTGTGATGACTTAGGTAGGAAAATCACATCTTCACATTAGCAGCAGTATGATTGCGTTCATTGACTTGTTGGAACTAATAATCGTTACAAGCTCTTAATCCTTCCGAACTTTAAGTGAATTTGTTTTTTATAATGTTTAAATAATCTCTCTAATTCATTATTTCCTCAATAAATTCCATACTGTTCACACCTGGTGCCTCTACACATACCTACAGTACTGTACAACCTAGGTAATGCCTAATTTTTTTGTTTAGTATGAAAGAGTAATTGATCCCTTTAGAAATGGAATATAACATTGTTCAAATGTCCGCGACAGCATTTTTGTGTGGAGCGCATCCGATATTTCCAAATTTTATGACAGGCTGAATTTGACTGATGGTATTACGTTGAAGTCGCCGTTGTCTAGTAGGTATTGTGTTGGCTTATTACATGTAAGGCCACGGTTAAAACCCCAGGTCAGACATCACAACGAAAAATAAAAATTATTTCTTAGGGCGACTTCGTCTCAGGAGATTTCTGGCAAAACCTCTGAGAGTAAATAAAGTTGCCATGAAAAGTTTCTCAAAAATCTGTCGTTCGGAGTCGACTTTAAACTGTAGGTTCCACCACTCATGCATTGTTTAACACACACAACATAAGTGGTGTGAGAAACTAGGTCGTAATCCTGACTGAAGGGTTGTAATGACCAATTGTGTATGTATTAGGGATGCCAAACGGGATCAATTTTTAAAAATACCGGGATTCGGGATTTCGAAATCCCGATCCCGAAATCTCGGAATTTTTCGGGATAATTCGGGATCGAAAAATCCCGAAATATCCCGTGATTTCCCAAAATATGCCGGGATTTCGGGATTTTCTCTTAATAAAAAGAGCTAAAAACAATTGTTTTGTTAAATTTATTTATTAATTTTTGATCTTTATCACAATACACATGTTATAAATTAAAAAAAAAACAGAATAAAAGTAACAAAAATAAAAATAATTCATCTATGTCTCCATACATACACATTAGTGAAGAACCAATACCTAACCCTTTTAAGAACACTATTTATTGTCCAAAATATATATTAATTATATTAATTGTTTTAAGTAATTTTTTAAAAAGATCAAAGACTCTAATATTTCTTGCCTTAATTTCCAAGCAAACAAAAACATCTTTCGCTGAAAAACATTTTTCGCAATCTACACTTGTGGGCAAAATGTTTTCAAGATAGCTATATGCAGAGTAAACTATTCACCTCTAACACCCCGTGATTCAATCAAATCTATTTCTTTAGAAAGTTGATTGTCTAACCCATCAGCTGTATTAACAGATTTTATCGGACTTCGAGGGCAACGTTTAACTTTTTAACAATGGAAGTCGGGTTCTTATTCAGTTCGATGTCGAGTGATATATAATATTCACTTAATTGTTGCATGATACACTTGAAAAACTACATGAGTGTTATTTAATGTAATATTAAATAAAAAAAACAATGCCGTAGACTCAATGTTTTTCTTACTTATAAAGAGTATATATATGAATTTACAATCCCGAAAATTACCGGAACAAGTTATAAAAAATCCCGGGATTCGGGATTTGGGAATCCCGGGATTTTGTGATTCGGGATTTCCCGATTCTAGTATGTATGTATTAGCTACGTTGGCTTCGGCGACAGTTGTGCGACTGAAGAAAACCCCACAAGAAAAAGTCTAGCAAGATCAAATCGCTAGATTCCATTGCCAGTTGACCAGTACAGAATATAAGATGGGGGCATGTTATATGTGCACATAGTAACGATAATTCAATTAAGATCCAAAGAAGTTGATAATCACCGATCAATAATGCTCGACAGTTATAGCCAGTGATGGACAAGTCAACGCCTTTCTTAAAAAAATATGAACCGTTGACCCCGCTAAATCAAAACTCATACCAAATAGTGACTTTTACGGGATGCATAGAAAGTTTTGGATGTTATGTGGATTGGCATTGTTTCAAATTTGACAATTTTGTTTGGTCACGTAGCCATTCATACAGAAATGGGCCTAAGATCTCTTGAAAATGATTTTTCAATGAAAATTAATATTCAGTTGCCAACTGCTCAAGAGCGCATTCAACAGACACATGTCGTTGTCTTTGGTCATCCATATAATTCGACAGATTGTGATTCAACAAAAATGAATTTACCACTTGTCAAATTTTAATAGACTCTTTTCGAATACGCTGTGTTAAATAATATATAAGATATGTATTAATTCAAATTAAAACTATTTTCATTCTTAAAGTGCGTTCTCTTGTCAAGAGTTTGACACGTCGTTTGATAAAGTTGGACAAAAATTACCGTAGTTATTATTTAAAGAGTATAACAGCTTATCAAAAGAACTTTCATTTCAAAAATTTTCAAAATTTTTGATGGATATTTGATTGTTTACCTGAGAATTTGCATTTGCACGCTTGACTGATTACAAAAAGTAGTCTAATATTGCCATTTTTCGCAAATATTATAATTTCGAATTGCGCAAACATTAGCCAACTTCCGGTGGTTGGTCCAACGGAAAAAGGACACATTTTTCAATAAACACTTAAGATCCATAAAAAAAATTGAAAATTTTTAATTTAAAGTTCATTTGATAAGAGAACATACGAGTATATAAAAAATATGACTCAGTTGTTATACTCTTTAAATAAGAGCTACTGTAAGTTTAGTCCGATTTTATAATGCAAACTGTCAATTTCTTCACAACAGAATGTACTTTAAAAATATCACCACTAGAGATGAGCGATATTTTCAAAACTGTGATTTAATCACGGTGATTGATAATTCACTGGTAACTACAGTGATTGAAATTGCCAAATAACAGTTACTAATAATGTCATTCTTTCAAAATTGTTACATACTCAAATTTATTTAATTTTATTTTGAGCGAGGCAGAAATACTATTAGATGATGCTGATTATTTACTTTTGTCTTTTATACATGAACTTTTTGTGAAACTTAATTGTCAAACTTCATATAAAAAAAAAAATAATTACATTAAAAATAATAACATTGATGACACCACTTTGATTTTGTTTAGTAGTCTTTTCGTAGTATGTAGTAGTAATTAGTTGTCTCTTTCTTACGACTTAATAAAATACGTTATTGTCATTATTGTTTTCTTTTGGTATACTGTGATCACAATCACTGTTTTAAAGAACAGTGATTAACAAATCACGTTCACTGAGAACAACGTTCTTCAAAAATCACTGGATCGCTCATCTCTAATCACCACTTGTTTTATAGTTTTTAATTAAATTTTCCAATTTGGAATGGCCAAACTTGGAAAAATAAAAAAAAATTATATTATCCAAGTTTACCCAATTAAATCTCATAACATATAAGTTTGAAAAAAATCATTATGTATACCCTTTGAAAGGCTAATCTCTCCCCTTTCTAAAAAACTTTGGATTTTTAAAATAAGTTTAAACACATTTGGGTAATCTATAATTTTGTTAGAAAAGATCAAAAAACGGTTTTTGTCAAATAACACAAGTTTGGAGGGTACGAGAAATTTAAAAAAATATTTTTGAGTGTTATTAATTGATTATTAAATTTATAACTTCATACATATGATTTAATAATTACTAAATTGAATACACAATTTTTTAGTTAAACCGTAGATCGAGCCTTATATAAACTCCATAATTCTAGCTTATGCATCAATTTTGATACATACTTGTAGTACATAGTAGTACTTCAATCAATATCAAGAACAGAAAATTCAGCCTGTTCACTTTCATTCAACACTTAGCTTTCAATTCCTTCTCAAATACCATAAATAATGTATTATTTACGATAAAAGTTCACAAAATCTTTGAAAGCTTAAAAAAATTACATACTCTACACCAAAGAATCGCTAGGAAAGTCGTATGTATCAAAAATGATACATAAGATACGAATTATGAAGTTTTTGAATTTTTTAAGTCCTGCTCACAATTTTCTTTTTTATTTGCTTTAAAATAACGAAAATCACAAAACTAACGAATTAAAATTATATCAGACATCTAACTTTTTCTGAATTTTCTGAAATTTATATCGTCTCAAAAATTGAAATTTATTATTTTTGATACAAAGCTCGATCAAAGGTTAAATAAATCAACTCATTATTTTATACTTCCACCTTCATAAAGTTGTACTTTATTTTTAGAAGTAATAAATTTTATATTCTTCCGTAATTAAAAAAACCTACGAATACATTTTTCTAATATATGCCTATTTAAATTTTTTAAGGTGCCGTAGTCTATTAGGTATTATTTTGGCATATTAGAATTGAGGCCAGTACAGAAAAGGGATAAACAAGTAAACAAAAATGCAACAACAGACACTGCAAGAACAAATGTAAACAAAAATACACAAACACCAATAATGAAACAACGATGTTTACATTTATAGAGATCTCGAGAGGGCGAAGCCATGAACATTCGACTTCAAGATCATTCATCAGACTGTTTACGTCGCCATATAAAAGGCAAGGCAAAGCAGACAACGGATTCAGTAAAAATTCAGTCTTGTGTGAAGACGCTGTCCATTTAAAGGGCATAATCGTGGTTTTAAAATCTCTTTTACAAGATCTATCGAACAATTGTTATTGTTTACACAAAATAATGTAAAGAGGAATAACAAACAAGCAATTGTTGTTGTTCACATCAAGTTGTGAATAGTGGCATACCGAATTGTGATAACAATATACATATATACATGCATACATAAAAATCTACAGTGGACAGTTAAAGTTTAGGTAGGTATATCATACGTTCTATACAATAATATGTAAAAATAATTGATTTTATTTTTTATATTTACTTTATTTATTTCTCTTTTATTATAAAATGAAATTTTTTTTGTAATTAGAAAATAAAGGAAACTTGCGCTGACCCCATATTTTTGCACCGCAAAAGTGTTGGTACCCCCAAGAAGGACTCAAAGTAAATAGGAAATTTAAAGGCTCAATATATAAATATGTTATATCCATTATTTAAGGTCAAGCACTCGATTTAATCCGTTTTTGGTGGAAGTAATAACCAACACGAGTTCTTAATTCTTCCGAAATTTAGGTGAATTTGTTCTTTAGAATTTTAATGTGGGCTGTTAAGAATTTTATTTATTTTCATTCTTAAAGTGCGTTCTCTTGTCAAGAGTTTGACACGTCGTTTGATAAAGTTGGACAAAAATTACCGTAGTTATTATTTAAAGAGTATAACAGCTTATCAAATGAAATTTCATTTCAAAAATTTTCAAAATTTTTGATGGATATTTGATTGTTTACCTGAGAATTTGCATTTGCACGCTTGACTGATTACAAAAAGTAGTCTAATATTGCCATTTTTCGCAAATATTATAATTTCGAATTGCGCAAACATTAGCCAACTTCCGGTGGTTGGTCCAACGGAAAAAGGACACATTTTTCAATAAACACTTAAGATCCATAAAAAAAATTGAAAATTTTTAATTTAAAGTTCATTTGATAAGAGAACATACGAGTATATAAAAAATATGACTCAGTTGTTATACTCTTTAAATAAGAGCTACTGTAAGTTTAGTCCGATTTTATAATGCAAACTGTCAATTTCTTCACAACAGAATGTACTTTAAAAATATCACCACTAGAGATGAGCGATATTTTCAAAACTGTGATTTAATCACGTTGATTGATAATTCACTGGTAACTACAGTGATTGAAATTGCCAAATAACAGTTACTAATAATGTCATTCTTTCAAAATTGTTACATACTCAAATTTATTTAATTTTATTTTGAGCGAGGCAGAAATACTATTAGATGATGCTGATTATTTACTTTTGTCTTTTATACATGAACTTTTTGTGAAACTTAATTGTCAAACTTCATATAAAAAAAAAATAATTACATTAAAAATAATAACATTGATGACACCACTTTGATTTTGTTTAGTAGTCTTTTCGTAGTATGTAGTAGTATCTAGTTGTCTCTTTCTTACGACTTAATAAAATACGTTATTGTCATTATTGTTTTCTTTTGGTATACTGTGATCACAATCACTGTTTTAAAGAACAGTGATTAACAAATCACGTTCACTGAGAACAACGTTCTTCAAAAATCACTGGATCGCTCATCTCTAATCACCACTTGTTTTATAGTTTTTAATTAAATTTTCCAATTTGGAATGGCCAAACTTGGAAAAATAAAAAAAAATTATATTATCCAAGTTTACCCAATTAAATCTCATAACATATAAGTTTGAAAAAAATCATTATGTATACCCTTTGAAAGGCTAATCTCTCCCCTTTCTAAAAAACTTTGGATTTTTAAAATAAGTTTAAACACATTTGGGTAATCTATAATTTTGTTAGAAAAGATCAAAAAACGGTTTTTGTCAAATAACACAAGTTTGGAGGGTACGAGAAATTTAAAAAAATATTTTTGAGTGTTATTAATTGATTATTAAATTTATAACTTCATACATATGATTTAATAATTACTAAATTGAATACACAATTTTTTAGTTAAACCGTAGATCGAGCCTTATATAAACTCCATAATTCTAGCTTATGCATCAATTTTGATACATACTTGTAGTACATAGTAGTACTTCAATCAATATCAAGAACAGAAAATTCAGCCTGTTCACTTTCATTCAACACTTAGCTTTCAATTCCTTCTCAAATACCATAAATAATGTATTATTTACGATAAAAGTTCACAAAATCTTTGAAAGCTTAAAAAAATTACATACTCTACACCAAAGAATCGCTAGGAAAGTCGTATGTATCAAAAATGATACATAAGATACGAATTATGAAGTTTTTGAATTTTTTAAGTCCTGCTCACAATTTTCTTTTTTTATTTGCTTTAAAATAACGAAAATCACAAAACTAACGAATTAAAATTATATCAGACATCTAACTTTTTCTGAATTTTCTGAAATTTATATCGTCTCAAAAATTGAAATTTATTATTTTTGATACAAAGCTCGATCAAAGGTTAAATAAATCAACTCATTATTTTATACTTCCACCTTCATAAAGTTGTACTTTATTTTTAGAAGTAATAAATTTTATATTCTTCCGTAATTAAAAAAACCTACGAATACATTTTTCTAATATATGCCTATTTAAATTTTTTAAGGTGCCGTAGTCTATTAGGTATTATTTTGGCATATTAGAATTGAGGCCAGTACAGAAAAGGGATAAACAAGTAAACAAAAATGCAACAACAGACACTGCAAGAACAAATGTAAACAAAAATACACAAACACCAATAATGAAACAACGATGTTTACATTTATAGAGATCTCGAGAGGGCGAAGCCATGAACATTCGACTTCAAGATCATTCATCAGACTGTTTACGTCGCCATATAAAAGGCAAGGCAAAGCAGACAACGGATTCAGTAAAAATTCAGTCTTGTGTGAAGACGCTGTCCATTTAAAGGGCATAATCGTGGTTTTAAAATCTCTTTTACAAGATCTATCGAACAATTGTTATTGTTTACACAAAATAATGTAAAGAGGAATAACAAACAAGCAATTGTTGTTGTTCACATCAAGTTGTGAATAGTGGCATACCGAATTGTGATAACAATATACATATATACATGCATACATAAAAATCTACAGTGGACAGTTAAAGTTTAGGTAGGTATATCATACGTTCTATACAATAATATGTAAAAATAATTGATTTTATTTTTTATATTTACTTTATTTATTTCTCTTTTATTATAAAATGAAATTTTTTTTGTAATTAGAAAATAAAGGAAACTTGCGCTGACCCCATATTTTTGCACCGCAAAAGTGTTGGTACCCCCAAGAAGGACTCAAAGTAAATAGGAAATTTAAAGGCTCAATATATAAATATGTTATATCCATTATTTAAGGTCAAGCACTCGATTTAATCCGTTTTTGGTGGAAGTAATAACCAACACGAGTTCTTAATTCTTCCGAAATTTAGGTGAATTTGTTCTTTAGAATTTTAATGTGGGCTGTTAAGAATTTTATTTATTTTCATTCTTAAAGTGCGTTCTCTTGTCAAGAGTTTGACACGTCGTTTGATAAAGTTGGACAAAAATTACCGTAGTTATTATTTAAAGAGTATAACAGCTTATCAAATGAAATTTCATTTCAAAAATTTTCAAAATTTTTGATGGATATTTGATTGTTTACCTGAGAATTTGCATTTGCACGCTTGACTGATTACAAAAAGTAGTCTAATATTGCCATTTTTCGCAAATATTATAATTTCGAATTGCGCAAACATTAGCCAACTTCCGGTGGTTGGTCCAACGGAAAAAGGACACATTTTTCAATAAACACTTAAGATCCATAAAAAAAATTGAAAATTTTTAATTTAAAGTTCATTTGATAAGAGAACATACGAGTATATAAAAAATATGACTCAGTTGTTATACTCTTTAAATAAGAGCTACTGTAAGTTTAGTCCGATTTTATAATGTAAACTGTCAATTTCTTCACAACAGAATGTACTTTAAAAATATCACCACTAGAGATGAGCGATATTTTCAAAACTGTGATTTAATCACGTTGATTGATAATTCACTGGTAACTACAGTGATTGAAATTGCCAAATAACAGTTACTAATAATGTCATTCTTTCAAAATTGTTACATACTCAAATTTATTTAATTTTATTTTGAGCGAGGCAGAAATACTATTAGATGATGCTGATTATTTACTTTTGTCTTTTATACATGAACTTTTTGTGAAACTTAATTGTCAAACTTCATATAAAAAAAAAATAATTACATTAAAAATAATAACATTGATGACACCACTTTGATTTTGTTTAGTAGTCTTTTCGTAGTATGTAGTAGTATCTAGTTGTCTCTTTCTTACGACTTAATAAAATACGTTATTGTCATTATTGTTTTCTTTTGGTATACTGTGATCACAATCACTGTTTTAAAGAACAGTGATTAACAAATCACGTTCACTGAGAACAACGTTCTTCAAAAATCACTGGATCGCTCATCTCTAATCACCACTTGTTTTATAGTTTTTAATTAAATTTTCCAATTTGGAATGGCCAAACTTGGAAAAATAAAAAAAAATTATATTATCCAAGTTTACCCAATTAAATCTCATAACATATAAGTTTGAAAAAAATCATTATGTATACCCTTTGAAAGGCTAATCTCTCCCCTTTCTAAAAAACTTTGGATTTTTAAAATAAGTTTAAACACATTTGGGTAATCTATAATTTTGTTAGAAAAGATCAAAAAACGGTTTTTGTCAAATAACACAAGTTTGGAGGGTACGAGAAATTTAAAAAAATATTTTTGAGTGTTATTAATTGATTATTAAATTTATAACTTCATACATATGATTTAATAATTACTAAATTGAATACACAATTTTTTAGTTAAACCGTAGATCGAGCCTTATATAAACTCCATAATTCTAGCTTATGCATCAATTTTGATACATACTTGTAGTACATAGTAGTACTTCAATCAATATCAAGAACAGAAAATTCAGCCTGTTCACTTTCATTCAACACTTAGCTTTCAATTCCTTCTCAAATACCATAAATAATGTATTATTTACGATAAAAGTTCACAAAATCTTTGAAAGCTTAAAAAAATTACATACTCTACACCAAAGAATCGCTAGGAAAGTCGTATGTATCAAAAATGATACATAAGATACGAATTATGAAGTTTTTGAATTTTTTAAGTCCTGCTCACAATTTTCTTTTTTTATTTGCTTTAAAATAACGAAAATCACAAAACTAACGAATTAAAATTATATCAGACATCTAACTTTTTCTGAATTTTCTGAAATTTATATCGTCTCAAAAATTGAAATTTTTGATACAAAGCTCGATCAAAGGTTAAATAAATCAACTCATTATTTTATACTTCCACCTTCATAAAGTTGTACTTTATTTTTAGAAGTAATAAATTTTATATTCTTCCGTAATTAAAAAAACCTACGAATACATTTTTCTAATATATGCCTATTTAAATTTTTTAAGGTGCCGTAGTCTATTAGGTATTATTTTGGCATATTAGAATTGAGGCCAGTACAGAAAAGGGATAAACAAGTAAACAAAAATGCAACAACAGACACTGCAAGAACAAATGTAAACAAAAATACACAAACACCAATAATGAAACAACGATGTTTACATTTATAGAGATCTCGAGAGGGCGAAGCCATGAACATTCGACTTCAAGATCATTCATCAGACTGTTTACGTCGCCATATAAAAGGCAAGGCAAAGCAGACAACGGATTCAGTAAAAATTCAGTCTTGTGTGAAGACGCTGTCCATTTAAAGGGCATAATCGTGGTTTTAAAATCTCTTTTACAAGATCTATCGAACAATTGTTATTGTTTACACAAAATAATGTAAAGAGGAATAACAAACAAGCAATTGTTGTTGTTCACATCAAGCTGTGAATAGTGGCATACCGAATTGTGATAACAATATACATATATACATGCATACATAAAAATCTACAGTGGACAGTTAAAGTTTAGGTAGGTATATCATACGTTCTATACAATAATATGTAAAAATAATTGATTTTATTTTTTATATTTACTTTATTTATTTCTCTTTTATTATAAAATGAAATTTTTTTTGTAATTAGAAAATAAAGGAAACTTGCGCTGACCCCATATTTTTGCACCGCAAAAGTGTTGGTACCCCCAAGAAGGACTCAAAGTAAATAGGAAATTTAAAGGCTCAATATATAAATATGTTATATCCATTATTTAAGGTCAAGCACTCGATTTAATCCGTTTTTGGTGGAAGTAATAACCAACACGAGTTCTTAATTCTTCCGAAATTTAGGTGAATTTGTTCTTTAGAATTTTAATGTGGGCTGTTAAGAATTTATTAAGAAAACAGTAAATAACGGAGGTTAATAAAAATTCTAAACAACAAATTCACCTAAAGTTCGGAAAAATTAAGAATAGGCAATGTAATAACCATTCCAACAATCAATGAACCCAATCATACTACTGCTAATGAGAAGAAGTGATTTACCTAAATAAATCCTCTAAGGCTTAATAGTCTTGCACAAAGTTCCGATATGACTCCAAGATTTAGGATATCATTTGGAAGAGACGTTACGTAGCCGCTAAGCTTTAAGTAAAAGTCAACTGAAAAACTTGCTCATGCGTGAATGACGACAAATATACAGAAAAGTCTAAACAAAACTGGTATATTCAATGCCAAATGGGTTAAATGCAGTGCTTGGCCTTAATGTATATCCTACTTAGTATTGGGTATAACATATTAATATATTGGGCTTTTTAATTTTAAATTTACTCTGATATCTTCTTAGGGGTACCCACAGTTTTGCGGTAGTAAAGTTTAAAGTCCCCAGAAAGTCTCCCTTTTTTCTTATGGATTGTGAAAAACATTACAAATTTTTTAGTTTTATTATAAAATGGAAACAAATAAATGAAATAAATATAAAAAACATTAATTATTTTTAAAAGTTATTACTTAAAATTCATGATATTGATTGCACAACTGAGGTATCTAAACTTTTGCTGTCTACTGTATGTAGGTATGTGTAAAGCATAAATATTTAAAAAATTAGAACAACAATAGAAAATTAAAATGTAATAATAAAACAGTATTTAGCTTCAGTAATTAACTATAGGAGTGTTAACATAAACATGTAAATTAATAAAAGTAAACTTTTTGGCATGTGTTCCCAGAAAATAGTTTTATGAAAAAAAAATTGTGCTGTTGATTGGTTGGCGTAGCCTAAATTTTAACTAGACAAGGACTCTCAGTCTACGCCTCCATCTTGTAAAGAAAGGAAATACGTAAAAAAAATTCGCAAAAATCTCTTTTTTAGTAGTTTTATTGCAAAATATAGAAGTCAAAACGATTTGAATGAACGAAAGTTTCAATATATGTCAAATGTAAGTGGATAGATATTCGGTATTTAAAAATAGTAAAAATTGTATCTAAGAGCACGATTGATGTGCATCAAGCTTAGTTTATGTCAAGTATATACCTGCTTTTTTGACCTCTAACCACATGATTCAATCAAATTTCGATTTATAAAACATTACGCAAGAAGACGTTGATAAAAGTACTCTTAGCATTATATCCAATTCCATCGGCAATGTTGACATTAATCCTAGTTTTATTAATTTGATAATGCCGTAGTGTACAACGCCTATTTTCTTGCTAAGATAATACCTTGACCTGGATAGTACCAAACAACACAAAGCGTCTAATCGTTCTTCATTAACAATGTTAAATATTACATTTAAAATCTTATTAAAGAAAATAAAAATATTTCATGGTTTTACACATGCTCACTACTCGCTCTTTTCCTTAATGAATTGGTAGCATACCGCTTGCCTATATGAATTTAATTTTTATTTTATATAAATTTATAGTTGCCACGATTTAAATTTTTATAATAATTTATTTATTAATTACAATACAATTACAAATTATATTTAAATTATATACGAGCGTAGTAACTTTGACCATATGCTCGGTGTAGTGTCACAGACCGGAGTATCTGGTGGGAATCGAACCCACGACTCTCATGCTAATAGTCTAGCATACTATCTACTAGACTACCAGGGCACCCAATTATAATAATTTGACGTTTTATATTCCAATTCCTTTCTTTCAATTTGTTTCTTTTACTTTCCTTCGTATGTTTTTATTTATAAAACAAAACTCAATTATAATAAATAAGAACATTTTACGCGGTTCATTTGCAAAGTAAGTAACTTTTGTTTGCTTATGTACTTTAAATTAAGCTACGTGACCGTAAATTTCTGTGAATATATGAAAATATTAAATTTTGTACAATAAGGAACGATAAAATCGCATCGTGCCTATTTTTTTGGTTAAAATTCTTTAGACAATGATTTATTTTTATTAAGTTTTAATAATAAATGATAAATACAATGTTACAAAAATGGAAATGGTGTTACACCGTTTAACATTAAAACAAAGGCTACAAAAACAGAAACTTGTTTACTTGATCAAGAAATAAACAAAAATATGGCAACAACTTCAGTATAAAAAGGGTAAACAAGCAAACAAACGGGCAACAACAACACTGCAAGGACAAACGTAAACAAAATACACAAACAACAATAACGTAAACAATATGTTTACATTTATAGAGATTTCGCTAAGGCGAAGTCATTCTCTTTCAAGAGCATTCGTCAGACGGTTTACCCTGCGATATATAGGCCAGAAAAAACAGGCAACGGGGTCAGTAAAAATTTAGTCAGTCTTGTGTGAAAATAAGTTGCGTGTGAAGAGAATAATTGTGGTTTGAAGATCTCCGTTATAAAGATCTGACGAACAATTGTTAGTGTTTACGCAGAAGAGTGTAATGAAGAATAGCAAACAAAGTTAATTGTTGTTGTTTACATCAAGTTGTGAACAGTGGCACATAGAATTGTGCGAACAACAATTTACTTAAAACTGAACATAAATTTATTTTGATTTGCAATCTACGAGGTTGTATTTTAAACGTTTTTAAAATGTAAAAACGTAACAATATATAAAAATCCTTTTAGGGCCACTAACAGTAAATTTTATTATAAATCTGTTTCTGTTTAACACACAGTCTGTTGCATAGAGATAAGTTGACTATAACGGCGTTACAAGCACGGTTCAAGCACGGTAGGGCAACCATCATCATTGTATTGATAAAAATAAATATCACTTTTTAAATCCAGTTTTCTTCTGTTTCAGGAAGAGAGGCTTGCAAAGTCTTAATGTGATTCCTGTGATTCTTAATACTCTGATCAATAATGTAAGGATTAGCTGTCAGATTGACATTCTATAAATGATACTAAAGCATGTTTAACAGTCAGTCTTAAATTTCCTGCTAAAAGCGTACATACATACATAATTGGTCATCACAACACATCAATCAGGATTACAAACTAGATTCTCACACCACTTATGTCTGTGTTGTGTGTTATGTTTATACATTAGTAGCGGGAGCTACAGTTTAAACGGCAGATTTTTGAGAAACTTTTCGTAGCAATTTTATTTACTCTCAGAGTTTTTGTCACAAATCTGCTGAGAGGAAATCACCGAAAAAATATTTTTTTATATTTTGTTTTATTTGAGATGTCTGACCTGAGGTTTCAACCGAGGCCTCACTTATAATAAGCCACAGACTAGCTACTAGACTACGATGATTTCATTCATTCATGTATACTTTCGTAAATGACGGATTGGTAGGATGAAATTTAAAGATTAATTTTTGCTCAAATTTTATCTTTCTTAACAGTGAGTATGGGTTAACAAATAATAAAGCTTTATTGATTCCTTAAAAATTTTGGTAGATTTTATTCTATAACACTGTCCTAAACAAAAATGTGCAATAAATTTTTAAATTCTAATTTTTAATATACACTTTAAGTCCGTGACGGAAACTGCTCCTCTTTTTGGTAAAAATATTTTGTAAATCAATAAAGGAAAACCATTTTCAACAATTTCCTGAATTGTAACGTTTGTTTTGGAAAAAACTATACAAATCCAAATCAATACAGTACGAAAAAATAAATGCCAAAATAAATCAAATGATACAAACATACAAGATTATTTTTGTGGCAACAATTTAGATTTATAGCCTTTCAGAGTGGTACTCTTAATCGTGATTTTTTGTTCTGTTTTGTGTTTTTGTATTCGTTTTAAAAATATTTCTTAACTAATAGAAGGGGACAGAACGTGCAAAGTGGTTGAACAAAATCTCAACACTTCTTTTAAGCAGACAGCCAACAAAAATTCTATGCATGCATCGCATTGTTTTTGGCTTTTCAAAACATAAAAAGCAACATGTGTTTGGAAAACAAATGGATTGGGCTTGAAGATATATGTATTAATGGTGTGTATGTATGTATGTATGTAAATTTAAAATCCTTAAAGCTATAAAAAAGAGACATATATATAAAAAATTTCTGTTTGTGCTGTATCGGAACATGTTATAACGTGTATATAACGAGTAGCTTGTCATCGCCGTAGCATGGACTCTGCTTTACACCGATATAGTGGACTTGTAAATATTCCAAGAAATCTTCAGTCCACACTACAGTATAGTATAGTAGAGTATATTAGAGTAGAGTAGAGTAGAATAGAGTATAGTAGAGATGAGCGATCCAGTGATTTTTGAAGAACGTTGTTCTCAGTGAAAGTGATTTGTTAATCACTGTTCTTTAAAACAGTGATTGTGATCACAGTATTCCAAAATAAAACAATAATGACAATAACGTATTTTATTAAGTCGTAAGAAAGAGACAACTAGATGCATACTACTAAAAGACTACTAAACAAAATCAGAGTGGTGTCATCAATGATATTATTTTTAATGTAATTTTTTTTTATATGAAGTTTGACAATTAAGTTTAACAGAAAGTTCATGTATAAAAGCCAAAAGTAAATAATCAGCATCATCTAATAGTAATTCTGCCTCGCTCAAAATAAAAGGAAATAAATTTGAGTATGTAACAATTTTGAAAGAACGACATTATTAGTAACTGTTATTTGGCAATTTCAATCACTGTAGTTACCAGTGAATTATCAATCACCGTGATTAAAGCACAGTTTTGAAAATATCGCTCATCTCTAGAGTATATTATAGTATACTATAGTATATTACAGTATAGTACAGTATAGTATAGTATAGTATAGTATAGTATAGCATAGTATAGTATAGTATAGTATAGTAGAGTATAGTAGAGTAGAGTATAGTATAGTATAGTAGAGTATAGTAGAGTAGAGTATAGTATAGTATAGTATAGTAGAGTATAATAGAGTAGAGTATATTATAGTATAGTATAGTGGAGTATAGTATTGTATAGTAGAGTATGGTATAGTAGAGTATAGTACACTATGAGTTGGTCACCGAGATTATGCTTTGTTATGTTGCAGGTGTATGTGAACAAGCTAAAAAACAGCGGTCCTTGAAGCCAACACAAACAATGCCTTCGGGCAAATTAAGTCTTAAGCCAGAGTCATGGATAATTGTTCATTTCGAATGCGCTTCACCCAGAGAAGTCATGGCAGACATTAAAAGCAGACAGGCAAATATTTTGATAATTTTTTTTATGGCTTATAACCCAAATTTAGCAATCGTTACTTTTAAGAATTGCCAGAAAAATTAAAAACGAATTTTAATTGGATAAAGTAGGTATTTAGTTCAACAGCACAATATGACCATAAGGTTATGAGCGGCAAAGTTATCTTTTTGTCTAATTAGAATGATCCCTTACATATCCAAAAGACACATTTTTAAGCCCAATTACCAAAACCAATAATGGGTTGTCCAATTGTTATTTGGAACATATGTTTCCCCATTGTCGTTAAGAGAAAAGTAATTGCTTCTAGTATTTTATGGTACTAATATATATTTTGCAATGAAAAAATTGAAGCTAATGGCATTTAAAAATTTTGTGTTGTACGATCACTTGTATACAAATAGAATTCAGATAGGTAATCAGTACACGCATCGCAATTCTAGCAAAGTCGGAACTCCCCAAAAATTAACGTTTCTACGGATATCTTAAAACCAAGGCCTTGGCGTAATGTTCAATAGACCAGTAATTTCTAAATTATGACAAAATATGATAACCCACGAGTAAATTTACTTAAAAGGAATACATTTGAAACACATTCCGAATATATGGTGTCTGGCCCCATTTAAAACAGATTAATCGTTACTAAGAGGCAGAAAACCGCGTTTAATTACAAAAGTTGAATTTTTTCTGATAAAATACCGCATCTTTGATTTCATCATCAGATACTCCTTGGTCATCTTCTTGTGTCTCATGCCCTTGATTTATCTTTCTTCGTCGTCACTATTGTCAACCATCAATATGTACAAACATACATAATTAATCATTACAACCTGCAACGTATTTATTTATTTATTTTTAATAAAGTGCACTCAAGGAGCACTATCAAATAAAAAGATCAATAGTTTTAACTAAGTGCAGCTGAACCGCACTATTTGGTTAAATTTTATTGATTGAATTCTTGAGGGAAAATGTCCCTTCTTTTATACTAAATTTTGGCTGATTTGACAATTGCAAATCAAACCCTTAATTCTAATACAATTTTGTATTGACTTAATACTATAACATATGTTTGTGTGTATATTATATGTTTAACTATATTATATTTGTTTGTGTGTGTAATAATTATGGGACAAGTGGATGTTATATGACACGCGCCTATTATCCACAATAATTCCCACGGTGAAGTGTAAAGAGAGACACACACGATCACCAGCAATGCCATACAACAACAACACACATACTACATATTATATGCAAACCAATGCAGTCAGCGGCCTGACAACAAAGTGTCAAATGATCGTCGCATGTGCGCGACGGTCAATAACATTGAGTCAAGTGGTCGCTGCTCATATGCAATTGGATATTCTTTTGTTTATGCATATGAAATGTTGTGCCAGTATTGACAACTGTAAAATCATGCTACACCTCCACCCTTTACAAGAATGTTCATATAACTTTTGTTCTATGGACATTCTTTTACACAACACAGTACAATGATTTTACGTCTATTTCAAATTATATTTTATTAGTGAACTTAAAATGTAAAGTATTTATTTAAATGACTAATAATGTTTTACATATTAATCTTAATTTAACATAATCCAATCTTAATATTATTTCTTATTTAATTTTAATATTTATTTTGTTTTTAATAAATGTTTAGTGATAAGTTTACTTATGTAGTAAAAAAAATCTTATATTAAAGATTATTATTTCACTTTTCTGGCCAGTTTAGTGTTATAATTAAAACTTATTTGTTATATAGCTTAAGTCTATTTTTATGAACTACTTGCTCTTTATTATTTTTCTTATCAATTATAGTTACATTATTTCTTAAATCTATATTTTTAATTTTGTATGGACCTTTATATGATTCCTCTAGTTTATGTCCTGTATTATTCCTAAGTAAAACTAAATCTCCTATGTTAAAATTATAATCTAATATATCCTTATCATAGTTATTCTTCTGTTTGATTTTATTTATTTCTAATAAATGTTTTGCTCTCTTAAGTGCAATTTCTAATCTAAATTTTGCCTCTTTGGCATAATCGTCAATATTGTAAAGTGGAGTAACTGTGTCTACCTCATTGAAATCTTTGAAACTGTGTGGTACTTTGCTAAAAACCAATTCAAAAGGGCAATAATTATGTACAGTTGATGGTGTTGTATTAAAACAATATGTGAAATACCTACCTACCTTTTCTACAGATATGTAAGAACGTACGTATTCATTAAAAGTTCTGTGACTTCTTTCTATTGTACCTAAGGTCTGGTGATGATGTGCTGTTGATGTTAGTTTCTCGATTTTCAACAAAGTGCACAATTCGTTTAATATAGAATTTTTATATTCTGTACCCATGTCCGAAATGAACGTCTTCATTGGGCCATAGGTAAGTACAAAATTTTCGAATATCGCTTTTGCGATCGTCTTAACCGATTTATTTGGTATAGGTATTGTTACCAGGTATTTAGTTAAGTCGCATATTAATGTGATTGCGTACTCATTTCCATGTATTGATCTTGGAAATGGTGCAATTGTGTCTACATACACTGTATCAAACGGTTTGTTAGGTGTTTCTGTTATTATCATCGGGCCTTTAACGTGCTTGGTAGTTTTCGTTATTTGACATTTGTGACATGCTTTTACATATTTAGCTATGTCCTTTGTCATATTTTTCCAGTAGTAGTATCTTTTTATTTTCTCTGCGGTTCTATATATGCCGCAATGACCTCCTTCGATAGGGTCATCATGATATTTCAGCATGACTTCTAGAATTTCCTTAGAATTCTTTATATCAAGTATCTTTATTTCATTTAAAAGCGCTATTTTAATTCTATTTAGTAACTTATTGCCCATATTTCTAAATTCATACTTTGAGACAAATTCGAAAATTTTCTCACTAGGTGCTACTCGTAGTTTATTGATATTTAATTTACTGGCCGCTTTCTCGAGCCTAGAGAAAAATTGTCCTAAGTCAAGTTCCTCTTTAGTAAATATATCATTTATATTTATGCTAGCTAATATAGATTTTCCCTTCTTTATGTAGCATTTATTGGGATAAATCTTTAATTTGCAATATTTTCTGACGTCACTATTCTTAATTGGTACATATATATTGGGCTCATTTAATACATCTGTTTTAATTGCTCTATGCTGATTATTTATCCTACTACTGTCTTTTTGCTTAGTCACTGACCTTGTCGTGACTCTCAAGACGCGTGATACCTTTCTATTCATTTCCTTAAAATCTTCTATAGTAACTAGCGATAACGCATCCGCGATATAATTGTCCTTCCTAAAGTATAATATAGCGTTTTGTTGCCCTGTTGCTTTAGTGCAACTATTTACGAATTTATTGGCTGGTTTTTTTTTAAATATGGTTTATATTTCAATTGCATATTAAAGTAATGAAAACAATTTTTATTTTAAAACATAGAGGCTAGATTTATATATAAAAAAAAGTTTGGCTTGGTGACGTTCATGTTTAATGTATGTAATTTTAGATTAATAGAACATACATACAAAAAATTAAGCCAACCTTTTAGTCAATTTTTGGCATTGGCTCCATCAAAGTCTTCAATCCTATGTTTGTTCTTTATGAATATGAAAGTGGACATGCTGGAGATGTTGTATTCTATGGCAACATCCTCGCAGTCATCAATATCGACCCTGATAAAGGCAATTCTGTCAGCATAGTCCCTGGAGAGTTCCTCCAACCTAGGGGCCATTACTTTGCAGGGGCCACACCAATTGGTACAGAATTTGACCACCACCAACCTATCACCAGCATTTTCCAATTGCTGATTGAAATCGGACTTGTTCCTGATAGTATAAACCATTTTGTTGCGAGCAGACACAATTTTTTACTGTCATCATACGCTCCAACTTTTACCTCATTAATGCCCTAAATCAATTTACTAATAATTAATGCTTGATTATCTTAATATTTATCTAAAATTATTGTCTATTAAAGTCCAGTATATCCCTAATGTTTTCTTCCTATGTATTATTACAAATTTTTCCTTATTAATAATTTAATGTAAACTAAGTTATTATGGATAAAAATCTAAATATATGTAAGTATTATTGACAAATCTTATATTAAAAGTCCATGTATATGATTTCTAATTGTAATATTGTATTGTTTCACTTGGAAATCATAAATATTGTAGTTAAAAAATTTTCGTAGCAAGTTTCGACTTAAAATAAATTTTTTTTTTTTTTTGTTATTATTTTTGCCTCGAGCGGTTAACGCTTATAGGCCCTGCCAGTGCAACCCTTGAGGAGCACGTTGGTTTAAATAAAAATTATTTTTTTGTTTGGTTTTATTCTGCAGCGGCGGTAGAGGTTCTGTTCGACCTTAAACCACATGCGGGTTGTCTTCTTCATGTTTTTGTTCTTTGGTCCTTGATTCTTGAGGTCCTTGGTGCCTCTTGGCCAGGCGGTACTTCCTTCAACGGATCCTTGGCTGTCCGTCAGGATAAGCAAAATTTATTTTGGGTGCTTTTGAGCACACCAGTTGTTGTTATATATTTTTTTCGGGTCCATGGGTGCTTTAAATTTTAGCACACCAAGGCCCAGGCAGGATTGACTTGCTTTTTGGTGCTTGATAAATTAGTACTCCAGGACTGGCAGGATCACTGTTATATTCTAGGTGCTAATAAGTGGAGCACTTCTAGAATAGTGGCAGGATCGCCATGTAACGTATTTATTTATTTATTTTTAATAAAGTGCACTCAAGGAGCACTATCAAATAAAAAGATCAATAGTTTTAACTAAGTGCAGCTGAACCGCACTATTTGGTTAAATTTTATTGATTGAATTCTTGAGGTAAAATGTCCCTTCTTTTATACTAAATTTTGGCTGATTTGACAATTCCAAATCAAACCCTTAATTCTAACACAATTTTGTATTGACTTAATACTATAACATATGTTTGTGTGTATATTATATGTTTAACTATATTATATTTGTTTGTGTGTGTAATAATTATGGAACAAGTGGATGTTATATGACACGCGCCTATTATCCACAATAATTCCCACGGTGAAGTGTAAAGAGAGACACACACGATCACCAGCAATGCCATACAACAACAACACACATACTACATATTATATGCAAACCAATGCAGTCAGCGGCCTGACAACAAAGTGTCAAATGATCGTCGCATGTGCGCGACGGTCAATAACATTGAGTCAAGTGGTCGCTGCTCATATGCAATTGGATATTCTTTTGTTTATGCATATGAAATGTTGTGCCAGTATTGACAACTGTAAAATCATGCTACAGGATTACGCCCTTTTCACATGTTAATGTGTGTTAATTTTATATATAACTGGCGGAACCTACAGTTTAAGGTCGACTCCGAAACTTTTCATGGCAATTTTTTATTTACTATCAGAGTTTGTGCCAGAAACTGCTGAGGAAAATTCGCTGCAGAAATATCTTTTTTATGTTTCGTTTTGTCGGAGATGTGTGACCTAGAGTTGAAACCTTGGCCTCACTAACTACTAGATTACGGCGACTACTACCATCTATCATCAATATATGCGTCCTCTGCAAATTATATTCTACAATACCAAATAAATGGTGGTAGTAGTACAGAATCATATCCTCTGTATGCTAGTAGATCTATCCGAACTTAGTATTTACAATAAATTGTTTAAATTTTCAACACTAATAACACGGTGAGACAGTCAAAATACACCCAGCTAATGACATAGTGTAGGTTGTGAGTTTTGTTGAGTAGAACTCAAAAACATTTTTTATATCTCTCGAACCTTCCAAACTTTTATTTTACAAAAACCGGTATTTTTGTTCTTTTCACACAAAATTATTGATTAACCAAATATTTTTTAACCTATTTTCAAAATCCAAAGTTTTATGTTATGAGTTTTGATCGGGTAAACTTGGAAAATATGATTTTTTTTCTTTTTTCAAGTGTAGCTATTCCTAATTGCAAAATTTAATTAAAAAATATAAAATAAGTGGTGATATTCTGAAAGTGCATTATCTTGTGAAGAGATTGACACTTCGTTTGATCAAATCGGACAAAAATTGCCATATTTATTTTTTAAATACTATAACAATCATGTCCCTATATTCTTTAAAGTTAAAAGATTGACATTTTTTTATATATAAGGTCATTGTTGCTCTAAATATTTTATGTGGCTTTGAATAAAGTGAATAAAATATTTCTAGTTCTTTAACAATTCGCAAACCATTCTAAAATTGCTTAAAAATTCCGTGAAATAAAATATACAATAAAAATGAAACATAAAGCAAGAATAGTAAAGAGTTTCCATACAATGTAGGCAATGCCTATGCTAAATACAGAATATTCTTTTATGCTATTTATGCTGGAAAGAAAAAGAACTGAAATTAAAAAAAAATAGAAAAATGAACATAACAAGTAAGGAAACGGATCTACTAGGACATTAAAGTTGTCGCTAACAATAATTTTATTATACGCTGGAAAAAAAAGAAATCCGCATTTTCAAGGGTCCTTTAATAACAGATATTAAAATGCTTTTTCATTATGAGGATAATTAACAGCAGCAGATTAAATGAATTTTTAATTATATTTTGCTTCTTCTACAAGGAATAATAATGAAAGAAAAAGAAAGAATTTGAATAATGTTTTGCCATTGCACAATATAATGTTAATTTTATATTTTTTTTGTTTTATAGGAGAAAATTAAATTTAAACAAAAAGTTTAATTTGTGGCATAAACTTTCAACTGAGAGAGTGGAATTTATTCAACGAAACAATTTTGACATTTGAGTTAATTATTTTTTATTTGTTTATTACTAGACAACCTAATAATAATCTTGTGTATGAAAGTACTATGTGAGTACACCAAGAAAAAAAATAATAACAAATCATTGATTATATAAGTAATGAAATAATGTAGAAATAAAAATGAATAAGAATATGTTAAAATCTCGGAAAGTAGCAGTCCATACAAAAAATAAGGATAAAAACTTGAATATATGTCGAAAGTAAATTAAGAAAATTACAAAGAATAAGATAGACAAGAAATATACAAGCAAAGTAAAAATATTTACAAGTTAACAATGGGTTAACGAGTTGTTTTACTTTACTAGATTTCTCTTCATTCATTCTTATTATTATTACTTCTTTGTTGCTAAGTAGAGTACAAATTATATTTATGCTTTTAATTAATATCCTTAACTGTTGCTATGCAAAACAATTTCATTGATCTTCTTTTTCATTGATCTCCTTTTCTATTGAAATTTTTCATTATTCCTTGTTACTTTAACATATTTGGTGATTCATTAAAAACTGAGTTCAGTTCAACTCACGCTTCGGTCAGATGAAGACGTTTTGAAAAGATGCACATAGTGGATAAAATAAAGAACAATGTGGAAATAATTATAAATATAAATAAAAACTAGCGTGTTGCTGCGCCACCAACTAAAATAAATTTGAAGGAAAGATATTACACAAATGTCCAATTAATTTTGAATCATTTTATTGATTTTGTTTCTCATTGTCCTGGTGATTCAGATGAACCGGCCTGAGTAGTACGTATTCGATCAGTTCGTAATCTCACTTCTCGTTGTTCAAGTGGTTCAAGAGAACGGGTCTCAGCGGCATATACTCGAAGATTTTCCAGTCTCAATGCTCGTCTGATTCTGAGGCTCGTAATGCTTTTTCCTTCCGTGCTTGAAGTAAAGGTCGCCCAATTGCTTGTCATTCATTTATTTATTTATTTTATTTATTTATTTATTATAATTAACACATTTTGAATAATTTTCATTGACACCATCCACCGGAAATTAATCGCACCAACCTCCGTCGACTGATGCGCAACAACTTTGTTAAAGAATGCACAGTTTACAATTTAATTCATTTTGAGTAATTTTCGGTGGCACCTCCTGTCGGATATTGGTCACACCAACTTAGAAACCTTCGTCGGCTGATGAGCAATAATTTTGCTAAAGATCATAAAATGATCAAATGCATAGTTTACGATTCTATAACGTACATACAAACAAACATTCATTTTTATATATGTAGACTATGAGAGGTGATACGCCTACTATAGTCAATTCGCCCATTTTGTTCATATACACGTCAAAGTCGTCCATACAAAATTTGAGGACTCTAGCTGTTGCAGTTTATGAGATATGCGACATTAAATACTTATTGGGTATGTGAGCGTGGCACCTCGCCTACTTGAAATGTTAAAATAAAAAGTAGCCTATAGCTCCTTCGAGGCATAAAGGAAGGTACTGTTAAAATTAGAAGAAAATCCGTCCAGCCGTTTAGCCGTCTATAGACTTCAAACAAACAAACCCACAAATAAATAAACACACATTCATTTTTATATATGGGGAATTTCGTGTCAAGTGACCCAATTTTTAAAATCGATGTCTTCCGATTTGGATGACATTTATGATGATAAATTTTTTTTTTCAAAATCTTATTCTTGAATTAAAAAATAATTTTTTTGATAGATATCCCACTCGCATCCCATAAGCGAATATAAAGGCCGCAAAGGAAATTGTATAATAGGCCATTTACACTACAGCGAAATCTAGTACTTATGAGATTTCGAGCCAAATCCAGTTGATTTTAACTAGATTTCCCATACAAAACAAAATCTACTTATTTAGTGGATTTTGGCAAAATCTACTCAAAATCTAGTAAAAATAGAAATGCAACTATGTGTTTTGCCAAATAGTTCTTAAAAATACAACGCTGAGCAGGAAAAAAATGACATTTCAATTTAACCCTAATTAAGTCAACATGTGCCTCTCCGACACATATTTCACTTGGTCATGTTGTAACTTCCTTAAATTTAGGTTCTAGTTCTTACTGCTTCTTGAATTCCTACTTTCAGTTATTTTATTTAGAATTTACAAATTTCAAGTAATAAATTAATTTCTTTTTATTTTTTATTTTGTTTCAATCAAAAATGTTCTTAATCATGTCAAAATGTGTCTACGAGGCACATATGGGAACGCCAACTATTACTTCTATTGTTGGTGAACAACAAAATTAAATAAGTAGTATGTTTATGTATGTTCGCGATAAATTACTCCATACAAAATTTGGTGCATGCATAGCTGTAAAAGAGTAAGAACATTGCAGAATTGTGAAATGAATTGTGTGCGATCGGTCTTTAGGTTTTTAACATGTATTATGAAAAGGTAATGCTTTTTAATGTGTATGTGTGTTTGTGTGTGTTAAAATTTGGGAGAATGCATATCTGGAAAAGAATTAAATCATTTTTATTTTCAATTTTTCCCTACAAATTTGGGATCATACCTGCTTTTTGTTGATCCTTTCATTTGTATTGCTTTTCAAACGAATGGTTGGACGGACAGAATGAGTGTGTGCACGTTTCCTCATCTACATCCCAGAGTACAAGTAGACTGTAATGTGAAAATGTATTGTATGTACGAATGTTTGGACGGACAGAATGAGTGTGTGCGTAACATGTAATGTGTATGATCGTTTTTTTTTAATAGTAAATTCTTGGCACGTATTGCTCATGATCACAGGTAGAAGAAATAGAAATATAAACTAATAAGAAAGGGTAGGTTGGTTGTGCGGTTGTTTTTAATTTGATGAGAAAGAAATGTATAGTTGTGCCTGTGCGTTTTTTTTTTTCACGCATAAGTATAAGTAATATCTGTTTTCACATAATTGAATTTACTGATTGATCTACAACACCCCAGAGTATAAATAGACTTGTTTTTAATGATTTAGAATTTTTTAGTTTTACTGTTTTAAATAAATGAAATTATAGAATAAAGGGATTAATTAAAACAAATTAGTTTTTTATTTTTTGAAAATTGTATTACATATTTCATTTTTTCAGATTTTTACAGATTCGAATTTAAAAATACGTTTATACAGATTAAATAACTTAAGTGTTAACAAATATTGTGTATAGAATGTTTGACATCGACAAATGTTAAAAGATTGTGAATAAGTATTTTCACAATAATACAAACGTATGACATATTAATAAATAAAAATGGATTACTTATTTTACTAATGTTACATATTCTTAGTTCATTTATAAGTTTCATAAATAAATCTATATGTTTTATTAATAGTTCTTCCAATTCAGCTGATGTTACCATTTTTGTTCCCCTTCTTTAAAAATTTAATAGTAGGTTGTGTTAGTGCGGGACGATGTACTCTGAATTATTTCATTTTAATTTATATTTATTGAATAAAAATTTTAAACACAAGTGCCCACAATTAAATGTATTAAATTTTTTTCTCGTTCATAATTATATTCAGAAGGAAATTTTAAGTAGTTGACAATCTCAAGTGGTGGTTGTAAGTTTCCAAAGCTATCAAAGTATTCCTTATAGTTGTGGTTTTTATAATATGCTACCCAATGTGTTCCCATACCATTTGAATCATCTAAATTAACAATGCCGCATTCTTGTTTGAATGGTTTTTCAGGTAAAGAATCACACATGAAAACACCCCTAAAATGTTTGAGATGTCTTCCATATTTATTCAAATCCAAATCTGTTAATGGGCGATTGGGAAGGTTATCTAATAGTTTTTTGGAGCTGGACTATAGTAGAGACCATATCCAGTTTTATATGGTTTGAGGTACAACCCTTTACCCATTGCAATTGATTCCATATATCTATTATGACGGTTAGCTTCAGCCAATTGTTCTTTTCCATTTTTGATAGCATTTACTGCTTTGACAATAGCGGATCCTCCACTTGCCAAACCACCAAGCGCTGACAATGCTGTTAGTACGGGAATAAGTGGAAGAAATCCTCCAATTTTCGGTACAGGTATAACTCTCGGTATTATAATGTCTGCTCGCTTTTTCCCTTTAAAATTTAAATGAATAGGCTTTTGAGCTATTTTAACAGCATCATTTATATCAAGGGGTTTCTGTTCTTTCAATTGTTTTAAAGTTTTTCTCACAGTAGCTGTGAATAATTTATTCATATTTATTCATTTTTCCTTTTCTTTTCTTATGTCTCTGCTCCTTCAAACCTAATCCAAATTTCACTTTAGCTTTCATAGCGTTTGTCACAAACCACGCGTTAGCACGTTCTTTAATATCACTATCTTTAGATTTAACTCGTTGCCAGGCTTTTTCGGCTAATATTGGATCTGCTTGATGTCTTGTGTCTATATCTTTTGATTGTGAATATGCAATATCGTGCTCTCTACAAGCTGCGTCTAATAAATTTATACCCTTATCTCCTCTTGCTAAACGTTTTTCAAGTTTTGTACCAGGTCCACAAAACTGATAACCAGGTAGATGTAATTCAACACGTACTTTATTTATTACATACATACATACATAATTGGCCATTACAACCCTTCAGTCAGGATTACGGCCTAGCTTCTCACACCACTCATGTTGTGTGCGTTAATTTTATACGTGAGTGGCGGGACCTACAGTTTAACGTCGACTCCGAACGACAGATTTTTGAGAAACTTTTCATGGCAATTTTATTTACTCTCAGAGTTTTTGCCAGAAATCTGCTGAGAGGAAGTCGCCGAAGAAATATTTTTTTTTTTTTTTTTCATATTTCAATTTTGATGTCTGACCTGGGATACGAACCCGGGCTTTACGAATAGTAAGCCAACACACTACCTACTACACCACGGCGACTCCACTTTATTTTATTAAGTTGTTTACAAATCCTCTTCTCATCTTACACTGGCTGAGGTTTTGTTTTGACCCTAGATTATAACAAATTTTTTTTCGTAACTTTTATACCTCTTCGCAAAAATAGCTGAAATCAAGACGATCTCCTATATATACAGCAATTTATATGATTTCATTATGTTAATTTTTTGATATTGATTTTGATCTGCTTTGTATCTGATCACGATCTACTTTACATCTGATCACGATCTGCTTTGTATCTGCTCACGATCTACTTTATATCTGATAACGATCTACTTTTTTGGTTTTTGGTTTTGTCTATTTTATTTTAATTTTTTTTATTATTATTATTTTTTTTTTGACATTGCCATGTTTTAGGTAAACATGTTCTACCTCAATGTTTAAATTGTTTATTTGATCAACTAGATCATCATATATTTGTGTTATATATTTTTCGATTACAATATTTTTGTTTTTATGGTTATATTTATTAAAACTTTCTCCAAATTTATTAATATAAGACATTTCTTTCACTCTTCTAATAAATTATGTTAGATTCTTTAAGTTCTTCGATAATAGAGATTATTTCGTTTTGATGATTGTTGTGACCAGCACCTTCCGATGAGAGAAGTAAACGTAGTCTGTCAACTAGTTCATTAGGATCATCCCAATGTATGTAATTTGATTTCAGATTATTTTGTAATTTTAGCATTAAACCGCTGCCTTTTGTTAAAATGTTTGTTGTTGTTTCGAAGAAATGTTTAATTATTCGTATATATTTGAAGGCTCGTGTTCCTTTCACTTGTTCATTAGGTTCATAGCGACGTTTATGTGCATTGGTATTAATTAAAATCTCTTTATATTTTTCCAAATCATTTTTAGAATAATGGAGAGGTTTTTTATGAAATACTAGTTCAAATAATCCAGCCTTACCAGCTTTAGCAAGCTGTACCAGCTATAGCAGCTACATCAGCTATATCAGCTATACCAGCTATACCTGCTATACCTGCTATACCAGCTATATCAGCTATATCAGCTATACCAGCTATACTAGCAAGCTGTACTAGCTATACTAGCAAGCTATACAATCTGTACTAGCTATACTAGCAAGCTGTACTAGCTATACTAGTAAGCTGTGCCAGCTATAGCAGCTACATCAGCTATATCAGCTATATCAGCTATACCAGCTATACCAGCTGTACCAGCTATATCAGCTATACCTGCTATAGCTGGTACAGCTTGCTATCGCTACTACTATAGCAGGTATAGCTGGTATAGCTGATATAGCTTATATAGCTGGTACAGCTGGTATAGCTGGTGTAGCTGGTATAGTTGGTATAGCAGGTATAGCTGATATAGCTGGTACAGCTGGTATAGCTGGTATAGCAGGTATAGCTGATATAGCTGGTACAGCTGGTATAGCTGGTATAGCAGGTATATCTGATATAGCTGATATAGCTGGTATAGCAGATATAGCAGGTATAGCTATATCAGCTATACCAGCTATACCTGCTATAGTAGTAGCGATAGCAAGCTGTACCAGCTATAGCAGGTATAGCTGATATAGCTGATATAGCTGGTATAGCAGGTATAGCTGATATAGCTGATATAGCTGATGTAGCTGCTATAGCTGGTACAGCTTGCTAGTATAGCTAGTACAGCTTGCTAGTATCGCTAGTACAGATTGTATAGCTTGCTAGTATAGCTAGTACAGCTTGCTAGTATAGCTGGTATAGCTGATATAGCTGATATAGCTGGTATAGCAGGTATAGCAGGTATAGCAGGTATATCAGGTATAGCTGGTATAGCTGATATAGCTGATGTAGCTGCTATAGCTGGTACAGCTTGCTAAAGCTGGTACAGCTTGCTAGTATAGCTAGTAAAGATTTTATAGCTACTACAGCTTGCTAGTATAGCTAGTACAGATTGTATAGCTTGCTAGTATAGCTAGTACAGCTTGCTAGTATAGCTAGTACAGATTGTACAGCTTGCTAGTATAGCTAGTACAGATTGTATAGCTTGCTAGTATAGCTAGTACAGATTGTACAGCTTGCTAGTATAGCTAGTATAGCTAGTACAGCTTGCTAGTATAGCTAGTACAGATTGTATAGCTTGCTAGTATAGCTAGTACAGCTTGCTAGTATAGCTGGTATAGCTGATATAGCTGATATAGCTGGTATAGCAGGTATAGCTGGTATAGCTGGTATAGATGAGAGAAGTAAACGTAGTCTGTCAACTAGTTCATTAGGATCATCCCAATGTATGTAATTTGATTTCAGATTATTTTGTAATTTTAGCATTAAACCACTGCCTTTTGTTAAAATGTTTGTTGTTGTTTCGAATAAATGTTTAATTATTCGTATATATTTGAAGGCTCGTGTTCCTTTCACTTGTTCATTAGGTTCATAGCGACGTTTATGTGCATTGGTATTAATTAAAATCTCTTTATATTTTTTCAAATCATTTTTAGAATAATGGAGAGGTTTTTTATGAAATACTAGTTCAAATAATCCAGCCTTACCAGCTTTAGCAAGCTGTACCAGCTATAGCAGCTACATCAGCTATATCAGCTATACCAGCTATACCTGCTATACCTGCTATACCAGCTATATCAGCTATATCAGCTATATCAGCTATACCAGCTATACTAGCAAGCTGTACTAGCTATACTAGCAAGCTATACAATCTGTACTAGCTATACTAGCAAGCTGTACTAGCTATACTAGTAAGCTGTGCCAGCTATAGCAGCTACATCAGCTATATCAGCTATATCAGCTATACCAGCTATACCAGCTGTACCAGCTATATCAGCTATACCTGCTATAGCTGGTACAGCTTGCTATCGCTACTACTATAGCAGGTATAGCTGGTATAGCTGATATAGCTTATATAGCTTATATAGCTGGTACAGCTGGTATAGCTGGTGTAGCTGGTATAGTTGGTATAGCAGGTATAGCTGATATAGCTGGTACAGCTGTTGGTATAGCAGGTATAGCTGATATAGCTGGCACAGCTGGTATAGCTGGTATAGCAGGTATAGCTGATATAGCTGGTACAGCTGGTATAGCTGGTATAGCAGGTATATCTGATATAGCTGATATAGCTGGTATAGCAGATATAGCAGGTATAGCTATATCAGCTATACCAGCTATACCTGCTATAGTAGTAGCGATAGCAAGCTGTACCAGCTATAGCAGGTATAGCTGATATAGCTGATATAGCTGGTATAGCAGGTATAGCTGATATAGCTGATATAGCTGATATAGCTGATATAGCTGATGTAGCTGCTATAGCTGGTACAGCTTGCTAGTATAGCTAGTACAGCTTGCTAGTATCGCTAGTACAGATTGTATAGCTTGCTAGTATAGCTAGTACAGCTTGCTAGTATAGCTGGTATAGCTGATATAGCTGATATAGCTGGTATAGCAGGTATAGCAGGTATAGCAGGTATAGCTGGTATAGCTGATATAGCTGATGTAGCTGCTATAGCTGGTACAGCTTGCTAAAGCTGGTACAGCTTGCTAGTATAGCTAGTAAAGATTTTATAGCTACTACAGCTTGCTAGTATAGCTAGTACAGATTGTATAGCTTGCTAGTATAGCTAGTACAGCTTGCTAGTATAGCTAGTACAGATTGTACAGCTTGCTAGTATAGCTAGTACAGATTGTATAGCTTGCTAGTATAGCTAGTACAGATTGTACAGCTTGCTAGTATAGCTAGTATAGCTAGTACAGCTTGCTAGTATAGCTAGTACAGATTGTATAGCTTGCTAGTATAGCTAGTACAGCTTGCTAGTATAGCTGGTATAGCTGATATAGCTGGTATAGCTGGTATAGCAGGTATAGCTGGTATAGCTGGTATAGCTTGCTAGTATAGCTGGTGTAGTGTTTCATGCGAAGAGGTATGAAAGTAATGAAAAAAATGGTTATAAACTACAGTCAAAAGAAAAACACCTAATCAGTGTAAGATTGGAAGAAGATTTATAGACAACTTAATAAACAAATTATATGTTGAATTACATCCACCTGGTTATCAGTTTTGTGGACCTGATACAAAACTTCAAAACGAATAGCAAGAATAAAGGAAATAAAGGAATAATTTATTGGATGCAGATTGTAGAAAGCACGATATAGCGTACTCAAAATCAATGGATATAGACACAAGCCATCAAGCAGATCGTGATCAGGTATAAATCAGATCGTGACCAGATAGCAAGCAGTTCGTGATCAGATATAAAGCAGATCGTAATCAGATACAAAGCAGTTCATAATCAGATAGCGAGCAGATCATAACCAGATCAAATTCAATAAAAAAAATATTATAATGTCTAAAAATTACCATAATAAAGTGTTGGAAGATCTTGTAAAGACAAGGGCTGTTCTAAAGAAAAAGTTAAAAAATATTAAACTGAATCAAATAGATAGACTTAATTTATTAGAAGATACCTTTCAACCAATAACAAAACCACTTAAAAAAATCATTGGAAAACTTAAAGATAAATATAAGGATATAGACAACACTATTAATGATGACGATGATTATGATGGTGTAAATGATGATAATGAAAACATCCCAAAACTTGAACATAAGCATAAGGATGTAGACAACACTATAGATGATGAGGAAGATTATTATGACGTAAATGGTGATAATGAAATCATTGGAAAACTCGAAGATAAGCATAAGGATACAGACAACACTATTGATGATGATGACGATTATTATGACGCAAATGCTGATAATGAAATCATTGGAAAACTTGAAGATAAGCATAAGGATACAGACAACACTATTGATGATGACGATGATTACGATGATGTAAACGGTGATAATAACGATTTTCAGTATGAAAATATTTCAACTGATGATAATGATGGTGAAAAAAACTATGACCATAATAGACCTGTATCAAGTACATGTTTCAAAAACTTGGAAAGAAAACAATGTTTAAAGCTGACGAAAAGCTCTCCATTATTTGAAAATATACAAACACTTATTAATAATAAGCAATTGGATAAAATTTATGGTTTTAATCAAGATGTAGACGGTAGTTGGAGATATGGCAAGGAAAAATTAATATTTAATAGAGATAATACTATGCAGATAGGGAATATGAAATTGAAAATGACGCCTGGATTATTTGAACTAGTATTTCATAAAATACCTCTCCATTATTCTAAAAATGATTTGAAAAAATATAAAGAGTTTAATTAATACCAATGCACATAAACGTCGCTATGAACCTAATGAACAAGTGAAAGGAACACGAGCCTTCAAATATATACGAATAATTAAACATTTATTCGAAACAACAACAAACATTTTAACAAAAGGCAGTGGTTTAACGCTAAAATTACAAAATAATCTGAAATCAAATTACATACATTGGGATGATCCTAATGAATTAGTTGCCAGGCTACGTTTACTTCTCTCATCGGAAGGTGCTGGTCACAACAATCATCAAAACGAAATAATCTCTATTATCGAAGAACTTAAAGAATCTAACATAATTTATTAGAAGAGTGAAAGAAATGTCTTATATTAATAAATTTGGAGAAAGTTTTAATAAATATAATCATAAAAACAAAAATATTGTAATCGCAAAATATATAACACAAATATATGATGATCTAGCTGATCAAATAAACAATTTAAACATTGAGGTAAAACATGTTTACCTAAAACATGGCAATGTCAAAAAAAAAAATAATAATAAAAAAAATTAAAATAAAATGGACAAAACAAAAACCAAAAAAGTAGATCGTTATCAGATATAAAGTAGATCGTGAGCAGATACAAAGCAGATCGTGATCAGATGTAAAGTAGATCGTGATCAGATACAAAGCAGATCAAAATCAATATCAAAAAATTAACATACTGAAATCATATAAATTGCTGTATATATAGGAGATCGTCTTGATATCAGCTATTTTTGCGAAGAGGTATAAAAGTAACGAAAAAAAATTTGTTATAATCTAGGGTCAAAACAAAACCTCAGCCAGTGTAAGATGAGAAGAGGATTTGTAAACAACTTAATAAATAAAGTACCTGTTGAATTACATCTACCTGGTTATCAGTTATGTGGACCTGGTACAAAACTTGAAAAACGTTTAGCAAGAGGAGATAAGGGTATCCATTTATTAGACGCAGCTTGTAGAGAGCACGATATTGCATATTCACAATCAAAAGATATAGACACAAGACATCAAGCAGATCAAATATTAGCTGAAAAAGCCTGGCAACTAGATAAATCTAAAGATAGTGATGTTAAAGAACGTGCTAACGCGTGGTTTGTGACAAACGCTATGAAAGCTAAAGGGAAATTTGGATTAGGTTTGAAGGAGCAGAGACATAAGAAAAGAAAAGGAAAAATGAATAAGTGTAATAAGAAATTATTCACAGCTACTGTGAGAAAAACTTTAAAACAATTGAAAGAACAGAAACCCCTTGATATAAATGATGCTGTTAAAATAGCTCAAAAGGCTATTCATTTAAATTTTAAAGGGAAAAAGCGAGCAGACATTATAATACCGAGAGTTATACGTGTACCGAAAATTGGAGGATTTCTTTCACTTATTCCCGTACTAACAGCATTGTCAGCGCTTGGTGGTTTGGCAAGTGGAGGATCCGCTATTGTCAAAGCAGTAAATGCTATCAAAAATGGAAAAGAACAATTGGCTGAAGCTAACCGTCATAATAGATATATGGAATCAATTGCAATGGGTAAAGGGTTGTACCTCAAACCATATAAAACTGGATATGGTCTCTACTATAGTCCAGCTCCAAATTTTGTATGGAGTAATTGATCGCGAACATACTACTTAAATATAATAATGAGTTATAATGAAGTATAATGAGTTACGAAAAGTTCTGGCACCCATTATTTGCCGTAGTCTTCTAAAATTAAATAAAAATAATTTATCCAATGCTCGGTCCATACAACACGAGGATGAATTCTCAAACCAGCCAAGGCAGAAAGATAGGCGACGTAGATGTTATATGTGTCCACCGAAGATATGCAGAATGTGTAAGCAGTCTTTACCACAAAAATACTTGCAACGAGCATTGTTCAAAAGTTCTAGTTTGCTTAAAATACGAAAATAAATAAATAATATTTCATTTATGTAACTGAGAAGAAAAAATTTAATGAAATAAAAATAATTTAACAAAATTAATACGTAAATTCTTTGTATGTGCCTCTGAGACACATTTTGACTGGATTTGTAAAATAATTTCCAGACTTGATTAGGATTAAACTAAAATATTATTATTTTCTTTTAAATTTCAGTCAGCTGGTTATCCAGTGTAAACGGTGTAGATTTTGAGCAAGATTTGAAATCTAATCTACTAGATTTCGCTGTAGTGTAAATGGCCTATAAGCTTTCTTTTGAGCAAAAAAAAAAATAAATAGGACCATTTTGAAAAAAAAAAATTAAAAAAAAAAATTATTTAAAAAAAAAAATAAAAATTTTTTTTAAAAAATTAAAAAAAATATTTTTGGAAAGATTGAAGAAATAGCTATCTAATATCCTTTGCAAAATTTTTGCTAGGACCAATAGGTGAATAGTTACACACATTTTAAAAAACCCTGTATGACCAAAATGTCCAACTTTGGCCTCCTCTAACTCCGGCAGTTTTTGATGGTAGAGCTGAAAATTTGTGTCTGGCCTACTATCCAATAGTACTAACCAAAATCGGAAGACATCGATTTTAAAAATTAGGTCACTTAACACGAATTTGCCCATATTTATATTATAATATTTATTTGAATTCGTAATTTTATTACTATTATTATTCCCAATATCGCTGGTTCCATTATAGAAAATAATAGATACCGTTTATAACAATGATTTACCTTTCATAGAGGCAAAGACCATCACCCACTCTATCGAAACAGTTTAATCTTAAATTAATTGGAAAACGGCATGACGATTTAAATTATCTCTAGGTAAGCATCTCACATCTATGATAATTCAAGTTTTATAGAGAAGGAAGCGTCAACGTTTTCTCTCATGTAGTTTACTAAGCACCGGGACATTTATGGTGGCAACATAACACATATGTATAGCTGGTACACAAGGTTATTATAATTCCACATTTGATAATACTGTAACGAATATGAAAAAAATTTAGATCCTGGTGTTTTGCTCTTACATCGTTCAACATTAAAATTACAAACAAAAGCTGGTAAAACAAAACAATGAACTTGTTCACAAATTATCGCACTGCGGAATATAACAACAAACATCAGCATAAGAAATGGTAAACAAAAATACAAAAACAAATACTATAAGAATAAATGTAAACAAAATACACAAACAACAATAATGAAACAACGATGTTTACATTTATAAAGATCCAGAGAAGGCGAAGCCACGACCATCCACCTTCAAGAACATTCATCAGACTGTTTACCCTGCCATATATATAAAAAGCAAAGCAGGCGAGTCAGTTATTAAAAGTTCAGTCGGTCTTGCGTGAAGACGCGGTGCGTTTGAACAGAGTAATCATGGTTTGAAGATATTCGTTACAAAGATCTGTCGAACAATTGTCTAGTAATTGCTATTGTTTATGCAAAGGGTGTAAACAGAGGAATAACAAACAAAGCAATTGTTGTTACATCAAATTGTGAACAGTGGCACACAGAATTCTGCAAATAATAAAGATTTTTAATTAAACCTAAACACTGATTTATTTTTATCTTATTTGCAAGCTACAAGCTCATATGTTAAACGTTTTTAAAAAGTAAAAACGTAACAATACACAGTCAAATAGCGGAAACTCTTACGAAAGATCAATATATCGAATACATTTTCACAAAGCACGCTGTTTCTAGGAAGTCACAGATTTAACCTGCTGCAGTAGAATGCTAAACGGTGTAAGGTGGAATATCCTTGTGATAATCTGCGCTGCTATGGTTGCTTATTCTCCTTACCTTTTATAATACAATTAGAATTTAATTTTAATTTAAAAGATTTCTTGTTTCTATCCGGCAGAATTTTTTTTTAACACCATCATACCTCAAACTTTGCCCTGACGATATTGTTCCCATTTTAACAGAATAAAACATTTTAAAACAAAATGACTATGAAACTGTGACTGAGTGAGTGTGTAAGTGGGAGGTTGAGTGTCGTAATGTTCCTCTTCCACAAAAGAAAACATTTTTGTGAAAAGAATCCTCTTGCAATGACTGTAACAAAGCTATTGTTCCATTCTATATGAAGTAGTGCTTGGTTTCTGAGAGTTGACAAAAAAAAAAATCTTGATGAGCAACAAAAAATTAAATTCAAAGTCATCTTACTGAGATCTCTAAGAATGTTGTTTGCAAAACAAAATTTAAAAACCTGACATAAGAGAAATTTAAAAATAAATAATGAAATAATCACAGCTATCGTGAATATTTTTTTCAGAACCTTTATCCTGAAATTGGCATCGCGAATAATTTTCATGTAAAACATTTCTTCATTAAGAAAATTGAAACTGAAAAAAAAAATTAATTAATTTAGAGCTAATTCTCGCAGGAGATCTCATGCGAGATTTACTGGAAGTTGGGATTTTTAGTTTTGGGAATCTCCCACTCGTTATCGAGTAAGTATTTCCAGTGTTGATTATTTTTTTTATCATATCGATTCCTATCATCAGAAAAATTTGTACCATCGAAAATGATTTAGATACCAATTAATTTCGTTCACGACTCCCATAATTACGAGTTTTTTTAATAATTTCCTCAAGCTTACATAATTGGTCATTACATTTTGGTCAGCATTACCCTTTAGTCAGCATTACGACCTCGCTTCTCACACCACTTATGCTGTGTGTGCTAAGTTTAAAGTCGACTCCGAACGACAGATGTTTTGTAAACTTTTCATGGCAATTTTATTTACTCTCAGAGTTTTTGCCAGAAATCTGCTGAGAGGAAGTCGCCGAAGAAATATTGTTTCATATTTCATTTAGTTGGAGATGCCTGACCTCGGGTTTGAACCGAGGCCTCACGTCAAATAAGACTTCACTTCTTCTAACTCACATTATTTTTGAAGGGGAGTAGTAACACAAAGGGACACAAAGCGCAATATTTTTTCAGATTATTTGGTAAGTATGTGTTACACAATTTTGTTGAATAGAGGGGAAATATATGGACAATTTATAATGTAATGTAATATAAATACACAAAGCACGAATTTAACAAAACACTTTTTTAATAAGATTGTTTACAATATTTCAGGCAAACCCACTGGGTTAGAAGTATTACGTAAATTTTAACGAACAAATCTCTGTTTCTTAGCGTTTTCCTCTGGTAATATAATTGTTACTTTTATTATTTTTTTTATAACTTTTCTAAAATTTTTACATTCATTCGAAGTTAAAGGGAAACAAAAGTTTCCTAGCTTCTTACATCACCCACATTGTGTGTGTTTAGTTGATCCATGAAACCTGGACCTACAGTTTAAGGTTGACTCTGAACGACAGATTTTTTGAGAAACCTTTCACGGCTATTTTTATTTACACTCTGAGTGTTTGCCAGAAATCTGCTGACGTCGCCGAATAAATTTTTATTCCTATTGTGTTTTGATCGATATGTCTGACTTGGAGTTTGAATCATAGCCTCGCGCCTAATAACCCAACACATTGCCTACTAGACTACGACGACTTTAATTAGAAATCAGATCTCTCTTTAGAACTATAAAATGTTGAATCTGTTAAATATTTCTGCAATGTAGTCTTCGACCTATTGATTCTTTTCTTCAAGTGTAAATTCCATGGAAGTTTTTATGATAAGACTAAAAACTAAACTAAAATAATTACAAAACTTTTAACTCAAATTTATAAGCATGCTATTTACTAACCTATCAACTATCACCAACGCAACTCATGTGTTTTAGTTCTGCAATATATAATTATTTCATATTACAACGACGATATTAAAAGTACCAACTGTAATACGGTGTTCAGATATGGACCTTTATTTCGTAAATCGCAATAAACGCCATTATTAAGCTCAATATTTCATATAAAGTTTCAATTAATAATTGCGCAATAAATACGCAAATTGTTATAATATTGAGTAAAACTTAAAATGCAGCACTGCCACAAGTATGTTACTAACCTATCAATTATCACCAACGAAACTCATGTGTTTTAGTTCTGTACCACATGATTATTTCATATGAAAACAACGATATTAAAAGCATCAACTGTAATACGGTGTTCAGATATGCACCTTTACTGCGTAAATCGCTCAATATTTCATATAAAGTTTCAATTAATAATATGCGCTATAAATACGCAAATTGTCATAAGTATGTTCATTGCGAATGTTACAACTTATGCGAACAAATTTTGTTGATATTTGAAAATATCAACAACGTCAAATAAAAATGGCGAGTGAGGTGGAAGGTAAGTTTATATTAACAGTAAATCTACCGATACTTCTTGTTTTTCTATTCCTACTCCATTCTCTTTCTACTATGTATTATATAAAATTTCTAATGATTTCTAATGTTTTGAATGTTTCGAAATTTTGGCGATGAGGACTATAACAAAATAATAAAATAAGAATATTTATTTACAAAATAGCACTAGAAATGTTTGCTGTAATACTCGCTTGGAGTAGAGTGAATATGCATCCGCCGGAAAGCAAACAATATACCGAATCATACCAGGCAATGTCAAAAATGTCCAAAACAGTGGTTTTATATCACAAAATATGCAAATCAAGATATAGAACCTGTGCTCAGGACAAATAACTTCCCGCAGTTGTTAGTTGTAGTCGCCGTGGTGTAGTAGGTAGTGTGTTGGCTTACTATTCGTAAAGCCCGGGTTCGTATCCCAGGTCAGACATCAAAAATGAAATATGAAAAAAAAATATTTCTTCGGCGACTTCCTCTCAGCAGATTTCTGGCAAAAACTCTGAGAGTAAATAAAATTGCCATGAAAAGTTTCTCAAAAATCTGTCGTTCGGAATCGACGTTAAACTGTAGGTCCCGCCACTCACGTATAAAATTAACGCACACAACATGAGTGGCGTGAGAAGCTAGGCCGTAATCCTGACTGAAGGGTTGTAATGGCCAATTATGTATGTATGTATGTAGTTGTTAGGGCAGATTACATGCATTCCTCAGTAAAAAAAAAATACAAGATAGGAGTAAATCTTCAAAAATATATTCGATGCATTTTTTAAAAGAAGTCGTAACGGCAAATAGCGGTGTTATAATGTTATATTGAATACGGTAAGTTTAGTGTTAAGTTTATGAATTGTTATAAAAAAATAAAAAAATTTTGTTGTTTTCCAGCTGTCAAATGATTATTAAATAAGCTGATTTGCGTATGTCTGAACACTTAAAATAATTTTGTCAATTAAACATATATTGACTCAATTAAGTATAAATAACGGTAAATCTTACAGCTCTTTGCTGTCAAATTTTTTATTTTTAACTTATCCCAAAAATTTAGATGCTTTTTTACAAACTGAATAAAAAGTTACAAGATCTAACAGCCGTTTTTATAAAATATTAAAGCAGTTTTTTTAAATTTTGTTAAGAAAATTTCTTAAAATAACTTTCAAAATACATTATTCGTTATGTAAAATATCGTAAAGATTCTTTAAATTTAAAAAATGTAAAGTATATACATGTAAAGTATATACAAATCTACTAAATTGTTTAATATTTTTAGTAATTAAAGTACTCTTTTTAAAGTAAATGATTTACGGTTTAACTGTTTAATTTTGTTTCAGAAAACACTTTCTGCTGCTTAATTATTATCCGGAGAACACCAGTCGAGTAAACTGAATAAAATTTTTCTGTCCGTAAAAGTAGTCAATTATGGCTAAGCATCAAACGTTGCTTGTCAGTTTTTTAGAACATATCTGTTGCGCCTCACATTTGCAAGTCCACTTCTATTTTCCAAATATCTCTTAAAATATAACTTTAATCAGTTAGTATTGATAATATAACATTAATCACACAACAATAATAATAATGTATATAAATATAGTATTTCTTCGAAGCACATGAAAAGATAAATAAATCGTCAAAAGGCACCTAATCGATTAAAGTTATATTTTCAAAGATATTTACAAAATAGAAGTGGCATTATAAATGCCAGACGTACTATATATTTTTGTTTGTTGTTAAAAAATAAAATTATATCATTGATAAAAAAAATATGTTATAGGTATACAGAGATAAAATTAAAATTAATACAAGCTTTGTTTATTAAAATAAATAAGGTTGACAAACTAACGAGTGTTCTAAATTATGCATTTATCAAAGGAAACTAAACTTTTATTGGACCTTTCTCAGGAAAGGAAATTCTAGTAAATTCGTTGAATAATAACTCGAATGTTAATTTATTCTTCAAGACGAGTTACTCAAAATTATGTGAAAAGCTTTACATCTCGCTCTGACGAGTATACTTGACATAAACAGTTAATATTACATACTGCTACCAAGTTTCAATTAATGCTATGAATTCTTAGTTTTTATATACAACGTATATATTATGTAATCCTAGCCATATTGTATATTAGATTCGTATTTATCAATATTTACAAATGTTTAACATACATTCGATGCAAAGATGTCAAACTTCTTGCTTAACTGACATTAAAAATTTATATTTGTAATATTGAGTGCATTTATCATATAATTATTTCCATATCTGTACTTTGCTTTGATGTGGCCACAGGTCATTGACATCCGATTTTTCGTTAAGCAGTTATAGCTGAAAGAGAAAACTACTTATTGCATCCGCATAATTTGTTTTGGTATATGGATTAGTCTCAAATACCAAAAATTTTTGAAATCAGTTCAACTTAATTTTTTTCTTTCTGAGCTTATACTTTGGACTTTGTTACGTTTTTAACTTTTTGAAATATTGTTAAGTTGCAAAAAGGTCATATCTCTCTTTACTTTACATACATATATAAGTGGTCATTACAACCCTTCAGTCAGGACTACGATCGAGCTTCTCACACCACTTTTGTTATGTGCGTTAATTTTATATACGAGTGGCGGGACCAACAGTTTAAAGTCGACTAAAAACGAGAGATTTTTGAGAAACTTTTTATTGCAATATTACTTACTCTCAGAGTTTTTGCCTGAAATCTGCGGATAGGAAATCGCCGAAAAATTATTTTTTTTCATATTTTCGTTTTGATGTCTGATCTGGGGTTTGAACCGTGGCCTTACGTCTAATAAGCCGACACACTACCTACTAGACTACGGCGACTTTTCTCCTTACTTTGCCATTATAAATTTTGACAGTAAGATAATAATTCTTTGTTCAGTAGATCAGTTCAAACCGATTTCTATCTTTGTTATCCAGACATCTATAATGCTTCGCTCTGGAACGACTTGTCACGCAGTAATACCTTTCTTGGAATATGAATAGTAGTTTGGAAGTTAAAGAAAAATTAATTCCTTAAAAAAAAATAAATTTGGAAATCGCAAATGGAAATCGAATTAGAGGTATTCCTGAATTTAGCTTTAACTTATCTGATAGGATCTGTTGTCGTTCTAGCAACTAGAGAAACAAGTTTTGATAAAAGAGACCATGACATATCTATCATGTAATGTCCTAGTACGATCACAACACCTAACGCATGTGTAAGAGGAAGTAAATATGTTAATTGGTTAAAATTTAAGCGATACCTTAGTGCTCATTATATACAAGAGGTACCGTCCAAAAACTTTGGATTTTCAAAATCGGTTCAAAAATATTTGGACAATAAATAACATTTATGAAAAATTAAAAAACAATTTTTGTCAAATAGAGCAAGTCCGGAGGAATTGTAAAGTATAAAAAAACAAATTATTTTTGAGTTCTACTCAGCTAACTGTATAACTTAGACTATGCAGTTACTTAAGTTTATTTAATTCTTCGTTTTTTGTCGCGTAGTGTAATTATTTGTAATACTTTTAACTGTAGGTAACTATAAATAAATAAAGAGATATCCTAACATACATACATATTAAAATATATTTACATAAATTCTCACAATTTTAATGGGGTTTTCATTTTCATTTTTAAGTCGTATGTTTATATTTATTTTTTTGTTTTCTAAAGTTGAATATAACAAAAATGTCTGTAAATGCAAAAACAAAAACGAATATTTGTTTGTTTTCAAACGTATATCCAATGCTTCAATGAACTTTTAAGTATTTGTAATTAAAAATTCCTCATCTTGTGCTCTAGCCTCTGTGGATTTAACAGTAAATTTAACATGAAACAATCAGAGTTCAATTTAATGTACATAAATAACCATACAGCTGTGAATATTTGAATGTGTTATGAATTTTTTATATACTGAACAATGAAAATATTTCTTTAACATACCTTAGCTGTTATCGAGAAAAAATTAAAAATAATATTTTCTTAAAATAAAATTCTTTATACTTAGTGGAAGGATATCAAACAGATAAATTAGCATACAGTCTATTTCTGCGTATACATTACATACATAGCTGCCAGATAGAAAAAAAGCATCAAATCCTCAAATATTAGAAAAAAGTCGTCAAAATCTTCAAAGACGTTCATTGAAATCGTAAAAAAAATCGTCAGAAAGAATAAGTAAATAAACTGAATTGTAGTAAAACATATAAAGTTAATTCAACATACACACTTTAATTCAAAAATAAATCATAATAACACATTTAACAAAGTCTTTTCAACGTTTTAATTTAAAAATAAACTTAATAAACGAGTCTTTTATATAATAGGGTGATTTTTTAGCTATTATCTTTTTGGCAACACTGGTTTAAACACGCACGTTTCATGTTTTGTTTCTCTGTTAAACATCTTCAGTTTGGTCTATAATTTACCAATGAATCGTCTTACAAACGAACAACGCTTGCAAGTCATTGAATATTATTATCAAAATGGGCTCTTGGAAAGTTGGCCGCAGATCCACTTCTTTATCGAAAAATTGTGTTCATCGACGAAGCGCATTTTTGGCTCAATGGATATGTAAATAAGCAGATTTTGGAGTGAAGATCAACCAGAAGCATTGCAAAAGCTACCAATGCATTCAGGAAAAGTCACAGTTCGGTGCGGTTTATGGGCTGGTGGTATCATTGGACTGTATTTCTTCAGAGATGCTGCGAATCGTAACGTAACTGTGAATGGTGAGCGCTACAGTGAGATGATATCCAACTTTTTTTGCCCAAAATGCAAGAGCTAGACTAGCATAACATGTGGTTTCAACAAGACGGTGCCACATGCCACACAGCACGCGTAATAATGGACTTATTGAGAGACGAGTTCGGTGAACATTTTATTTCACGTTCGGGACCGGTCAATTGGCCGCCTAGATCGTGCGATTTAATGTCTTTAGACTATTTTTTTGGGGCTATGTTAAAGCTCATGTTTATACAGACAAGCCTGCTTTAATTAACGCGTTGGACAACATTGAAGCATTTATTCCTGAGATACCGAAATGTTGAAAAGAGTATGCCAAAATTGGACTAAGCGGATGGACCATTTGAGGCGCAGTCGCGGTCAATATTTGCATGAAATAATCTTCAAACATTAAATTATATGGACCGTACTATTGATTCAAATAAAAATTTCACGAATTTTTCTGAATTTTATGTGTTTTTTTTGAAAAATTTTCCTATAGCTCTTAAAAAATCACCCTTATATAACATTTGTATGTTAAAAGCATATAGGTATATATGTAGTTTAAATATATGTACTAGAATAAAGAATTTAATCAAATCAGGTACAATATTAAAGTCGAAGCAATTACAATTGACAAGTTTTAAATAATATTTTTATACAATATTGCTTCTCAGGAGTTTAGGTTAAGTTTTAACGAATTCAGTTTTAAGGAATTTAGCTTAATTTAATTTAACTTTGCTTAATACTACATTAGCTGTAGAATGTGATAATACTAATATTTCCTTATAAATTTAGTCAAGGCTGGAAATTAAAATACCATCTTTTATCTTAATTTTTTGATATTTTTTTCAAAAATGGAGAAGTTTTATATCATTTTCAGGAAACAATTGTTTAAGGTTTAATCAATCTATCAAAGTGTCAGAAGCTCTTGACGTTCTGGGCATGAAAATTCAGTGTGATGTTCGCTAGAACCGACACATTATTCAGTGCCTTGGCTTCTTAATCTTCTTCCTTTTTACACCTTTTATATCCTGCCGATAATCGGCATTGAGACTTCTCGACCACGTACAGGAGAGGGCGAATGTTCTCTTTAATGACGGTTGGGTAACCAACGTCATTGATTCATTAGAGAATCGTTGTCATGTAACTTGTGTTTCACTGTTCTATCGCTACTACAACAAATTTTATTCGAGCGAAATAAGAGAATTTCTTCCCAAGAGTCTAGTATTCCTACGTAATACTCGTCTTTGTCGGAGAGCACGTCCGTTTGTGGTCGATTGTCAGTGGATCGCACACTGCATTACAGACACAATTCGTTCATTAGTCGGACTATTCGTATGTGGAATTAGCTCCCTGTAGAGGTTTTTCCTGTCACTGGTGGTATAAATCTTATTCAAAATTGCTATTATTTGCTGGGTAATGTTAGGGTATTTGCAGATATTTACAGAACCTACCAATTTTGTTAAATATATTATCATTAAATTTTTAAGTTTCTTTACTAATTGGCGCTTTTATTTAGATTATTTAACATTTTATGTAGTATCATCACAGGGGTTCGTAAATAATTTAAAAATATAACACTTTACTTCTTGTTATTACTAACCCAAATTTGCAAAGCAAATACAAAGCTTTTAATGTACTAAAGACAAGAAAATTATGTAAATTTTTAATTTCTAAAAATCGTTTATATAAGGGTATAAATCGAGTCAGCACTATTCTGCAGCCTCATTATCTCTCTCCAACACTATTAAACGTCTTTTTTCCATCCTTAAATTAACTTTACAGGACAGAAAGGACTCATCACTGAGTCTCACAGCTGAACTCGTGCTTTTCTTTTAGATTCCAGAGTTAACATTAAGCAGAAGATCACGTCAATTGCATATAAATATAGAACACATAACATGGATTGCGTAAAAAAATTAATTTGAAATATAATATCGCCAATAAATGAAATTCAAATGAAATATTTCAGGTTTTCTTTTGCCATTGCAGCTGCAAAATTTGTTGAACAGCAGTCGGTCAAAACACGTTGGAAAATACTGGGTATATCGATGTGAAATGAGCTTAATTTGTAAAAATAAAGCAAGAAATGAAAATAAAGGAACGTAAAAAAAGTATTTACTTTAAGTATTGGAAATTTTTTCTATTTTCAGGCAATTTGTGGATTCCTCGTTAATTAAACTGTTCGCAAACCAATTAGTCAATCAGAAAATTTTTGATTTCCTCGTAGGTGCTGCTTAGGTAATGCGTCGGAAGACTCAACTCCCTTCCTAATACTTTGACCGCATCCTGAACCTGGTCGTTTTTTGAATAATGCGTGGTTCAAGTAGATTATTTGTTGCCGGGAGTTAACGGTTTTACCAGTTTTTAGGACCTCGTACGTCCACCTGACACAGAACTTCATATTCCTGTCGAATCGAACTGGTTTTGTTGATGGTTGTCGCGGTTTAACCCATGATTTGTTCCACATAGGACACTGAAATAAAAATCCATTTTTTAATGGCCAGTAACAATTCTATGTCAGCGTGATTTTCTTTACGGTCTCCATCTGTCAGCCATTCATTCATGTGGCATCCATTTACCACACTTTTGGCTCTTTCCCACAGCTTTTAAATGGTCAAAAATTGTTTTTTGTGCAACGTTAAATATTTCCGTCCTTTATCTGATTCAAAGCGTCATCTTCACCTAGCTTCTCCCACCACTTGTGTTGTGCGTTTTAATTTCATACGTGAGTGGCGGGACCTACAATTTAAAGACGACTCCGAACAACAGAATTTTGAGCAACTTGTCATGGCAATTTTTATTTACTCTCAGAGTTTTTGCCAGAAATCTGCTGAGAGGAAGCTGCGGAAGAAATATTTTTTGATATTTCATTTTGTTGGAGATGTCTGACTTGAGGTTTGAACCAAGGCCTCACGTCTAATAAGCCAGCACACCGACTAGATTACGGCGACTTCTCCTCAAATGAAAACAAAAAATTAATGCTTTCCGAAAATCATCATTTCCTGGTACAAAATTTGCCATTTATGGAACAATGAAAATTTATAATGTCATAATAATAGATGTCATCGCCAACACAAAAAAGAAAAACAACACAAAAAAGAAATTAAAGCTCGTTCGCAATAAATGTTCTCCGTGGAAACATTTGTGTCCTGAAGCTCACTTTAAACTGGTATATCTGGTACAACGGCAATAAATTTTATGATTATTATACAGAAATTTTCAAAATCTACTCAAAAATAATCGATTACAAAAACTACCATATTTGTTGTTTTATTTTTTGTCTTTTCGTAGTATCGTATTAATTTTTTTATTTTTTCCACTCACATAATAATTTTCATGTTCTGCATAATATTTTCTGAGTGCTGCATAAAATAGTTTTAGTTTGTTAAACATACCAAAAGACACTAACTATGTTGACCTTAACGGAAAAAGAAATTTAGAAAAATAATAAGCCCAGCATGCCTCTAATCCTTTTCTAACATGTTTTGTAAATTTCATTTCCGGTAAATACATTATAACTTGAAAAACTGGAATTATAACTGCGAAAACTGAATTCTGTACAAAAACTTTTTTATAACCTTAGTTCTATAAATTTGTATATGCTGACTATTCTACAAAGAAGAAATAGAGAGTTATTATGAAGATTGTAACTATTTGTTGTTATTTTATGTGACTTTTTACTTTTATAATTTGTATAATTTATATTTACACCTGTTTGTCGACAACAAGATCTTTTAAAATTTCAGATATGCACCTTTATCGCGTAAATCGCAATAAACGCCATTATTGAGCGGAATATTTCATATAAAGTTTCAATTAATAATTGCGCAATAAATACGCAAATTGTTATAATATTGAGTAAAACTGTCATAAGTATGTTCAGTGAGAACGTTACAACTTATACGAACAAATTTTGCTGATATTTGAAAATACAAATATCAACAACATCAAATAATAAAATAATATTATTATTATATGCACGTAATCAGTCTGATGAAGGCTCTTGAAGTCGAACGTTCGTGGTTTCGCCTTCTCGTGAAATCTATTACGACTTCATTGTTGTTTGTGTATTTTGTTCACATTGCTTGTTATTGCGTTCTCGCTTACTTGTCTATCCCCATTTCTTTCACACTGATGTTGTTGGTTTACTTGTAGATAGTGCGTTGTATTTGTTTGTGTAGCTTTTGCTCATTTTAATGTTAAACAATGTACACCGTTTCCATTTCCGTAACAATATATTGGTGTACCAAGACTTTTGCAGTCCACTATAATTATACTTAGCACTAGCTGAAACTTAAGTCCAATAATAGCCATTGATTTGTACATGAAATCTACAGTTATCTGAACGAAAAACATTTATAAAAGAAAAATACGAATAAAATACCTTTTCAAACTATCTTGCAGGAAAATAACAATTTTGTAAACGATATGAATTTTAATTTTGTGTTTCTTCAACCTTTTCTTCTTTCGTAGAAAAGTGTTAACTTTAGTTGAATCCATAAGTATTTGAAACAACAAATGTAAGAACAAAAAATAAATGGTGAACAAGTTTCAGAAATCGTATTGAAGGCAATTATTTTGAAATTATATGCGTACAAGTACATGTATGTATTGTACCTACTTATGTACATACTTGAGATAAATATTTGAAATGCAACTCTTCTAATTCGATTAGTATTTCATTTCCAACTTCATGAATTAAATTCAATTTCGAAAACCAAATGTTTCACTAGATCTTAAACACTTTCAAAAAAATTAAACACTGATAATTTTTGTTTTAACTGTGAACTGTTCTTCTTTAATGTTTTAAATAGAATGATCTTTGTGCTTACAGTTTGATAGAATTTAGCTTCAAAAGTTTAAGTAAATAAAAACAGTTAGTAATGTGAAAATGTAAGAAGGAGCAAAAAAAGGAATTCCACAATAACCGATACGGTAATTAAAGGAGTGAATTAATTATAAACAAATAATGGTATTTAAAGGAATGATTAATTTAGAAATAGATTAAATTAGAATAGATTATTAATTAGATAATTTTAAATACGATATTAATTTAATGACGTAGATCTGACCGAACATCCTCCGCCCCATTGAAAGACCTCTTTCAATTAGCTTCGTCATTTGGTAAAGGCGCAATTTTATGAATGGGTCGTCTAAGGATGCCCTTTGGTGTTTTAAGATCAACAACTGGTACTTTTCCATCTCGACCTGGGAACGTTTGGATAACACGAGCGAGAAGCCAGAATTGTGGTGGAATGTTATCTTTGTGGATGATTACTAGAGTGCCTTCTTCTACGTTTTTGTGTGATTTGAACCATTTAGATTTATTTTGTAGGCTTAACACATAGTCGCGCACCCATTGCTGCCAAAATTGTTGCTTTAAATACGTCACAAGTTGCCATCGTTTTAAGTATGTAATATTTGTGCAGTTATTAAAAGTTTCATCAGGCAGCGCCATTAAGGAAGAGCCAATTAACATGTGTGCAGGAGTTAAAGCCTCACCGTCATTTGGATCATCTGATCTGGCTGATAGAGGCCTTGAATTTAAAATAGCTTCAACATCTATGAGGACTGTTTGGAATTCTTCGTATGTTAGATTGGCTCGAGACATATTTTTCACAAGGAGTGTTTTTGTGGCTTTCACAGCAGATTCCCACAGGCCACCAAAGTGTGGAGAACGAGGAGGAATAAACACAAATTTAAAGCCTGTTGCTGCGCTGTAGTTCATTAACTCTTTTATGTTAGCTTTATCCAAAAACAGTTGCTTTAGATCTTGAAGTTTTGAGTTGGCACCAATAAAAATTGTTGCGTTGTCGCAATATATCTTCTGAGGAATTCCACGACGACCTATGAACCTTTTTAGACATAAAAGAAAAGTATTAGTCGAGAGATCTGATACTACTTCAATATGTATAGCTTTAGAAGCAAAGCAAACAAAAATAGCTACGTATGTTTTATATGGTGGTTTTCCTCTAATACGATAGGATGTGTAGAAGGGGCCACAAAAGTCTACACCAGAGACAAGAAAAGGCCATTGAGCCTTTAAACGATCGGCAGGAAGATCACCCATTACTTGTTGTAGTAGTTTTGGGTTGTACCGAAAGCAATGAACGCAGTTACGGACGATTTTTCTGACGACTTCTCTGGCATTAATAATCCAGACCTGTTGTCGAAGTATACCAAGAAGCGCTTTTGGACCAGCGTGTAAATGTTTGCGATGAAGGTATTCGACGAAGAGTTTTGTGAAACGATGATTTTTTGGCAATAAAAGAGGAAATTTAGTTTCATATGGTAACGAAGCATTTGCAAAAAAAATTTTCCTATAGCTCTTAAAAAATCACCCTTATATAACATTTGTATGTTAAAAGCATATAGGTATATATGTAGTTTAAATATATGTACTAGAATAAAGAATTTAATCAAATCAGGTACAATATTAAAGTCGAAGCAATTACAATTGACAAGTTTTAAATAATATTTTTATACAATATTGCTTCTCAGGAGTTTAGGTTAAGTTTTAACGAATTCAGTTTTAAGGAATTTAGCTTAATTTAATTTAACTTTGCTTAATACTACATTAGCTGTAGAATGTGATAATACTAATATTTCCTTATAAATTTAGTCAAGGCTGGAAATTAAAATACCATCTTTTATCTTAATTTTTTGATATTTTTTTCAAAAATGGAGAAGTTTTATATCATTTTCAGGAAACAATTGTTTAAGGTTTAATCAATCTATCAAAGTGTCAGAAGCTCTTGACGTTCTGGGCATGAAAATTCAGTGTGATGTTCGCTAGAACGGACACATTATTCAGTGCCTTGGCTTCTTAATCTTCTTCCTTTTTACACCTTTTATATCCTGCCGATAATCGGCATTGAGACTTCTCGACCACGTACAGGAGAGGGCGAATGTTCTCTTTAATGACGGTTGGGTAACCAACGTCATTGATTCATTAGAGAATCGTTGTCATGTAACTTGTGTTTCACTGTTCTATCGCTACTACAACAAATTTTATTCGAGCGAAATAAGAGAATTTCTTCCCAAGAGTCTAGTATTCCTACGTAATACTCGTCTTTGTCGGAGAGCACGTCCGTTTGTGGTCGATTGTCAGTGGATCGCACACTGCATTACAGACACAATTCGTTCATTAGTCGGACTATTCGTATGTGGAATTAGCTCCCTGTAGAGGTTTTTCCTGTCACTGGTGGTATAAATCTTATTCAAAATTGCTATTATTTGCTGGGTAATGTTAGGGTATTTGCAGATATTTACAGAACCTACCAATTTTGTTAAATATATTATCATTCAATTTTTAAGTTTCTTTACTAATTGGCGCTTTTATTTAGATTATTTAACATTTTATGTAGTATCATCACAGGGGTTCGTAAATAATTTAAAAATATAACACTTTACTTCTTGTTATTACTAACCCAAATTTGCAAAGCAAATACAAAGCTTTTAATGTACTAAAGACAAGAAAATTATGTAAATTTTTAATTTCTAAAAATCGTTTATATAAGGGTATAAATCGACAAAATGATATTTTTGAAGCATAAAATCGTCAAATGACGATAAATCGTCAAATCTGGCAGCTATGATTACACAATGAAATAACTTGACTTTAGTCTTTTAAACGCTTTAACTAAAGAGTAATTTGCATATGTCTAAATATGTGAGAAGTAATGTTTAAAGGTAAGTCCACAAGTCTTCAATATGCTTACAGGATTTCCCACAATACCAGACGAGGTCAAGATGAATCCAACTTCTGCTATGTAAGTCCAATGAGTCAGCACTATTCTGCAGCCTCATTATCTCTCTCCAACACTATTAAACGTCTTTTTTCCATCCTTAAATTAACTTTACAGGACAGAAAGGACTCATCACTGAGTCTCACAGCTGAACTCGTGCTTTTCTTTTAGATTCCAGAGTTAACATTAAGCAGAAGATCACGTCAATTGCATATAAATATAGAACACATAACATGGATTGCGTAAAAAAATTAATTTGAAATATAATATCGCCAATAAATGAAATTCAAATGAAATATTTCAGGTTTTCTTTTGCCATTGCAGCTGCAAAATTTGTTGAACAGCAGTCGGTCAAAACACGTTGGAAAATACTGGGTATATCGATGTGAAATGAGCTTAATTTGTAAAAATAAAGCAAGAAATGAAAATAAAGGAACGTAAAAAAAGTATTTACTTTAAGTATTGGAAATTTTTTCTATTTTCAGGCAATTTGTGGATTCCTCGTTAATTAAACTGTTCGCAAACCAATTAGTCAATCAGAAAATTTTTGATTTCCTCGTAGGTGCTGCTTAGGTAATGCGTCGGAAGGCTCAACTCCCTTCCTAATACTTTGACCGCATCCTGAACCTGGTCGTTTTTTGAATAATGCGTGGTTCAAGTAGATTATTTGTTGCCGGGAGTTAACGGTTTTACCAGTTTTTAGGACCTCGTACGTCCACCTGACACAGAACTTCATATTCCTGTCGAATCGAACTGGTTTTGTTGATGGTTGTCGCGGTTTAACCCATGATTTGTTCCACATAGGACACTGAAATAAAAATCCATTTTTTAATGGCCAGTAACAATTCTATGTCAGCGTGATTTTCTTTACGGTCTCCATCTGTCAGCCATTCATTCATGTGGCATCCATTTACCACACTTTTGGCTCTTTCCCACAGCTTTTAAATGGTCAAAAATTGTTTTTTGTGCAACGTTAAATATTTCCGTCCTTTATCTGATTCAAAGCGTCATCTTCACCTAGCTTCTCCCACCACTTGTGTTGTGCGTTTTAATTTCATACGTGAGTGGCGGGACCTACAATTTAAAGACGACTCCGAACAACAGAATTTTGAGCAACTTGTCATGGCAATTTTTATTTACTCTCAGAGTTTTTGCCAGAAATCTGCTGAGAGGAAGCTGCGGAAGAAATATTTTTTGATATTTCATTTTGTTGGAGATGTCTGACTTGAGGTTTGAACCAAGGCCTCACGTCTAATAAGCCAGCACACCGACTAGATTACGGCGACTTCTCCTCAAATGAAAACAAAAAATTAATGCTTTCCGAAAATCATCATTTCCTGGTACAAAATTTGCCATTTATGGAACAATGAAAATTTATAATGTCATAATAATAGATGTCATCGCCAACACAAAAAAGAAAAACAACACAAAAAAGAAATTAAAGCTCGTTCGCAATAAATGTTCTCCGTGGAAACATTTGTGTCCTGAAGCTCACTTTAAACTGGTATATCTGGTACAACGGCAATAAATTTTATGATTATTATACAGAAATTTTCAAAATCTACTCAAAAATAATCGATTACAAAAACTACCATATTTGTTGTTTTATTTTTTGTCTTTTCGTAGTATCGTATTAATTTTTTTATTTTTTCCACTCACATAATAATTTTCATGTTCTGCATAATATTTTCTGAGTGCTGCATAAAATAGTTTTAGTTTGTTAAACATACCAAAAGACACTAACTATGTTGACCTTAACGGAAAAAGAAATTTAGAAAAATAATAAGCCCAGCATGCCTCTAATCCTTTTCTAACATGTTTTGTAAATTTCATTTCCGGTAAATACATTATAACTTGAAAAACTGGAATTATAACTGCGAAAACTGAATTCTGTACAAAAACTTTTTTATAACCTTAGTTCTATAAATTTGTATATGCTGACTATTCTACAAAGAAGAAATAGAGAGTTATTATGAAGATTGTAACTATTTGTTGTTATTTTATGTGACTTTTTACTTTTATAATTTGTATAATTTATATTTACACCTGTTTGTCGACAACAAGATCTTTAAAATTTCAGATATGCACATTTATCGCGTAAATCGCAATAAACGCCATTATTGAGCGGAATATTTCATATAAAGTTTCAATTAATAATTGCGCAATAAATACGCAAATTGTTATAATATTGAGTAAAACTGTCATAAGTATGTTCAGTGACAACGTTACAACTTATACGAACAAATTTTGCTGATATTTGAAAATACAAATATCAACAACATCAAATAATAAAATAATATTATTATTATATGCACGTAATCAGTCTGATGAAGGCTCTTGAAGTCGAACGTTCGTGGTTTCGCCTTCTCGTGAAATCTATTACGACTTCATTGTTGTTTGTGTATTTTGTTCACATTGCTTGTTATTGCGTTCTCGCTTACTTGTCTATCCCCATTTCTTTCACACTGATGTTGTTGGTTTACTTGTAGCTAGTGCGTTGTATTTGTTTGTGTAGCTTTTGCTCATTTTAATGTTAAACAATGTACACCGTTTCCATTTCCGTAACAATATATTGGTGTACCAAGACTTTTGCAGTCCACTATAATTATACTTAGCACTAGCTGAAACTTAAGTCCAATAATAGCCATTGATTTGTACATGAAATCTACAGTTATCTGAACGAAAAACATTTATAAAAGAAAAATACGAATAAAATACCTTTTCAAACTATCTTGCAGGAAAATAACAATTTTGTAAACGATATGAATTTTAATTTTGTGTTTCTTCAACCTTTTCTTCTTTCGTAGAAAAGTGTTAACTTTAGTTGAATCCATAAGTATTTGAAACAACAAATGTAAGAACAAAAAATAAATGGTGAACAAGTTTCAGAAATCGTATTGAAGGCAATTATTTTGAAATTATATGCGTACAAGTACATGTATGTATTGTACCTACTTATGTACATACTTGAGATAAATATTTGAAATGCAACTCTTCTAATTCGATTAGTATTTCATTTCCAACTTCATGAATTAAATTCAATTTCGAAAACCAAATGTTTCACTAGATCTTAAACACTTTCAAAAAAATTAAACACTGATAATTTTTGTTTTAACTGTGAACTGTTCTTCTTTAATGTTTTAAATAGAATGATCTTTGTGCTTACAGTTTGATAGAATTTAGCTTCAAAAGTTTAAGTAAATAAAAACAGTTAGTAATGTGAAAATGTAAGAAGGAGCAAAAAAAGGAATTCCACAATAACCGATACGGTAATTAAAGGAGTGAATTAATTATAAACAAATAATGGTATTTAAAGGAATGATTAATTTAGAAATAGATTAAATTAGAATAGATTATTAATTAGATAATTTTAAATACGATATTAATTTAATGATGTAGATCTGACCGAACATCCTCCGCCCCATTGAAAGACCTCTTTCAATTAGCTTCGTCATTTGGTAAAGGCGCAATTTTATGAATGGGTCGTCTAAGGATGCCCTTTGGTGTTTTAAGATCAACAACTGGTACTTTTCCATCTCGACCTGGGAACGTTTGGATAACACGAGCGAGAAGCCAGAATTGTGGTGGAATGTTATCTTTGTGGATGATTACTAGAGTGCCTTCTTCTACGTTTTTGTGTGATTTGAACCATTTAGATTTATTTTGTAGGCTTAACACATAGTCGCGCACCCATTGCTGCCAAAATTGTTGCTTTAAATACGTCACAAGTTGCCATCGTTTTAAGTATGTAATATTTGTGCAGTTATTAAAAGTTTCATCAGGCAGCGCCATTAAGGAAGAGCCAATTAACATGTGTGCAGGAGTTAAAGCCTCACCGTCATTTGGATCATCTGATCTGGCTGATAGAGGCCTTGAATTTAAAATAGCTTCAACATCTATGAGGACTGTTTGGAATTCTTCGTATGTTAGATTGGCTCGAGACATATTTTTCACAAGGAGTGTTTTTGTGGCTTTCACAGCAGATTCCCACAGGCCACCAAAGTGTGGAGAACGAGGAGGAATAAACACAAATTTAAAGCCTGTTGCTGCGCTGTAGTTCATTAACTCTTTTATGTTAGCTTTATCCAAAAACAGTTGCTTTAGATCTTGAAGTTTTGAGTTGGCACCAATAAAAATTGTTGCGTTGTCGCAATATATCTTCTGAGGAATTCCACGACGACCTATGAACCTTTTTAGACATAAAAGAAAAGTATTAGTCGAGAGATCTGATACTACTTCAATATGTATAGCTTTAGAAGCAAAGCAAACAAAAATAGCTACGTATGTTTTATATGGTGGTTTTCCTCTAATACGATAGGATGTGTAGAAGGGGCCACAAAAGTCTACACCAGAGACAAGAAAAGGCCATTGAGCCTTTAAACGATCGGCAGGAAGATCACCCATTACTTGTTGTAGTAGTTTTGGGTTGTACCGAAAGCAATGAACGCAGTTACGGACGATTTTTCTGACGACTTCTCTGGCATTAATAATCCAGACCTGTTGTCGAAGTATACCAAGAAGCGCTTTTGGGCCAGCGTGTAAATGTTTGCGATGAAGGTATTCGACGAAGAGTTTTGTGAAACGATGATTTTTTGGCAATAAAAGAGGAAATTTTGTTTCATATGGTAACGAAGCATTTGCAAGCCTGCCACCCACGCGAATAATCTTAATAGTTGATTTGCAGCACTGAATCTCATCAAGAGAAGGGGATAATTTTTGAAAACATTGTTTTAAATTTTGTTTTTTGTTGAGTAGATCACTGATTTCTTCCTTAAATGCCAATTGCTGAACGTTACAAATAATTCTCAAAAATGATGATTTCAGCTCTTCAGACGTGATGAAAGAATTTCGCTTTTGTTTATCAAACACACGATGAATATAGGCGATGATGCGAAGGATGCGAAGATATGAGGAATGACGAGAAAGTAGATGATCAATAAGTGATTCGACGATGATTGTAGTTTTTAAAGAAGTTTTTCTCATTTCTTGTTGAGCTAGTTCGACACTATCTATTTTGTGTTTGGGCCAGTTTTCTTCAGGTTCAGAAAGAAATTTGGGACCAGTAAACCAAATTGTATTATTTAAATCATTGGCCAGACAGCCTCTAGATACCACATCTGCAGGATTTTGTTTTGAGGGCACGTATCTGAATGAAATGTTATGTGTTAAGTTTTGTATTTCTGATACTCTATTTGCAACAAAGCATACATACATATACATACATAATTGGCCATTACAACCCTTCAGTCAGGATTACGGCCTAGCTTCTCACACCACTCATGTTGTGTGCGTTAATTTTATACGTGAGTGGCGGGACCTACAGTTTAACGTCGACTCCGAACGACAGAATTTTGAGAAACTTTTTCATGGCAGTTTATTTTACTCTCAGAGTTTTTGCCAGAAATCTGCTGAGAGGAAGTCGCCGAAGAAATATTTTTTTTTTCATATTTCATTTTTGATGTCTGACCTGGGATACGAACCCGGGCTATACGAATAGTAAGCCAACACACTACCTACTACACCACGGCGACTTAAAGCATACATAGGACGATGAATGATTCGTAAGCCAGTTCAGAACTATTTTTGAATCCGACCAAAAAACTATTTGGTAACTAAAACGATGAAATGTATGTTTGATTTTATCCCAGGTTCGGCTGAGTAGTAAGGCGGCGCATAATTCTAAGCGTGGTAAAGTTTGGTGAATATCAGGAGCTACTTTTGATTTGGCGATAAGTAAAGTTGTTTTAATCTCATTTTCATGAGGCACTCGTATATAGATGCAGCACCCGTATGCTAATTGAGAGGCATCTGCAAAACCATGAATCTGAATTTTTGTTTTTCCAGATGTACCTACAAATCTTGGGACTTCAATCTTGTTAATATATGGAAAGCTTTCTTCAATTTGACGCCAACGGTTTGATAAACGCACGTTAAGTGGTACATCCCAATATAATTTTTGTTTCCACATTTCTTGAATAAGAATTTTGCAGCATACAACAATTGGGCAAAGTAAGCCAAGAATATCAAAAATTTTTGCTACTGTAGACAAAACCGATCTTTTAGTTGGTATTTCAATAATTGGAAGTTCAAAACGAAAACAAAAAAAGTCGTCTTTAGGTTTCCAGGACATCCCTAGGGCTTTAGTAATGTATTCATCATTCGCTTTTAAATGCAGCTCACCGTCACATGATGCAATCTCTGCACAATTTGAGTTCCACTTGGCTAATTGTAGACCAGCCTTTTGTAGTATGTTTACAATTTCGTATTTTTTAGATTGAAGCTCCGAAAACTCATCTGCGCCCGTCAGAAGATCATCAAATCTTCTTTAAGGACTTCGGAACCAACGGGAAATTCCTTTTTGTAAGAATCAGCTATGAAGAATAAACTTCTCACAGCGAGAAATGGAGCGGCACAGGTGCCGTAAATCACGGTGTTTAACTGATATAATTTGATTGCATCATGAATATTATTCCTCCATAGTATTAATTGAAATTTGCGATCCTCTTCATGCATTAGGAATTGTCTGTACATCTTGCAAATGTCGGCTGACAGAGCGAGTTTGTTCAAACGAAAAGATAAAAGCGTTAATATCAGTTCCCTTTGGATTGTTGGACCAACCATTAATGTCTCGTTTAATGAAATGTTCGATGACGTGCGACATGAGGCGTCAAAGACTACTCTCAGTTTTGTTGTAGTGCTTTGAGGGCGTAAAACAGTATGATGGGGAATGATGTAATGCGAAGAATTTAAGTTTTCAAGGCTAACGGGTGACATATGCCCAAGTCAAATGTATTCGTCCATGAACTCTGAATACATTTGTCGAAAATCTTTATTTTTTAAAGTGCGTTTTTCCATATATAAAAATCGCCGACGAGCTGTTTCTAAAGACGTACCAAGTTGTTCTAAATTGGATTTAAATGGTAGACGTACCTGAACTCTCCCATTTGCATTAAATGTTGTATTTTTAACAAAATGGTCTTCACATAGCTGTTCTTCTTCAGTCCAGGTCGATTCTCGCTTTTTAAATTCTTCAATTTCCCAAAATGCTCTTAACAATGAATCCATATCTTCATGTTTAGTTATGAAATTACAGGATAATGCTCGCTGTGTAGACTGCATGTTGATACTGCCGCCGACAACCCAACCGAGTGATGTATTGATCAGACAAGGTAGACCACTTCCAAAGGTAATTTGCCTTCAAGCAGTAGCTCAAAAAATACTTCAGAGGTACATTAAATAGCGGATCTGCTAATTTAAGATCAGTTGGTATAGTCCAGTTAGAAGCATCTATGTTTTCAGCTGGATGATGAGAGGAAATAGATTTTATTACTGAAAAACATGTTGTGCATTCAAATGCAGAATCACGTGATTTAATAGTGGCAGTAACAGTGTATTTTAAATGGGTTCGAAGTTCTGAAACGCCAGAAATGTCCACATTAGATTTATTTTCTTTTAAGCGAAGTCGATTGACTGCTTCCTGGGTAATGAGGTTAACTTCTGAACAAGAATCCAGTAAGGCTCGAAGAGGTTGGAGACTACCAAAGCAATCTTTGACAAAAACAATAGCTGTTGGAAGTAAATTCATACGATGATTGCGTTTGACAAGCGACGTAAACTTTGTAAAATGAGTTGAAGCTGAATTAGTTGACTTATGAGTTTCTACCTGCGACGAAGACGATGAAGGTTGAAAGGACGATGAGCGTGGTTGTTGAAACGATGAGTTTAAGTACGGGCCTTGTTGGACCGATGAGCTGGAAGATGATTGATATGGTAAGAACGACGAATTTGAAGTTGAATGCTGTTGCGATGAGTGTGAAGAGATATTTGTATCATTTGAGTAATGAAGTGATGTATGGTGCGATATGCGGCAAATACGACAACGAGATTTTGAGGGGCATTGAGATACAACGTGCCCCTTTTTAAGGCAGTTAATGCATAATTTTGAACTTTTTACAAAATCGAAACGACGAGGTATAGGTAGTGACAAATAGTTAGGACAGCTTCCAATGAAATGTTCTTTACCTTTGCAAAATTCGCAAAACATGCTTGATACAATAAACGATGACCCTGGACGTTTGGGGTTTTGTTTAGCTTTGGTATCACGAACATGAAGTGACTCTGTTTCTGCTGAACGGCTTTCCAAATATTGGCAATGACGACTTAAAATTGAGTAGCAATTATCCCATGAAGACAGAGAACTAAACTCTTGTTTTTCATCGTATACCTTTTTTGAATCTCCATCAATTTTTGATAGAACAATATGAATTATTATAGCGTTCATAACATCAAGCTCTGATCCCAACGCGAGCAATGAACTTCTAAGAGCGGATACAGTATCGATAATTGAACGGAGTAATGAAGCATTCGGTTTAGATATAGGTGCAATTGAAAACAAGGAGTTGATATTATCAATGAACATTAAAGCTTTATTACCGTAGCGTTCCTTTAAACGATCTAGAGCTCTTTGATAATTTGCCTCTATAACCTGAAAAGGTTCAATTACTGCCAAAGCCTGGCCCGATAGACAATTAAGTAAGTAATTGAATTTGTCAATAGTTGGTATTTGTGACTCATTATGCACTAAAGTATTAAATTTACTTATAAATCGCGAAAATTCCGAATATTTTCCATCAAACTTAGGTAATTTAAGTTGAGGTAAGCGATTTTGTCGTGATAAAATGGGTTGAGTGGCATTTAAAATGCTTTGATCCATGTCGCTGGCCGTTCGCTTCTGATTCATAAGAGTTACCAAGTGCGTCTTCGCAGAAATAAAAAGTTCTTCTATATCAGAGCGACTGGTGTCATTTTCATCTAATCTCTCAACCTGTGTCTGTATGTGGCATATTTGTTTGAAGTATGACTCAAGAATTTGAAGTCTACATTCTAATGTTGTAAAATCCGATGATTCACCGTGTTTCTCAATTTTGCCCTTAATCTGCGCAATATTCCGTTTCATTGATGCCCGTTGCGACTTTAATGAAGTCAAAATTTCTGGTTTTTCTGTACTCATTTTGTAGTAAATTGTATTAAAATTATATAAAATTCACCAATTTCGAAATTTAATATACGCCACACTATTTTTATAAAGTACCAAGAGGCCGAAAATTACCCAACACTGATGTAATTTATAAAATGGTCCAACACTGATGGTTTGCTGCTGGTACAGCGTATATGTATATATATATATATGTATATGTATGATCTACTTTACTTATTATGTTAAATAATAATAAAAGAAATGATGAAAAAACGAAGAGTAAATATTTCTCCTACTTACGTTTGTTGTTGTTTTATTCTGACCTACCAGAAGGTGACGAAAAAGTGCGTTTGCTGTGTATGTTATTGAGTGACGATGACAATGATGATGTTGATGATAATGACGATGACACTGGTGGTTTGCAAATGATGTTGATGATGATTTAGATGACACTGGTGGTGGCTTGCAAATGATGTTAATGATGATGATGAATGAAGTTGATGGTAGCTTGGAAATGCGATGACGATGATGATAATTTTATGGCTTTTATTGTATTTTACCAATATTACTGTTGCTGTTTTTTTTTTAAATATTTGTTGAATTTTTTTTTTTTAATTTATTTATATTGTCTATAAATTTAATTAGAAATTATGTTTTAATTGTCCTGTCACGGTCGCCAAATAATGTTTCACTAGATCTTAAACACTTTCAAAAAAAATTAAACACTGATAATTTTTGTTTTAACTGTGAACTGTTCTTCTTTAATGTTTTAAATAGAATGATCTTTGTGCTTACAGTTTGATAGAATTTAGCTTCAAAAGTTTAAGTAAATAAAAACAGTTAGGAATGTGAAAATGTAAGAAGGAGCAAAAAAAGGTATTCCACAATAACCGATACGGTAATTAAAGGAGTGAATTAATTATAAACAAATAATTTTATTTAAAGGAATGATTAATTTAGAAATAGATTAGATTAGAATAGATTATTAATTAGATAATTTTAAATACGATATTAATTTAATGATGTAGATCTGACCGAACACCAAATTTATATTTTATGGTTCTTACCAGTGACAGAATTTTTTTAAGGACTTTCAAAACAAAACTTTCTGAACAAATTGGGGATGAACAATTTGTTTTAAATCTCCTTCAAAGAGAACGAGATGTGGATTATAATTGCTCGCAAACAATTATAATCATTGGGTAATTGGGAAAAAAAGAAAGAGAAATTATATTATTTCACTGCTGAGAATTCTGAGAATTCTGAGAGAATTCTTACCTTTTTTTCTCCTTTGGGTAAAACTTTCTTTCCAGAATGGATGTCTAGGATATTCGAATTTTAATTTAATAAATTCATCAACAGAAGTCTGAGGTAAGTATAAATTCAATTTATTTTTCACTTTTTGTTTTCACAGTATAAATTCATGTTAAGGTTTAGGTAAGTATATAGATTTTAATTTATATACATATTTAATATTTTTAATTTATTATTTTAGTACAATTTGGTTTATTTCAATTATATTTTTTAACACAAATTTTAATTTCCTTTTGTTACAATATATGGTAAGTATAAAATAATAGTTTTAAGGTAAGTATAATAAATATATATAATTTTCTTTCACTTTATTTTATTTGAATTTTGTTTATTTTATTAATATTCTTTTTTGTTTTGGGTTTAATTTTTTTAAGAGGTTTGCACAGTTCTAAAAAGGATGAGAAATATGATGTTGTCGATCTTATTATAAGATTTGAAGTGACTTATGATTGTAGGTTGTTTATCTATGAAACTTCTGCTTCTCTAAAGCAACTAAATTAACAGTGTCTTTGGAGACATTCCTTTGGAAATTATGGAAATTTTACGCAAGTATTTGGAGGCATTCCCATGGGAAATTATAGAATTTTTATTTAAATGTAATTGACATACTTATGTTATTTAACATAAAAATTATTTCTGTTGAATAATTTGTGTGTTCAAACCGAGTTTGAACATGGCGCCGGCCTTGGAGTTAAACTCAAGATGATCTCTTGTCTTCCGATGTGGTACAAAGTACTTGCGCTAAGGATTTAATAGCTTCAACAATTATTTTAGTATCTGGTGTGGCCGACAAAGTTGATGGTGATGTTTCTGCTGTTGCTGATTTCCTTTTAATCTTTTTATTTCCCTTTTGCCTTTTAGGGGTTGGATGAAGTAATGTATGGTGGAACCGATCGCATTTTTTGCACGTATCCAATGAATTGCAGGAACGTAGGTCATGGCTCCTCGCTAGGCAGTTCTCACAATAGTTATGCTGGTCGACTACCTCCTGTCTTTTATGAACCGACATTTTGAGAAACCGACGGCAGAACCTTAGTGCGTGGAATTTTCTGCATATTTTGCACTCGTAAATCTCCGGATCTGGTCGTGTCCTAGTGTAACGAGGTTTGCCTCCATATCGTCTCTTGGGTTCGTGGTTTCGCCGGGTAATTATAAATTTGCGATTAATTCTAGATGAGAAAATTTAAATATTAGAGAATGTCTAAGCTGAAAGTAGTGAGAGTGAGTTGGTTAGGAATGTTAGTATTTTGAGAAAAATACAAATTGTGTTTAGAATTCGAAGATACTTTTATATTTTTATTGAAATAGAATTCTTATCATTGAGAAATGAAAGATGACGATGCAAATATCCTCCGTACGCACATTCCTATCTGGTGGAGCACGAGGGGGAGTAAATTTCCAATCACGTTCGCGTGCTCTGCTAGCTTTGAGAAATCTACGACCATTGTCAGTTACTACCCTTTGGGGTAGTCCACGCCTCCCAACGAAACGAGAGAATGTGGCTTGAAATGCTGACGAAGACAGGTCTGAGCTTTTAATTCCAAATGGGCCAGCAGCGTGAGATATGTTCAGATAAAGCTGGCAAAATCGGGAGTTGCCAGGTGATATAATGGGATATCTTGGGATATTTGCGGACTGTTTTTGTCCGCCAATGTCGACAATTTCAAAATTAGATTTTTGATAGGGGAGTTGAAGTCGGCTTCTAATTCTTTCTGTTAAGAATGTTCGCCGACATCCTGGGTTAATAGGAGTTCGACTGGTGAAGAGTTCACCTTTGTATTCTATTTGCATTAGAGCAGTTCGCAATAGAATATTTTCATTACCCGTAGAGTGATTAGCGTGTACTTGGTTTGATGTAGGGGATTCTGTTCGAGTTTTATCGGGATTGTTTCGGGTAGCATTTGTATATTGCGGGGTATTACTACTACCTTCATGATTTGAGTCGTGACATTCTTGCTGTGGAGTTTCTGAAATTTCTGTCACATGGAGTAGAGACTGATGGGTTTCTTCTTGAAATACATCTGTATTGCAGGGGGGAAGTTTCATACAGATGTCTGGGGATTCCGATGCATTTTGGGTAAGGGCGTGTGAATATAGGGATGTTCCTAGGTCACTAGAGGAATTTAATTGAGCTATCTTTATTAACTCGAGAATTTGTGAAGTGCAAAGGCAGTAGGCATCCTCACACGCTTCATAATTTTTCTTCGCCTCTTCCTTAAATTCCGAGGTTACTGTTATGTTATGGGACAACATTATGTCCTCATAGGAACTTTCAAGTTTTGCCCATCTCGAGTCCAAGTGTTTCAACTTGACTCCTAGAACCAATTTCGAGTGCTCGTCCTTGGGAGTTCGTTGGAAGTATTGGCAAAATTGGATCAAATGATCGCAATGGAATAAGAAACTCTCTCTCGGAGATCTGTTTACTTCGCTATGAGATGAGATGGACATTTTTTCAATATGGGATTAAAAATTTAAATGATATAAATGTGATTTAAGTGTTAGATTCGTAAATTGAGATACGACTCGTTTATAATTTGAGATTTGGGTTACTGGGAAGTAGAGCTAGAATTGCTATCTAGCAAAATTCAAGAAGAATATATATAAGGGGATAATATTGGATATTTTAATCCAGGAGATTAGGGCTACCGGGAAGTAGTACTAGAACTGCTATCTAGCAAATTTTAACGAGAATACATAAGAGGGCAATACTGGATATTGTAATCCAAGAGAAGTTAGCACTTAAGGGATTTGGGCTACTGGGAAGTAGTACTAGATACCTTTTATCTAGCGTAAAAAAATTAAAATAAACTCTAAGTGCTAATTTGAGGTATTAGAAATTCTTTTCTATGTTCTATAAATAGGGGTTAGGGGCTACGAGGAAGTAGCACTAGATACCTGTTATCTAGTTTAAAATAGAAAAAATAGAATATAGAAAAGAAATTTGGGATTTTAATAAATTGCCATGTAAGTTCTCGTATATAATTGGGATATAAATTCAGAATGAGATATGAGAATGTATTTATTTAATTATAAATTTTGCATATATGAGACATTAAATTTTTTTTTTTTCAAGTTTCGTAAGAAAAAATTTTTAGAAATATTAAATTCAAAAATATTCCTAAATAATTCATTTTTTCCTTTGAGTTCCAAATATTAAAAAATAGTTTGGTATTAAATTTTAATTTAATTTTAATTTCTAAAATGTTAAGAATTAATTTGTAATTAAATTTTAATTTAATTTTGTAATTTTTCCTTTTTCATTTTTTTTCAGTGTTGTTCACCTTAATGGGTTAAATTATTTCTGTTTGTTTATCTTCGTAGTGGACTGTATGTGTTTTGTTAAAAATAAACACCAGTGGTACAAATGAATGAAATTAATTAATTATTTTTTTTCAACATATGTGTCTAAAATTTAAATTTAAACAATTAAGGAGTGATGGGGTGAAATTTTATTTATTTATTTTATATAAAAAAGCATTAAATGAAATAATTAATCAGGTTGGTAATTAACTTTCGAAAATTTGATATTTGATATTGATTATAAATATCATTCCTTTATATATCTGCTTTGCGTTTTGTCCTTATGCCTTTTCCTGTTATTCTTCTTTTTGTTGTTCCAATATTGTGTAGTCTGCTATTCTCTTGTTGGAATTTTGTAACAAAGAGATTTGCTACAATTCAAGAGAAATTGTAATTTCACTTGATCTGTGTAATCTCGAATGGGAATACAGCAAATCAAACACACTTCTCTTATGTGTGATTAAGAGAGTGGTGTATATGTTTGATTTATATAGAGATTAAAGGAGACGGGATCACTTGCACTTTTTTGTAATTTTTTTCAACAGGGGGATGTTTCAAATGATGTTTTTTATATATTTTTTCACTCGCATATACAGAACAGAAATTTCTGCATTGTATACAAGACAAAACGGGAAATGGTAATCGCGAAATTGATATTTTTTATATATTTGTGTAATGTGTAATGGGTAATGTATGTAATATATAGTGTGTAATGTATGTAATAATACGTAACTAAATGGGTTTAAAAAAATTTTTTTGATATACATATATTGGAATTCTAGAAATGTTTTCTTATATGTAAAAGTAAAAACGGGATAAACGGGTAAAACGGGTAAAACGGTACTTATACACGGTACTTATATGAGAGAAAAAACGGTATTTATATATGTACTTTTTATATATGTTGTGTTTTTGTAACCAAATATAAATTTGTCGTAAGCATATGGACATCTATATGTACATACGCTTCTTTTAACCTTTTTTCAGTATGTTCAAGGTTACTTTTTTAACGCAAATAACACAACTTTTTTGAGTACTCTTTTTTCATTTCTTGCTTGGTTTTTTTTTCTTTTCATTAATCACGGGTTAAATCACTTTGGGTTTTTTCTCTCTTTTCTTTTTTCTTTTCTACGATTTACACGATATTAATTATGTGTGAGTATAAATTTATCTATCACTTACTTTTTTTTTGTAATTCCAATTTTTTTATGTACGAATATTAAAAAAATTTACTTGACTTACTGCTTTGTTGTTGTTTAATGTTGTAGTGATGAGTTTCTTGATCTCTTTACCTCATTTTTTGTTGTGTAGAGTTGTTTTTGTTAATTTTTCCCACTCGTTGTTTATTTTATTTTGTGTTCAAGAGGTTCGCTTTTTACCAAAGTACGGGAGAAGGACCATGAACAAATTGGGGATGAACAATTTGTTTTAAATCTCCTTCAAAGAGAACGAGATGTGGATTATAATTGCTCGCAAACAATTATAATCATTGGGTAATTGGGAAAAAAAGAAAGAGAAATTATATTATTTCACTGCTGAGAATTCTGAGAGAATTCTTACCTTTTTTTCTCCTTTGGGTAAAACTTTCTTTCCGGAATGGATGTCTAGGATATTCGAATTTTAATTTAATAAATTCATCAACAGAAGTCTGAGGTAAGTATAAATTCAATTTATTTTTCACTTTTTGTTTTCACAGTATAAATTCATGTTAAGGTTTAGGTAAGTATATAGATTTTAATTTATATACATATTTAATATTTTTAATTTATTATTTTAGTACAATTTGGTTTATTTCAATTATATTTTTTAACACAAATTTTAATTTCCTTTTGTTACAATATATGGTAAGTATAAAATAATAGTTTTAATTTAAGTATAATAAATATATATAATTTTCTTTCACTTTATTTTATTTGAATTTTGTTTATTTTATTAATATTCTTTTTTGTTTTGGGTTTAATTTTTTTTAAGAGGTTTGCACAGTTCTAAAAAGGATGAGAAATATGATGTTGTCGATCTTATTATAAGATTTGAAGTGACTTATGATTGTAGGTTGTTTATCTATGAAACTTCTGCTTCTCTAAAGCAACTAAATTAACAGTGTCTTTGGAGACATTCCTTTGGAAATTATGGAAATTTTACGCAAGTATTTGGAGGCATTCCCATGGGAAATTATAGAATTTTTATTTAAATGTAATTGACATACTTATGTTATTTAACATAAAAATTATTTCTGTTGAATAATTTGTGTGTTCAAACCGAGTTTGAACACTTTCAATTTGTGCATGAGTGCTCTTGCATACACTTGGACACTTCTCTAAAACTTACATATCAAATGTGTGCGAGTACAAGAGTTGCAACTTAATTTCATAAACACATCAATACTGCACAAACCCAAGTGAAAAAATAAAAATTTTCCATTTCGTATAAATTAACAAGGAATGCTTGATTGTAATTGAGGTTTAAAATTTCAAAATAAAAATCAAAGCCTGTAGTATGAATTCATGCATCTCTATCTTGTGTTGCAAAATGATTTTAAATTTTGAAACGTATACTGAATATATTAAAATATGAAATCATAAAGTTTTATCATTTCGCTTAACATATATGCAGTTAAAATATGCAGAATCTAGCAAAGTATAGCCGAATTTTATGTGTTACCGATTGAAGCACAGAATTATTTTCAAAGTTCTTGTTTGCCTTGACGATGACACTTTATATTCCGATAGTTTCTCTAGGTATGGCTGCCAGAATTCGAGTCTTTCTAATAATCTAGCGAAAGTGTCTGTCGATTCTTGAGTAATGTTAGGTTCAGGTAATTTAACTACCAAAAGCTCTTCAAATATAATCAACCTACTTCTCAGCAGGTTGTGAAAACACTGCCACATATACTCTCTTGCAGAGAGGTGTCATTATTTCGAAAAAAGGGCAAGGATCAGTGAATATCGAAACGGCTATTGAACGATCCAATAAGGGAAAATTATCTGAGTATTGTCCAAAATAAGAGCCTGCACTGCTACTTAGTAGAATACATGGAAACGCTGCAGGAGTCATTTGGGACTGCTGTGAATTTTAGACAATGCTCTGGGAGGATTTGTTGAAGGCATATTAGGATTATTAGGCCGCTCATTACATATACCTACCTCATAAGATGTGAAATTGACAGGTCGCATTAACATCGCGGTTGGTTAGCAAGTACTTTATATGACTTCAAGAACGCGATACGGCAAGAAAAATTATACAGCAGACTGTGAAAGCTCTGCAGCATAATTTATTTTGGCATCAATTTATTGGGAAGAAGTCACGTCAATTCTTCAAGATAGAGATGGCGCCCAAGCCCAAAGATTGCACGATTATCAGTGGCTTGCTTCTATAGCAAAAAGGCTGTACAAAATTATGGAAGACATAGATTTATAAAAAAGTAGGTTTTCCATCGAGACACTACTGTGGTATCATTTCAAACTATGAGATTTCTGCATACTCATTATACTTTGAATAAATAAATATTTTTTTTTCCGAGAAACGTGTTACATCAGATTAAGGTTCAGTTTCTGTAAGACGAATGGCTTAGACTAACATCTGTTTGTACCGAAAAATATACAATTCAAATAGACTTTCGTCTAAGCTATTCTTCTTACAGAAGCTCTGCCACAAATGCTGTGTGCACACATTTATTTTTTACACCCATGTAGATAAAGTTCAGTATTCGAAGTAAATTATGCTTACAGCCGGTAGCTTTTTTATGCAAAATATCTGTGGTACGCAGATTACATTGTTTCCGTGTTAGATTAGGATATATATGTGTATATATGAATAAATCCTTTCCATGTTCTACTTGATGATACTCATGTACATTGGTGTGAAAAATAACGCGGCCACCAAAGTGGCACGCAGAGACTTGATGAAAAAGTAAGCAGAACGAGAAAATTGTTATTCTGTGCAATAGTTTTTTCTTATCAACAATTTTCTTATTTTACATACTTTTTAATCAAAGTTGTAGGTAGCACACTGTTATTATTTTTCACATCACTGTATGTTTGATTGTATGAAAAAAGTTTATTAGTAAAGTGTGATAGTAGTCTGTAGATCTTGTGTTAAGCGCTTTAAAATAAATGGATGTGCGTGTAAGGTTTCATCGAGAATGTTTATTCGTTTGAAAGACCTATTTACGGCATTATAAACCTAATGCAACAAATGACCTCCATGACTTCTCTAGTTGAAGCGCATCAAACATGTATATTTTTTCTTACCGAATAAATCAGGTAGAATTTGACCTATGGCATGAATTACATTGCGATTAAAAAACCCATAAGAAGGAGTCTAACAAAGTCAAAATGTATAATCCAAGAGATGACCCTTACCTGAAATCGTGTGTGGTACGTAGCCCCGTCATATCGATGCTGATAAGCATGAACATAAAGTGCTCGTCGTTGGCAGTAAAGTTCTGGCCAACATTGTTTTTTAGAGGAGTATGACCGATAACTCCATCAGCCCAAAATCTATACCAAACAATGACTTATATCATATGGATTGGTGTCGTCGCAAATTCGTACCTATTCATACAGACATTAGCCTAAACGCTGAAGACATTTTTTGGAAAAAATTACGATCAATTGCCAACTAAACAAAGCCCATTCAGTGACCACAAATCATTGTATATCGTTCAAGTACATCCGACCATGGTGATTTTCCATCGCAGACTTAATAAATGACAGATTTAACTTCAACAAGATGCCCCCTACCAACTGTAAATGCTCGGAAGTTTTTGTTGAAAGATCCTTTAGAAACATAAATCCTTATATGTCGACTCCTTTTCAACTAACTTGTTTTAATAGAAAATTGATATTCAAGAATGTAAGTAAAAACGATAAATCATAGATCATAATCTCTATTAAACGAGGCAACTTAACACGTACATATGTATACACCTAACAACGTTGACAAACAGCAGCTATAAGAGCGGAGGAACGAAGGACTTCCATGCAAAAATGGCCGTAACGATGGGAGAACAGTTTAAAAGGAAGGTGGACATTTCACCTTGTCCCTGATATAACTCCTTGGATGGAGAACAAACGTTGCGAGCTGAACTACTACGTGACCCAGTTCCTAACTGGTAATGGATGCTTCAGGACTGACACACTGACTGACTGCACAGATTTAGGCATGATACTTCCCCTGTATGCCCAAACTGAGTAGATGAAGAGGAAGGTGCGGGGCATATTCTAACATGCTGCACCTGATTTAAGTGGCCCGGGGGAACGGATCCTAAACCGGCTTATGGAAGAGGTGTTGAATTCTAAGATTCTATGGAGTCAATACAGCCAGAAAATGGCTGAATTTATGCTGAACTCCGAAGGTTGAAGGAACGAAGGCGAAATTTAATTTAACGCGATAAAGCTTTAAAGCTAACCAGCCCTTCGCGTAGTAATAACTTACGATAGTCTCGCGGGGGGAGAGTGGTTGGTCGTGCAATCTTTTATCGGAACAAAAGTGTCTTTCGAAGATTCCCACCTCCCGCCCAAGGCAAAAAAAAAACATAATAACGTTAACAGGAAAATACATTTGGAATCTTTATTCTGGACAGACTAACAAAAGAGCGATGAAAAAGATACGTAGTATACACTGTCCATATATAGTGCACCGCTTTTGGTTGGTTCGTGGCCGTTTCATTTGCACACATATACAACAAGTATGAATACAGTGTGCGATTTAGGGGAATCCCAATAATACCGCGTAATACTGAAACAGTGTTTAGCGGAGCAGCGTTAAGCGGGGTCTTACTGTAAAAATAAATATATAAAGATGAAGGTCTCAGTGAAGTTTCACACTCAAATGCTATGCCACAAAGTCAACAAAATTGCAAATTTACAGAGAACGATAATCTTCTGAAGATGATTTCTGTATTTCCTATGATCTGTGAGTCACCTCAAACGTAAACTTTATTTTTTAATAAGCCAGAAAAAAACAAAACAATACTCGTGTACTCGCCTAGAATGTATAGAATATTTCAAAAATATGTACATACATAATTTGTCATTACAATTCTTCAATAGGGATTATAACCTAGCTTCTCACGCCACTAGCTATGTAGTGTGTATTAATTGTATTCATAAGCGGCGGGTTTTACAGTTTGAAGTTTAATTTACTCTCAAAGTTTTTGCTAGAAATCTGCTGAGGGAAAGTCGACACAGAAATATTTTTTTCGTATTGCGTTTTGTTTGAGATGTATGACTTGGGGTTTGAACCGAGACTTCACACTACGACGAATTTTTCGATATATGTTAAATGTTTATTTAAAATATGTTTATAATTTGAAAGTAAGTATGTGCCCACAAATGTAATCTAATTAAAAACCAATTCTTTGTAACGTACACATGTTTTAAAGAAATTGTTTAAGCATTTCCATTTAAAAAGCTCATAATAGAAAATATCCAGGGCAAATTATAGTATTTAACCGTGACACATTTAGCAACTGAATTGCACAACTTTTTCTCATTATGAGCTTTTCATTAACACTTTCCTGGAAATTAAAACCCTACTAATGTACAGGTGCTCTATTCTTCCGTCGTGTATTGTTATTTCATTCCACCACAAAATGAATACATAATATACAAAAGATTATAGAAAAATAGAAAAACGTATTAGTTTTCTTCTTTCCCGACAATTATGGTAACGTGGTTTTTAAAGAACGTTTTTCATTGAAGGGGAAAATTATGAAAACAGTTGCATTTAATAGAAAAGAGTGTGCAATAAATTATAGTTTGTTTTCTCTTTCAGTTATCGCACATCAGAGGTTTATTTTTAAGGGAATTAATTGTCATTCAAATCATTGGCTCTTATTCAAATATTGAGTATGTATGGAAATCATTAACTCTAAGTACACTGAGAATTACTATAGGGCGAGAAATTTGTAATTTAAAAATGCAATAAAACAAACACGGTTTAAAATTTTGCCAAATTTATTTTTTTGTTGTGAAGTACTAACCAGGTTAGAAATGTGTTATATTATTTCATTCACATGGCTGCCGCACTGGCCTTATAACATCTCATTCGGATCGGATCGGACCAATTTTTGTGCACTTTATAGAGTTTATGGGGTCGTATCTAGCTCTTCAAATGCTCAATTGTCTCCGGTTTGCCAGCATAATACTTTTTTTTAACGGCGCCCTACCGAAAATTGTCCAACGGTTTCATGTCGCAGCTTCTTGACCGCCAATTGACATCACCATTTCGTCCAATTAATCAGTCTTCAAACGTTTGATGCAATAAATCGTTTGTGGCATGAGATGTACAGCAAGTTGCACAATCCTGTTGAAAGCAAACATCGTTCACGTCAATACCATGAAGAGTGGATACAAAAAAATCGGTTATCATGGTGCTATAGGTGTTCCCTTTGATCGTAATGGTTGCGCGGTTCTCCTTTCGAAGAAATATGGGCCAATGATGCCTCTGCTCCACAAGCCGCACCAAACAGTCACACGTAATGCTTGCATTGGCTTCTGTAAGACCACGTGCGGATTTTCTTATTAACGTAACCACAAAGATGAAAATGAGCTTCATCCGGAATCGTATTCTTTTTTTTGGCAATATCGTTCAGTTTTTGGTTGACCCAATAAATCCCAATATTCTTCTACCGTAAATCGATTCATTACGTTCAGTAGAAATGAATTTTGTAACAGAATAGAATGACATAAGTATTGCCAGATTCGAAACACCCGAAGGTTCAAATTTAAAGCGATAGATGGCCCACCCGATATATAAGTATTATTAATAACCACCCTTAGAATAACGACTGGTTTACACACGTTTATCAGCTTTAGAAAATAAAAACACAGTGAACTATTGAAAACATGAATATCAAGAAACGTGAACACTCCCGAAACATTTAAACGTAAACAAATGTTAAAAGCTTTGAAACGTGAATTTAAATTTTCAAGGAATATTTATTTATATTCCCTCCAATGAAAACTTAACACCTTTTTGTTTTGCCTTAGTTAACCAGACACCAATCAGAAATGTGAAAAAATTAACGTTTCTGCGAGTTCACAAGTATGCACGAGTATCCACAAATCCCGTCCAATATTTAACTGCCTTTCTTAAAAAATAAAAATTTATTGATGATTTATCTAATTATGTTTCCTTTGTTACAAAAAGTTTTATACATAAACATAATAATAAGTAAATAACAAAACATTAAACCTACATAAAAAGTTTTCCTTACGTAAAAGAAATATATATATATATATATATACATATACATATACATATATACTTATATACATATATACATATATGTGTATATATATGCACATGTATATTAATATACTTTATTATACATACATAACATACATACATAATTGGTCATTACAACCCTTCAGTCAGGATTGCGACCTAGTTTCTCACACCACTTATGTTGTGTGTGTTAATTTTATACATGAGTAGCGGGACCTAAAGTTCAAAGTCGACTCCGAACGACAAATTTTTGAGAAACATTTCATGGCAATTTTATTTACACTCTTTGCCAGCAAGCTGCTGAGAGGAAGTCGTCGAAGAAATGCTTTTTGTAATTTGTTTTTGATGTCTGGCCTGGGGTTTGAACCCTGGCTTTTCGACTACGGCGGCTTCATATATATACATATGTATATTAATATATTATCATATGTATTTAAGAAAGAAACTCAATCTGTATACTATTAGATACAACAACACTTGCGAAATAGCTGTTTATATTCTCCATATTCAGGCCTTTGACATTTGACTCGCAATTTTTTTGATATTTATCAAATTATCCAAACGGCAATATTTGTTTTTTTTTCAGAAATAGAGTGACTGTCACTGCAATAATTTTTGACTGTATTAGAAACTATACTTGAATTGTTGTAGCGGAATGATTCCGACTTATCAAAAAGGTAGCTTTGATTGAAAAAGCTCTCTTGAGCGTGCATAGCGGCCCGTTGTGACGCCATAGGTAATCCCAGTCCCTGTACTGACCGAATTCCATCAAACTAGGGAATATGTTGGTCAGCGTAAGGGCTGCACATTAGAAGCACCACTATCCTACGCTGGAAAACCAGCCTGAAAGTTTATTAAACGAAGCTATATACTTGACAATGTGGTAGTTTCAAGTCAAGGATAAGAAATGTTTTTCATATACACCATCCTAATGAAAGGCATCTCATGAACAGAAATTGTTTTCTGCGTATTAATTACACAGTGCGACAGTCAAAATACACCCAGCTAATGCCATAGTGCTGGTTGTGAGTTCTGTTGAGTAAAACTCAAAAATATTTTTTTTTTATATTTCTCGAACTCTCCAAACTTGTTCTATTTGACAAAAGTTGTAATTTTGATCTTTTTACACAACATAATTGATTACCCAAATATTTTTTTTTTATCTATTTTCAAAATCCAAAGTTTTTTGAAAAGGGGAGAGATGAGCCTTAAAAATGGTTAACATATGTTTCAAACTTACATGTTATGAGTTTTGATCGGGTAAACTTGGAAAATATGTTTTTTCTAATTTTTTAATTAAAAAATATAAAATAAGTGATGGTATTCTGAAAGAGCATTAGCTTGTGAAGAGATTGACACTTCGTTTGATCACATCGGACAAAAATTACCGTAGTTATTATTTAAATAGTATAGCAGTCGTGTTATATTTTTTATATATGTCATCTTGCCAATAATATTTCACTCAAATATTTTCAGAATTTGTGCGTAAAGTCCAAAAAAACAATTTTTTATCAAATAAAACAAGTTTGAAGGGTTCAAGAAGTATAAAAATATATTTTTGAGTTCTCCTCAACAAAACTCACAACTTACACTATGTCATTAGCTGGGTGTATTTCATTTTTTTATTTTCTCACATAGTGTTATACACGAATTTATAAATGCAAAGGCGGCCGTTCCATAAATTGTGGCATTGTACCATGGTTATTAATTATGGTTATACGTATCGGATCAACCTTTTGTTTGATTATAATGCAAAAGTATATCTGACATTCATTACAGGAGCAAACCAGATAGTATACCACAGCAGATGTCTTATTCTATAAGCACAATATACGCAAATCAGTAATCTCTCAAAAATATAATATATGGAAGTGATTATTTTAAAGACAGCGAGACAACAAGCTATGATGTTGCTGCTTTCTATTTCGACGAATTATTTTTATGAGAGAATTAGTGCTAACAGTGAAAGGATTTGTGCTGGCGATGACAGGATTAGTGCTGTCAATACAATAACATATATAAAATAGAGGTTTTAAAAACGGAATGCATATGTAACAACAAAAAGTGTTTTGTGGCACCATTGATGAAGAATAAATGAACTGATTCTTTTTTATTTATTATGTTTATGCTTTGCTGTTGCTGTCTTTATTATAATTAATACGGATGCAGCATACCATATACTGAAATAGCAAAATTGTAATGTTTGCTGCGTTCCGTTTATTGTGATTGTGTAAAGCATCAGGATGTATGTTTTACCGAAATTATGCACATAATTCTAAAACAATCAAAGTTGAAAAATTTATTTCCCCACAAAGAGAGACATTTTTATTAAGAAATACTATTTGTTATAAAACTATTTAAAAAAAAACATACCGCAATTAAAAATTTCAATTTGCACTTTCGGTTTTGTTTCGATTGGATAAAATTATAGCAAAATTATTTGAATTTAAAAAAAATGCATAAAATATATTTCTAAACAGAGCTTTAAACCACTAAATTATTTTGCTTCCCTGGCATTCTTTCTAAATGCAATCTATGGAGAGTAAGAAATCCGAAATAAAAATTTGAAGTAAAATTCTTTCTCATTTGATAGCGGTCAGAGAACGTGATGAATGAACGCTTTTCAATAGTATTTTAAAAAATTCTCAATTTCCCATCTTCTTTTCACAACTTAAAAATAAACAGCATTCGACAAACTTCTCGATACTCGATAATGAAGTGAATTTCTGGTAAAATGCGTTCGTTGTATTGTGTACCGATTTAGAATCTATACATCAGCCATAAGAGAGACGAAAATAATAAATTCGATTTGGCTTTGATTTGCATAAATTTGTAATAAAATTGATTTGCTGTGAAGAAATGGCAAAAATGGAAAATAAAAACAAAAAAAGAAAATGAATAATGCAAGACAACATTTGTATACGAAATGCTGAAAAAAGTTTTAATGAAATCAAAAAATAAGTAACCACCACTCAAATAAAAGCTGAATGCTTAAACAATATACATATACTTTGGACAGGCTTAAGAAGAAGAAAAACTTGAATCGCTTAAGCAGCATAAGATGCCAAATGACTGACGAATTGTAATCAAATAAATACCTTACATTGCTTGACTGAAAAACGCAAATAATTTTATCGTATTCAGTTTTTTTTTTCTTTTCAGCGTTCATCTTCTACTTGTTATTTTAAATTGTCTGTAGGAAGCATTAAATCAGTAGAACAGAAAAAATGCTTATTTTTTGTCCCTTGGCTGTTACAATAACAAAGGGTAGTTATTAGGTTTTGAACATACAAATAAATACTTTAGTCTGAAAGTCACATAAAGTTTAAGTTGAAAGACACTGTAATACTTTTACAAGACATGTAATACTTGTACAGGAAATTGCTCAAATTTGAGGATTTTTGAATAATTGATCCCATAACATGGTAGATTAGTATAAAGACCTTAAAATATGTTTGGCTAGAGCCCATCTGAGTGATTTGATTTAATACAAATCGTTTCCTTTGTATAAGTAAAATTGCCGTGAAAAAGTTGCTCAATAATCTGTCGTTTGGAGTCGACTTTAAACTGTAGGTCTCGCCATTCATGGATAAAATTAACACACGCAAAATAAGTGGTATGAGGTGCTAAGTTCTAATCCTGACTTAATGGTTGTGACGACCAATTATGTGTATATACACTCAGTCACAAAAGTATACATACGGTTAACAAACTTCAGAAATTTTTTAACCAATCCGTTTTCGTTGAAAATCTTTATAATTGTCTGACACCTTTCTTCGATTTTAAGACGGTCTTTTGCATTGGTTCAGAAATTTGTGAAATCTGTTAATCGGATGTATACTTTTGTGGGCCTGTGCAGGGCCACAATTCAGTTCAATTTCAGAAATTGTTTAACCAATACAAAAGACCGTCTTAAAATCGAGGAAACTGTAAAGATTTTCAACGAAAACGGATTGATTAAAAAACTTCTGAAATTTGTTAACCGTATGTATACTTTAGTAACTGTGTGTATGTGTCTCCTTTGTATATCCATAAAAGGCCAGATTCCTCTCGTCTGTCTAAAAAATTTAACAGTAATAACAGTACAGCAGAGAATTTGATATAAATACATATATTTATTGGAAGTTTTAATGATATTTGATCGACCTGGATTATACTGGAAAGATTTGTCTGTTTACTCACATATGCTTTAAATGCCTTTAAAACAAAACTGAAGTCCATCAACACCTTTCCCTAACCAAACAGCACTGGCAATGAAAAATGCAATTGAGAAAGTAATTTCGATATAATTTTTCAAATGTTTTATAGTTAGAAGAATTGGTCTGAACAGCGTTTAATAGAAAATTTCCTAACCCCTGGATGACAGAGTTAAAGTGGGCGTGGCTAAAATTACTTTTAATTTATGAGGCTGTTGGTTGACCCTTGAATATGAACTGGTATTATGAGATGTTGCCTATAAGCAATATTGTGCCATGGTGGCTCATTTAGTATCTGTTGATATTTTATGTTATTAGGGTATGAGGAAGAATTACTAGGTGAGCATCACCTTATGTGTCCTTATGGGAGTACCCTAGTTTTCTCGTGCAGGCGGTTCGCGGTAGTAATCTTCACACATCCCGTCATCCTTATCACGATTTTGAACGGTTTGAAATCCGTCGTATGCCTTATATGCGGAAGGAATAATTTCCTTTGATTTACCCCCTGTCGAGCCTATGAGTGCTTTCAGAGTCTTATTCCCGGATTTCACTATTCCCTCGACGTAGGTGGAGGATTTCGGGTGTCCAATAAACATAACCGATATGGCTGAGCATTTTTTGTAGAACAACTTTTTGCACTTTTTTTCACTTTTACTATGTGTTCCTTTAGACACATGAAAACTATGGTTTTTGATAACTATGGGCTGTGTGTTGAAATGTTTAGCAGTGCTTGTTTTGAAACAAATAAATCTATTCGTCAAGTTTAGAGAGCTTTTCGTCCATTTTATGGCAATTATAAGCGCTAGTAAACTGGCAATTCGTGCAGATTATTATTTATTTACAGGGACCGAAAATAACTATTATTTTTGAATTTTCGATTAAAAAAAGCAACCGCAAGGAAATGTCGGAGAACAAAGCCAAGTATACCATTTTGATTGTCTTGGACCTAATTTTAATAAAATGCGATGCTTTTTAAAAACATGATTTTTATTTTTTAGAAAGAAAGTGATAGTTATTTTTTGATTTTTATTTTTTCTATCAAAAATAACTGTTATTTTTGACTTTTATTTTTGCGAGCAGAAATAGAAGTTATTTTTTGACTTTTATTTTTAGGAGTAGAAATAAAAGTTATATTTTAACTTTTATTTTTAAGAGCAGAAATAAAAGTTATTTTTTGATTTTTATTTTTTCGAGCAGAAATAAAAGTTATTTCGATTTTTTCAAACCCTATTACACAAAGATTAGTGTTTAATATACCCAAAACTTAATTCTAATAATTTTCTAACATAAATTACTTTAATTTTTTTTAAAGAATTTTTAATAAATATTATGAATTCATCATGAATTAAAACAAAAATAACTTTTATTTCTGCTCGAAAAAATAAAAGTCAAAACATAACTGTTATTTTTGCTCGAAAAAATAAAAGTTGAAAAATAACTTTTATTTCTGCTCTTAAAAATAGAAGTCAAAAAATAACTTTTATTACTGCTCTTAAAAAGAAAAGTCAAAAATAACTTTTGTTTCTGCTCGAAAAAATAAAAGTCAAAACATAACTTTTATTTCTGTTCGAAAAAATAAAAGTCAAAAAATAACTTTTATTTTCTGACTTTTACGATAAAAGTTATAACAGTTACGGTCCCTGTTTATTTATTAACCATAATACATTTATAACAAGTTGTTTTTGTAGTGTAACTGGTGAAAATCGAAACTATGACACTCAGACTAATAGAATATCACACCATCCACCAGACTGCCAGAGCACCCAATTAGTGCAGTTTTTGTCACTTCCCACACTAATTTTGCTTTCCTAGATTCAAAATTATTCAAATGCTAAAATAGGAATTTGTTACAATTTACATGCTGACAGTACAATTGCTCCTGAGTTCTCTTTATATTAGCAAAAAGTTGTCGTCACTATTGAGCAATGCTAACTGAATTTTTTTTTTACAAACCTTTATTAGCTAAATATCAACGAAATTTCATTTTAACAAAATGGCTCCACTTACTATATAGAGGGCTTAACAATTTATTAGTGGTGAACGTTATACACCGATCTTTTGAAAGCGCTCAATTTGCTGCCTTTTTATTAATCAACATCGATTAAAAATCAAAGCTGTCTGCAATAAAAACTTAATGCACAGGTGTCCTGTTAGTCTAGTAAGTAGTATTCTAGATTATTAGCGTTATGGTCTTGGATTCGATTCCTACCTGAGCTTAAGGTCTAAGTAACTCTGCTCTTTATATTAAGTTGGATAAGCTGGTGTGACGAAATTTCGTTGATATAATCGTGCAACGAGAACCTGCTTATAATAATGCGGTGATAACAGTGAATCGAGAAACTTCTACAGTTGTAGGAATTCTGTGGTGTACGAATGCCTCAAAGACATATGGTGTGACAAAAGTGGTTTTAGGTTCTACATCCAGCAAATTCGATTTCCAAACGTTTTAAAAACATGTTAAAATAAAAGAATGTAGAATTATATACTGTTTAAAAGTTCTTTTAATCTTCTATATAAAAATGAATGTGTGTTTATTTGTTTGTGGGTTTGTTTGAAGTCTATGGACGGCTAAACGGCTGAACCGATTTCCTTGAAATTTTCACAGTATCTTCCTGTATGTCTGAAAGGAGTTATAGGCTACTTTTTATGTTGAAATAGGCAAATAAAATAAAATAAAATAAATAAAAAAGTATGAGTGTTATTGTCTAACAAAATATTACGTATACGTCACCCGTCAGCTGTATGTAATATTTTATACACGACAGTAATTGAAATACATCTATATATATAAAAATGAATGTGTGTTTATTTGTTTGTGGTTTGTTTGTTTGAAGTCTATAGACGGCTAAACGGCTGGACCGATTTTCTTGAAATTTTAACAGTATCTTCCTGTATGTTCGGAAGGAACTATAGGCTACTTTTTGAAATTTCAAGTAGGCACATACCCAATAAGTATTTAATATCGCATATCTCATAAACTGCAGCAGCTAGAGTCCTCAAATTTTGTATGGACGACTTTGACGTCCCATAGTCTATATATATGAAAATTAATGTTTGCTTGTATGTACCTTACAGAATCGTAAACTATGCATTTGATCATGTTATGATCTTTAAGAAGTCGCCGTAGCCGTAGTAGGTAGTGTGTTGGCTTATTAGACGTAAAGCCAGGGTTCGAGCCCCAGGCCAGACATCAAGACAAAATACAAAAAGTATTTCTTCGGCGACTTTCTCTCAGCAGATTTCTGGCAAAAACTCTGAGAGTAAATCAAATTGCCTTGAAAAGTTGCTCAAAAATCTGTCGTTCGGAGTCGACTTTAAACTGTAGGTCCCACCACTCATGTATAAAATTAACACACACAACAGAAGTGGTGTGAGAAACTAGGTCGTAATCCTGACTGAAGGGTTGTAATGACCAATTATGTATGTATGTATGTATGATATTTACTAAAGTTGTTGCGCATGAGCCGCGGAAGGTTTCTAAGTTGGTATAACTAATTTCCGGCAGGTGGTGCCACTGAAAATTACTTAATATCAATTAAATCGTAAACTCTGCATTAATTTCCGATGGATGGCGTCACTGAAAATTATTCAAGATGAATGACAAGCAATTGGTCGACCTACACCTCAAGCACGGAATAAAAGAGCATGCGTAGGCGCAGCAACACGCGGAGAGAATAGCTAGTTATTATAAATCTGCATCAAAATTTTATTGAAATATTTCAGTTGAAGGAAAAATCGGCATTTGAATACTTCCCTACCTAGTGTCCAATTATACGTTTGAGCCAATGTATGATAATTGCTTTGACTATTGATTAGTGTCTATGAAAAAACAAACTACAGTTCAGGTATTATATGTGTAAACTTCAATGGCTCAATTCCTAGTATTTGACTCATTCATTGTTAAAGTTTTACGGCAGAAAATATTTTAATTTAGAAATCGTTTCACGGTTTATTTTAAATCTCTTTAAGCAACCACTCAAAATAAATATTTATTTTTCATTTCTGCAAAATTATTCCAAAATGATATAGTAAAATCCTCGCCCACAAATAAATTAAAACTCAAAAAGCCTGTCTATTTAACTGACATTACTTTTATTATTATCTGAGGATAAGAGAAATGACAGCCAAACACAATTAATGGCAAACAATTTTATCTTAAAGAAAAAGTAAACAGCTGTATGAACAGATGTACAAACAGACAAACAATAACAGATAATGTGACAGAACTTAAAGTATCGAAAAAAATTAAAAAAAATTACACAACCAATAAAATTGCTACTACGTTTCTATCGAGTATCTTAAATAAGATGAGAAAAATCAAAAGGGCTGATTACACTATGCAACAAAATAAAAAAATTTAAATACACTCAGCTAATGACATAGTGTAATTTGTGAGTTTTGTTGAGTAGAACTCAAAAATATTTTTTTATATTTTTTGAACCCTCCAAACTAGTTGGAGCTGATGTTGATTTGAAGACGTCGTAGTCTAGTAGAAAGTGCGTTGGCCTATTAGACGTAAGGCCTCGGTTCCAACAAAATGAAATATGAAAAAAAATTTTCTTCGGCGACTGTCATTCAGCAGATTTCTGGCAAAAACTCTGAGGAAGTTTTCCTCAAAAAATCTGTAGTTCGAAGTCCACTTTAACCAGTGGTCGGCACAAAGAGAATATAATCAAAATGTGATTGTAGGTGTGAGAAGCATTTTCAAGTACTTATTGTACTTATTTACCTAATATATATATCTAGTGAAAAATATAGAAAAAAGGTACAACATATTTAATTGTCAAATATTCCTTCAAAAATATTTTAATGTCGTAATATTGTTTTTGGGGTGTATAATTGAAACAATAAATCACCTGAAAAAAAGCGACAAGCAACTGAATACACTTTTCCTCTGTTCTTTACGAACATAATTGATGTACGGGTTGTAATAATGAATTATGTATGTTATATTATTTATATTTAATAATGTATTGCTGTTTTATATATTTCCGTTTTTAAATTTTGTAAATGATTGAAAAATTTCACATCAAAACAACCAAAAAATAATTTATGTGTTGAAATGAACATGACATCAAATATGTTTATTTCTTTTTGCTGGGCCTTAACCAATTGACCTCTTTCATCATTAGGGCATTAATTTGTTTTTGTAATTAAGAGTCTGTAGAAATCAAAAATGGCCAAACGGTTGTATAAATATTGTATCAAGAAAGAGAAAAAACGCTAAATAAAAGGTAAACAGCAAATCCTGCATCATTAAAAAAAAGCTTTAAATAATCTTCAAATGTAAACATGCATTAACATTTCATATGCACATGCAAACTCTATTATGATAGAGCTGACAATTGAATAGCAATGATGTACGCAATGTGAACAAAAAATTTATCAGTTCAATTTACTCGCAAAATTTGAACACTAGAGGAATACAGAATATACATGAACATACATACATTTAAAAAATTGATAAATTATCAATTCTGTTTGCAATATTCCTTCAAATTCTATTTTAATTTATATTCTAGTCGAAAAATTGAACTTAAATCTGTCTTATTTTATAATATCTGGTTTGTCACAATTTTTTTTTTAATTTTTTATTGAAAATAAATACACCCCTTCCACAGTGTTGGGGCCATATAGAATAGAGTGCCAAAAATATTGTTTATTCAGTTAATGATATTTTATTTAAGAGGGGAATTTTTTTATTAAAGAGTTATGATTCTAATAATTCAAGAGCAAATTTTGATAAAATAGTATTCTTTTTACAAGTCAATTTGACCAGTTATAAATTGATCTGAGCTCAGTAATAACATGTGCAACAAATCGGTGTACATATGTTGCAACGTTTGAGATTTTTCTTGTGTACTTTAGTTGTTATTACAAATATCTTTTTTATCTTCCGCAAATTTTTTAGATACATCGCCAATTGACACTTTTGCGTGTTGAAATACTTCCGAAGAGTGCAAAAGAATATTATCTTATGGCTATTTTCGCTCTTTGGTCCTCTTTGACACTTTTGCATGTTTAAATACTTCCGAATAGTGCAAAAGGAGCTTATCTTATGGCTATTTTTGCTATTCTGCTCGGTTTGGTCCTCTTGGAGAAACTTTAAAAACTAGAAATTGTTTGACAGCGTCTATCGTATTTTAAACAGTTTTCTTTAAGTGTTGATGGAGGTTTCAATTCATCGCCATTAATCTCAGGTTACCAATTAAACTCACATTTTGGGGCAAAGCATTGACGTACAAGATCATGCAATTTTAACCCACTTAACTCTACCGTGTAAAGACGGATCGAAGTTTCACACCTGGAACATAATACAACAGTTACCGTTTGGGAGACAACAGTAGGAAGTATGACAACGTTGGAAATCAGGGATGGATCACCTATGATGTAGAAAATAGTTACATGAATTAATATGGTATTTGAAATGTAAATGGTAAATGTTCATATAAATATGAACTGGATACTTATATATATATTTTATAGCTGTGTGAAATATAATAGTAGCGCTGTATTAAAAATATTTTAGTTAAGTAAAAAAATTAATTTTTATTCCATTTAAAAAAAGTTTGTTATTACATTTTATTACCACCAGTCTAAACTATTGAAAAATAAAAAAAACTTCAAGACAAGTATTAATTTTCCAGAGAAAACGATGCTAAATTGTTAAAAACTCAAAATATTTGGCGTGCAAATAAATAGTAGTAGCATTAGAAAACGTATCTGCAAAAAAAAGTGATTACTTTTTTATGTTATTTTGTTAGATAGACCTTAATATTTAGTTGAAAAGCTCTTATTGGCCATTACAGTTGCGCAACGCCGACGCATTGAGTCAACTAAAGATCTGCACCTCTCGATAGGAATCTTTCCCAAGCTGACCTCACTGATGCCCACAACTACTTTACATTTCCCGGGCTATCTTTAAAAATATCTTTTTTTACATCGCCCCAAAGATGTTCAATGGGATTTAGGTCTGGGGACTGAGCCGGCCATTCTAATACCTCAATTTTCTTAGAAGAAAGAACAAAACGAATGGTATCATCAGACCCATTTGTGACTTCAACACATATAAAACAGGACTTGGAGCTTGATGTTCATACCTCAACTATTCGCTGGCATCTAATTAAAGACAATTTATATGGTAGAAGTATAATTAAAGTACCATTGATGAATTCAAGACATGTCCGCAACCGACTTAAATTTGCTAAACTTCACGTTGATTGGCCTCAGACGAAATGGCGCAATATTCTGTGGACAGATGAATCCAAAGTTGTTCCTTTGGGTAATCCTGGCACCAGAAAATATGCAAGAAGACCATAGAACAAGGAATACGATCCTAAATTTGTCATGAGGACCGTAAAGCATGGTGGTGCAAAAATTAACGTTTGGTGTTGTTTTTCTTATAATGGTACAGGACCCATATTTTGAATTAAAGGCGACATGGACTCCTCAATGTATGTGGAAATATTAAAAATTGTCATGCTACCTTATGCAGAATATAATATGCCGCTTAAATGGGTGTTCCAACAGGACAACGATCCCAAACATACCAGTATAATGGCAAAAAATTGGTTTTCTGAAAATAAAATTGAGGTATTAGAATGGCCGGCTCAGTCCCCAGACCTAAATCCCCTTGAACATCTTTGGGGCGATGTAAAAAAAGATATTTTTAAAGATAACCCGGGAAATATAAAGCAGTTGTGGGCGTCAGTGAGGTCAGCTTGGGAAAGATTCCTATCGAGAGGTGCAGATCTTTAGTTGACTCAATGCGTCGGCGTTGGGCAGCTGTAATGGCCAATAAGAGCTTTTCCACTAAATGTTAAGGTCTATCTAACAAAATAACATAAAAAAGTAATCACTTGTGACAACATTTTTTTTTGCAGATACGTTTTCTAATGCTACTACTATTTTTTTGCACGCCAAATATTTTGAGTTTTTAACAATTTAGCATCGTTTTTTTTGGAAAATTAATACTTGTCTTGAAGTTTTTTTTATTTTTCAATAGTTTAGACTGGTGGTAATAAAATGTAATAACAAACTTTTTTTAAATGGAATAAAAATTAATTTTTTTACTTAACTAAAATATTTTTAATACAGCGCTACTATTATATTTCACACAGCTATATATAGGATCTCTAATCATTACAAATCCACACAAAACTATACAATGCACCAAGAGAAACAATTAATGACTTATGTAGCACCAGTTTTAAATGGGAAATATAAACGTGAAGATATTTTAGTATTGAAGTTGCTACTAGTGTGTTGGTTCATTAGACGAGAGATCTTGTTTCAACCCCTTAGACATCTCGAACATAACGAAATATGAAAAAAATTTCTTTCGGCGACTTCCTCTCAACAGTCTCCTGGGAAAAACTTTGAGATTTTAAAAATGCCATGAAAAGTTTTTCAAAACTCGGTCGTTCGGAGTCTGCTTTAAAGTTTGTTACTTTAGTGTAACTATATATTGTGTAGTGTTTACATGACATTCAATTTATATTTTAAATAAATTTAGAAAACGATGTAAATTGCTTTAATATATCACTGTCTTTTAATTCCAGCAGAAGTTCCATGAATATTTATGTAAGTTCTTGTATTGAAATCATTGACCTTGTTGCTTAATGTGAACATGCTACACATGCACATGACCCTATTAGCGATTGTATGTATATTGTTAAGTAACTGCAAAGGTTAAAAAGATATAAAAAGTGTATACTAATTGATTAACATACCTTATTGGAAGAAAAAGTCAATAGTGTCAGAGCGTTTATTTTTAATTTATACGACCTAAAATGCTAGTACATACATATGTAGTTCATCATACAAACAACAGCAATTCTCATACCCAAAATCCATTAACTTTTTTTAATATGTAAACCTTAACAAATCAAATAAATAAAGAACTTAAAAAAGAACGTGTACAAAACACACACCAAAAATAAAACAGAGAAAATAATGTATTGTTGACCATACATTTTGGATTTGTGTCTACAGTACACATCCCTTGCATTGCATTAAACTTAAAGTAAATATGTATGTACAAATGCGTTGTCGATGCGTGCTGAAAAGTGAATCTTATATTGTAACTTTTTAAATTTTCAATATATTTTGATAAGATGTGGCATTGGTCACATTTCCTGATCTATACACATACATACGTACATACATAATTGGCCATTTCAACCCTTCAGTAAGTATTAGGATCTAGCTTCGCACAATACATATGTTGTGTGCGTTTATTTCGTATATGAGTGGTGCGACCGAACATGAGTGGTAGATTCCGAACGACAAATTTTTAGCAATTTTATGGCAATTTTATTTACTCTCGGAGTAAGTCGCCAAGGAAATACTTTTTCGAATTTTGTTTTGATGTCTGTCCTGCGGTTTGAACGGCGGCCTTACGTCTAATAAGCCAACAAACTATCTACTAGACTACGGAGCCTTATCAGACAAAGCATTATTCGCATTGTTATAGTTGGCGTTTTCTTAATTCCATTTAACTTTAGTCCTATGTACTCTTTTGCAGATGAGGCCAATTGTTGCCATTCATATTCTCCTAATTGTTGATGGCGGCAAAAGGGTCGATTTTTATGTACTCAAGACTTATGTTCTTTCTTGACTCATGTGTGGAACAGTATGTCATCTGTAACAAAAACAAAAAAAAAGAAACAAAACGAAATATGAAAAAAATCTTACCGCAACTTCCTCTCATTGGCATGAAAAATAGCTCAATCTATTGTTAGTAGTCGAAGATTAAACTCTAATCGCACATTAAAATTAACAGACTCAATATAGGTGATGAGAGGAGCTAGGTCGTTATCCTGACTAAAGGATTGTAACGACCAGATTAATAAGTGTATATACACGACTGAGATTTCAGCATATTTCTAGCAAAAAATCTGTGAGTAAAATTGAGAAAATTGGGCACGAAAAGTTTTTCAAAAATCTATCGTTCAGATTCGACTTTAAACTATAGGGCCCTCCACTTATGGATAAAATTAATACACACAACATAAGTGGTGTGAGAAACTAGCTCCTAATTCTGACTGAAGTGTTGAAATGACCAAATGTGTATGTATGTATATATATATGCCCGATTGAAAGTTGATAACATTTATCGGTCGCTTCCTCCAAGCTTTCTTTTGGATTTATGGACGTTGGTGTTTTCAATCTTGATGGTAGAAGGATAAAAAAGCAATTTGACGGCGAACTCTTTAAATGTGTTCAACTGCTATTCTGAAATGGAAAAATTCTTATATTCAGTAAATGATACGTATTCGAACATGTCCCACTGGTTTGGATGTACGCACGTACACGCCCTTTAGCATTCAGCAAGCCAGCAAGAACACAAAATTTTACACCATTCTCAGAAATTTACTACACAAACTACACACAAGAGAAAATTCCAAAGGCTATGTGGGTCGTACATATTTTTTTTGTATTGTATTTAACATACAATATGTACCTGATGAAATGATTAACTGAAACTGTTTTATTTTGATGCAACAATTTTATTGTCGCAGTCTGTTTAGTTACTTTGCCTAGTACTTGTTGGTATTTCAGGTATTCATTATTAACTAAAAACAAAAGTAATAAAGCGTTTTTATTTGATGTCGTATTCTATTCAAGAGCAAAAAAGTCAAAACATCACAACAAAACAACAACTCTTAGAGGAAAACAAACAAACTAAAACATGTGTTTATTTCTTTACCCAAATCTAATTTTAGACAAAAGAACATCCATTTAGTATTTAGCCCTTAGCCCTTTATTACGTAAGACCTCTTTCATACATTGTAACATACTTTTAACGAATTTATGTCATCACATAGTTCTTACTTCATTTAGAATACTTCGGAATTTCCTTTTGCTATTGGTCTGAAATTTAAAACATGCTTATAGCTTATCTCCGTCATATTGGTTTCACTTAGTTTGCTTAAAGAGTTAATCCTCTTCTCCATTTAGTGGAGAGTGCCACTCATATTCAAATTAGAAACAAATTTAGTTCACGAACCAATACTGTAATCCAATTATTACAGCAGTTTCAGGTTGCTCGGCAGCTGAGATACTTAACCAAAATTATGTTGAGAAATGGATGGATAGATTTTAATTCATTTGACTTAAAGTTAAGGGAGAACATTCAGTAACTTTCGCCACAGAGGGGCGAATTGTCACCTTTTCTGTGAACTACCACACATAATATCCTAAGAATGTTGTTTCTGATATTGAAATAGACTATTATGCGAACATCTTAATACATTTCAGAGAAAATGATTCGAAAGAAATGCAGGACTCTCTGAAGTGGCTATGTCCGAGGGAAATTTCTAGGCTTATTGATAGGAAGATCAAGATATCCAAACAAATAAAATTTTTACTTAATCTAGATTTAAGTCGCTGTAGCGTAGTAGGTAGTGTGTTGGCTTATTAGATGTAAGGCCACGGTTCAAACCACAGGTCAGATGTCAAAAAAAAAAAATAAAAAAATATTTCCTCGGCGACTTCCTCTCAGTAGATTTCTGTCATGAAAAGTTTCTCAAAAATCTGTCGTTCGGAGTCAACTTTAAACTGTAGGTCTTGCCACTCGTGTGCAAAGTTGACACACATAAATTGAGTGGTGTGAGAAGCTAGGCCGTAATCCTGACTGAAGGGTTGTAATTATGTAGATGGAAACGACATCTAGATCATCATATGGAAGTGACTCATAGGTTCTAAAAGTGATGCCTTTTGTTAACATATGTTTTAGTAATATGGTGGGTATTGGTGCATTTAAAACGCACCAAAATACTACTAAGAGATCAGAGATGTTGCTTCCAGGAAATAAACAACGAGATTAGAATAACGCAGACCAGAATATTGCAGAAAACTCTATCTGTCTATCCATTTAAGATACTTGTGCAACATGTCTGGTAAAAGCTATAACGTAGAAAATTGGCTGGGACCAAAAACCATCACTCCAGTATAAGTTTAAATAGCTGGAAGCATATAGGCATGATATTAAAATATCAAAATGGACACCAAGCGTATTATAAATTGTTTTACTCTGATACCAAATTGACAATATTGCTCACTAGCATAGGTGACCGTTTCATACGGTACGCCTTATTCGGATACCTATTCACCAGGCAGTAATCGGAAATGAGTTCACGTTAAATTGTCGGGCAAACACATGAATTGGGTTTAGGATAATATAAGTTTTTGCGGGGCAAGGAAAATTGAGTTACTGCTATAGTCTTAAATACTGCATGAGACACAGCAGGATAGCGACAGAGTGGACAATATAACTAGAACCCTCTGGTGAGCCCCAGATGAGAGAAGACCACATGATCTTAAGTCTGAACAAGATTTAACTAAGTAGGGTTAAAGATCAACAAAATCACTGAAAAACTATATTGCTTATTGACCTCAAGAGCAATAGATTGGAAGAACGTACACGATACTGTGATGGATAAGTAAGCTCCTTCTTACCAATAAAATTGAAATATGTTTTAAAGGCAATTATAAATTTAAGTATGAAGTGTAGGGCATAAAATAGTAAGGTAATGCTCACAATATGTACATATGGATATTGTGTTTATTTTTCGTTTCCTTCACTTTGGATGATGAGTTGTATAGACACCTTTATATTTCATTTATGATTGATATTTTAGCGTTTGTTTTGTGTTTAAACATACATATACTACATACCTATGGATATGTAGTAGATACCTAGCATGAATAAATAAAAATAACAATCCGAAGAATGTATCTGATTTAAGAACAATACAATTGTCAGGCATGTTTACTCACGTATTTAGAGCCAAACAAAAATAAAAACATCTATAGAAGCGCACTTGTGTGATAGACAAATAAATATATATGTATGTATGTAAGTAGGTTAGTTTCTAAAAGTATAAATATAATCAGAGATAAAATAAATTTATGTTCCGCTTTAATAGTAATTAAAATTATAAAATTTTTAATTCTTTATTGTTGTGGAATAACAATACTGTTACTTTTTTACCTTTTATAAACGTTTGAAATATGAGCTCGTAGATTGCAAATAAAAATAAATATATGTTCATTTTTCACAACTTAATGTAAACAACAACAATTGCTTTATTGGTTATTCTTCTTTTCACTCTTTTGCGTAAACAATAACAATTGTTCAATAGACCTTTATAACGGAGATCTTGAAACCACGATTTTTGTCTTCACACACAATGCTTCTTCAAACAAAACTGATTGAATTCTTTCTGACCCTGTTGCCTGCTTTGTCTTGCCTTTTACTATATCGCAGGGTAAACAGTCTGATGAATGCTCTTCAAGGATAATGACTTGGCCTTCGCGGAATCTCTATAAATGTAAACACGTATTTTACGTTATTGTTGTTTGTGTATTGTGTTTACGTTTGTCATTGCAGTGTTGTTGTTGCTTGTTTGCTTATTTGTTTATCACTTTTTATACTGATGGTATTGCTATATTTCTGTTTATTTGTTGATCGTGTAAACAAGTCCATTGTTTTTGTTTTTGTAGCTTTTGTTTATCATTTTAATGTTAAACGATGTAACACCATTTCCATTTTCGTAACAATATGAAATATAGCGAAAACAAAACCAAAGTACAAAACTGAGTCTATTTGACAATACAAAATTAAATTATGTTAAGTTTAAAATGTCTAAATTTGTTGATATCTTAGTGTCGCTAAAGTGATTCTTTCAGTTTCTCTACATGCACTTTTTAAATTTAATAAATTTTGTTAAATTTGCTTAAATTTCTAATAGTTAATAACTTACATTAAATTTTATAATTTAACATAATTTAAAAAGAAATCAATCAAATTAAAAGAAATCATTTATACCAACATATACAGGACAAAGACTCTAGCAGCCAGTTGGTTAATTTATTATATTAATGTGTAAATTTATAATATCATATCTAAATATATAAATAAATCCATGCAAATATATTTTAACAGAACTTTAAAGTTAAATTATTTAAATTTCATTGCATAGATTATCTTCGGAACTTAAAGTTTGCATTTCTAAATATTTATCATTTATGAGTAAATGAAACTCGTTTTTAAATGTAATTATTGACAGTGATTCCTATATACATTACATCGTCTTGCTAATTAAGTGCTCATGAACACGTTATTTACCTATTCATCAATATTATTAAATTTACATGAAATAGAATTACAGTCAATTTTGGTTAAGTTTATGTGTTAGTTTAAATAATGAAATCTTTAAGCATAATTATGTCATTAATCGTACATCCGAAGTTATGTATGTATGGCTGTGTTCTGCCTTTGATGCTAGAAATATAGAAATAATTTAAACAAATATATAAAGCGGATAAGAAAATATTTTAAGCCATATAAATAAGGTTTTAACATACAAAATTCATACTTTTATGTCAATTTAGAAAATTTGTCATGAAAGATGTAATAAATTTAGTGATGAAGAAATTTGGTTTGCTTTAATAAAATTTTAATTTATAATAAGTTTCTCTGCAGTTTAAATGAATTAAGATTCGTGACATGTGGCAACGCAAACTTACCACTAAAGGCGAATTTAGATGGTCCCACAAGCCGTACGATGGGCCAAATTTATGTGTCGAAAACGGGAGTTAGTTTCGTGTAAGCATAATATGTAAGGAGAACTTACGAAATTGAGAGAAAATACGGCTCTTTTTTTAGAAATTTTTCAACTACTAGAACGCTTCATTTTGTTTTTCATATTTTGCTCTAATACCAAAGCTCACTTGAGCACGCATAGCGGCCCGTTGTGACGCCACAAGTGAACGCAGTCCCTGCACTGACCAAGTTCCACCAAACTGGGGAAGAAGTTGATCAGCGCAAGGGCTGCACATTAAAAGCCCGACTACCCTACGCTGGAAAAACAGCCCTAAAATTTTATAAACGAAGCTATATCCATACATCAATGGAACACAGCTTCGTCAGACTGACAAGGATTGGAGTGCCAAATAATCTATATATACATCTCACAAGAGATGGGCATTGACAAAGAAAGTGGATAACAGTTACCTCTTCCTCAGGGGATCTGCACCCATGGCAGATGGGAGCTTCATTCTTTCCGCTTGTCTTTCCATAACACAATGACCTGTAAGCATGGTCCGAGTAATTGGTTGGTGCGCTTTCTATCCATCGAGGTCCAAGTCAGTCAAACGGTGAAGCAGGATTCCTCATTGACACAGAATAGGTTGGCGTCCCGAAAAAATTTCCGCGCAATGGCCAACTTGACCGATGTGAGTGGCATACCCAAGTCGATTGAAGAGTATTCCGGAAGGCGTGCACCAGCCCTGGTGAGCTCGTCGGTTCTGCATTTTCCCAGAATATTACTGTGACCAGACAAGTGAGGCACTGAAGGGCCCAGAAATAAAATCGAGACAGCGTCGCCATTCCCCAACGATCCTGAAGTTATTCATAACGCTCAACAGAGATCTTATGGCAGCCTAACTATCAGAGAAGATTGAGATGCGGGAGAAAGGGGCACCATTCATGAGGATCCATTGAGCAGCCCGGTGGATGGCCGTTACTTCCGCCTGAAACACGCTACAGTAATTCGATAGTCGGAGGGAAATGTTCAGGTCCAGTTTCCCAGAGTAGACTCCGCTACCAGATAATCAATGTTCAGTGAGGCCACAGGATCTACCGCCAAAATAGAGGAATGACCATAAGAGAGGATGCGCCAACGAGACAGGGCATTGAGTCTAGTCGCAGTAAACTTGGCTGCCTGCTTAGCGAGAAGCACAGTAGGAAGCCAGTTAAGCATTGTGAACAATGCCTTTGTGGTGGAGGTGCGAAGCGCACCGGTGATATGAATGGCTGCAGATCTTCTGCCCTTATGAATAAGTCTGACATTGTGTAGTTTGTTCAAAGCAGTCCATCAGAAAGCAACACCATACAGGAAGTTGGGTTTGATGAACGCAGAGTAGATCCGACGCATGATCTTTGACGCAAAAAATTCTGTCGTAAAATTTTTATTCTCATTTTTAAAATACGGATTGCATTATTATATTTTCACTGACTTTACGTACGTAAACCCTTATGAACATGAAAGGACTAACCAACAGAAAACGATTGCAAATTCTTGAATTTAATAACTAAAATTTGTTTTAGTTTTCTATCGTCAAACCGTTTTCAATAATGATGCGCATTTTAATTCAATGGGTATGTCAACAAATAGAAATGCTAAATTCGATAGATTCGAACAGTCAATAGCAGTTCAAGAACAGCTAATACACCCAGAAAGGTACGCTATTTGATTCGGTTTGTTGCTCGGCAGTGTTATTGCATCATATTTCTGCAAGAACGATGAAATTTGCAACGTTACAGGCAACAGATTACGGAACCGTGCAATAGTTACTGATTTTTTTTCTATCAAAAATAAAAGAATTGAAATTGATAGGCATGTAGTTTCTACGAGAGATACGGTACGCGATACGATGGATCACGTTTTGTAGCAATCCAAGATCTTTTTTTTGTGGGAATGCGTGACACCAATTATGTACTGGAGAGAAACCAGTAAAAATGTGTTTTTTAGATTGATAATAATTGGATAACCTGGACACCAACGACATGTTTTCAAGAGAAAAAATAAATTACGTGCAGCAACACTCCTGTCAAATTGAATATATTGCGCTAGTAGTTTGAACACATGGCCATTTCATGTAGATGTGATGTAAACTTATCACTTTTTTTGTACGATTTCCGTAAGTTGCAGATATAAGAATAACCCACAAATAACTGCGGTCCGTAAAGACTCCATACCATCGGAGTTCGACATTTCTAACGCACTCCAGCCAGAAAAGCTGTGACGGACATTTGAGCGTTTATATATTGTTACGTTTTTACCTTTTTAAAAACGTTTAAAATATGAGTTCGTTGATTGCAAACAAAATAAAAATAAATTGGTATTTAGTCTCAATTAAACTCTTTACTATTCGCACTACTTTTGTGTGCCACTGTTTACGACTTGACGAATACAACAATAATTGCTTGTTCGCTATCTTTCTTTGCTTACAAAGCAAACCATTTCAACGGCGATCTTCAAACCACGACTGTTCTTTCCACACTTTTTCCAGTAGGTATCATTCTTCGAATATAAACGAATTTTTGGCATCATACGTTCAACAAATTTGTTTTCATTTAGCTTGTAGTAACTTCAAAGAATTCGAATCAAATATTATTTATTTATTTATTTATTAATTACAATACAATTATAAATTTTATAAAAATTATATACGAGCTAAGTAACTTCGACCATATGCTCGGTGTAGTGTAACAGACCAGAGTCTCTGGTGGGAATCGAACCCACGACCGTCACGCTAAAAGTAAAACACATTACCCACTAGACTACCAGGGCACCCGAATATTATTCATATATCTGTATATCTTAGTCAATGCACATAAGACTAAACTTTTTTATTGTCGGTAGTTGTCTAACGCAGAAGTCATATGCTTTAATGAAATGGAACTTTAATTTTTCGCAAGACTGTTATATGAATGATTTACTCATGGCAATATACCAGTTTATTTACCAACACAACATTTTAAGGTTTATTCTTCTGTTACTGCTTACGTCACTTACCATTAACACGTACGGCTTCGAATTAATTATTCCTTTTATGCTTAGGTTCTTTACTAAGCTTCTCACCGGCTGATCGAGATTTGTATCACTGTTTGGGACCATTTTCTTATTCTCAGCGTAGTAATTTGGTGATTATTTGGTCATTGGCTAACTGTTATTTTAGAGGTTGATATAATTTTAAACACAAATTAAGCTACGCATTTGTAGGTAATTCTGGTAATTCAAAAATTCCTTGTCGCCATATTTAAAAAAAAACAAATTATGTATAAGAATGTAATTACGTCCAACATTTATACTCATAATATAATATTAATCAATCAAAATATGTTGTTTGTTATTATTGACAGAATGCTTTATTTACTTATTTTTTATGCTTTTATGATTCAGATCAATTATGAACAGCAATTATGAAATATTGTTACCACAAAAACCACACATGTGTTCACACATTGTTGACACATACATAAATATCAGAAGGACCAGCCTCATAATAAATTAATTTACTATTATAAATTTTAATTATAAAAAATAATTAAAATTTTGTATGTGAAAAGCAAATAAATATAGTTTAATTTCATTTTAATATCACCTGTATAGCAGAGTCAATTAAAAAAAACATACAGTATCGGACAAAACTAAAGCACAAAATTTTTGTAAATAAAAGTTTTGCTTATTAGATTTAACAAATTATTATAAAATACTTATACACTTATGTATAAAATTAACGCATACAACATAAGTGGTGTGAGAATCTAGGTTGTAATCCTAACTGAAGAGTTTGTTAAAACAAATTATGTATATATATATACAAAATACTCTATTTTATATTTAAAAAATAAGATCCTTACAAAAATTTCTCTAAATGCAAATAAATACTGTTACAAAGACGAATTACCATTAAACACTAAAGTGTTTATTCTAAAAAGGAATAAAAAACAAGAAAAAAACATCAAAGAAATTACAAAAGTATAGTGACACAAAGGTCAAATTACAATAACAGCACTACATAGAAAGACCACGAAAGATAGGCATAAAAAATATTCATCTCGAAGACAGACAGAAAATAAATGCTACAATTATGGTTATCAGTCGCCAGTCAGAGAGTTAAAATATAAAAGTCGCGATGTTGAAACGCAATTGTCCACACTGGGAGTTTGATTTTTGGACTTAAATGATAGTGCAATATTAATAGCGCAGTGTTATCAATAAAATTATGTTGTTAATGTAAAAAAATAATTGATATATTCAAAATAAATATACAACAACTTAGAAAAGTAGGTACAGTACGTCTGCGATGAAGATCCTATTGCCCCTTTAACGCAAAACCAACTAGATATCTAATTCAGAGGTCGAACTTTAGATTTTCTATCGCTAGCGAAGCTTTAATTGATGAAAATGGGTCATCAGGCTTTAATTCAACACACTAGGCGTTTTAGGATACAAACTAACTAACTAAGAAAATCTCTACTCCTCTTCTTACCCGTTATTACAATATATTATCACAAAACCAGGATCAGAAAAGGGTTCAAGCATAATCTGGACGATAATGAGATCAACATCACATAGTACAATAAATATAGGTGTGACCAGAGCTTCTTCAAACTGTTTGCGTAGCAGCATTTTACGCCTTTACTGCAGGAATAGAGTCTGTTTGGAATACTTGCTTAACTAACTTTATTGGCCATTATAATACTTTACATACATACATAATTGGCCATTACAACTCTTCAGTCAGGATTACCACCTAGATTGTGTGATTTAATTTTTTATACATGATTGGAGCGACCTACAGTTCAAAGTCGACACCGAACGACAGACTTTTGAGAAATTTTTCATGGCAATTTTATTTACTCTCAGAGTATTTGCCAAAAAGCTACTGAGAGGAAGCCGTCGAAGAAATATTTTTTCATATTTCGTTTTGATGTCTAACCTAGAGTTAGAACCGTGACCTTACGTCTAATAAGCTAATACACTACCTACAAGACTGGAGCGACTTCATATATTACTTTAGTCAGAATTACAACCTAACGCTTCACATAACCTATATGGTACATGTGGTAATTTTATCCATGAGTGGTGAAACCCGCAGTTTAACGTCTTTAAGAAGCTTTTTCAAGGAAGTTATTGGTCGATTATTCAAAGACACCATTATTTATTTATTTTGGTTTAATACCAACGGTTAGATTCACATCACAAATAAAAATATAAAATCTGAAGTTGTTGGCTAGTTAACTTAATTTATTTAACAAAAAAATGTAAATTCAATTAAACAAAAACTTTTGTAGGTTAAATGAACCAGAACATTAGTTACAAGAAAGCTTTTTTGTATCTAGGAGGCTTAATTTATTCCGCTCCTCTAAAAGAAAATTTTTCAATTCATCCTGGTAGGAAATAGTTTGTTTTCTTATTTAAATTTTCAGTTATTGCTACAAATTTTCGATGGTGACCAAATCTTGTGATTAGGGTGTAGTTTTGATAATTCGCGGATAATTGTTCAACAGAACTTCAGTTATGATGAGGCCATTGCCCTGGTACAAATCTAATGTGTGCTATATCCCAAGCATTTTGGCACTTTATGTGAGATTTTCATTCAAAAAGTTTAAATTCTGCTTATTGTTCACATTACCTCCAACAAAATGCAATTTACCTTTACCAGATGCTGATATTAGGACACACAAGAGCATCAGATTCATTACCTGATCAGTTTTTTTCCAAAGAATTGTAACCAGAATTATTATATTTATTTCGTCTGTAAACAGAATAACCTTCCGAAAAGAAAAATTATTATTATTATAGCAATGAGTAAACTGCAATCCAATCTTCTTACTTCTTTTGATTGCAAATGAATTCTAGACTGCCATTAAAATCATTATTTCGGAGAATTCGGCGTATTGTTCCGACATTAAAACTTGTGTTAAATAGTTTTGCCACCACAAATCACAATTTCAGCAGACGAATTGCTCTTTATCTGGGTGACTGTCCTCCTTTTTTCACGTTCCGCAAAAAGCTTTTTAAAGTGGATTTTTTTTTTGCTTGTTTCCCGACGTTCGTCTTTTAGACTTTTTTTACTATTACTTATGCCTATTTTTCTATTCTTATGGGATTCAAGAATTAACTTTCTAATTTGAAGTGTAGTTTGGCGATAAGTGTTACAATTACAATTTTTTACCATTTGTTACCAATTTTCCAAACAAAAAAAATACTTTTAAATAAAAATTAAAAATTACTTTAAATATTTTTATTTATTCGACCGTACATCGAGCTTTGTATCAAAAATGTTACATTTAAATTTTTGAGACTATATAACTATAATTCAGAAAAAGTTAGATGTCTGATATTTTTTTTCGTTAGTATTATTATCGCCATTATTTTAAACCAAATAAAAAAAATTCAAACAGGGGTTAAAAATTCAAAAACTTTATAATTTTGGGTTAAAAAATTCAAAAACTTTATAATTTTGGCTTATGTATCATTTTGGATACATACGACTTTTTTTTAAGTTTTCAAAGAATTTTTGAAGTTTTATCGTAAATAATGCATTATTTATGGTATTTGGGAAGGAATTGAAAGTTAAGTGTTGGATGTGAAAAGTTTGAATTTTCTGTTCTTGATATTGATTGAAGTAGTCGTAGTCTAGTGTGTAGCGTGTTAGCTTATTAGACGTCAGAGCAAGGTTCTAACGTCAGGTCAGACATTTCCAGTTTGAAAAAGAAAACAGAACTGATGAAAGTTTTGGCAGCAACAAATATGACAATAGGATGTTCATAGCCAAAGATGGCACTACTTGCAATAGCGAACCGTATGCCTTTAGTAGTTTGGAATGAGAAAATATTACCAATTTACGCGCTGACTGCTAGCAGCTGTTTCTTGAACTGTTGTAGAGTCTTTGTTATTGCTCTTCTCATATTTATCTCACGTGGCAGAAAAACATTAGAAACAAATATTTCGTCCTGTGTTTTATTTCATGGATATTACAGGTGATAATATTTCGGTCAACTATGTACGCATGAGATAACAGAGTCATTCACTTTGATAATGTGCTACTCTGAACTGATGATAAATTTACACATATTACGCCTTTTCAAAAATGAGTCTTTCAGCTTTTAATAATCCCAATAATTTTGTCGCTGTAGATTGCATTTTATGGTTGTTATAAATTTCGTGGTCCACCAAAGTCGAATTAGCAGTTTTAGATTCAAGTTCATGCTACGTGCGTAGCAACTACTTACAACCGTATTTGGGGAACCTGTGTCCGCGAAACCAGAGAGGAATCAAAGAGAGAGCGCTGTTATTGACATAATCATTGTTCTGTTGCAATGGGAAACTTTTTTACCTCACATGACGTTGACAAAAAATTTTTCTAACGAAAATAACAACGGTTTGTACCATCAGGTTTCAGCCGGCACTCAATTGAGAGCGTTACTGATGAAGCTGCCCCATCTAAGCAACTGGGAACTTATATATCGTCACAAAGCAAGGGTGCTAAATATCAAATTATTACCATTTAGAAAAAAGTGTTTGATTTTTACGTAAAAACCATACTGCAATGTACATTATGTCAAACATTTTTTTCCTAATTTTGACAAAAGTGATAATAAAATTTAATAATATAAATCAGTTTTATTAAAATGAATTGAAATAAAAAATTTTTTTTAACAAAATCTATCAATAATTGCGAAAATTCCTTGTACTACAAATATGTATCAAAAGTTATACATATGCTAGAATTATAAAGTTAGGGTTTAAAGAAAACGATCTAATCGATTTCTGAGTGCTTTTGTACATTTAAGTACTTACTTGCAAGTGGAAAATTTTTATTGTGATCCACTGTATATTTCTGATGCGCTTATATGTAGTATCAAATTTGGAGGCTACATTTATTTCAGATATTGGTGGGGAATATCCATATGCATATCCTTTTAATATAGTTTTTAAGTTTAGATATTTATTTTTAATTCACTTTGAAATTTAATATTCAATAAAAAAGTTTTTCTATTAGAAAAAGTAAATATTGAAACAGAATGCAAAAGGTTCAATATCTAAGCATTATAGTATTATGAGCGTATTTTGCAAACACAGTATATTTTACCAATTGTTGTAAATGCTTCTGATTCTATTTTCCTTTCACCATCAAGACTGTTCCTAACCCAAGTGAAAACATACGAAAAGAAAAATTGCTTGAAATATTTGTGCACGGTCTTTTATTCCAAAGGTGAATGAAAAAAAATATATTTTTTATCAGGTATTTCTGCAGTTTTCCCAATGTAAAGAAATAAAATAATAAAAAAAATAAAATAATATATTTCCAAAATTCTTAGTGTTATTTTGTTTTATTCCATTTTGACTTATTGAATATTTAATTTATGTTCGTTCCTTTGAAATATTGCACATTTCTACTGATTATTTTCGACAAGTACGTTTTATTTGCTTGTCCGATAAATCTCAATTCCAATTATGAATGAGTTGAATATTAACAGCTTATTTGGGATGATTTAATTTTTTAATTTTTATTCGGGTTGTATTTGATACTTTATTAAGCTCGTCCTATCTTTTAATTTAACCCTGGACGGTTACTCTTCATTTTTGTACATTAAGGTTACTCTTCGTTGAATCGACGAACACTTTAACCCTAATTGGTTACTGTTCGCCGAATCGACGAAGCTTATTTATCATATAATTCTTTTAGGTTTGTAACTTATTCACATACACCTGCGACTTAAGAAAATGCCACAAAAAATTGTAATGGGGTCTAATTGTATGATCTCGGTTACCTCCACGTGGGATGATTATCAAAGATCAGCAATGAATCGTTTTTCGCTACTCATTAGAACTCATGAAATATAATATATATAATATAATATGAATATATTGAAATTTAACTACTCTGATTCATTCATACACACTACAACGTTGATTTCGGTTCGAGTGACTTGAATCATTCATCAAAATTTACAGTCTTAGTTGTTGTTGCATTTACAAAAAAAGGAAAAAGACAAAGACAGTAAGTAAGTCAAACACACAACCTTCTAGTGAGTATTGTAGTGTTCGTACGCGAATCATACTTATTTTGTGACTCTTGTAAATGTTGAGTCATGTAGAGTCGAAATTAACAACATCATACGTATTGTTAAGTATGAGAATGATGAGTACTTCAAACTTTGAATATGAGTATACTACTCAATATAATATTAAAATAAGTATGAATGGATATAAGTATCAGAAATTATGAGTATGATTTCATCCTACTCATTTTTTGAATTTTTTGCTCTAGCAGAATATCCGTGAGATGTGTGTGGCACGTTGTCACCAAGTTGTGACTTTTTGAGGACGTGACTTTTTGGACGGTCAGCATACAGTCACTACTCAAAATACGCAAAGTTGTGCTTAGCGAAAGGCTGATTGAGCGATTCGAAATCGACTGGCGCGGATTCTTTTGTGCACTGTAACTAAGAGCGGTAATATTTTCGGCAGATCTTGCATTTTATCGACGTATGAGTGTTGATCGATAGTTAAAACATTTTTATTATTTGCACACTTGGTTGTGAGTATTATATCCGCCCATTTTTCTATTCCGGTTCTCGTTTACACGCACGATGCTGGGCGTAACTGTAAATGATAGAGATCAACGCCTTTGTATTAAAGCTGTTGCTGTGTTCCGAAAGAAGGGCTGCAAGTTGAAGGTGACCGATCAAATGGACATCATCAAGACTGCTAAATACAAAGAATTGGTTTCTTATGGTTCTGATTAGTTTTATATTCGTTGTGCATCAATGTTATGTCATTTAGACCACTACAGTCCAGCTGGAGTTGGATTAATAATAAAAATCTATGTAGGCTGTAACCGTAATGGTGTCCATCGCTTTAACTCTACCGTGCTGGAGCACCCCTATGATTGTCGTAAATTGACTCCTATTGGCGAATGTGATTTGGATCTCATTGCTAACCAAATTGTCGCTAACCAAAGCGATCCTTAACACTCCGGTCCCATTGTTATCTCCAAGTCAACAATGTAGGAACATGTCACAGAGAGAGAGAGAGAGCGGGATAGAGAGAATATCTGTCTATTTGCAAAACAGACTGAACTAATGACAAATAATTTGACGAATGCAGCTTCAACAAGTTGGCGTTATCTACTATTAAACTGCACTGAAACAAGTAAATATTTAATAGTGCAACTAAATTTGTATCGTACCTTTAAATTTGTAATAAATTCTGCTAATGTTAAATAAATTAAATTAAATTAAATTAAATTATATGTATATTAGAAATTGTTAAGTAACATACCTCAGTATGATATTCAACATTATCAGGAGTTTACTGTAGTCTTGTATAAGCAATCTCAGCAGATTTCTGGCAAAAACTCTGAGAGTAAAATAAACTGCCATGAAAAAGTTTCTCAAAAATTCTGTCGTTCGGAGTCGACGTTAAACTGTAGGTCCCGCCACTCACGTACAAAATTAACGCACACAACATGAGTGGTGTGAGAAGCTAGGCCGTAATCCTGACTGAAGGGTTGTAATGGCCAATTATGTATGTATTATGTATGTATGTATGTATATTAGAAATTGTTAAGTAACATACCTCAGTATGATATTCAACATTATCAGGAGTTTACTGTAGTCTTGTATAAGCATTCAAAATTTTAACATAATATAGACTACTTTTTCATTCGTTGTATAGTTGAATTGCGAGGCGTGAGCTTTAATTAGCCTATTTAGTCCATGAGTTACATTCATTTTCACGAATCCTTTTAGTCTGCCTTTAGTAAAACAACTATTTTTTCATTTTTCACATTCAACCACAAAATAAAATAAAAACAAAATTATAGACAGAAAACTATCAAAACTAAAATGGAAAGAAACTGAAATTATTCTTGTGTTGCAAAACTTTTTCTGTGTTACCGGTTACAGAAATAAAAAAGTCATTTCTTTAGGACTTTTTGTTTTTGTTTCGTTTGTTAATTTAATTTTATCAAAGTTTATTGTTACATTTTGCTCTTATTTCTTGTACGTTCTTTATTGCCTTCAGTTTTCCCGGAGGAATGTGCCATGAATGAAACTTTTTTAATTTTTGTCTTTGCAAAGTTACAAGTCAAAGTTTATGCTGCTTCTAATTAAAAACAACACTTAAAAACAAAAAAAAAAAAAAACAAACGAAAACATGTAATATCGCAAGTATTTTTAAATTATTCGAAATTATAGAGTAATTGCATCTGCATCTTAATTTATAATGCAGATGCCAATAAGCTTTTTTGCAGCAATGCTTTTATCTATTTTATGTTTCAATACAATTCGTTTTTTTTAATTACACGGTGCGACAGTCAAAATACACCCAGCTAATGACATAGTGTTGGTTGTCAGTTTTGTTGAGTAGAACTCAAAACTTGTTTTATTTGACAAAAACGGTATTTTTAAACCTATTTCCAAAATCTAAAGTTTTTTGAAAACGGAAGAGATAAGCCTTTGAAACGGTATACATAAACATAAAGTTCAAACTTACATGTTATGAGTTTTGACCGGGTAAAATTGGAAAAAAATTTTATTATTTTTCTAGTTTAGCCACTCTTAATTGCAACATTTAAGTAAAAATATGAAATAAGTGGTAATATTCTGAAAGTGCATTATCTTGTGATGGGATTGACACTGCGTTAAAAAAAAAAATCGGACAAAAATTATCGTCAGGTTTTCGAGAAAAAGGGGGTTGAAACCCCTAAAAATACCGTTTTTGGCCATTTTTGAATAATTGTAGAGCTAAACACTGACGTGCTAGAACCATCGCTATTGTCAGAAATTGACAATTGATCTTTGCTCTTTAGAATGAGCCCAAAGCCAAATTTATTTCGAGGGGTGCAAGAGAAAAAGAAACACATTACAAATATATTTGTGTTTTTTGCAAATATTTTTATTTCCCTTTGCCCAAACATTGGCCATTGGTCGCTCAAACGTGAAATTGACACATTTTCCAATGAATAATCAAGATCAATCAAAATTTCTGAAAATTTTTGAAATAAAAGTTCATTTGAAAAAAATGTAACATGATTGTTATACTCTTTAAATAATAATTACGGTAATTTTTGTTCGATTTTATCAAACGAAATGTCAATCTCTTCACAAAAGAATGCACTTTAAGAATTTCCCCACTAATTTATATTTTAATAAAAGTTTGCTACTATGAATAGACAAACTTGAAAAGATTTTTAATATCTAGCATTTGCCATGTTTATCTCATAGAATATTAAGTCGAATAATATATATGTGTATAACGTTTTAAAGACTCATCCCTCCCCTTTTTAAGAAAGTTTAAATTTGTGAGATTGGTTCAGAAATATTTGTGTAATCAACAAATTTGTGCGTTAAGACCAAAAAAAACAGTTTTTGGTCAAACAAAACAAGTTTGGAGGATTCAAGAAATATAAACAAAATATTTTTGAGTTCTACTCAACAAACCTCACAATCTACATTATGTTGTTAGTATTTAATTTTTAATTTTGTCGCATAGTGTTATTCATGTATATTGTCATACTCTTAATTAAACATAAGAGAATCACTAAGAATAAGCATGCTGCAGAAGATTTAATTGATTGTTGTATGCGGGTATCAAAAGTAGAAAACGTAACAACTGTTAGAGAATTATAATTGAAATGACGGATGATGAGTTCAAAACAATTTGACTTTAAACTGTAAGCAAGTCTTTTGCATCATTATCCATCGCATTTTCTGTATGGAAATGATGTCAGTCCCACGTTGAGGTATCTGTTATAGCCAGTTTCCACGTGGCTATAATCTGAGACGTATTTAGGGTACTGTTAACTAATGATGGACATTAAAAAACATCGATGTTATATAGATTTTCAGAAAAAACATCGAAGGTTTCATGCATCGATTGATTTTGTTAACAAAATTGACCTCAATGAGACTTACTGTTATGTGGAGGTACTATAGTACTTTGACCTAGGAATATATTGCACTGCCCTGATATTGGATATCCCTAAAACTTCACGATGCTGTTCGGTGTCAAAATGAAAAAAAGCCTGCATTGTATTGCATTGTACTAGAGCTATCTTACTCCTTTTCCTGTTCTACAGAGAGGATCTGTCATCTGTCATCGGCGTCGTGAAAGCTCGCCTCCCTGCGAGCTCATCTACCTGTACATACCATACGTACCAGAGATCAGCAATGAGTATTCAAAAAGATGAGTAGAATCGAATCATACTGATAATTTCTGCATTCATACTTATTTTAGTATTATACTCATACTACTCATATTCAAAGTACATAAATACCTATGATGTTGTTGATTTCGACTCTCCATGACTCAACATTTACAAGAATCACAAAATAAGTATGATTCGCGTACGAACACTACAATACTCACTGGAAGGTTGTGTGTTTGCTTTGTTTGCTGTCTTTGTCTTTTTCTTTTTTCCTTTTTGTAAATGCAACAACAACTAAGACTGTAAATTTTGAGTGACTTATGAATCTGAATGAGTAGACTTATGAATCAAACATATTTCGAATGGTACAACTTTGATGTCAACGTTGTACTCATACTCATTGTACTCGTACTTATAAATCAATGTTGTACTAACTACGAATGAATCAGAGTAGTTAAATTTCAATACGTGTGAATCACTTATATTCAAAATTTCATGAGAACTTATGAGTAGCGAAAGAACGATTCATTGCTGATCTCTAATCTGTATACCACAGAGCGGTACTATTTGTAAAACATTGTGTAACATTATGTTGAAGTCGCTTGGGTCTAGTAGGTAGTGTGCTGGCTTATTACACGTGAGGCCACGGTTCAAACCCCAAGTCAGACGTCGAAAATGAAAATAAGATAAAATATTTCTTCGGCGACTTCCTCTCAACAGATTTCTGGCTAAAACTCTGAGAGTAAATAAAATTGCCATGAAAATTTCCTCAAAAATCTGTCGTTCGGAGTCGACTTTAAACTGTATATCCCGCCACTCATGTATAAAATTAACATACACAACATTACAACTGAAGGGTTTTAATGGCCAATTATGTGTGTTATGTTAGAATACTTAGACTTTAGCAATACAAATCAAATTTCAAAAAGTCGTCCTATAAAAGAGAGGTACATTTACACCTACATTAGCTGTACAAAGACTTTTTAAATTAGCATTTTGGCATTAGCATTAGCAAACACAAAATGAACTCTGAAAACAATTTTATAAAATCTGATAAATTTATTATTTATTCAAATCTGATAAAAAAAATTTAAAATTTTTTAAAATTGTGTTCGTTTGCTTCGTGTATGGAGACTTATTTGAGCCAGTGTATGTTCGCGTTTCTGATATTGAGGACTGAGGCTAATACTATGTTCTGGCATAAATTTGAATTGAGTCAATATTCGTTTAATTGACAAAATTATTTTAGGTGTTCAGGCATACGCAAATCAGCTTATTAAATAGTCAGTTGACAGCTGGAAACCAAAAAAAAAAAATTTTTTTTATAACAATTCATAACTTTAATACTAAACCTACCGCGACGGGAAAAATTACTCTTTTAAAATTTTTTTATCCAGAATTTCTTGAATATAACATTATAACACCGATTTTTGCCTTTACGATTTCTATTAAAAAATACATCGAATATATTTTTGAAGATTTACTCCTATCTTGCACTTTTTTGTACTGAGGAATGCATGTAATCTATCCTAGCTACTGCGGGAAGTTATTTGCCCTGAGCACAGGTTCTGTATCTTGATTTGCATATTTTGTGATATAAAACCACTGTTTTGAAATTTTTATCATTTTCTGGTGTGATTCGGTATATTGAGTTATATTGTTTGTTTTCTAGCAAAGTATTACAGTAAAAATTTCTAGTGTTATTTTGTTAATAAAAATTCTTATTTCATTATTTTGTTATAATCACTATCCCAAAAATTTCGAAACATTTTAAATCATTAGAAATTTTAAATAATATATACATAGTAGAAAGAGAATGCAATAGGAATAGAAATACAAGAGGTATCGGTAGATTTAGTGTTAATATAAATAAACTTACCTTCCACCTCACCCGCCATTTTTATTTGACGTTATTGATATTTGTATTTTCAAATATCAAGAATTTTTTTTCGCATAAGTTGTAACATTCTCACTGAACATACTTATGACAGTGCTGCATTTTAAGTTTTACTCAATATTATAACAATTTTCGTATTTATTGCGCAAGTATTAATTCAAACTTTATATGAAATATTGAGCTCAGTAATGGCGTTTATTGTGATATACGTAATAAAGGTGAATATCTGAATACCGTATAAAATTTTTTAGCACTAAACCGTGTTTTGTTATAATTAGAAACTTCCCAAATTAAATCGTTATGTGAGATAAAATTGTATTGTTTCACAGTATTCATTGCAACTCTTTGCAAAGCTAGCGCCAATTTCCAGAAGTTTTGTCAAATCAGATTTTATCATAAGCTCTAGCTTCCAATAGTAATAGAAATCATTTAACCATTATACAGTCGACGTCCAACAGTACGAATTATATAATGCCAACCCTTTTCGTAATATTGGAAAATTCCTATTTTTGGGACTACAATAGTTCTTCTTTTTTTAAAAAAATATATCACATATTTATAGATACACGGTACCAAGACACAGTGACATTCCTGTAAGCTGATTGAACTGGCAAGGTGCGGCACAACCATTGAACTCCTCAACAAATTTTCTTTTTTGGGAATCCTTTGGAAGACCTGCTAACGTACAATTGACAATGCAGTAATGGGATCCATCAATTCCAAATAGGAAGCTGAGGGCAAGGGAAGAACGGAGAAGAAAATCTGACCAAAGCTGAGTGGAAGGCACACGAAAATTCTGTTTAAGCTCCATAACAACACGCTCAATGTGGTTACTGAAGTCATTACTACGCATTGGAGCATTGATTGTTGTCCCTTGACAAATGATAGATATTGGCATTAGTTTCTTCATCATAAGGTCCTAATAGTTCCGTTACTAGGGAGAAATTGGTCTATGTGGACCTCATTTGACCTAAGTGTATCAATCCACCGCTGTCTACCTAGCCACTTCTACCTGTCTACCTATCATACATTTGTACATATCTGCGGTCCCAAGCAGAAAAAAGCACTTTTTGTATATGTAAAATGGGGCTTCAATACGTCTTAGGTCAACATAATTTTATAAATAATTCTTTTAAATACATTGTTAAAGAGACGGAGATTTCACATAAATACAAAAAAATCGTTTATCATGGTTTTTGAATTTCAAAATTAAATGGTTTCACCCCCTCCAATACAATCCATCTAAGAAGCCACTCACTACCTGCAAATGGAAAAAGGATAAAATAGCAGGAAGGTTAGGCAGTACCGCCAGCTAATCACGTCCTTAGCTGGAACAACAAAAACGAATGAAAGAAACGAACACAGGACAGAAATACTTTGTGAAAGCCATATATTCCCTAGAGTGGTACTGGAAAAATAAACAAAGTTTTGTTAGTAGAATATAATGGCATACATAACTCAAATTAACTTAATGCGACGTAGGCTATCATTGCTGGGGATTGCCAGATATATAAAAAGGTGACCCAAATGTTAACACTAAAATAGCCGAACGCTGAAAATGCAACTCTAAAATAATAGACCCTATTCCCCATGCCGTATGATTAACTAAATTAATTCAAACGCAACCGTCAACGAGAAGGGTCTCTGAAGAAATACTCATAATAAAACACATTTTTTTTTAGAAAAACTAAAATAAAATAAAATACCTAAAAATTAACAAAAGAGCAAGAGTTCTTATTTCGTAATTTTAAAAAAATGTCTTCTTGGTGATTAACGCATCAACGTTGACATTTTAGCAGAAGAATTCCCAGAAAACGTGAGACGCCATGGAAAATTTTAGAACTTTGACTGTTAAAAAATTACAATCCAAATACCGAGAAGCCGAATTAACCTCTACGGGTAAAACAAAATGGTTTTAATTGAACGTCTTGAAGAAAAAGCCGAAAATTTTAATACTCCGGGCATAAGGGAACGTATTGTGCAGTTAGAGAAAACTACCGCAGATTTGTGTGCGATTTCTGCTCATTTCCAGCCTTCTTATTATTCATCAACTGTATCACACGTAAACTCTCCAGTATGTATAAGCCCCGATCATGTTTTAAACGGGAACAGATGGCCACTGCGACAAGTACAGCTTCCGAAAATGCCAGTGTAGCAGCGAATAACAACGTCCAGCATCTTCAACCTAAATTTTCACGGCCGTATATACCACAACGTTTACCAGTAGTATCACGTCCTGAAATTATTACGCCCGTCACTACCGTACAGCCAACTACGCAACATATCCCGATAACTGCACATATTTGGCAACCTCGTCTTAGCTATAGTCAACCGTTTTTTGTCAAGTCAAAATGTATGTAAAAATAGCCTTCTTCTGTGTCACTCAAACGCATCCACATGTAATATCTTCTAATCACCATACAACGCAACCAATTGGTTTAACTCCGTTCTCGTTGTCGGCCAATGTTTATATGCAACCACCATTTCCGTTACCACCGTTTAAATTATCACCATTGTGCCTGATTTTGACCCAACAATGAATGAATCAGTAAATTCAACCCAATTTGTCAGACGCGTAGAGACACTTAATGCAGCTTACGGCTGGGATGATCAGTCTTTAATATTCGCTGTCCAACAGAAAATGAAAGGTTCCACGAAATACTGGGTAGATTATTTGCAAGTTGTTTTCTCGCCATGCCAGCAATTTGTTAAAAAGTTTTTGTTTTTTTTTCCGCATGAAGACAATGCTGCAGCCATTCATATAAGGATGTCACAAATGAGGAGTCGTTTAAATGAGACTCCACAGGAGCTCTACTTCAGAATGTACGCTTTAGGCGCTAGCGGTAACCTAACTGAATCCGCAATAGTTAGGTACATCGTAAAAGCAAAGCGTAATTGTATTTGCTGCTATTTTAAGAATTATTTGAAGACCAATCCTCGAGAATGTTTATCAAAATCATTTTTATTGTTTTATTTATTGTATTTGTATTTGTTCTAAACTCAAACTAAAGTTTGTAGACACCAATTTGTCACTATTTAACACACCAAAAATCTCGTAAGCAAATTTAAGTGATATTTATACGATTGTAAACAATGACTAATAAAACATGATTTAAATGGCAAGTGAAAATTAATGTTTATAAATTTTATTGTTCTTTCAAACACGAATTTTTATTCTATACATTGTTTATGACTGCTTTTATATTTATAATGTTGAGTTTGAAATTTATTTTAAGTCTTTACAAATCTTTTATTTATTGCATGTGTAGAGGAAGATAAAAATTATTTACTTTTTTGTACTTGTTTTTGTTGTGCTTGTCTTATGGTTTTTGATCAAAAAATGTAAGAACATTACGTTTTGTGTACTAATAAATTTTTAGAGACTCATAATTCTTCAAATGAATATTTTTGTGCATTAAGTACAGAATATGTTTTTGAAGGAGTGTGTTGCATGTCTTTTGTTTAGTACAGTATAACTTAAAAATTTTTGTTTTACCCATCTGAACTTTTTCTTTCATTGTGATGTTTCAGTTAGAAACATTTGTACAACAGATTCTAAAAATAAATATTAGGTTTTATAGATTACAGTCAGTTAGTTTCAATTTAAATTTTTTAAATTTGTTTAAAAGAATTAAATAAAACTTAAATATTTTATGTTGATAAATACAGGGCATTCGTTTGAACGCAATTTGTTTTAAATTTTAAAAAAGTAAACAATTATAAAAATTTTCAAAACTTAATAAATACATTTTTATCAATAATCAAAAATATTATGCTTGACATGAAGTTTACGAGGTTTTGATGGGGTTGAATTTCAATATCAAACCAGCCTTCTAGGGCTTTCTCTTTTCGAAATCTGCCTATCATTAGCTGCGCTATTGCTTCATAAAATTGTAATGGGATTAGAGTGGCAAGGATGAAGACGAAGACAATTTTAATCAATCCGCATCAGTAAATTGATAAAATTAATTGACGGCATATGTTACGTATTTGTTTTATTTTTTTTTTTGGTTGTCAATAGATGTATACAATTTGTATTGTTGTGTTCATTTAAAAGCTTGAAAACTAGAAAGTTTGAGTTCCTGAGTAATCTGAATTTTACATTCATGAAACTGAACATCATTTCGACGCCTACATTCTATAACGTTTTAAGTGTACTTAGAACGTTTTTAATGTTCTTGTATTTTTAAATTCTACGTTCTTTAACTTAAATACTGTCAAAATTTGATTAATATGCGCCGATCCGTTCCGAAGTTATAGGGAAAAATCTACTTTATTTTCCATTCTAAAATGTAGTAAGTACGCTTAGAATACTTTTGCTTGGAAATTTTTAAATTGTCTTGAAAGCTAAGTTGACTAAGAATGTTATGGAAGGAACATTTCTTAACGTTGCGTGTCTTGTATACTTGATATGTTCAGTGTGCTTTTCTCAGTGTCTGTAAGTGTAGTTAAAAAGTTCTTCCCCGAATTGAAAAAATAATTGTGTGCGTGTAAGTGTACATAGTATGTTTTAGTTTGGAAAAAGTAGTGAACCAAATCGGACGCCTAATTTTTATATTTTCGGGTATAAAATGATTTCGGGTGCAAAAAGAATGATAAATTTGGCACAAAATAACGTTATTATTTATTAGATTTCTTTGTTATCTGATATAATTAATAAGTTTTTTATTAGGAAAAAGTGAATCAAAAAGTATAAGTTCAATGTCATACAATTGTGCGGAAAGTGTTGGTAAGAAATTCACGACTTAAATTAAATGTTGTGTTTATTTATAATGGATTGTTTTGACAGGAAATAAACTGCAAACTAGTCCAGCAAACGAAAAATCGTTTAATTTGGTAATGTAAATAGTGAAAATTCGGAATCAATTTATGGTCTGACAATTGTGGAGGTCAAAACAAAAATAGAATTGTATTCTCTATGTATTTATGGATTTTACGAAAACTACAAATCGATATCAGTCACAAATTTTTAGAAAAGGCTAATACTCAAAATGATGGCGATGGTATACATACACTTATAGAGAAGTGCAAGAAAAATATAAACCATGTAATTGAATGGACCATGATGATTTTTTGGATTTCAAGCAATTGCTTCTGTAACACATGAAACAAAAAATATACAAAATGAAAAAGTATGTCTATCAAAAATCCGAGAAATAAAAGTATATAAAGAACAAAATTATAAATTATTTTATAAATATGAATTTGATGAGAATTTCAAAGAAAAACAGATATATGATGAAACTGGGAAGAGAAGAAAATAAAATTGTTATTGAAGAAATACCAAAGCATACATATCCGGATTTCCAATAACGGAAGAAAAACGTAAAGATCTTTTATATCTGTGTGGCCAAAATTTAATTCTAAAATTTTATCTAAATTTCTACAGACAACTTAATGGTTTTAATGGAAAAGAATATGTAGTCGAGTCAGATAATGACGTCTAAAGAATACAATGTAGTTTCTACTTATTTAATGTTATACTGAATTAATTTTGTCTCTGTTATCTTTATTCTTATAATTATTTTTAAGTAACCTTGGATTTATGTTATAAATACTTTTTATTTGAACTGAATTATTATTACGGGTGATTTTTTAGCTATTATCTTAGCTCACACACGTTTCGTGTTTTGTTTCACTGTCAAACATCTTCAGTTTGGTCTATAATTTAACCATGAATCGTCTTACAACCGAACAACGCTTGCAAATCATTGAATTTTATTATCAAAATGCTTGCTCTGTTAAGAAAGTTCATCGCGCGCTTCTTCCATTTTATGGTCAGTTTAATAGACCCACTGAAGCGGCTACTCGGGCTATTGTGACTAAATTTCGTACCGAATTTACATTGTTGGGAATTAAACCACCAACACGCTTACGTAGAATGCGAACTGCAGAAAATATCGCAGCTGTATCGGCCAGTGTTAAAGATGACCATCAATTTGCGATTCGTCGCCGTTCGCAGCAATTGGGCCTCTGTTACTCATCAGCGTGGAAAATTTCGCGGAAGGATTTAGGTGTGTAAGCTTTCAAAATACAGCTGGTGCAAGGAATGAAGCCGAACCACCTACCGCAACGCAGAATTTTTGGTGAATGCGCTCCTGGAAAGTTGGCCGAAGATTCACTTTTTTATCGAAAAATTGTGTTCAGCGACGAAGCTCATATTGGGCTCAAAGGATACGTAAATAAGCAGAATTGTCGATTTGGAAGTGAAGATCAGCCAGAAGCATTGCAAAAGCTACCAATGCATCCAGAAAAAGTCACAGTTTGGTGCGGTTTATGGGCTGGTGGTATTATTGGACCGTACTTCTTCAAAGATGCTGCGAATCGTAACGTAACTGTGAATGGTGAGCGCTACCGTGAGATTATATCCAACTTTTTTTTGCCCAAAATGCAAGAGCTTGACTTGCATGACATGTGGTTTCAACATGACGGTGCCACATGCCACACAGCGCGCGTAACAATGGACTTATTGAGAGGCGAGTTCGGTGAACATTTTATTTCACGTTCGGGACCGGTCAATTGGCCGCCTAGATCGTGCGATTTAACGCCTTTAGACTATTTTTTGTGGGGCTATGTAAAAGCTCATGTCTATACAGTCAAGCCCGCTTCAATTGACGCATTGGAAGACAACATTGAAGCATTTATTCGTGAGATACCGACCGAAATGTTAGAAAGAGTATGTCAAAATTGGACTAAGCGGATGGACCATTTGAGGCGCAGTCGCGATCAACATTTGCATGAAATAATCTACTATCGATTCAAATAAAGATTTCATGCATTTTTCTGAATTTTATGTGTTTTTTTTTTTGAAAAATTTTCCTATAGTACTTAAAAAATCACCCATTACATATTTAATTTTCTGTTTTGTTTTATGAATAAAATTAATTAAATAAAAAATGTAAAAGTCTATGTTGGAAAATATAATTTTCTCAAATTTTTGTCCAAACTGTAATATTATATGTATACTTAAGTGATTAACTTAAGCAAAATAGAACTATCAAAAACATGCTACGTACACTTAGACGACAAATCGTCAATATTTTCTCCATGCGAAAACATTCTATGTCATTTTTAGCTAGGATCCAATTAAAATTTGTAAATTCAGAAACTACTAAACAAATTCTACTCAATTTTACTAAAAACAAGGAAAGAATCAATGGCGTATTTTATATAGTTTACGAGATGTCACGTAAGAACTTTGAGAGCTCATAACTCAAAACACACTTCCGACTTAGAATGTTATAGAACAATGCTGAAATGTTAAGGTAGCAATGTTTTTAATAGACCGACGGGTTAAAGTACAGTAGCTTTAGGCCTGGTTCACCCACAGGTTTCTGAAACATTTTTGGTTCGGACAAAATTTTTTTTATATGTAGTTTGACGTTTCTCTCAGAGAGCGAGAGAAATTATTTTGTGCGAACAACTCTCAGTGTGAATTAAATTAATTTTAAATTGGGTCCGAACCATTTTAGAAAAGGTTGCCACACCATATGAAATTTATACAATACACCAATATTTGCAAAAGTTCATCGAAAGTCCCAGGGCCCATGCGATGAAAATTTATAAATGAATCCACGTCATTTAAACGCATTTCGGAAACTAGTGATGAAAATACCCTTTGCTTCTCTTTGTTTCAAAAGTGGTCTTACAGCCGTCCTCTTGTTTATCTTTGATTTTCGTTTTTCATAAATATATTTTGCAAGTACAGTAGGACTTTGATTATCCGTGATTCGATTATTCGGCAACATCAATTATCCGGGATGGAAAAAGAAAGTTTTTTGCATCGACTTAATTTTATTTTGGATCGATTTAAATTTTTCTGCATCGTTTAACCGTGATTGCCTCTATTATCCGTGATTATAAGCAAAAAAATTTTTCTATTATTTTAGACAAACAAGCGAAAAAGGGGAATTTCCTCTTTAGTATACGATGAGTCAGAAGCATACATGTAAACCTGTTTACTTTAATTTAGAAATTTGTGAAGTGCGATTTTTTTACATTTTTGAAACATGTATGTATATAAAATCCATGAATTATTTAGTTTTTACATAAATATTATTATATATATCATTTATTAATTAATAAAAATGTCTATTAAAAAACTAGCCAAAATTGGTACTCAATTAACCGGGAAAATCGATTATACAGAATGCTTCAGGTCCCGAGCATCACCGATAATCGTGGTCCCACTGTAATTTTACTTTGGTCACTTCAATGGCGAACAAGAGTAGCAAATGATTTATACCCATCGCAGAACAAGATGTTTTTATTCTTACCAAATAATTCACCACAAATACTGTTTATTTTTTGTTATAAATATTAATTTAATATACCTTTATTTTGACACAAATATAATTAACTTTCTTAAGTTTATACACATATGTATTTACTTCATTTTCAATTAAATATGGCAGCACTGTTTTTACGAACAAAGTTTCTGAAATGGGTGAATCATGCTGCAGAAAACAAGAAATTTCTCCGAACCAAAAATGTTTCAGAAACTTGTGGGTGAACCCGGCCTTACTGTACATAACCAACACAGTTTTTTAAATTTTTTTAATTATTTCTTGAATATTTGTCACATTAAGGGACATTATTACAACTTCCCGTTAAAGTTTGGTTTAGTTAAAGGTAAAGTGGTTTAAAGTCACCTTTAACTTCTTTTCATTATTACAACCTTATGATAAAATAAAGTAAACTTTTTCAAAAATATGGCATTGCCGGAGCAATGTCGATAATACTGCTGAATTAAACAAGTTTTTTTAAACGCAGTGGCAACGACGGGATTCGCTATGTGTTGTATATGCTCATTTTGTTTATATTTGAAGTTGCCATATTGAAAATAATATGAAATATGGCAAGTTCAAACATAAACTTAACTTTAAAAGTTATCGGTAGGATGATCTTCCCTTTAGCTTAACGCTCACTTCTACCATATTGTCCACTTATAATAATGAAAAACAATTTTAGTTAACGGCAAGTTGTAATAATGGCCCTAAGTGCACTTTCCTCTGAGAATTCTTCGACGTTATTAAGCAATTTCAGCATAAATTTTTACAAATACAGGATTATTATAATTTGTAAACCGCTCGTCTGACAGCTGAAAGATTTATTCCAGTGATAGTTCATTTTATTATTTACAAGCTTACAAAAGCATTTTGATCTATTGCATTCAGAAAAAAAATTTTCGTGATGGAATTCAAGCGTGATAGTGTGATTGCTTTATATTTGGCTGGAAAACCACAGGTGGCTATCGTTTGAGTCCTCCAGCATTTAAATATGAATAAATCTTTTGTTTCTCATACCATTGCTCGTTACCGTGATACTGGCAGTGTTGCATCGCGTCCAAAAAGTGGACAAAAAAAACGGTAACAACACCAGAAATGATCCGAAAAGTGAAGGCCAGATTTGTTCGAAACCACGCCGCAGCGGTAGAAAAATTGCTCGTGAGCTGAACATATCGCGAGAACGGATGCAACACATATTGAAAAATGAGCTTGGACTAAGGCCATTGAAGTTCCAAAAAGTTCAAGGGCTCACCGATGGACAAAAAAAGTTGGACTGGAAAGAGCCAAAAAGTTAATTCGCTTGAACGAAAGTGGCCAGTTACCGAATTTGGTTTTCTCCGATGAGAAGCCCTTCCAAATTGAGCAGTTTGTGAACAAACAAAATGATCGGGTTTACTTGCCAAAGAGATCAGCTGAAAATTTACACCTGCGATTGGCCACCAGAGCTCAAGCGCCGCCGATGGTAATGGTGTGGGCCACCGTAACGGTCGATGGTCGCTCCTCGCTCGTATTCATCGACCGTGGGGTCAAAATAAATGCCGAATATTATCGGGAAAATGCCTTAAAGACAGTATTGAAGCCCTGGGCAGACAAACATTTCGGCCGCAGACCATGGATATTCCAACAGGAATCAGCACTACCGCATTCAGCACGCGTCAATCAAGAATGGCTTAAAAGGAGGTTCCTCGCTTCATTTCTACCACACAATGGCCACCAAAATCTCTGGATCTCAATCCGTTGGACTTTTGCGCCTGGGGCATTTTGGAGAGTAAGGTTCTCACTAAAAAATACCAAAGTGTCGATCATCTCAAGACGGCGCTTCGCCGGGAATGGGCCAAAATACTGCAGAGCCACTTTCATGCAGCCTGTGATGGCTTTGTCGGCCGTTTGAAGGCCATAATTCGTACCAAAGGTGGCCAATTCGAACAAATCTAAACTGATTCTAAAATTTGATGTTATTTCCAACATTTTTTGCTTTTGAACAATAAAATTAAAAAAAAAAAAATAAAAAATTATAGCGCTTTACTTTGTTGCATTATATATCAGCCACTCTGTATAATGTATTGTTCTTTCGTAAAGCACATTCATTTTAAGAATTGGAATAAACTTATGTGACAGCTGCCAAATTTCATAGTTGCACATGCAAAAAAATAAACTAAACTAAATAAAAACTGAAACACTCTTCATTGATGGGTTTAATTAACAGTAAATAATTTCAAATATGAAGTCGCCGTAGTCTAGTTGGTAGTGTGTTGGCTTCTTAGACGTAAAGCCACGGTTCGAGCCCCAGGTCAGACATCAAAACAAAATACAAAAAGCATTTCTTCGGCGACTTCCTCTCAGCAGATTTCTGGCAAAAACTTTGAGAGTAAATAAAAATTGCCATGAAAAGTTTATCAATAAATAAAAATCTGTCGTTCGGAGTCGACTTTAAACTGTAGGTCCCGCCAGTTATGTATACAATTAACACACACAACATAAGTGGTGTGAGAAATTAGGTCGTAATCCTGACTGAAGGGTTGTAATGACCAATTATGTATGTATGTATGTAATTTCAAATAAAAAACCGATCACCTCTGAGTTGGAAAAACTTTATTCAATTGAGAAAAGTCATAATAAGTGGGTGATAAGTTTTAGGACTGCCATTAAAAGAAAAACTCAATTAAATTTGAATTAAAAGAAATATTATTATGTTACCGTTTAATTTAAATAACAATTGCGTGGGTGGCCAAAGCACATTGTATTTCAGGTTACTGAGTAAATGCAACGAAAGGAACCTGAAAGGCATGTATATATGTATGTCAATCTTACTATATTGCCAGAGTCATGCTTCGTATCGGATCACAGATTACGGCCGATATCTATACTTTCAGTGTATAGTCGTTACTAGCGAAAATGATGTCAGTCTGAAGATCAAGCGTAGATGCTAATATTGGTCGCAATAGGCAATTGAGTAGCAGATGTTTCTATCTTTCTACGAAACTTATACTCTGAAAGTCGCCTGTTTTCCCATTGCGTTTGTATGGCGCAGAAGCATGAAAGCTATCAAGTACCGATGCAGCAATCTTGAGAGCATTCGAGAGAAATTTTATACGTAAGATCTTTGGTCTAGTGCGAGTTGTCGATGATTTTTATATTCCATTCAACAATGAGTTGTTTGAGCTCATCAACGACATGAACGTTGTGCGGCACGTTAACATCCAGCGGCTGCGCTGGCTCGGCGTTGTTGTTGGATAGAAGAGGATGGTCAGACGAGATGGGTATTTAATGCGAAGATCAGCAGAAGTCGCAGTAAAGGACGACCTTATTTGCAAGGGAAGGATCAAATCGAAGAAGCCCTTTTATTGACAGAGGCGCCTGAGCGGATGTGTTCGTGGCCAATTAAATAAATAGTATGAGTACTTGTTACTCTTCCCTATGACATGAAATTTTAAAATAACCTTCACTTTTTAAATTTGTGTATTCCATACGGCTCGTATTTGAAATCTACATATATTCACTACCTTCTTATGTTTAAAATTTGTTTTCGTTTTTGTTTTTATTGTGTGTTCTTATCGTCAAATCCATTTTGTTGGAAACTATGTAAATTAAAAAACAAATCTAATCTTCTCTTTCACCTCAAGCTTAACACATTTTATTTACACAATAAAAAAAAACACATTGTGAATGTGGATTAGGGTTGAAAAATTTTCACATTATTATACAATATCGGAAAAAGGAAAACTTGTGAAAAAGTATTATTCTAATTTATCCCCCTGGTCAAATTTAAGAAAATTAAATAATTTTTTTTTGCGTATAAAAATTTTACTGAAATGTTTTTTCTCTATAAAATATTCTTTAAAATTCTAAATTAGGTTTCCACAAAAGTGTTGACAGATTTATATTAGAAAGCTTCAATAAATCGCAAACATTTACATTAGTATCTTAAAAAACACACGAGTTCTTGACCAAAGTTTTACACAAATTAGCTTAAAAATAGTTTATATCTATTTCCTTATGCATTTTTCTTCATTTTTGTAGAAGCTTTATTTTTATTAAAAAACTCATCTACTTATCTCTGAATTACATTAATATAACAACGGATTCAGGTTTGAAGTTTTTATCAAATTAAGCAAATTGCAATAACCCGATTGAGGTTTGGTCGAAATAAAATTACACAATTTTGTTATTATGCGGGTACGTGAAAAATTACGATTAAAAGAAGCGAACTAAAATTCATTAACCGTTGTCACTAGAATTCAATGACTATCATACAGTGAATTAGAACTAGACCATTTGATGGACTCGGCCTTTAATTCTTACCTCCCTGGCAACGGAACAGTCAGTTATTTTTATTACGAGTAAGCAACTCAGATTTGCGATTACATTGCTCCAATTTCCCTACTCATCTCGGTACAGACGGACTTTGTCTATTTTTCGGTTTATGAAGTAGAGAATGAAACATATCACTACGAACGCTATTTTAAATTCGTTATTAATAAAGTTAGTCGATTTAACCAACACTCACTAAATTTCAATTGTGTGAAAATTATGGTGTACAAATTTAATAAACTGACCAGCAACGTTAAAAACATATTATAACATATAACGAATATACATCGCCGGTTGATGAAATTTCTTAAATTACCAACTATTAATTAAGTTCAGTCTTTGTGATGTCGCATATTGTTGAAAATTAATAACAATAATAAAACAAAATTTTAAAATATCTCATTATTATAAAATTAAAGCACTACTTCTTAAAAAACTTACAAAACAGTTTAAATTCTAAATTATTAGCACTAACATATCGCAGAGTATCAGTTGGAAGCTCGTTGTTTCGTATTGAAATCCTGTTATACTTTTGATCGCATTTTTTATTTTACCATCTACTGGACAACTAACTTGCAGATCTAATGAGGTATTTTTAATATGTTTCATGATGCATTTTACTTTTTCGAAAATGATATAAAATTTTAAAATCTGAATTGGAATTTATTAAAAATATTTCAGACGCTCGTTATTTAATATTGTAAATATAAAAAAAAAAAAAAACAGAATTAAATTAGTTATACTGCAGCTCAATTTCTATGTAAACTTTAATGTGAAACATTTTGGCAAGAAGACTAACATGAATTAAGAAAAAAATATTTAAAAGACTAGTCGTCGTAGTCTACTAGGTATTGTGTCGGCTTATTAGACGCATCAAAACGAAAATATGAAAAAAAAAATATTGCTTCGGCGACTACCTCAGCAGATTTCTGGCAAAAACTCCTTGAAGAGTTTCTCAAAAATCTGTCGACTCCGACCGACTTTAAACTGTAGGTCCTGCCATTCATATATAAAATTAACGCACACAACATAGGTGGTGTGAGAAGCTAGGTCGTAATACTGACTGAAGGGATGTAATAACCAATTATGTATGTATGTATGTACATATGTACATATATACATATGTACATATGTATATTTAAGTTGCCACAAGGCGTTTTAAATTAAAATATTTGTGTAAATTAGAACATATAAATTAGAACATCGTTCAAATGTTCGCCGTAATTTCTTTGGATGGCGCATAAATCAGGCCAAAATTCCAATTCAGGCCGAAAGATAGTGGTCGCCGTTGTCAGTAATTGCCTAATCAATGTCATTAGTCAGGGAGATATTGGATCTCATGAGGATTAGTAACGTCCCAAATTCGACAATTTTGTTTGTTAACGTACCCATTCGTCTAAAAATCTATTGAGGGTATTTTTGATCGACAGATGGCCAAACAGAGCACCCTTTTTGGTAAAACAATTTTTCACATATAGTTGAACGATTTATCAGTTCATGGTTATTTGACAATTAAGATTGCATAAAAATGGCTACCAATTTGACAAATGTAGCTTAAACAAGATAGCCGATATTAATTGTCGAAGTTTGAAAGTCGCTGTTAGCAGACTCGTTACTAAGGATAGCAGAATTAACTTAATCGCTGTTTGTGCAAAATTTATCTGAATTAAGCAGTAAATAAATGCAAATTATGAGTGTGTACATTATTTTAAATTAAGTAAATATTTTAAAGTAAGTTATGGGTGATGTTTTTGCTATTTGAGTCTCTAAGATTTGTAATTTCACCATGTATAGATTAACAAACCAACAACGCTTACTAATAATTGAAAATATATTCTGTTTGGAAAGTTAGTTTCTACAAAAAATTATCTGCAGCGATAAGGGTTTATTACAGGGTTAAGGGGTTGGAGAAGAGTACAGCGGGTAAACAGTAAACAAAAAGAAGAATAAAAATGAAAAATTTTTTCTATGTAACATGGGTCAACAAATAACATTTCAAAATTATATGTATATAGAAAGGAAAGGAATGGGCCTTTAAAACGATATACATATGTATATATATGTATATTATTTGACCTAATATACTATGAGGTTTGATGGGGTAAACTTAACAAATGCGAATTTTTTTTAATATTTTTTAAAGTTTGTCCGTTCATGGTAGCAAACCTTAACTAAAAAATTCGAAATAACTGACGACATTCTTAAAGTGCAATATCTTGTGAAGGGATTGACACTTCGTTTAATCAAATCGGACAAAAATTACCGTTGTTATTATTTAAAGAGTTTAACAGTAGAGTTATATATATGTACATATATATTTTTTTTCAAAGGAACTTTTATTTAAAAATGATTCAGAACTTTTGATGGATCTTGATTGTTTATCGCAAAAATTTCTGGTGGTGTGGTCGCTTAAACGTCGTTGCGATAATCAAATTTTTAACAATTTGACATACAGAGATGTCATACCATTGTTATTGAAAATCAAACCCACATTTTTATTACATACATATATGTATGTACATAAATAATAATTAGCCATTTCAATCCTTCAGTCAGGATAAGTAACTAACTTTTCACACCAATTTTGTTGCTGTGTGCGGCGGAACCTAGAGTGTAAACTCCGATTTTTTTTCTTGCCAATATTATTTTACTCTTAAATCTGCTGAGAGTAAGTAGCCGAAAAACAATTTTTTTTTATATTTTGTTGGAGACGTCTGATCTTTAGTTTGAACCGTACGCCAACACACCGCCTATTATGCTACATCGATTTGTTGAAGTTACGTTCGCAAATTAGTTTATTCAGCCTGTGTTTCCAAATGAACGTGGAGGACAGTAGCATTCAACAATACGTGCGAATATTAACATGTTTTTTTTTATCAAGCCTTCATAATCACTCTACTAAGAGGATTATTCTCAATGTGGTAAACATATTCGAGTCTAATTTTGTTGTCAAAGAGCGATCAATACAATCTGTCGAAAACATTGAAGTTGTCAGTGAGAGTGTGCATGAGTATCCAATGCAGTCGATTCCTTGTTGATCTTAAAAAAGATTGTTTAGCACAGTCTGGAAAACTTGAATTGTGACTAAATTCTTTAACTTTTTGTAAAAATTAGCAGTACAATTGGTTAAATTAAAATTTAACACACGTAACACACATAGCAGTCTGGTTGTAATCCTTACAAAAGGATTGTAATTTAGTAAGCATACTAATAGAACCTCAATTTAATAGAAACATAATGGATTTCTTGTTTCCAATAATATTTCGTACCTTCTGTTTTTAATAAATATGATTTATTTTATTAAATAAAATTGTTTAAAAAGTATTGTTACGAAAATTAATGATTAAGACAATGGTGTTTTGCTTTTATATCGTTTAAATTAAAATTATATCAAAACAATGAACATATTTACAAATTATCGCACTGCGTAATATACCAACAAACACCAGCATCAAAAAATGTAAAAAAGTAAACAATAATACAACAACAAATGATACGAGAATAAATGTAAACAATAAAAATTAAACACAAATTTTTTTTATTTATTTATTTTATTTATTTTTATTCACTACAATTGCATTGACTAAGTTCATATTGAGAGTATACTTAATACTTAATTCTATGTAAAATATATTCCTCATACGCACCCATACCCATACTACCTGTTGTGGTAGTACTCTGAAAAGTATGCAATAAAATATGAGTTTAATTTTGTGGTATAACGAATTCTTGGTATCTAATATCAGTCATACGTATGATTGGTATTGAATTCAATATGGGATACATTACGCGGCCATAGTGCTTGTACTGCCATAATAGCCCTGAAAAGTATGCAATGAAATATGTGTTGAATTATGTTGTATACGTTGTTGAATATCACTCATACGTTAAATGTATATATTCCAGTATGCGTCTTTCAATAATTTATACTCGTATTTGAAGAATTAATTATTAATTTATTATAATTAAAAGAATGAACTATTAATTTAATATAATTAATTTATAAATAATATGTGTACTTTTATGGAGATTTCGTGAAGGCGATGTTAAGAACGTACACATTCAAGAACATTCATCAGACACTTTAACCTGCCATATGAAACGCAAGGCAAAGCAGGCGAGAGAGTTAGTAAAAATTCAGTCAGTCTTGCATGAAGAAGCGGTGTGTTTGAAAAGAGTTTGAAGATCTCCGTTACAAAGATCTGTTGAAAAATTGACTAGTAATTGTTATTGTTTATGCAAAAGAGCGCAAAGAGGAATAACAAACAAAGCAATTGTTGTCGTTTACATGAAGTTGTGAACAGTGTCACAGAGAATTGTGCGAATAAAAAATAATTTTATTATCATTAAAGGAAATCCTCGACCAATTACCGCAGATCGTCTAACAATTACTCATATGTAGGAAAACCCCCTCATAATTTCGTCAGATATGCAGAAATTAGTTATGGAGGAATCTAATTTAAACACAAATCATCCGTCGCAATCAACTTAATTGGATGTGTAATGCAATGCACACCAAATCAAAAAATGATCTTGCGGTTCGTGTTTCTTTCGCTAAGATATAATGAATGAATGATAAATATAAATTCATACGATTTGACTCTGGGTTAGGTTAGGTTAAATAAGATTATGGACCCACCTAAAGGGCCCATTGCGTATTCAAAATCTATTCTACCAGGGGATATTCTTTAAAGGAAAGCCTTCCGAGTCCAAAACAAATGTGGCTATTAGAGCAATATTTGAATTAGTGAGATTTCGGTCAGAGAGGTCAAAAAGTGAAAGTATAAAAACCTACGTCTCTTAATGGTAAGAGCAGGGTGCTTATGTGTTAGCTAACAGGTACTGCAGAAGTCATACTTCGGAATGCCAAGTCTTCATTTGTAAAAATATATATAAGAAAAATATAACTCGTCTGTAATAACTACGGTAATATTTTATTAAACGAAGCGTCAATCTCTTCACAACACACAGCACTTTAAGAATTTCCCCATTTTTTATTATATTTTTTTTTATAAAAGTTTGCTACTATGAATGGACAAACTTGAAAAAATATGATAAAAATTCGGGTTTTCTAAGTTTGCGTCATCAAACTCCATATGAAGTTATATAAAATATATACATAAACATATACAGTTTTAAAGGTCCATCCCTCCCCTTTCTAAGAAGTTGCCGTAGTGTAGTAGGTAGTATGTTGGCTTATTAGACGTTACACCACGGTTCAAACAAAACGAAATACGAAAAAAGTATTTCTTCGGCGACTTCCTCTCAGCAGATATTTAGCAAAAAAAATAAAAAATAAAATTGCCATGAATTGCTTCTCAAAAATTTATAGTTTGAAGACGACTTTAAGATCTAGGATGCGCCACTCATGTAAAGAATTAACACACACAACATAACTGGTGTGAGAAGCAATGTTGTAATCCTGACTGAAGAGTTGAAATGACCAATTATGTATGTATGTATTAGCCACATGAGAATCTTGTCCGGTAACTTTCCTTGAAACCTAATTTCTTTGATTGATGGGGAACTCGGCCTTTAACTCTTACCTCCATGGCACGAGAAAAGTCAGTTGTTTTTATTGCGAGTTATCGACTCACATTTGCTGAAATTTCCCTACTTTGTCTATTTTTTTTCCTGGATTTCGGTGTACCATAAATTTCCGTTTAATCTACAACTCAGAATCATTGACCATAGGCTTAGCACTTTCTTCAGTCGCACTCCTCGTACACAAAATACATATTATCCACATAGAGTGATTTCCTGTTCTCTACTATGCTTGATATATTTGCATAGTACATGACCCAGAAATTAATACTTCCTTTTCTTTTATTCCTTACTCCTGATGACAATGAAATGATAAGAGTGATTTTACTTCCCACACTTCAAATTAAATTTGTCAACATTATCAGGCGAATTAATAGAGTCCACTGAACTCACTTACTGACTTTTAAATTTGCCAGCATTTAAGAAAAAGAGAATTAAGCAAGTGTTGGAAGAAATTGATTGATTTATTGCCAACGATTTATTATTTTTTCATTTCGTTTTCTTTGGAAATTATCTAAGATTTTTTACGGCATTACTCAACAATCTCTCTCTTTTTCAAGTTCCATTCAATTTATTTTGGTTTCGATTACAAGAGTGTAAAAAATGTGTCATAAGCAAGTCATTACAAGTGGTTACATGAGGAAAAAACATGACTTATTTGTTCATGTTTAAATCATTACTTGTTATTTGCTATAAAAACATTATGTTATTTCTTCAATAAAAACCATTTGCCATACAAAGGCTAATTATTATAACAAATCTTTGTGATTTTATATCCGTCTGGCGGGAGTTCAGAAGAAAGAAAAATTAGAATGTATATGTATATGTATATGTATATATGGTATGTAATTTATACTATTATTGAGTATGTAATTTAAATTACTATAAATTAGTTGTTTCTTCCACACTTATTATTGTAATAATTTTATATTGGATTTTTGTTTAATCGTAGATCGGGCTTTTGTATCAAACATGATACATTTCAATATTTGAGACTGTATAACTTTAATTCAGAAAAAGTTAGATGCCTGATATTTTTTTAATTCGTTACTATTGTAATTGCCATTATTTTAAATCAAATAAAAATACAAAATTTCATGCAGGGGTTAAAAAATTCAAAAACTTCTTAATTCTGACTTATTTATCATTTTTGATACATACGACTTTCCTGGGGATTCTTTCGCGCTACGTGTGTAATTTTTTAAGTTTTCAAAGATTTTGTGAAGTTTAATGGTCAATACTGCATTATTTATGGTATATAAGAAGGAATTGATAGTTAAGTGTTGGATGGAAGTGAAAAGGTTGAATTTTCTCTTCTGGACATTATTCTTGCGATTGATTGAAGTAGTCGTAGTCTGGTATGAAGTTAAATTATTAGACGTCAGATCAAGGTTCAAACCTCAGGTCAGGCATTTTCAATTTACAACGAAGGTTGTAATGATCGATTGTGTACGTATGTATGAAATTTTCATGCTGCTGAAAACTCGGAAAAGAAAACAGAAGTCCTATGAACTGATGAAAGTATTGACAGCAACAAACATGACAATAGGATGTATATCGGCAAAGATGGTACTACTTGGAAGTTGTAGAGTCTTTCCTACTGCTCTTCTTATATTTTTCTCACTTGACAGGCAAACATTAGAAAAAAGTGATTCATCCTACGTTTTATATCATAGGTATTACAGAAGGATAATATATTGGTCACCTACGTACGTATGAGTAACAGAATCGTTCGCTTTGATAATATGCTACTCGGAGATTGTGATAAATTTACACTTATTACGCCTTTTCAAAAAGTGGTTAAAATTATTGAAATTCCCAATAATTTTGTCGACGTAGACTAGTAATTAATTGCATTTTTTTGTCATTTGTCGCCGTGGTGTAGTAGGTAGTGTGTTGGCTTACTATTCGTAAAGCCCGGGTTCGTATCCCAGGTCAGACATCAAAAATGAAATATGAAAAAAAAAATATTTCTTCGGCGACTTCCTCTCAGCAGATTTCTGGCAAAAACTCTGAGAGTAAATAAAATTGCCATGAAAAGTTTCTCAAAAATCTGTCGTTCGGAGTCGACGTTAAACTGTAGGTCCCGCCACTCACGTATAAAATTAACGCACACAACATGAGTGGTGTGAGAAGCTAGGCCGTAATCCTGACTGAAGGGTTGTAATGGCCAATTATGTATGTATGTTTGTCATTATAAATTTCGTGGTCCACCGAAATCGAATTGGCAGTTTTAGATTGAAGTACATGCTACGTGCGTAGCGACTGCTTACATCCATATTTGGGGAAACTCGTATCTGGGAAACCAGAGAGGAATCAAAGAGAGAGCATTGTAATTGACATAATCGATGTTCTATTGCAACAGGAATTTTTTTACCTCACATGACGTTGATAACAAAATATAACAATGGTTTGTACCATTAGGTTTTACTCAGCCATCAATTGAGAGCGTTACTGATATGAGTGACAATAAGCTGCCCCATCTAAATAATTGAAAACTTATAAATCGCCTTAAAGCAAGGGTGCTAGATGTCAAATTATTACCATTTAGAAAAAAATAAAACCAAGCTGACACGAAGTGTTTGATATTTATGTAAGAAACCATGCTGCATGTACATCATGTCTAAAATGTTGGTGTAGATTTCATAAAACTGATAATAAAATGTAATAATATAAAATAGTTTTGTTAAAATAAATAAAAATATTTAAATTTTTTAACAAAATCCATCAATGACAATTCTATGTATTACAAGCATGTAAAAAAGCTAGAATTAAGAAGTTTTGAAGCTCCATCTACGACTTAAAATTTAATTTAAGTGATGTTGCTTTGTATTATATAGGAATCACCTTCGTTCATTCACTGTGTCTACTTTTTGAACGTATAAGCATGTCACAAGGAATTACAATGAAGCCTCAGCTGTTAATAGTCGCAAAAAAAAAATGAAAGCCTTAATATAGTTAACTTCCACTGTCTTTTACATTTCTCCGTATTGTTATATTCCTCTGTATTATTTCATTGTATTTGTGTGGAATGAGATAAAACATAAATTTCTATTTATTAAGGGCTGTAATTTAATTTTAATGGCTCTAGTGCCATGCGAATAAGACAAAACTGCACAATAAAAAATAAATCGTAATAAAAAATTATTGAGGAAACATGGTTAAAATGTTAGAAAAACCAAGCAATAATAAAAATGATTATTGGCTTTTATTTTTTTATATGAGTATTCCTTTTTAAAATGCAGCATAGGATACTAAAAGGTTAATAAAGAAATAAATTAAATTAATAGATATATCAAAACATGAATTCCAAATCCCCCATCCCCACCATAACTTTTCATTTACTTGTATTGCAAAACATTAGGGGATTATTTAAGGTTTTATTGATTTTTCAAAATAAACAGTTTAAGAGGTCAAGGTATCGTCTTTATGTTGGATAAAATGTACGCTATTATTTAATAGATCAAAGGAGTGTTGCACCGTATAAGGTAAATTTTAATGGCTTTTTCATACAATTATCGATTTACAATATCTTGCACAAGTAAATACAGAACTTACTGGATTTTAACCTCCTAGTTTTTGGCTCCTGCACTAGGAGCGCTTACAACCGTTCCATACCTACACGTCTGGCTGATTTGGTATTAAGACCAAACTTCTTCTAATACTATGTTCAGATTTATTGAGTACGATATTTCAAGTGTTCAGGCATAATAATATACGCAGTTCAGCTGCTTATTCAATATTCATTTGACAGCTGGTAAACAAAACAGCTGTTTCAACAACATTGTTCTTATTTGGTTTTGTGTTTCTTCTGGTCGTTGTTGACATTTGAGTTGTCAAATATCAACAGAAAGTGGTCGGTTAATTGTAATATGCTCACTAAAGTCAATTATGACAGTGCTACATTTAAAGTTTTACTCAATATTATAACAATTTTCGTATTTATTGTGTAATTATTAATTGAAACTTTATATGAAATATTTAGCTCAATAATGGCGTTTGTTGAAATTTACGCAATAAAGGTGCATATCTGAACATCGTGTAAGATCTTAACATGCGTAATATTATATTGACTGCAGCCTTGAGGTGTTGTATTGAAACAGTCACATTCAAGGAACAGGCACAGTAATTGTGGTATTTTGTCACACAGTTACGGATTAAAAATACTGAATCAACTCAGATAAGCAAACTTAACTGGTGTTGGTGAAAACACGTATCTAGAAAACATAAACAACGCGATTAAATGCAAACAACTGTTAAATATTTTACACAGAAGACAAATAGCATGATCATCTAGTTGTGTTTTGCTACTTGATCAGCTCACTGTATAAGAGAGTCTGTTGCAAAGTCAATATCTTTGGCGACGTAAATATAGTAGAAACCGTTAAGTATATGGTTGAATTAAACCAGCATGGGTCTCATCGTATTTGCTAAGGCGAACGTTTCTATAATTGTAATTTATTGAAAAAATTCATTTTCAAGGAAATCTGGACCTATGACGTCGCCCGGCAAAAATACATGCCAAACAATGACTTTTTTGGGAAACATTGGATGCTGCAGAATTCTATAATATTATTGTTCACATGCCCATTCATCTAGAAATGGATCTCATCGCTGAAGGTTATATTTCGATGGAAAGTATGGTCAAAGCCTATTAAGCGAAAACTGGACATTTTTGTATTTATCCATGGTGATTTAATAAAACAGACTGACAAAATGATATCTTATTTTACAACAAGACGTTGCTAAGATGACACTATTAAACAAAGTTCTTCTCGAGGATCAAGTGGTGTGCAAAAACTCTGAGAGTAAATAAAATTGTCATGAAAGGGTTTCTCAAAAATCTGTCGTTTGGAGTCGACTTTAAACTGTAGTGGCAAGGCGAATTCATATACGCTGACCTTAAGTTACCAGCTGTTGAGTATCGTCGTTTTAAAAAAAATTTGATTTTTGTGTATTTTGTTTCGATATTCAATTTCGTATTTATGTTAGCCATAAACCCTCATATGAACCGCTTAACGATACGCACTCTAGGAATTGTTCAGGATTACTATTTTAAAGCGAATTATATTAAAATTTTTGCAAGATGATGAAAAATATTTAAGCCTTTAACACTAAATACATATATCTTTTAACCTACAACCTAAATTTACTATATTTATATTTATTTAGATGAGAGTGATGAATTCCCAAAAAAAAAATTGGTCTCTCCAACTAGGTGTCTAAACTATGACAAATAAGAAATAACGCTTGCAGCTGATATTTTTCTTGATGATCATATAAAACCGTGTTCTTTACGTAAAGTGGAAATGTTATTGACTGCATGAAAAAATTTTATTTAATTTATGGATGCTGTACTATTTTGTAATTTAGCATGACATAAAAATCATAAGAATTTTCAATATATAAAATTTATTCAGTTTTTTTTAATTACTTTTATTAATTTCCTATGAAGGTTTGAGGGTTATTTTTTTTTAACAAAAACAAAATGCCTGTTGTTTTTGCATTGTTGTATTTATTGTAGAGATAAGATCACCTATTATATGAATTCGCCTTGTGTAGTGGCATGTATGCCACTCATGTATAAAATTAACACATACACAATACAAGCAGCCAGACCGCTTTTACGATCCACATAAAGATTAATATTATTCGATGCGTAACTTTTACAAATCTGTACATCATCAGCATGTATTTGTAAGCCGCAGTGCTGTACCATGTCATCATTAAAAAACGAACAAAATAATAAAGGCCTGAGAATTAAACCCTGTGGCACACCTCTGTTTATGCTTCCGGCTGTCTAATATTTTCCATTCATACAACAGTTTCAAGTAGTCTAATCTGTTTTGAAAATATGAAAATATTTCTCATGCTTCTCCAACAAAATTGTATTATCAACTGTGTCAAATGTTACAGTTACGAATGGCATATTTTTAAAGAAGTACTACATTCGAATGGTAAACAATGTTGGAACTATTGTATAATACACGACTCTATTTAACTCTTTCCCTGTCCTGTGCATCATATGTGATTGTTGGTTTCGTACGCTTTAACGTATGCTTTTAATAAACATGAAAGAAATAATCAATTTAAGAAACTAAATGTGTGGAGATGGTATTATTTTTTTTATATTGTGCCAAGTCCCCACATGCCTAACTCTTCTTTTTTACAAGTTTTATGGAAATAAAGAAACGAAAAGCAGTGCATAAAAACCGTTTTAAACAAAAAATAAAATTTTGAACATACGGCATACATTTTTTTGTATGGGGACAGTGAAAGGGTTAAAGATTGGAGTGAGTCATTTGTATTAAGCCTTTTCGCCTAAATCTCCATAGTTTGTTCTATACAATCAAATAAATATTTGAATGAGTAAGTTTGTAATAAAAAAGCATGGCAGAGAATTATTTTAAGTATTTGGAGTACAATTAGTATCTGTTTATAGCTTTTGAAAAAACAAAACAACATACAGATATTTGCTTTTATATGAAAACTTAAATTAATGGTGTGAATGATTTGTCAGATTTATTACAATAAAAATTATGATAACATGAGTGTTTTCTAAATTTCAAATATATCACTTGGAAGTACAGTTAACAAAATAAACAAATTTTGTTAAGTAATGGAATTTGTTATTTATACAGTAAATTCCAAGTAATGTGAACAATACAGTAATATGAACACCTATGTATATCTTTATAATAATAATAAAAAATATATTAACCGATTAATGCCCGAATTACTTTTTTTTCTAACGGTTACCGATTTGTTTTTTCACTCAATTTCCTCTCAGAGCATAAACACTAATGCAACCTCTGCTAACAACTTAAGTTGCCACTGGGCACTAATGGGTTAATAGCTGTAACTAATGAGCAACAGTTTTGGTATATTTGGTTAACTTTTGAATGTCTTAAAAAATCTGTCGTTCGGAGTCTTCTTTGAATTTTATGTCTCGCCGCTCATGTAAAAATTAACAACCACAACTTTTAGTCGTAATCCTGACTGAAGTAATGGCCAATTATGTATGTATAATATTAAATAATAAAATAACAATGTGCATAATTATATTAAGATTAATAATGTTATTAACATTACGTTCATTTAATCTGCAAAGTATTGCTAAGTAGTTTTGTCTCTGTAAGGAATTACCATTCAGATTTTAAAGTTCGATGTCTGTACTAGATTTAGTCTCTGAAATCGAAGAAAAGTAATCATTTCAAAAATTTATTTTGGTTCACGTAAATTTACTAATAGTCTATCTCCAAGCTGGTTGTTAAACATTACAGCGAAGTTTGATACGCGGTAGTAATTCGATAGTTTATTGAAACATCTTACGACAGCATTATAAGCACAGAAAGCAAAGATTGCCCAACCATATTAACCCTTTGTACTCGGCACCGTTTCAGACTTTACCTGGCAGCAACTCGACGTTTTTAACGAAAACGTACATTCTTGAAACGTGATATTATACAGCATAATTTTAGAACCAAGTAAGGAATTGTAATGAAATTTGTTTTTTATGAATTTGTGGACACTGAAGAACACATATTTACAGAAAAATATCAAAAAAATTTTCTATTCGACGCTTCAGTACGAATTGTGATCTTGTATATTTCTACTCTCGGTTATCAGATTTCTTTATTATCGTATCAAGTTTTCCACTTCATTGAGCCACACCCTTGTAGCTTTGGACGCCTATTCCACTATATCTAAATACAATTTGCTAACCGGATCAGAGGATCCTTTTCGACGTGTAGGACGGACGATTTGTTTATCATGCATCTTGTTAGTTTTATCACATTTCCATCAATTTTTTTGTGCCATTTTAACAGAAAACTACAGGAGAACACGTGTTTCTTAAAAAATTGCAGTGGAATATTTTCATTGTCCGTAATCGCTAACAAACATCATGTCCCCTCAGAGGGGACAACCGAGTGATATGCTAGACTTACGTTTTCCCCTCAGAGGGGACAGCCGAGTGCAAAGTGTTAAAGTACCGCAAGTAAAAATGACTTAACAAACAATATGTGTTCAACATAGTCAATCCTTACATTTATTATTATAGGTGGAAGTTAAGTTATTGTTAAATAAATACCAAGATTTTTCGACGAGTTACAATTTGTCATTACAACAATTCAGCCACGATTACGACCTAGCTTATCACACCATTTATTTTGTATGCGTAAATTTCATACACGAGTGGCGGAACCTATAATTTAAAGTCGATGTAATAAGTTTGGTTAATTAGCAGCGCAGGATCTAAATCGCAAGATCGCCATGTAATAAGTTCAGTTAGTCTATGGTTATTTCCCTATAATAATCTTGATTTATTTGAGAGCCTTAGAGTAGCAGTCGGCTCTCTATTATGGCAAAGTTAATTGCCGAAGTTATGAGTTTGAGTTCTGTAATGATTCTGAATTTTATTTAAAAATGTACGGCTTATACGCTATTCTTATTCTACGTTTTTTACAATAATCTTAAACTATTTCCACTACTTATTATATGTTTCTTATTCCTCATTTCTCCTAATTTGTTATTTGTTGATAGTTTAGAGACTCACAATTATATCAATGTTAATATCAAATTTGTAAAACATTTCTAGTGACCCATATTAATCAACACAAGCCACTTGAAATTGCATACTCTGCATATTACGATTATATTTTTGTGAAGTCACTTTGCATTTATTTTTTAATTTTGTTTATTTTAGTTGATTTCATTAGTTCTATTATGGGTGAAAGCATACATTACATCGAATCAGAACGACAGATTTTTTGAGAAACTTTTCATGGCAATTTTATTTACTCTGAGATTTTTTGCCAGTAATCTACTGAGAGGAAGCCGGCGAAGAAATGTGTTCGTTTCGTTATAGATGTCTGACCTGGGATTTGAACCGTGGCCTTACGTCTAATAAGCCTCCACACTAGTTATTAGACTACGGCGACTTATCAATTTTTATTTATTGATTGTTTAAAAATAGTTCTAGTTGCATGTATGTATGGCTTTAAAAATTCCAACAGAGATATGGTGTCTTTTCTATAGTTTCCTCTTTTATAGATTATCGGGGAAAAAAGGTTCTACCTTAACTGATAGAGCCGGTGAAAATCTGTAAAACTATGGGGAAAGATAGGTGAAATGCTATGAAGTGATCAGCTGTACAATGTAGATGAATCAGGTTTTTTTATAAACATCTTCATCAACATACGTTGGAAATTGCATTGGAAAAACAGCACCGGTTTTTATTAAAAAATCTTTAAATTTGCAACAAATAATACGTTACGTTATAAAAAGGTTGTCTTAATTCTTTTTATAGTTTCTTCAGCTAAAGAGCAGTCTGGTATTACAAATGTCTACAATCGAAAATGTAAACAAATTTGAAAATGTTAACTATCTTGATTGCCGTTAGTCACATTATCCCGTGTTCACTGCTCTGTATTCACTTTAGGCTCGAGATATTTTTAATGATGATGTTGGGTTGTTTATGTACTATATATGAGTATTAGGGTAGTTCATATTATTTTTACAAAGAAATTTATCAAATGAAAATTTTTAACTTGTAATATAATAGCGTACATAATCATTATTAGAGAAATCTTCTCTCAAATGAGAATCACAACAGAAGAGTTTTACGAAAGATGTTTATCTTTCTATAACCGTTGGGCAAAAGTTTTTATGCGATTGCATAGACTTTATGACATTTATTATGTCAGAATATTACACGATGAATAACGATGTTCTGACACATTTACGCACTTGTTTACATAAGTTATTTCTGGTAATATTTAAATGCAATTGATAAGTGATAAATGACATACTTTAGCTTATTAATTTTTGGTTGCAGTGTATTTAAACTTGTTTGTTGCGTTTATAAAATTTAGAAATTAATATATGATGTCGTTAGTATAATTTGCAAAGACGCTAAGTCCCCTTTTTCCCAAAATTGAGATTTTAATGCAAAACGGTAACACTATAAAAAATACATATTTTGCGACAAAAAAATTTCATTATTTAGTTTAAAGTTGTTGTAATTTTGTGGTTTGCGAAAACGCTAAGTCCACAAAACTACGAAAAAAATTAAAAGCACGTGCTAACTCCACGAATATTATTTATTAATTATTATTAGTTTTAGATCTAGGTCATTTAAAGTGAGCTATTTTGTAAAAATAATTGCGTTTAAAAAGTTTACAAATTTTAAAAACTGAAGAAGCCGCAATGTTTTTTGTGTCTCCTGTAAAATTTGAAAAAAGGGACTTAACACAATTGCGAATTAGAATAACGATATGTTTTATTATTTTCTAAAGATTTTCAAATTTCAGTAACATTAGTTTAATAAATTCCGCAAAACCTGAATGTTTTTTTGGGCAAGAAAAAATCTGTTATCATGTGGGCATCGGGCCTTGAATTGTCAACAAAAGCTCTAGCATTTATTAGTTTCACAAGGTGACTAATAACTTATTAACTTATCTTCTTTTAAACTGCATACTTATGGCAAATAGAGAAGTATATATCTAAAATATATATTTGAGTTGGGTCGCCCGAGGTAGCAGAAGAAGGTTCGTGAGAAGCTGCAAAATTGCGAGCGACCAATGTCTTCCATGGGAAAAGTCATAAATTTTAATAGATTTTTTTCTTTTTTCACAGCAATGGTTATTTGTAATCAAATTATAAATAAATTGTCCTTCTCAGAGAACCCTTTTTTTCTCGAATATTAAAAGCGAAGTCGCGTAGTCTTGCGTTACCTTTCTGTCACCAATTGGACTGATGATCCAAAATTTTCTATATCTATATATACACAAACATGCATACATACATACATATACAGTGATTCACAACACAATGGAAACTTTTTCAAAAATTAAGTTATGTGTTGTAATCGGACGAAAATTTAAAAATCTTCTTAAGAAAAGGGCTAAATATATTTTTTTAATTCTGTAATTAACATGTCCGCGTTTTAAAAATATTAAAAAAACATTTTTATTCAAAAACTAAAAACACTAAACTAAAAAGGTTATTTATTGTTTTTTTACTTTTTTTACAATTTATTTTTTAATCAGTGAAATTTCATCATTTGGGAAGAAGGTCTCGAAAGACTACGCCAATGCAAGATAATGTAATTGCTATAGAGTTTAACAAATATCAAAATTTACACCTCTAGAATTTATTAATAATTTGAGATTTGAACTGTTAACCGCAGAGCAAAAGAGCGTGGTCTTGGTCGTTGTATAAAAAAACCTCTTATGTCTTTCAAATTGAATTGCTCGTATAAATTTTGCCAAAGAGAATATAAATTGGTCTACACAGCAATAGAATACTGTTCTATTTTCCGGTGAATCCAATAACAACCTAAAGGGTGGCCAATGGAAAAGTGACTGGACTCTAAGTATACGAATAAGATAGCCAAGTATGGTAACGGCAACAGTATGGTGTGGGATTGTTTTTCAGGGCAAGGAATGGGCCCAATTTATGTTATAAAATATACTAGGGCTGGTGTTGGATATATATCAAGTTTGAATAACATTATATCTGTGGCATTAAATAATAATAGCTTAAGTCGAAATTTCGTATTTAGAGATATTGAGGGGTTTGTCTAAAATAAATTGTATTTGGTAAATACAATTACATTAATATAAACGCGTACAATTTTATTAATAATGACAGTTTATACATGAAATTTAGCTGAGTGATCGATTTTGAAGAAGAGAATAAGAATATGTAATAAAATGAAAAAACACTTATGTCAACTTAAGCCTTTATCATTTATTGCCACAAATACATACATACATCTTAGAAGAAGTCATCGTAGAAAAAGTTGCATTTGTATCTATCTAAACTGTATCGATAAATTTTTTAGTTTATTTGATGAGTTTTTGGGTTTTATTTGTTCAAAATTATCATTGGATTAGTTATTTATAGCATTTTTGCATCTCTTGATAAAATTTTTACATACATAATTGGTTATTATAACTACAGTCAGGATTACGACCTAGTTTCTCATACCACTTATGTTGTGTGCGTTAATTTTATACATGAGTGGTGGGACCTACAGTTTAAAGTCGACTCCGAACGACAGATTTTTGAGAAATTTTTCATATCAATTTTATTTAAGAAATATTTTTTTCATATTTCGTTTAGTTGGAGATGTCTGACCTGGGGTTTAAACAGTGGCCTTACGTCTAATAAGCCAACACACTACCTACTAGATTACGGCGACTTCAAAAGCAATTTCGTCCGAGAAGGGACATGAACCCTTGGATTGAAATTCTAATGCTCTACCGACTGAACTACCCGGGCAAAACATTTTTGGTTGATTCAAATCGTGCTGGAATTTTTTGAACTGCAATGAAATATATCTTCAATAGAATAGAATACACGGTGTGGGAAAACAGATGTCTTAAAAAAGTTTTTCGATTCGATTAAATTTCAGCGGTTAAAAAATTCTTTAATTTTTGGACCGTATTGGTATGAACGAATAAAATAAAATAATTCAGTACAAAATTAGTAGTTAATGCACATATAAAACATTTGGGCAATTCACACAAGCCCTTGTATCGTTGTATTGAGTGTATTGTTGGACTAATATACAACACATATCGTTGATAATTTTCATATAAAAATCTGAAACATTAATACACATTTTTTTCATATGTTTTTAAAAGTGGTATTGGTTTCCTGCCGTCAGTTTGTGTAAATGCCAGTCATGAGAAACTAGGTCGTAATCCTGACTGAAGGGTTGTAATGACCAATTATGTATGTATGTAGTCATCAAGAAGAAAAATAAAAATACCAAATATTTTCTTTATAACTTGAGTCAACAATTAACATTTCAAAATTATATTATTCGCACAGACGATTAATTAATTTACTTTTTTCCGTAATATTTTCCATTTTGTTGCTTGAAAATCAAATTATGAATACTGGTCTCCTTCTTCTTATTGCTTTTTGACGTTTGGAATACAAAATACACCATACAACAGAGCATTGAGCGTTCACAATCAAAAAGGGTATTCAATGCAACATACACGATACAAAGTCGTGTTAAGGATGACTTGACGAATATTTTATAACAAACAACGGCACCTTAAATGTTACGCATATGAGAACATTGCCCGACTTCCAAGCTCGGCATTAAGCGTCCATTGTACCTCAATCGGAAACTGGTAAATCTTTTCAAATAAAACTAACGAAATATGATGGATTTTATTAAGGTGCCTATCTCTAGTAAAATGACAAAAATCATTGAAACAATAATTAAAAAAGCACTTTAATTATTATAAATTATACGAATGTCCAAATCTACCAGCGAAAGTCCTTCAGGCTTTCACTGATGGATCCAGATAGCGCAATAAATTCGAATGTGAAATCTATTCAGAACAATTGCCCATTAGATCGTACCTTGTACCAATTTATTGGAGTATTTTACAGGCTGAAATAATGGCTATTAAGACTGCAGCCATGCGAATTCGGTATCAGAATATATCATATGGTAATATATGGCCGACAGTTAAGCGGCCCGAGAGAAAGTATACATCACAGTCTATGATGACACACTTGCTAAAGCTGGCACCATTGAAAATTTAAATGAATTAATATTGTTACGCAAAGCGAAACGACCTAATATCGTTTAACAATAAAAACGATAAACAAAAGCCACACAATACAAATACACACTAACACTAAGAATACAATGAACGTGCTGATTATCTAAAGCTGCACACACACATGTGTACAACGAACCAGGTAGCAACAACAACATGGAATGAAGTAAACCAGCTACGACAAATATGTATCGAACCTGGTAGCGACTGGTACATAACATAAGCAAGTACACAAACAACAATGTACTAGCAGAAGTCTCGAGAAGGCGCGAACGAGAACCTTCCACATCGAGAACGTTCATCATACTGATCATACGTGCGTGCGGACTATAAAAGGGCTGGACAAAGCAAGCAGTAGTCAGAGTTAATTTAGTCAGCCTTGTGTGAAGTTGCGTGTGAACAAAATAAGTCGTGGTTGTAAAGATCTAGCGAATACTTGTGTGAACTAGTACAGTGAATAAACAGATTATTATTGTTGTATCGTTAAGTTCTATACGGTGGTACACAAAAGTAGTGTAAATAATAAAGAGAGTTTAAGAAAAACTAAAGACATATTTGTTTTTACTTTGTTGCAATTAACGAACTCATATTTAAACGTTTTTAAAAAGGTAAAAACGTAACAATATGTTAGATAGCGGCACCTCAACAGAGGGACTAACGAATGGTTTCAGAAAATTCTATTCATTGGTGGAAGTAATGTGGAATAATGAAACTACTTGTAGAAACACCACACAGATCTGGCCCGACGTTGCTATATGCAGAACAGGCCATCTAAGGAACCTCATAGCAGTGGTAACGGAACATTGGCCTCTAGCTATTCACGCCAGGAGACTGGCGTAAGACTTCTGCATAAGATGCAACGACGAGGAAAAAGAAAAGACAATAGAACATTTTCTCTGCCATTCTCCGGCGCCTGGGAACTTAAGAATCCGTGGACACAGAGAATTTACAGACAAACCATGTCTAACCAAAGGCGACTTGAGAAAATTTCAGAGCTTCATAAGAGGAGCTATAATTATATGACGTAATATGTAACATCGGAGTTACAACTGGACCTTATAAACACAAAGTAAGTCGTGACCGTTGAGCCGGCTGCCAGTTTAACCTAAAGTATGTTTCGCAACATCCCAATTTTGTACAATACCTACCTTTTCTCTCCCGATATGAATTTTTCAATCCCGAGTTCTCGAATAACATATTAATGACCAAAAGAATATATTTGACTTACCTGCTGTACTTAAATACTTCTTCGAACATTTGCCAACCTCTTGTAATACAGTGTTCAGATATGTAACTTTATTGCGTAAATCGCAATAAACTCCATTCTTGAGCTCAATATTTCATATAAATTTTTAATTAATAATTGCGCAATAAACACGCAAATTTTAATAATATTGAGTAAAACTCAAAATGCAGCACTGTCATAAGTGTGTTTAGTGAGCATATTACTATTAACCGAACACTTTCTGTTGATATTTGATAACTCAAATGTCAACAACGACAAACAAATTAAAAAATAAAAACAATATTGTTAAAACAACCAGCAATTTTGTTTACCAGCTGTAAAATGAATATTGAATAAGCAGCTGAACTGCGTATATTATTATTCCTGAACACTGAAAATATTGTACTCAATAAACCGAATATTGACTCAATAAAAGTGCATATCTGAAGGTAGTAAATTGGAATGCAACTACTTAAACATCGTTACTATGAATTAAGAAGATAAGAAATTATCCTTGAAGTTAAATGCTGAAAATTAAATGTAACTTTCACGTAAAATATAATGGGCCACTTACCGTCATCACTTAAATTTGCAGTGTTACAACGATAGGTATAAATTTCATCAATTTGATCTCTTTAATTGAGTGAAGGGAAAGTTCATTCTGTTCTACTTTAAATTTCAAAAAGAAAACAAAAGAATTTAAAAAAAATGCATAAATAAACCCTTTGTTTCCTAAATTCGTATACTCCCAACAAAACGTTTAAGCCTCGTTTCTCTTCAACATGACCATTAAATTTTTTTTATCTTCATCCTTTTATTCCTAGTCTATGGGTTTCATAGCCTGCATATGAATGCAAATTCATGTTCATAGCGCACTGAATATACCCTCGGAAAGACATAAATGCTAATGAAGGTACGAAATATTACATTGTTTGAATTTTGTTTTGCACTTTTGTGTGTACTTTTTTCATATTGGAATGAAAACGGCCTAAAACCTCATAATTTCCGCAATCTTCTCTTTATTTGTTAAAGAATACCCAGCAAAATGTTGTTTGATTTTACTGTTGCCACTATAACCATGACTATAAGACAATGCTTTAACAACTTCTCTTATTTCATGTAAATACATTTTCCTTTTCAAAACTTAGTTTTTTTCTGTTAAAAAAGATTCAAATTCTAAAATTATTGCCATCATACTGAGATCTTTACACACTTCGTGTTATTAACATTTTGAAATCGTTTATATTGCATGTTTTTCTTTATTTATTACTATTTTTTGTTGTTTTTTAACTTAAAAATATCATTGAAACCTACACTGTACCTTTAACATCCACTTGATATCAAGTACCGTGAACACAGAGAATTACAGACAAACCATATCTAACCAAAGGCGACTTGAGAAAAGTTCACGCATTCATAAGACTCTCGGGATAGCTGAGAAAGGAGCTAGGTTATCGAAGTCAGTAGCTTATCTATAACACATTAACCCGTGAGAATCGATACCTTGAAAGTGATGTCATTTTCCAATTGTTTTATTTAAATCTCCTTTGAATAGACACGGTTTGTCCATGAATTCTGTTGTAGGTACCTAGGAATTCTTCGACTGAAATAGTTTTCTTTTTCATCCACATTACAGCTTCAGAAGTTGTAAGAAACTCCCAATCTCCGGATGCGTGTACCAGAGGCAAGTGCCCCGTTTTAACTGCCTTGAGTTTCCTAACATAAACTCTGATTAGGTGTTTGGAAAATTTCGTTGTGCATATTTGAAGTCGCCGTAGTCTAGTCGGTAGTGTGTTGGCTACCTTTGGTTCCAACCCCAGGTGAGACATCTCCAACAAAACGAAATATAAATAAATATTTCTTTGGTTTCCTCTCAGCAGATTTCTGGCAAAAACTCTGAGAGTAATTAAAATTGCCATGAAAACTTTCTCCAAATCTGTATTTCCGAATCGACTTTATACTGTAGGTCCCGCCAATCATGTATAAAATTAACACACACAACAGTAGTGGTGTGAGAAGCTAGGTCGTAATCCTGACTAAAGGGTTGTAATAACCAATTATACTTGTATATGTAGGTATGTATATTTCCATAGCAAGCCATATTTGCCTCGTCTGTGGGTAAATCTTTCCTTATATAAATTTATTTGTTTACCTATAGAATAATGCCAATTTAAAACAATTTATTTGAATTTTCTGCTAGATCAGTCTTTATTATTAATATTAATATTAATATTCAATACACCTGGTCATGAACCCATACGACGGTACCAGCCGAATGTCAGATTATATTCGTCGAAGAAACCCAACATTCTTTAACGAACTTAGATGAGATATAACTCACTCTCTTAGAGTTCTTATGGCTGCTTTGTTGTCAATCTTTGTATGTTAAATTGATATACATTCAAAGAAAAAAGTGTACATAGACGACTGTATGTAGACTTTTTCGCCGCTAATTTTTATATTTTTTCTCATTATTTTCTGGATTATATTTTTTTCAAATTTGGTTTTTCTGCCAATGTTCTTAATTGTGAATGACTTTAACAACGCTATAGCATCTTTTTCAATTTGGGAAAACGCAGTGGGAAAAAAGATTTAAACAAGAGGCTTTCTGCTTGGCCCATATGCTGCGAAATCATTTTTCGTGCTGTTCGCAGATGACAGAAATTTGTGATATTTCGGCAATGCATGCAGCTAATTTTGAAGTATCTTTTCAATGGTTTTCAACACTCGGAAGAAGAAAAGTCGGGTGAATACGGTGAATAGGGTAAATGCGGTAAGCAGGTGAACCAGATCTGCTTTGTGTGCACCTGCATTGACAAGCTTTAAAATGGCATTGCCGTGTCAGTAGTGTGTTTATGGGGTTTCTAGCTCAATTATTTCATACAAAATTTGGTGCATGCATAGTTGTAAAAGAGTAAGAACATTGCAGAATTGTTAAATGAATTGTGTGCGATCGGTCTTTAGCTTTGTAACATGTATTATGAAAAGGTAATGCTTTTCAATGTGTATATGTGTGTTTGTGTATGTTAAAATTTGGGAGAATGCATATCTGGAAAAGAATTAAATCATTATAATTTCCAATTTTTCCCTACAAATTTGGGATCATACCTGCTTTTTGTTGATCCTTTCATTTGTATTGCTTTGCAAACGAATGGTTGGACGGACAGAATGAGTGCGTGCACGTTTCCTCATTTACATCCCAGAGTATAAGTAGACTGTGAAAATGTATATACGTATGTATGAATATTTGGACGGACAGAATGAGTGTGTGCGTAACATGTAATGTGTATGATCGTTTTTTAATAGTAAATTCTTGGCACGTATTATCATACTCAATGCTGAAAAAATAGAAAAGGGATCTGCACCAATATAGTTGTTGTGTGTTTTTTATTTTTTTTTTTTGTATATTTAATTAGAAGGATCTTTAATTTTAAATGTGATAAGAAAGAGTAGGTTGGTTGTACGGTTATTTTTTATTTTTTGTGTGATTTAATTTGAAGGATCTGTAATTTTAAGATGATAACAAATTCTTGGCACGTATTATCATACTCAATGCTGAAAAAAATATAAATATAAACTGATAAGAAAGGGTGGGTTGGTTGTGGAGTTGTTTTTTTTTTTTTTTTTTTTTTTTTTTTTTTTATATTTAATTAGAAGGATCTTTAATTTTAAATGTGATAAGAAAGAGTAGGTTGGTTGTACGGTTATTTTTTATTTTTTGTGTGATTTAATTTGAAGGATCTGTAATTTTAAGATGATAACAAATTCTTGGCACGTATTATCATACTCAATGCTGAAAAAAATATAAATATAAACTGATAAGAAAGGGTGGGTTGGTTGTGGAGTTGTTTTTTTTTTTTTTTTTTTTTTTTTTTTTTTTTTGTATATTTAATTAGAAGGATCTTTAATTTTAAATGTGTTAAGAAAGAGTAGGTTGGTTGTGTCTTTTTAGTTTTGTATGATTTAATTAGAAGGATCTGCAATTTTAAATTGATAAGAAATTCTTGTCACGTACAGCTCATGATCAAATGTAGAAGAAATAGTAAACGGATGTACACCTGCAAGATAGTTTTCTAGGAATAATAGATTCTTATCGCAGTTTAGTGTATACAGGATGAACACCTGCATAATAAATAACAAATTCTTGTCACGTATGATCAAATGTAGAAAAAATAGAAATATAAACATAAGAAAGGGTAGGTTGGTTGTATGTGTTGAATTTTTTTTTTTTTTTTTTTTTTTTTTTTTTTTTTTTTTGTAAACAGGATGTACACCTGCGTGATAGTTTTTTTATATACCTAAATAGAAACATGATTGTGCATGTTCATTTTATTTGTATTACTTTTCAAACGAATGATTGGACGGACAGAATGAGTCTGTCTACGTGAAATGAAATTATACAATAATGAGATTAATTAAAACAAATTATTTTTTTATTTTTTGAAAATTTTATTACATATTTCTTTGTTCAGATTTTTACAGATTCGAATTTAAAAATACGTTTATACAGATTAAATAACTTAAGTGTTAACAAATATTGTGTATAGAATGTTTGACATCGACAAATGTTGAAAGATTGTGAATAAGTATTTTCACAGTTAGATCTATGTATAATATTATTAACACATATAAATGGATAATTTACATAATTACAAGTTCTTAATTCATTTATAAGTTTCATAAATAAATCTATATGCTCTTTATCAATCTGATTACTATGCTTTGTTAATAGTTCTTCCAATACAGCTGATGTTACCATTTTTGTTCCCCTTTTTTAAAAATTTAATAGTAGTTTGCGTAAGTGCGGGACGATGTACTCTGAACAAAGAGTAATAATTAACTAAACGAAGATTTCAGATGTGGTTGAGTTTTTTTGTCATTTATTATACAATTTCTTTATTGAAAATTACAGTTTATTGAAAACACAGTTTTTACATTTAGTAAGATTATAAAAATTAATTATATTTTTAACTTCATTTTCAACTTGATATAGTCTATGTTTATAAAATATACAGGGGCAGGTGTCAGGACCGCATGTACTGTTTTCATTCGACCATTCACAATCCTCGAAATGTTCACCATGTCTATTTTTTATTCTCTTCAGGTTGCCAACATACTCCAGTTGTGTTTGTATGTTGATGAGTTTAGTTTTATCCTCATCAGAAATTATGCGCGAGAATGATTTTAGAAAGTTGTATATTTCCTTTAAAATCATTGTGTGTTAATCCACTGCTACTGTAGGCTCATGTGTAGAGTTTTTGAATAATCTTATGTTGATGGTTTTAATATTTATATGATTTAAAATCGCTCGTAAAAGATAACTCCTCTCGTCTTTAGGGTTATTTATTTCAGCACCGGTGTCTATATCCCTCTCGTGTTCGGGATCGTACTGAAAACAGTAGATGTTAAGGTTGATATTTATATTTTAATCTCTTCTGTACGATAAGATGGACACACAGTAATGTTAGACAATAAACCAAATTTACTCTTTATATACCTACGCAAATTTTAAAATTTCATAATATTGTGAAATTAAAAGAATATTTTTATTTTTTTTTTATTTTTTTTTATTACTTTTTTATTTATATAACATATAAAATATACAGAGTTACATATACATTTACAATATTTTCTTTACTTCATTTGTAAGAGGTACATATTCAAACATTCTATCATGTATAATTAAACAATATGCAGACGTGTTAAGTGGTATGTTTTGTTGTGTCTTCAATTCGATTCGTATATCAATAGGTCCAGTTTTTACGGCTTCATTTTGATGTGTTACATCTAGAACAATTATTGGTGCAATTGTCTTAAAACTATCTCGTTTTAGTAAGGGTTGCGAGGGGCGTGAATAATAACTTTCTTGAAATCTTGAGTACATATGATATAGTAGAGCGAACCGATTGCTATCAAATTTAAGATTTAAATCATCGTAGGGATACGACTCTGAGTTGAGATGAACTTTAACATCGGATAGATTACAATGTATAAATTTGTTAGAGTTGTCTCGAAATGCTATTAACAGAAATCGAGGTCTTTCACTTTCACGAGCAAGCTTAACATTCCATAATATTGTATTGCTTTCGGGAAGAGAGGGGTAATAATACATATCCCAACTTCTAAACGATATATTCAAAGGTCGACGACTGTTGATAGTTTTATACATTTCCAATTTATAGGCATCAGCAAGTTGAACATGTGGTACTTTCCATGTTATATTTAAAATCGATAGCTTACATTTTTCACTTGATATATTTGATTTAAAGACTTGAGAATCATCTTTAGATCGTAGAAGAATTAATTCGTGTTTGGAATTAACTATTATCTTATTGAAATCTTCAGCAAATCCGAGTAACATTTTTAATGGAACACAAAAATTAAAGCTTCCAGTAATAAGCGAAAGATCAGATTCACCATTGATTGGTGACCATCCTGCATTTACTAGTGCATCACTTTCGAATTGATTTAATGAAATATAGTTCTTAATGTCCGTTGTTATACCCAGATGACGTGTACGATCAATTTCTACACCATTTATCTCATAACGAATTTCATCGAACAGATAGGCCATACAGTTGTTTAAGAGTTTTAATGATGGAGAGACTGTAGAATCGTCTTTTGTTGCAAATCCTTCTATGTATAGAAAACTTTCACTTGGTAGAACTAATAAATCTTGGTTTTGAATTGATATACGAATTTCATCGTTATTCTTAAATGATTGTAGATATGATGTATAACTATGATAGTCTTTTTTGATGATTGAATTATCAAAGTTTGGTTGTTGTAGTATGTTAATTATACTCATTTTTGTTTTAGTTTAAAACCAAGTTGTTTTAGAAATTCACGATTGTGTCTACTGAGATTCTCTGTCCTCTGTTTTTGTATATTTTTTATTTTTTTTATTTGTGATAATTTCTTAAAATCTTCAGTTCTTGTTGCTGTTTTTATTGCTGGAGCTGAGTATAACGTTTTCGGTTGCGATACTGATAATGAATTGTTGTTGTCGTTGCTGTAGGAATTGTTTTTACTATCGAATATAATCATTCCTTCAGAGGTTTCAAATGTAATCTAATAGTTATTTTTTCTCCACGAAAATTAATAAGGTTTCCGTCCTGGTCGGTTACTTTTAGAACAATGGTGTTGATTGATCTAGTGTTAACTGGTAAATAAATGACGTTTGCTGGTGCTTCTGTTATTTTATAGCCAGGACTCACGTTAAGCGAAAATTGATGTAGAGTGTGAGCAGAAGCGTTATTTATATAGGATCCGGTAACAATATTACACTCAATTAAAATAGTGTTTATTTTTGTAATATCTATTGTTTTGTCTGATTTATGCTCTTCATCAGGCTTTAGAACTCTCTTACTAAATCCAAGCAGCGTTCCAATTGATCTTTCTTTATCGAAAAATATCGTATCAGTTGAGCTCTCTATGTAGGTTTGTAGTGTGTTATAATTTGATTGAATTTTAAGTTTTCCTTTTACACTCAATTTTTTATATTTTCTAATTAAAAAATCAGCTAAGTTTGAAAATTCATATGATCCCACAGGAATTTCTATAATATGGTTACCAATATGAAACAAATTGTTCTCATAATCAATATTCGGAATTGAGTGATATGTATCAAAACTTATTAGACCGCAAACATAGTTTGATTCAAGCCCAATGGGTGGAAAATAGTCGGCAACTAGTTTTGATGTATTTCCGTTCAGAGTTAATGTTATGGACATCTTAACGTATACCTTGCAAATGAATCATTTTCCAATATTACACTGTTTTTATAATGATGTTGATGACGATGCTGATGTATTATTTGAATTTATCCATGAATTGTGATTTGATGAAAATCCCAACCATTTAACATACAACATATTTCCTCTCCTCTTTAATACTTTTTCAACTAAATATGTTTGAGTGTATTTTGTTTTCAAAAGTTCATATTGATAAAATCCACCTTTAATTTCACTACCACGATAGTCTTCTAAAATGTAAGTATTGGGATTTGTATTCCTTATATTTTTGATTTTGAAGATTTCTGTAGTCCAATTTGGTGTATATCCTTTTTCAAATACATGTTTATATTTGCTTATACGAACATGATCACCAATTTTAAACTTAGGTCTCCTAAAAACCTTTAAGTTATTATAGACGGTATCCAAAAGAGTTTTTTCATTGAAAGAGTTCACTTCATTTGGTCTCATTTTAATTGTTCTATGAAGTGTATTATTATATTTATCAATTAGTTCTTGATATATGTTTATCCATTTGTAAGTTCCTTGAAAGCTAAACTCTTTCCACATCATCCCTTTCAATGTTCTATTAAATCGTTCAACTATTGATGCTTTCAAAGAACTATATGTTGAATAGTGATTAATTTTATGAGATTGCATTAAATGTTGAAATTGATTATTAAAGAACTCTCTACCATCATCGGTTTGCAGGTTTTTCGGTTTTCGCTTTGATGTATCGAATACACTTTTCATAGCAGCCGTTATGTTCTGTGCACCTTTATTTTTAACGGCAACAGCCCAGGCTCTTTTTGAAAAAGTATCTATAACTGTTAGAAGATAACGATACCCATTATTATATGTTTCATAGCTTCCCATTTCTACTAGATCAGCTTGCCATAAATCATCAATTCCCTTCACTACAACTCGTCTTCTTTTGAAATTTTTTCTAGCTTGTTTATGTAATTCTTCTACTATTTGTCTTTTGTCTGCATTCAAATCCATATTATTTATGTGCGTATGTGTGTGTGTGTGTGTGTATATATAAGTATATTTTATTCGATTTTTAGTTTTTCCTTTGAGTGAATGATTTGAATATATATTCTTCAATATGATTTAACCTTTGATTATAGATATTAATTCTCTTTAAAACTTCTATTTCAATTTTCTTGAAAGCTTCTTTAAACACTTTCATTTCACCTTCAAGTTTATTGAATTTCTCTGTAATTTTATTTCTGTATTCAATATTTTTATTATAGTTTTCCTGCTTAGAATCTATTATTGTCTTCTCAAGATAGTTATCAAGGGCTTTTTCAAGTTTCTCCATATAGTCTTTTATTTTCTCAATTTTTACAGATTGTTCGCTAACTTTGTTTTTAACATCATTACTCATTATTTCTTGATTGTGTATAATTGAAGTATTAACATTATCTTCGAATACTTTCATTTCATTGTCATGTTTTAGATAAATATTTTCAATCTCGCTTTTTAAATTGTTTATTTGATCAACTAGATCATCATATATTTGTGTTATATATTTTTCGATTACAATATTTTTGTTTTTATGGTTATATTTATTAAAACTTTCTCCAAATTTATTAATATAAGACATCTCTTTCACTCTTCTAATAAATTATGTTAGATTCTTTAAGTTCTTCGATAATAGAGATTATTTCGTTTTGATGATTGTTGTGGCCAGCACCTTCCGATGAGAGAAGTAAACGTAGTCTGTCAACTAATTCATTAGGATCATCCCAATATATATAGTTTGATTTCCGATTATCTAGTGATTTTAGCAATAATCCACTGCCTTTTGTTGAAATTTTTGTTGTTGTTTTGAATAAATGTTTAATTATTCGTCTATATTTGAAGGCTCGTGTTCCTTTCACTTGTTCATTAGCTTCATAACGACGTCTATGTGCATTGGTATGAATTAAAATCTCTTTATATTTCTTTAAATCATTTTTAGTATAATGGAGAGGTTTTGTATGAAATACTAGTTCAAATAATCCAGGCGTCATTTTCAATTTCATATTCCCTATCTGCATAGTATTATCTCTATTAAATATTAATTTTTCCTTGCCATATCTCCAACTACCGTCTACATCTTGATTAAAACCATAAATTTTATCCAATTGGTTATTATCAATAAGTAATTGAATATTTTCAAATAATGGAGAGCTTTTCGTCAGCTTTAAACTTTGTTTTCTTTCCAAGTTTTTGATACATGTACTTGATACAGGTCTATTATGACCATAGTTTTGTTCATCATCATTGTCATCAGTTGACATATTTCCATATTGAAAATCGTTATTATCACCGTTTACATCATAATAATCATCGTCATCATTAATAGTGTTGTCTATATCCTTATGCTTATGTTCAAGTTTTCCGATGATTTTATTATCATCATTTACATCATCATAATCATCCTCGCCATCAAAAGTGTTGTCTATATACATATCCTTATGTTTATCTTCAAGTTTTCCGATGATTTTTTTAAGTGGTTTTGTTATTGGTTGAAAGGTATCTTCTAATAAATTAACTCTATCTATTTGGTTCAGTTTAATGTTTTTTAACTTTTCCTTTAGAACAGCTCTTGTCTTTACAAGATCTTGTAACATTTTATTATGATCATTTTTAGACATTATAATAATTTTTTTAATTGATTTTGATTTGGTTATGATCTGCTTGCAATCTGCTCAGGATCTGCTTTATATCTGGTTGCGATCTGCTTGCTATCTGGTTATGATCTGCTTGCTATCTGCTCACGATCTGCTTGCTATCTGGTTATGATCTGCTTGATATCTGCTCACGAACTGCTTTATATCTGGTTATGATCTGCTTGCTATCTGCTCACGAACTGCTTTATATCTGGTTACGATCTGCTTGCTATCTGGTTATGAACTGCTTTACATCTGGTTGCGATCTGCTTGCTATCTGGTTATGATCTGTTTGCTATCTGCTCACGAACTGCTTTTATCTGGGTCAAACATATACTAAAATTCCAAAACATCTAATACGTGATAATGCAAATATGATTATAATATTTAAACAGGATGAAATGAATTTAAAACATATATATAATGATCATGTTATTGGTGATATGACTTTTAAACAATTTGTTGACCTTTGCGGTGAGTTTTGGAAAGATAAATATGGATTTCTTGTTGTAAGCAAGGATGATTTAATAAATAAAGGACGTTATCGAAAAGGATTTGATAGTTTCATACAACTATGATATGTTATTTGATATTAGATAGCAAGCAGATTGTAACCAGATATGAAGCAAATCGTAACCAGATATAAAGCAGTTCGTGAGCAGATAGCAAACAGATCATAACCAGATAGCAAGCAGATCGCAACCAGATGTAAAGCAGTTCATAACCAGATAGCAAGCAGATCGTAACCAGATATAAAGCAGTTCGTGAGCAGATAGCAAGCAGATCATAACCAGATATAAAGCAGTTCGTGAGCAGATAGCAAGCAGATCATAACCAGATAGCAAGCAGATCGTGAGCAGATAGCAAGCAGATCATAACCAGATAGCAAGCAGATCGCAACCAGATATAAAGCAGATCCTGAGCAGATTGCAAGCAGATCATAACCAAATCAAAATCAATTAAAAAAATTATTATAATGTCTAAAAATGATCATAATAAAATGTTACAAGATCTTGTAAAGACAAGAGCTGTTCTAAAGGAAAAGTTAAAAAACATTAAACTGAACCAAATAGATAGAGTTAATTTATTAGAAGATACCTTTCAACCAATAACAAAACCACTTAAAAAAATCATCGGAAAACTTGAAGATAAACATAAGGATATGTATATAGACAACACTTTTGATGGCGAGGATGATTATGATGATGTAAATGATGATAATAAAATCATCGGAAAACTTGAACATAAGCATAAGGATATAGACAACACTATTAATGATGACGATGATTATTATGATGTAAACGGTGATAATAACGATTTTCAATATGGAAATATGTCAACTGATGACAATGATGATGAACAAAACTATGGTCATAATAGACCTGTATCAAGTACATGTATCAAAAACTTGGAAAGAAAACAAAGTTTAAAGCTGACGAAAAGCTCTCCATTATTTGAAAATATTCAATTACTTATTGATAATAACCAATTGGATAAAATTTATGGTTTTAATCAAGATGTAGACGGTAGTTGGAGATATGGCAAGGAAAAATTAATATTTAATAGAGATAATACTATGCAGATAGGGAATATGAAATTGAAAATGACGCCTGGATTATTTGAACTAGTATTTCATACAAAACCTCTCCATTATACTAAAAATGATTTAAAGAAATATAAAGAGATTTTAATTCATACCAATGCACATAGACGTCGTTATGAAGCTAATGAACAAGTGAAAGGAACACGAGCCTTCAAATATAGACGAATAATTAAACATTTATTCAAAACAACAACAAAAATTTCAACAAAAGGCAGTGGATTATTGCTAAAATCACTAGATAATCGGAAATCAAACTATATATATTGGGATGATCCTAATGAATTAGTTGACAGACTACGTTTACTTCTCTCATCGGAAGGTGCTGGCCACAACAATCATCAAAACGAAATAATCTCTATTATCGAAGAACTTAAAGAATCTAACATAATTTATTAGAAGAGTGAAAGAGATGTCTTATATTAATAAATTTGGAGAAAGTTTTAATAAATATAACCATAAAAACAAAAATATTGTAATCGAAAAATATATAACACAAATATATGATGATCTAGTTGATCAAATAAACAATTTAAAAAGCGAGATTGAAAATATTTATCTAAAACATGACAATGAAATGAAAGTATTCGAAGATAATGTTAATACTTCAATTATACACAATCAAGAAATAATGAGTAATGATGTTAAAAACAAAGTTAGCGAACAATCTGTAAAAATTGAGAAAATAAAAGACTATATGGAGAAACTTGAAAAAGCCCTTGATAACTATCTTGAGAAGACAATAATAGATTCTAAGCAGGAAAACTATAATAAAAATATTGAATACAGAAATAAAATTACAGAGAAATTCAATAAACTTGAAGGTGAAATGAAAGTGTTTAAAGAAGCTTTCAAGAAAATTGAAATAGAAGTTTTAAAGAGAATTAATATCTATAATCAAAGGTTAAATCATATTGAAGAATATATATTCAAATCATTCACTCAAAGGAAAAACTAAAAATCGAATAAAATATACTTATATATACACACACACACACACACATACGCACATAAATAATATGGATTTGAATGCAGACAAAAGACAAATAGTAGAAGAATTACATAAACAAGCTAGAAAAAATTTCAAAAGAAGACGAGTTGTAGTGAAGGGAATTGATGATTTATGGCAAGCTGATCTAGTAGAAATGGGAAGCTATGAAACATATAATAATGGGTATCGTTATCTTCTAACAGTTATAGATACTTTTTCAAAAAGAGCCTGGGCTGTTGCCGTTAAAAATAAAGGTGCACAGAACATAACGGCTGCTATGAAAAGTGTATTCGATACATCAAAGCGAAAACCGAAAAACCTGCAAACCGATGATGGTAGAGAGTTCTTTAATAATCAATTTCAACATTTAATGCAATCTCATAAAATTAATCACTATTCAACATATAGTTCTTTGAAAGCATCAATAGTTGAACGATTTAATAGAACATTGAAAGGGATGATGTGGAAAGAGTTTAGCTTTCAAGGAACTTACAAATGGATAAACATATATCAAGAACTAATTGATAAATATAATAATACACTTCATAGAACAATTAAAATGAGACCAAATGAAGTGAACTCTTTCAATGAAAAAACTCTTTTGGATACCGTCTATAATAACTTAAAGGTTTTTAGGAGACCTAAGTTTAAAATTGGTGATCATGTTCGTATAAGCAAATATAAACATGTATTTGAAAAAGGATATACACCAAATTGGACTACAGAAATCTTCAAAATCAAAAATATAAGGAATACAAATCCCAATACTTACATTTTAGAAGACTATCGTGGTAGTGAAATTAAAGGTGGATTTTATCAATATGAACTTTTGAAAACAAAATACACTCAAACATATTTAGTTGAAAAAGTATTAAAGAGGAGAGGAAATATGTTGTATGTTAAATGGTTGGGATTTTCATCAAATCACAATTCATGGATAAATTCAAATAATACATCAGCATCGTCATCAACATCATTATAAAAACAGTGTAATATTGGAAAATGATTCATTTGCAAGGTATACGTTAAGATGTCCATAACATTAACTCTGAACGGAAATACATCAAAACTAGTTGCCGACTATTTTCCACCCATTGGGCTTGAATCAAACTATGTTTGCGGTCTAATAAGTTTTGATACATATCACTCAATTCCGAATATTGATTATGAGAACAATTTGTTTCATATTGGTAACCATATTATAGAAATTCCTGTGGGATCATATGAATTTTCAAACTTAGCTGATTTTTTAATTAGAAAATATAAAAAATTGAGTGTAAAAGGAAAACTTAAAATTCAATCAAATTATAACACACTACAAACCTACATAGAGAGCTCAACTGATACGATATTTTTCGATAAAGAAAGATCAATTGGAACGCTGCTTGGATTTAGTAAGAGAGTTCTAAAGCCTGATGAAGAGCATAAATCAGACAAAACAATAGATATTACAAAAATAAACACTATTTTAATTGAGTGTAATATTGTTACCGGATCCTATATAAATAACGCTTCTGCTCACACTCTACATCAATTTTCGCTTAACGTGAGTCCTGGCTATAAAATAACAGAAGCACCAGCAAACGTCATTTATTTACCAGTTAACACTAGATCAATCAACACCATTGTTCTAAAAGTAACCGACCAGGACGGAAACCTTATTAATTTTCGTGGAGAAAAAATAACTATTAGATTACATTTGAAACCTCTGAAGGAATGATTATATTCGATAGTAAAAACAATTCCTACAGCAACGACAACAACAATTCATTATCAGTATCGCAACCGAAAACGTTATACTCAGCTCCAGCAATAAAAACAGCAACAAGAACTGAAGATTTTAAGAAATTATCACAAATAAAAAAAATAAAAAATATACAAAAACAGAGGACAGAGAATCTCAGTAGACACAATCGTGAATTTCTAAAACAACTTGGTTTTAAACTAAAACAAAAATGAGTATAATTAACATACTACAACAACCAAACTTTGATAATTCAATCATCAAAAAAGACTATCATAGTTATACATCATATCTACAATCATTTAAGAATAACGATGAAATTCGTATATCAATTCAAAACCAAGATTTATTAGTTCTACCAAGTGAAAGTTTTCTATACATAGAAGGATTTGCAACAAAAGACGATTCTACAGTCTCTCCATCATTAAAACTCTTAAACAACTGTATGGCCTATCTGTTCGATGAAATTCGTTATGAGATAAATGGTGTAGAAATTGATCGTACACGTCATCTGGGTATAACAACGGACATTAAGAACTATATTTCATTAAATCAATTCGAAAGTGATGCACTAGTAAATGCAGGATGGTCACCAATCAATGGTGAATCTGATCTTTCGCTTATTACTGGAAGCTTTAATTTTTGTGTTCCATTAAAAATGTTACTCGGATTTGCTGAAGATTTCAATAAGATAATAGTTAATTCCAAACACGAATTAATTCTTCTACGATCTAAAGATGATTCTCAAGTCTTTAAATCAAATATATCAAGTGAAAAATGTAAGCTATCGATTTTAAATATAACATGGAAAGTACCACATGTTCAACTTGCTGATGCCTATAAATTGGAAATGTATAAAACTATCAACAGTCGTCGACCTTTGAATATATCGTTTAGAAGTTGGGATATGTATTATTACCCCTCTCTTCCCGAAAGCAATACAATATTATGGAATGTTAAGCTTGCTCGTGAAAGTGAAAGACCTCGATTTCTGTTAATAGCATTTCGAGACAACTCTAACAAATTTATACATTGTAATCTATCCGATGTTAAAGTTCATCTCAACTCAGAGTCGTATCCCTACGATGATTTAAATCTTAAATTTGATAGCAATCGGTTCGCTCTACTATATCATATGTACTCAAGATTTCAAGAAAGTTATTATTCACGCCCCTCGCAACCCTTACTAAAACGAGATAGTTTTAAGACAATTGCACCAATAATTGTTCTAGATGTAACACATCAAAATGAAGCCGTAAAAACTGGACCTATTGATATACGAATCGAATTGAAGACACAACAAAACATACCACTTAACACGTCTGCATATTGTTTAATTATACATGATAGAATGTTTGAATATGTACCTCTTACAAATGAAGTAAAGAAAATATTGTAAATGTATATGTAACTCTGTATATTTTATATGTTATATAAATAAAAAAGTAATAAAAAAAAAATAAAAAAAAAATAAAAATATTCTTTTAATTTCACAATATTATGAAATTTTAAAATTTGCGTAGGTATATAAAGAGTAAATTTGGTTTATTGTCTAACATTACTGTGTGTCCATCTTATCGTACAGAAGAGATTAAAATATAAATATCAACCTTAACATCTACTGTTTTCAGTACGATCCCGAACACGAGAGGGATATAGACACCGGTGCTGAAATAAATAACCCTAAAGACGAGAGGAGTTATCTTTTACGAGCGATTTTAAATCATATAAATATTAAAACCATCAACATAAGATTATTCAAAAACTCTACACATGAGCCTACAGTAGCAGTGGATTAACACACAATGATTTTAAAGGAAATATACAACTTTCTAAAATCATTCTCGCGCATAATTTCTGATGAGGATAAAACTAAACTCATCAACATACAAACACAACTGGAGTATGTTGGCAACCTGAAGAGAATAAAAAATAGACATGGTGAACATTTCGAGGATTGTGAATGGTCGAATGAAAACAGTACATGCGGTCCTGACACCTGCCCCTGTATATTTTATAAACATAGACTATATCAAGTTGAAAATGAAGTTAAAAATATAATTAATTTTTATAATCTTACTAAATGTAAAAACTGTGTTTTCAATAAACTGTAATTTTCAATAAAGAAATTGTATAATAAATGACAAAAAAACTCAACCACATCTGAAATCTTCGTTTAGTTAATTATTACTCTTTGTTCAGAGTACATCGTCCCGCACTTACGCAAACTACTATTAAATTTTTAAAAAAGGGGAACAAAAATGGTAACATCAGCTGTATTGGAAGAACTATTAACAAAGCATAGTAATCAGATTGATAAAGAGCATATAGATTTATTTATGAAACTTATAAATGAATTAAGAACTTGTAATTATGTAAATTATCCATTTATATGTGTTAATAATATTATACATAGATCTAACTGTGAAAATACTTATTCACAATCTTTCAACATTTGTCGATGTCAAACATTCTATACACAATATTTGTTAACACTTAAGTTATTTAATCTGTATAAACGTATTTTTAAATTCGAATCTGTAAAAATCTGAACAAAGAAATATGTAATAAAATTTTCAAAAAATAAAAAAATAATTTGTTTTAATTAATCTCATTATTGTATAATTTCATTTCACGTAGACAGACTCATTCTGTCCGTCCAATCATTCGTTTGAAAAGTAATACAAATAAAATGAACATGCACAATCATGTTTCTATTTAGGTATATAAAAAAACTATCACGCAGGTGTACATCCTGTTTACAAAAAAAAAAAAAAAAAAAAAAAAAAAAAAAAATTCAACACGTACAACCAACCTACCCTTTCTTATGTTTATATTTCTATTTTTTCTACATTTGATCATACGTGACAAGAATTTGTTATTTATTATGCAGGTGTTCATCCTGTATACACTAAACTGCGATAAGAATCTATTATTCCTAGAAAACTATCTTGCAGGTGTACATCCGTTTACTATTTCTTCTACATTTGATCATGAGCTGTACGTGACAAGAATTTCTTATCAATTTAAAATTGCAGATCCTTCTAATTAAATCATACAAAACTAAAAAGACACAACCAACCTACTCTTTCTTAACACATTTAAAATTAAAGATCCTTCTAATTAAATATACAAAAAAAAAAAAAAAAAAAAAAAAAAAAAAAAAAAAAACAACTCCACAACCAACCCACCCTTTCTTATCAGTTTATATTTATATTTTTTTCAGCATTGAGTATGATAATACGTGCCAAGAATTTGTTATCATCTTAAAATTACAGATCCTTCAAATTAAATCACACAAAAAATAAAAAATAACCGTACAACCAACCTACTCTTTCTTATCACATTTAAAATTAAAGATCCTTCTAATTAAATATAAAAAAAAAAAAAAAAAAAAAAAAAAAAAAAAAACAACTCCACAACCAACCCACCCTTTCTTATCAGTTTATATTTATATTTTTTTCAGCATTGAGTATGATAATACGTGCCAAGAATTTGTTATCATCTTAAAATTACAGATCCTTCAAATTAAATCACACAAAAAATAAAAAATAACCGTACAACCAACCTACTCTTTCTTATCACATTTAAAATTAAAGATCCTTCTAATTAAATATACAAAAAAAAAAAAAAAAAATAAAAAACACACAACAACTATATTGGTGCAGATCCCTTTTCTATTTTTTCAGCATTGAGTATGATAATACGTGCCAAGAATTTACTATTAAAAAACGATCATACACATTACATGTTACGCACACACTCATTCTGTCCGTCCAAATATTCATACATACGTATATACATTTTCACAGTCTACTTATACTCTGGGATGTAAATGAGGAAACGTGCACGCACTCATTCTGTCCGTCCAACCATTCGTTTGCAAAGCAATACAAATGAAAGGATCAACAAAAAGCAGGTATGATCCCAAATTTGTAGGGAAAAATTGGAAATTATAATGATTTAATTCTTTTCCAGATATGCATTCTCCCAAATTTTAACATACACAAACACACATATACACATTAAAAAGCATTACCTTTTCATAATACATGTTACAAAGCTAAAGACCGATCGCACACAATTCATTTAACAATTCTGCAATGTTCTTACTCTTTTACAACTATGCATGCACCAAATTTTGTATGAAATAATTGAGCTAGAAACCCCATAAACACACTACTCGTGTCTTGTTGGCACTGATATTCAATCTTAGATATATCTTGGACGTATCCTTTATTCTCCTTGAAAGCCTTACTGATAACTGAAGTTTTGTTTTCAAAGGAACACAATTATGTCGATAATATATTTCTAATATTAAGTTTTAAATTAAACCGTAAAATATTTCATAACTGATACAAAAAGAATTATTAAAAACCTTTTCATTTCAGTAGAACAAAACTGTCAATAACCTATCATGATTGTAATATCTGTCATTCATTACGTGGTTCTTACCTTTAAATTTAAATAATACAAAGTGTATGTGAGATATTGATAGGGCTTCTCTTGGTGGAACGCATCCGAAATGTCCAATTCTCTTTTACTCAGGAGAATAGATCAAGCTGAATTTGAACGATTATATAAGTTATGTTCACTTTGAGGAACACTGCAGTTTGTGGCTTGTATGCATACACCTGTGACTTAGGAAAACCCCACAAAACGGTTCAAATCACATAAACTCCGTATAGAGTTCACGTCATTTTACGTTGACCATGCTTACAAATAGCTCGAGCAGAATGAATTATACAATTCAGGTTAAAAGAAATTAGCAATCATCTACCTATAGTGCTCACCATTTGCAGTAAAGGCCTGGCCAACTTCGTTCTAAAAGACATATGGTGCAATGAAGCTGTCAGCCTGATATCCACACCAAACTGTGTCTGTTTCGGGATGCATTGAACACTATTGGATCTCATGTGGTCTTGACAACTTTGCTTGTTCGCGTACCTATTCAACCAGAAATGGAGCTCATTGCTGAAGAGAAAATTCCGATTAAATTTAAGCACAATTGCGAACTGCTCCAGAGCTTATTCATCGGACGGAGTAATTAAAATGGGATAACAAGTTGTTTCAACAATGCTGGCAAATGCTATACGAACGAGCAATTTAGTTGAGCTATTAAGCTCTCACGTAGAGATCATGAGATTTGGCCCCACTAAATTAAAATCTGCCGTGAACGCTGACAATTCAGCTACAATACCAGCACTGGAAAGCAGCAGCTTCTGTCGGTGAAAATATTACAGATGGAGTATCTAGCGGTTAACACTTATGGGAAATTATTTTTGAAAAATAAATGACGTTTAACGTTCCAATTAAATATGTTATTTACTTTTTAAGTTTTCTAAAAGCTTAAAAAATCACCCCCTTATATGCAATATTTTATCATAAAATGCTTTATTTGTATTATGTACGTACGTACGTACATATATAAATAATATATGTAATAAATAATTTGTAAAAAATCTTAAGTAAATAAATGCTCATTTCATTAAGCTTTTGTTTTCCTTTTCACATAAACAAACAATGAAAAGCGTAATGAATTTAATTCTTTTGTAATTTTATAAAATTTCATAAATAAATAATACGATGCCTTACAAATGTAAACATTTAAACACAAAGTACTCCTTCTTTATTTTGACATTTTAATTTAAATTATATATTTTGGCCCATGGTGTTCACAACGCGAACAATTGAGAAGAGAATTATAAAATCTCTAAAGAAAGGATTAAAAGAAAAACAAACAAATAAAATAAAAATACAATGCGAGTTAAAACACGGTTAATGGTTAACCTTTAAAAAATAAACTTAAATGAATATAATTTAAAAAAAATCATAATAAGTGTGAACCAACAGTATAAGTTTATTTTCACAAACGAATAAACGATGTGAGTAGCTCAAGGCTTAATTGTTGGTGTAGTAATGGAAAGATATGCAAAACTTGGTGGTTTCTTTTCGACTTCTTCGTTCAGCAATGCGTGAAAAAATTTATGATAAAAGTGAGAAACGCCATCAAAAGTTGAAATTCTAAGTTATTAACTAAATGATTTAATACTCGTTTTGAAATTAATTACACGGTGCGAGAAAGAAAAACATTCGTGTTATACATGTAGTTGAGAAGAACTCAGAAATTTTTTATACTCCTCGAATCCTCCAAACCTTTTTTATTTGAAAAAAATCTGTATTTTTAAGATTTCAACAGGTTTTCTTTTGTTTCCCGTCTCGGGATTTCTCGGAAAATTTAAATAATATTATTTCTCGCTAAATATAACAAAATAATACACCACCAGTTAAAAGTGGAGCTGCTGATTTAAGATTTCTAGTTAAAACTCGCTTAAAAAGTATACTTTGGTATTTGGGACAGTCGCCACAAATACGGATGATCCCGATTTTATGAAGAAAGACAAAGAAACTGGCATACACTAAGCTGCACTAGATGTATTTTATACAATAAACAAAAAAATAAAAAAAAATTTGTCTTGATTTAGATCGGAACGCCAAGCTAACGTACGTAATTTCAACTTTCGGTCTTGTCCATGAATGCCTAATACATGGGTTTCGCGCATAGCTGCCAGATTTGGCGATTTATAGTCATTTTGACGATTTTGAGCTCCAAAAATATCATTTCGACGATGTGACGATTGATGCACTTATTTTGACGTTTTTTGGAAATTAAATATTTACATCATATTCTTTACTTTAGTACATTAAAAGCCACTTTAAGCTTTATATTTACTTGGCAATTGTTACTATTGGAAATTTATGTTAATAATAATGAGGAGTGAAGTATTATATTTTTAATTTATTTGCGAACACCTGAGATAATTTTTCTGTATCTTATGCCTTTTCCATACCTTAAAACCAAAAAATTACAACCACTGCACGAAGTGAGTTCCGCATACAAATTGTCCGAATAAAGAACGAATTTTGTCTGTAATGCAGTGTGCGATCCACTGGCCAATCGACCACATACGGATGTGCTGGCCGAGAAACGCGAAAGTTACGTAGGAATATATGACTCTCGGGAACAAGTCTCTTACTTCGCTGGTGCAAAATCCGTTGTAATAGCGATAGAACAGTGAAACACAAGCCACATTACAACGATGCTCCAATGAATGAATAGAGTTCGATACTCTACCGTCATTAACGAGCAACTTCGCACTCCCCTATAGGCGGTCGAGAAGTCTCAAAATAGACGTTGACACACCTGCATATACATGAAAGTTGTATTCCATTCTCTTTCGGATATAAGTGGTGTAAACATTAAGAAGATCAGATGAAGTGAAGTATTTCTTGCACCGTCTTAAGAAGCGAAAGTGTTGAAAAATGTGTCAGTTCCAGCGAACATCGCACTTAATTTTCATGCTCAGAACGTCAAGAACTTCTGACTACTTAATATTTATGCCAAACAAACAACAAACAATTTTTTCTGAAAATAAATAAAACTTCTCGATTTTTGGAAAAAAAATTAGATATGAAAATAAGAAATGGTAGCTTTTTTCTAGCCTTGACTAAATTTATTAAAATATATTAGTATAATCACATTTTTCAGCTAATGTAGAAAGAGTAATAAGCCAAATTAATTTAAATGAAACTAAATTCCTTATTATATAAAAAGATTATTTAAAACTTAGCAATCGTAACTGCTTCGACTTCAGTATTGTATCTGATTTGATTAAAATGTACCTATGTACATGTACATATGTTTGTAACATACAAATATATTGTTTAAAACACTCGTTTTTAAAGTTTATTTTTATAATTAAAGCGTTTTTTTTATACTTTTAATTTATGCATTTATTTATTGTGACGATTTTTTGGCGATTTCTATGGACGCCTTTGACGATTGACATCTGGCAGCTGTGGTTCCGGGACATAGGGATGTAATAGGAATTTGCATTGCTGATGAGCTATTAATCACCGACAAGTTAGAGGGCATAGGTATTACCACTGCGCCGGTTAATTTGGATATAGTCCACTCGTTTTAGGAGGAGGCTCAATCAAACTCAGCAGGAGGATACGTGCAATATTGCCGGACAATAGCGATTCTTACTGGCCTACCTTTTGGTAGGCATACCGAAAGACTCAGCATTCCGATTAATGATATCTGCTGGAGCAGTGTGCCGCATTGGTGCCATATTTGACTTGACATGGTTGACCACCGGGTAGAAGGAATTGTGGTAACATGGGCCTAAATGCTGGCCTAAGTGTGACCGCTTGCTTCGAGGCTGTCCGCCATCTAAACTAACCTAACCTAACTTAGTCTATTTATGCCGGAATTGCAAACCTTACGAAATCTTTTTTCAAACTGAAAAATCATCACTAAAAACTAAATAGCAGAAAATCGCTTAGTATAACCTATATACATGATATTTTTAAAGCGCTTCCTATTTTTAAATTAATCATGTTTTTACTTTGAGTTAACGGTACATATTACAACAAATTTGTTGAATTTTAGCGGTAAATAAGAGTTTAATAAGCAAATATACCAAATATCAGAATAATAGCTTTATTGTTGTACTTATATTTGATAAAATTATCTAAGCAATGAGACAGTTGTTAGAGTGACTGTATGAAAATAAGTAAGTTATTGTACAATTTTTTATTAAGTAACAACCGTTATTTTAAACAATTTACATTGTAGATAAATGTCATTAAAGGTTGAAACAACGCAACAATGTAGTGAACGAACTACGTTTAACAACACTTTAGAATATTTTAAGAATACCAAAATTTTTTTTTATTTATTTGGCTATGAAAAATTTAAATTTTATTATTTACATATATTGAGTTTTTACATAAAGTATTGCAACAATTGAAATCTTATTTTTATAGCATAAATAACGCTTTTCTATTATATTGTTAAATAAATCGAAACGACCTAATAACGTTTAACAATAAAAACGATAAACAAAAACTACCAGCTACAGCAACACAATACACACGACACAAATGCACATTAACACTAAGAATACAATGAACGTGTTGATTATCTAAAGCTGCACACACACATATGTACGACGAACCTGGTTGCGCCTATTACCAACAACAACATGTATGTGACAAAAAGGGATAGACGACATAAGCAAAGTACACAAACAACAATGTATTTCCAATAGAGGTCTCGAGAAGGCGATATCACGAACCTTCCACTTCAAGAATGTTCTTTAGACTGGTTGTGTCGGCCTATAAAAGGGCTGGACAAAGCAGGCAGCAGTCAGTATGAATTCAGTCAGCTTGTGTGAAGTTGTGTGTGAACAAAACAAGTCGCGGTTGTAAAGATCTAGCGAATAGTTGTGTGAACTAGTGAATAAAACAGATTATTATTATTGTTTGGTTAAGTTGTATACTGTGGCACACAAAAGTAGTGTAAAAAATAAAGAGTTTAACTGAAATTAAACACATATTTGTTTTTACTTGGTTTGCAATTAACGAACTCATATTTAAACGTTTTTAAAAAGGTAAAAACGTAACAATTTGTTCACATTTATAGGAGGAAAGATAGTAAAAACCTATTGAATTTGAAAGAAATTTTCATGTTATAAACTTCTTTCACCTTCGTGGAAGAAGGTTAGGAAACTACATACACTTACAAAATTATTATCAAAGCTTCTTGTCAATTTACTGATGACTTCGTTGATGGCATATTCTTTGTAATATCTATGTAGTCGAAATGTTGGGTAACGCCTTGATAAATTGTATATGATTTTAAGGTTCTTAATTTGGATAAATCTGCAGCTTTCTTCGATGTGTTTTAGCGACTTTATTCTACCAGACTTGAGATACATAAGTCATTATTGGTCGAATGCACATTTTATATAATTATTTTTAATGTTGAGCGTAGATCTGCGTTTCATAAGAGGAAAAAGTGCACATCCGCATTTAATAGCCTTTTTGCAAGTTATCAAGACATGGTTTTTGAAGGTTAGTTGTTTATTTAAAGTTAAATAAATCACCTTGTATGGAAATTTCAGTTCCCTGAAAATATAGTGAAATGGTTGCAATTCCTTTAGTGGAGATATTAAATGGAAAGATTATGGCTTGAGTTTTTGTTTCATTAAGAGAGTTCTGCTCATATATTTTATAAAGCATTAGTAACTTTTCCGCTTGTTATAATAGCTGTATCATCAGCGTATAGGACTGTGTGTTGAGCTTTTAAAACTTTAAAATCGGATATACATATATAGGGAACACAAAATGGGTGAAAGTACAGAGCCTTGTGGAACTCCAGCTGGAATATTTCTTTCTGTCCTATTGCTCAGAAACCTGTTAATGATTTTTTGCAGATACGTAGAAATCCTAAAAGGTTGAGTTTATATATGAGACCGTTGTGCCTTATTGCGTCAAATGCTTTCTCAATGTCTAAAAATACAATTCCTTCGTCTAATGCGTTTATTGTTATGTATGAAATTTATTATTCGTTTAATTTGATGAACTGTTGAATGTTCCTTTCTAAAAACAAATTGTTTACTATTTATTAAATTATTCTCTTCTCAAAAATCCAATACTCGTTGAAGTACAATTTTTTAAAAAAATTGTTCAAGGCAATTCAGCATACTAATTGGTTAATAACTTTTTGGTGATTTCGCATCTTTTCCTGGTTTTAGGATTGGAATAACCTTTGCTCAAAAGATAATTTTTAAACTATTAGAGAAATAACCGTTTTTTAGACACTAGTTAAAGATCCTTGTAATAGCAGTGAAGAAAGTGTCAGGCATATTTTTTACTAGAATTTATTTTATACCATCAATACCTGGAGCTTTACAATTTTTGAGTTTTATTGTAACCATTTTGACCTCTTCCTTTGTAGTCAAATTTATATTGTTAGAAGAAATACCAATAATTACCATCAATTGTCTGAGTGAAGTGATTTATTTATCGTTTTTAACACATTCTTTGTTCTTGTATTAAAAAAAAAAATTATCAACCACAACCTATTTTATGCGTCTTATTCTAGAAATTTATTGTAATTACACTTAATTGATCCACTGTGTGTGGCAATTTGTTTGTATCTACTATGCGTATGAAATTCTCTAAAAACTAAACATTTATATTTTTTTTGTCATCAGATTCTATGTAAATTTGCAACAAATTAGCACTTTCATTACAACAGCTTTAAAATACAGTTTTGGGAAATGGTGCTAATGGTGAATGTTAAAGTGGTGGGGACAGAAAAATATATACTTCCACTTTCAACACTTTGCACGAATATTTCTATTACCAATGGTTTTAGTGAGAGTGTTTGTGTGCGTGTACACACATACTCAGATTCATTAAAGCTATGAATAAATATTTAAACGCTTACACTTAAACAGTTACATATGCAGCTCGCAGTGTTTGTTTGTTTGTGCTACTTTTGGCCATTATTTTTCTATAAAATATTCACTAAGATTCTGGATGTGAAAGTGTTATGGGTGAGATTCTAAAAAAAATTCTTTATTTTATTATTTTATATTACTACAAACCTTGTATTCATGTGTGTGTGTGTCTTTGAAAGACCTATTGAAAGTATTGTTCAAGTATAGTTTTTAGTCTCACATTTCGCCAGTGTAAATAGATATTAAGCATTAACAACACTATGCGACAAAATAAAAAACACGAAATACACCCACTTAACGACAGTGTAAGTGTAAGTTGTGAGTTTTGTTGAGTAGAACTGAAAAATATTTTTTTTTATATTTCTTGAACCCTCCAAATTTGTTTTATTTGAGAAAAACTGTTTTTTGGACTTTATGCACAGATTTATTGATTCCACAAACATTTTTCAACCGATGTCCGAAATTTAAACCTAATTAGAAAGGAGAGGGATGGGCCTTTAAAAATTAATATATGAAAAATATAACACGACTGTTATACTATTTAAATAATAACTACGGTAATTTTTGTCCGATTTGATCAAACGAAGTGTCAATATTTTCACAAGATAATGCTCTTTCAGAATGTCATCACTTATTTTATACTTTTTTAATAAATTTTGCATTTAAGAATAGATAAATTTGAAAAAATTGAAAAAAATCATATTTTCCATGTTTACTCATAACACTATGGCATTAGCTGAAAGTATTTTGACTGTCGCACCATGTAATTAGTAGCTATCTACTAGAATATATATCCAAAACCCTTATTTTTAGGTTAAAATATTGGTTAGGTTAAAATGGAGAAATTCTGAGCACATTTAATACACCAAAAACCCTTACAAAAGTATAATCTGATTTCTGGACTTAAGAAATTCTAAAATTTATTATTTATGGTATTCTGAAGATTGTAAAATTTTAAAATTTATTACTATGACTTGTGAAAATTGTTCTAATTTTCGGAAATAAATACCTGGCATTGCATTTGACAAAGGAAGGCCAACACTACACCGTCTTTGGAATATTATTACACTGTAACGATCCCATACCTCATTTATATTGTTCTGTATACTATAGAACTCAATACTGTTTACAATACTGATTATAAATAAGAGCTTGTACTAATTTTGTTGTTTAATCTTTCTCTGCGAGATATAAAATTTAGTGGTGTTAACAACAATATTCAGAAATAGAAATAGAAAGAATAAAATTGTTTATCCATTGAATAGACAATTACTAATTACGTATGAAATTTGGAACATAATTTCTAAATCTAAAGAACACAAGAAAGAGTCTTTCAAAATTGCCAAGAGACAAACATTTCGGGAGCATGCAGAAAGATTAAATAAAATACATGGAGTGTCTTGCAGAAAGCTAGAAATCATTTCAATATCTGTCGATACTCGTTCTGTTTTTCAGGACACGAACTAACTTGCAAAACAATAGATGTGCACCAAACATTGACGAAAAACGATTAATAGAGAAAGAGCATTCCAAAATTGTTATAAACACTATAACGGATCCATCTGTTGCATCTCTTATTCCCATATGTTCTATAATTATCAGTTTACTCCTAAAGCATTTAAAACCGCTGATATGTAAGTGTGACTCTGTCCTTAAGTCTGAAATTTGGCAGTCCTCAATCAATTAAATGCGGCAAAAACAGATGTTCCCAGAAGCCCTATTGAAAATTATAGCATAGTGAGCTCTTGTACAATACTGTATTACATAGAGAGACAATTTAAAAATGACACCAGTTATTTGGAAAAAAATTTTTGCTTAGGATATTTCTGCGTAGATCATATTTACTTATTATACAGTACTACAGGGCAGTGTGCATAACTCATCTTCAAACTTTACCTTCTGAACGATGGCTTTGATAAAATGTTCTACAGCCTTAAGAGAGAGGGGTATCGTTCTTAATAAAGGAAATATTTCTGACGCAATTATGGTTGAAGGTGGAGTACCTCATTGTGTATTTTGTCACCTCTTCTTTTTCTTGTACACATTTTAAGTTCAATAGAAAATTGGAGACATGAAATTCAATAGGAAATAACGCAAATTTCTTAATTAACTCTTGCATACAGATGATGTATGTTTGCTCTCGTATAGTCTTTATTGATTTAAACGGATTGCAGTATGTCACCAGAAAGATATGGAAAATATGCATTTAAAGATAACTTATTCAGAACAAAGGCGCTCACTATTGGGGTACATATCAGGTGTACCGGTACGAATTGAACTTCAAGATACACATGTCGGTGTAGGGAACATTTATTGTGAACAAATCTTATTTTTTCTGTTTCTTAAATATTTTGTTACGAAAATGGAAACGGTGTACATTGTTTAACATTGAAATGAGCAAAAGCTACACAAACAAATACAACGAACTTGTTACAAGTAAACCCACAACATCAGTATGAAAGAAAAGGGGATAGACAAGTAAGCGAGAACGCAACAACAAGCAATGTGAACAAAATACACAAACAACAATGAAGTCGCAATAGAGTTCTCAAGAAGACATACTCCGAACGTTCGACTTCAAGAACCTTCATCAGACTGATTACGTGGGCATATAAAAAGGCAAGATAAAGCAGGCGACGAGTAGTAAAAATTCAGACAGTCTTGTGTGTACACGCGTTGCGTGCGGAGAAAGCAGTTGTTGTTTGGAGATCTCTGCTGTAAAGATCTGCGCTGTAAGCAAAAAATAATAGCGAACAAGCAATTATTGTTGTATACCTCAAGTTGTAAACCGTGACACACAAAAGTAGTGCGAATAATAAAGAATTTAATTCAAACTAAACACAAATTTATTTTTATTTTGTTAGCAATCAACGAACTCATATTCTAAACGTGTTTAAAATGGTAAAAACGTAACAATACGCAGTAGAGATGAGCGATATTTTCAAAACTGTGATCTAATCACTGTGATTGATAATTCACTGGTAACTACAGTGACTGAAATTGCCAAATAACAGTTACTAATAATGTCGTTCTTTCAAAATTGTTCCATACATGATGCTGATTATTTATTTTTGTCTTTTATACATGAACTTTCTTTGAAACTTAATTGTCAAACTTCATATAAAAAAAAAATTACATTAAAAATAATAACATTGATGACACCACTTTGATTTTGTTTAGTAGGCTTTTCGTAGTATGTATCTAGTTGTCTCTTTCTTACGACTTAATAAAATACGTTTTTGTCATTATTGTTTTCTTTGGAATTTTGTGATCACAATCACTGTTTTAAAGAACAGTGATTAACAAATCACGTTCACTGAGAACAACGTTCTTTAAAAATCACTGGATCGCTCATCTCTAATACGCAGAGCAGTGAACAAACAATATCATATTTTTTCATCGTGTTGTTAATGGAGAATTTTGTACCAGAGAAGAATGATAATTTGCGTACGCATTCCTTTTTCGTTTTCGTTTGAAAAAAAGTGCTGGAGAGTCTCATAGAGTGCTTGTCGTGGCATATGGTAATCATATTCTATAAGTGCAACATGCAGTGGATGTTTTCCCCGGTTCCGAGAAAACGATCTTAATGTGAGAAAAAAAGAACAACCAAAAAGTTTGAAGACGCCAAATTGTAAACAATAAAGTTTAATTAAGAGTCAGAAACAAATGGCTGAAATGTTAAATGTTGCAAAACAAACAAATTCTGGTGCTTTAAAGGCTATGGATAAGATCCAAAAGTCTGGCATACGAGTGTCATATGAAATGAATGACAGACAAATGGAAAACCGAAAAACCACATGTAAAATGTTGTAAAGACACGATAGAAAATCAGTGTTACATCGAATTGTTACTGGTGTTAAAAATCGGATTCATTTTCAGGATCCTAAATCGAAAAAGTAATGGGTTAATCCGGGACAAGCACCAATATCGACGGCAAAACCAAATTGTTTCGTTAGGAAGGCTCCTAAAACCATTAATGCTTAACATTTCCGATAAGAAATGATCAATTTGTGTCATGCATTGATAGATAAACTCTCTTTAAACTGTAGGTTCCGCCACTCATTTATAAAGTTAATGCACACAAAATAAGTGGTGTGAGAAACCAGGTCGTAATCCTGACTAAATGGTTGTAATGACCAATTATGTTATGTATGAAGGGTAATTAATAGGCTAAACTCTTTCATCAGTCTGGATGTCAAACTGGCAAAGCAGCCAAATATTATGTATTAAGATCCATCGCATAAAATCCTATCAAAGGTAGAGGGCTACTTTTGGCGCTCTATGATATAATCCGTATATCTTAATTAATTCTGTTTTATTGAAGTTCATATCAATAATAATACCTCAGCAGATTGGTATTCACAGAAAAACTGAAAAATTTTAATTTTCTTGTGCGCACATAAGGCAGAGGAACAAGTTTTGTCTTATCTTTTAGCTGTGTCTCATCCCATAGAAACAAATAGACAATAGACTTACACGATATCGAATAGGTGCAGTGAAATTAATTGGTCGTGTTATGCAATGAATTTAAAAGTCTCTATGCCAGCGAATGAAATTTTCATCTCAAATCGGTTTCGGTAATTGAAACGCAAAAATATTATTCATGTTGTACAGTAGTAGGGTTAAAAACTTCCTAAACCACGTTTTTCAACAACTGGGATGGTGATTTTGCCACAAGTAACCTACTGTCACAAATCATATACCACACATACACACTGTGACATGAGAATATGTTCATATGTGTGTATGCGGTATGAATAAATCTGGGACCGCAGAATTGTGTCCATATCTGCTGAATGAAAAATAAAGTGACAAAATGGCATGGCCAACGCTGCAAGTGAGTGTGTTGTTCATTTCTTTGCTGGGATGAATTATGATTTTGTAACTTGAATAACAAACCGTTATTTGTTAGTTTATGCCGCAGATGACTGTGGCAAAAAGCTTGATTTAATGCCACCTGAATATAACCTTTAGAATATGTTTGTAGGCCATCAGGTTGTGGTTGACTACATATTCGCAACGTTGAAGCAATTTTTAGATATTCTACAAAGAACAGTAATGAATCTAATTCTTTTTTATATTTTTTTTTTACTCACGCTTCCTATATTTGTTTTCTTTTTGATAACCTGTAAACAGTTATCAGAAAAATAAAGTCTTTTGCCATAAAGTACTAGGTTGTAAATTTAGATTTTAATATTCTTTATATTTAACTTGGATGACAGGATTAGAATGGATGTTCAAACACCTTTTCAGATCTCGCTGCGCAATCCGGACTCGGATATATATAAAGGGACCAAATGGCCAGAGGGACTCCACTTCGAAGGAATACTACGGTAGTTCCGGAGTGGGCACAAAGGGTCCAAAAGAGGAGGGGGATATTTAATGGGTGAGGGCCACAAACACGGGGAAAAGTGACGACTTCCCCTATGGTGCGGTTAAGTACATTTACTCCTCCTCAGCGGGGAAAAAAACATAACAAAACTATTCTTTATATGAAATTCAAACGCACTACAATAAATAAATGCTTTAAAAGTCAGGTCACTGCCAGACCTTGACTGTATTAGTATATAGCAAGCAAATGAAATATTTTTGACTTAAGCTGAAACCAACTTTTGTCGCTTATTAAATTAATAAATTTACAGTGGACAGCAAAAGTATAGTTACTCCAATATATTTTAGTATTTTCATGAATTTATATTATATATTATACATATTGTTACGAATATGGAAATGGCGTTATTAAAATGATAAACAAAAGCTACATAAACAAAACAATGGACTTGTTTACATGATCAACGAATAAACAAAAATATAGCAACAACATCAGTATAAAAAATTGGATAAACAAAGTAAACAAACAAAAACAACAACACTGCAAGTAAAAATGTAAACAAAATACACAAACAACAATAACGAAAACAACATGATTACATTTATAGAGATTTCGCGAAGGCAAAGTCATTTTCCTTCAAGGTCAGACTGTTTACCCTGCGATATAAAAGGCGAGACAAAGCAAGCAACGGATGAGAAAGAATTCAGTAAGTCTTGTGTGAAGACGCGTTGCGTGTGAAGAGAATAATCGTGGTTTGAAGAACTCTGTTGTAAAGATGTAAAGAACAATTGTACGTTACAACGGAAGAGTGTAAAGAAGAATAACAAATAAAACAAATTTTTGTTGTTTAAATCAAGTTGCCAAAGGTGGCACACGGAATTGTGCAAACAATAAAGAATTGATTTAAAACCAAACACAAATTTATTTTTAAACCTTTTTTAAAAGGGTAAAAACGTAACAATATGTACAAATAATTGATTTTAATTAATTAATTTTCTTTTATTATAAAACAAAAAAAAATTTAATGATTCTCACAAACCAAAAGAAAAATAAAGAAAATTTTCTAGTGACTCCATATTTTTGCACCGCAAAAGTGTAGATAGCCGTAAGATGAAGTCAGAGTAAATTGAAAATTCTAAAGTCCAATATATTAAAGTGTTATACCCAATATTTATTAGGATATCCCTTTCGATCAAGCACTCCATTTAACCCATTTGGCATTGAATGTACCAGCTTTAGCGTTTTCTGTTGATATTTACCGCCATGCACTCATGACCAAGTTTTTCGGTCAACTTTTGTTTGAGGTTTATTGGCTACGTAACTGTTTGTCAAAATGATCTCTTGGAGTCATATTGGGACCTTGTGCAAGAGTATTAACCCTGTTGGGTATGATTGGTTCATTGACTTTTTGGAAGTAATAACCTTTACGAATTCTTAATTCTTTCGAACTTTTGTTGAATTTGTTTCCTTATTTATTATTTCCTCCATGAATTCCAAACTGTCTACGTCTGGTGCCTCCACCACTTAAGCGTTTCATGATAATGAACTCTTCATTTACTTTTCCTCCATACTAAAGTATATCCGTACGAGTAAAAATTATACATTTTGACTTTTCAGAAGAAAACACATTTTTCCGAAACTCATTTGACATGCAACTTCCATGGAACAGTTAAGTATAGCCTCGCCAGTACAATACTGTGTTTGACGGATTTTTAAATTAATTTTAGCTGAAATCCACTGTATTTACAATATATCACAAGTCGCTAATAATAAATATCGGGTAATCAAATGGAGACTTCATTACTTTGTCAGTTGCTAATGACCATATTGTTGAAGTTGTATCTGTCAAATTGGTTGATATTTATTCAGTTTTCAACAACACGCGAAAATAATAGAATTGTTATATCAAAATGGATATAACACGTACCCTTTGCATATTTTGCTATCGCCATAAGCTTGCTACCGAAAAGACTATTCGCAATGTATTCGATAAATTTGTGTTCACTGCATCAGTAAAGGATCAACCAAACATCGCCACTGTCCGCGAGAATGAGAATTTGAGGCAGCTAAATTCGCTTCGCTCACTACAACTCGGCCTTTGGCTAATCTTGTGACCTGCACCCGTACTAAATTCCACCGATTAAGGCACTAAGGGTTAGCGACAACAACACAAGATTAAGCCCATTTTTGGATGACTGGGTAAGTGTACAATTCATATGGTATCTAAGAGCATCCAATGCTAATGTCGTCATCGATCCAAATTTCTTTGAGGACACCGTAGACCAAGGCATTACTGTTAACTGCGATCACTGTAGATCTACGATGGCCAACTTCCATTGGTCTGAACGCGATGAACTTGACATAAACAACATGTGGTTTCAACAGGACGATACTACGTGCCGGATATTATGCATCAACGAGTTGAGGGCATAGAAGTGATGTGAACGCACCGAGATCGCGCGATTAACTCTTTCACATTTTTTCTCGTGGGGTCTTCTTAAGGCGAAGGTTTACGCGCCAAAGCCACCAGGTCCTAAAAGCCAACATGACTAATGCCATCCGTTAAATTCAGAGTGGTTTATGCGCCAAGGTCATGGAAAATTTGACTCCTTCCAAAGAAGACGTGCGGATGTTTGAATGATGTTATATTCCTTATTTTATGGCATGAATATGTCTTTCTTACGAATAAAAATATTTGATGATATCTCGCACATTTACTTCATTCAAATTTAAATTTACAAAGTACTAAAATATAACTTTCCTTTAACGTAATACGTAGATCAATTTAACCAATTTCGTTAGGATGATAGCTTTACTAAGCTTTACTACAAAATAGCATGCACCTAATTTATATATATTATGTTTGCATAAGATAATAAATAGTTATGCTATAAACACGATTGATACAACACAGCAAGCACAGAAATCTCTCAAAAGCAGAAATAAGTGGATGTATATGACAAGGATCAAACAACGGCTTATTTTTATTCGCGTCAATGAGAGATTTAGTGATAACAGTTTATACAGCGAAAAAACATTTTTCATGGTATCATTGATTAAGGGTAAGCTATTTATTTATTTGCCTTATGCGTTGCCCGCTGCTGCCTTCACTTACTCACTTACTTAATTGGCCATTAACAGGCCGATTAACGTATTTCGGCCTGCCCCAACACATCCTTCCAGGCGCCTCTGCTTCTTGAGCGCCTACGCCGATTGGTCACACCAATCGGTAACAGTGCTTTCTCGATTTGGTTCTTCCAACGCATATAAGGTCGTCCTCTTCGCCGACTTGCGCAGATTCCAGCATCAAATACCCGTTTCGCAGCAGCATCATCCTCCATTCGAACAACATGGCCGAGCCAGCGCAGCTGCTGGATATTAATACGCTGCACAACGTCTATGTCGTTGAGGAGCACATACACCTCACTGTTGTATCGGATGCGCAAATCATCGACAACTCGCACTGAATCGAATATCTTACGTAGGACTTTTCTCTAGAATATTCTCAAGGCTGCTGCATCAGTGCTAAATAGGGTCCATGCCTCTGTGCCATAAAGAAGCACGGGTAGGATGAGCCTCTTGTAGAGTATTAGTTTTGTTGTACGAGAGAGGTCACTGCTACTCAGTTGATCTATTGAGGAATTGCGCAACGTCATTCAGCATAGCCTTATCAGCTTCGCAGGTATACCGAGCTCAGACATAGCAGCAAAAACACGATCACTTATGGAGCTATCGAAGGCTGCCTTATAGTCGACAAAAAGATGGTGTGCGTCGACTTGTTTTTCGTGGGTCTTTTCCAGGATTTGGCGTAGTGTGAAGATCTGGTCGATGGTGGACTTGCCAGGTGTGAACCGCACAGATAAGGTCCAATCAGTGTTTTGACGAGTGGTTTCAGTCATTTACATAATACGCCTTTAAGAACCTTATATGCGATTGGGAGAAGGCTTATACCCCTGTAGTTGGCGCAGGGTTCTCCCAGGACAGGACAGAGGACAATGCAATTGATGTGTTGCGCCTATTGTGTTTATGACATTCTCGTCTTCTTACCAACGTTTATTTCCTTGATATAATATCAAGTCGTTACTTAATCATTTGGGTTTCAAAAATTTGAAAAGTAAACACAATACATTTCCAAAAATACATTATAATACAATTGAAAAAAAATGTGCACATGCGTGTGAAAAGAACAGTCGTGGTTTGAAGATCGCCGTTGAAAAGGTCTGCGTTGCAATTATTGTTGTATTCGTCAAGTTGTAAATAGTGGCACACGAAAGTAGTGAGAACAATAATGAGTTTAATTGAAACTAAACGCAAATTTATTTTTATTTTATTTGCAATCTACGAACTCATATTTTAAAAGTTTTTAAAAAGGTAAAAACGTAACAATATGGTATGTCATATTTGGGGTACACTGTATTAAAAGCAAGTGTGATATTATGAAATTAACATGAATTATTCTTTTTTATTTGACGTTCGCAAAACATGTCCGAGCAAGTTTTACAGCAAAACATTAATTAAGCTTAGATAAGCTACTGTTTGGTTTACTTTAGTTGCCACGATTATATTCTTATATCTTACCTACAAGGTCCTTCACATATACCCATTTTGTTCTCGCAAACTGTATATGAAAGGTATTTAAAACAAATAATAATATTTGAAACGACTAAAAGACAAAAAAATTAAGCTTGAGTTTATTTACTTCAGTTCTGTGTCAACTTAAGTCTTCAGATTCTAACGTTTCAAGTTGTCAACAACTGTCATAACATTTTGCCACTAAAGACATCAGAGAAAGAAAGGAAAAAACGAAGCACTTGTGTTTAAATCAGCAAATGTTCTTGACAAGTGGGAAAAATTTCAAAATGTGTGTAAAAAAAGCAGAAACTTCATAACTCATGCATGTATGCAAATCTTATAGCAACTGATACATACGGTAAATTAAAAATACAGCAATTCCATTTATTTTTTTCTGTATTATACATATTGAGGTGATATTCCAAAACATACTCAAATTGTGATAATCCGAACAGAATCAAACGTGCACAAATATGAAAAAATTTAATTGTGTGTATCACAAGGTGGCATTATTGGGCCCATACATTACTTATTTTACACTGAGATCTACCAGCTTTGAAATTGGTACCCACTAGATTGGGTACACATACTTATATGGGATTTTTTTGTTAATTCTTATGGTTGCGCTATCTAAAATATGAGGTTGATGCCATAAGCACTGTATTTACACCCATTCTGACGTTGTTTTCTGCTACCGAGTAGGATGCAAAGTGCCCAATATTAGAAAGAAATACACATTTAGTTCAATTCTGGTAGTATTTTATAAATATTAAGTAGAAAAATATAATTTATTGTATGAAATACAATTTTGATTATTTAACAATAATGCTGATACTTTGCCTTTACACCTGAAAAGTTTTCTTGGCAAAGATCTACACTGTGCCTGTAAGAAAAATTCGTCGGCAAAAAATTTTAGTTGAATTATGCACAATGAGTGCTGATGAGCCACAAAGGTGACGATGCTAAAGTAAGTTATGCAATGGACCCTCCTGTCTCAATAAAGCGGTAACATTCAATTTATTAAAGACAGAATACTAGCAAGAATGGACGAAAGCAAACTTTCTCCAGGACATGCTATGCATATTGGTGCTGTAACCGCTGTCACCATTCTAAATAAAGCCAAAGGGATTTCCGCTACTTCCATAGTAATAAATATTGTTACGTTTTTACCCTTTTAGAAACGTTTAAAATATGAGTTCGTAGATTGCAAATAAAAATAAAAATGAATTTATGTTTAGTTTTAGATAAACTCTTTATTGTTCGCACAATTCCGTGTGCCACTGTTCGCAACTTGATTTAACCGTAGATCGAGCCTTATAAAAACTTCATAATTCTAGCTTATTTATCACTTCTGATACATACTTGTAGTACATAGAATTGTCACGATTATTGATAGAAATTGTTAAAAAATTTTAATATTTTGATTTATTTTAATGAAGTTATTTTATATTATTTTATTATCACTTTTATTAAATGCACATTGCAGTATGTTAAAAATCAAATGCTTCATGTCAACTTGGTTTTATTTCATTAAAAATGTTAATAATTTAACATATAGCGCCCTTGCTTTGTTACGATTTATAAGTTTCAAATTATTTAGATGAAACAGTTTATCGTCACTCGCATCAGTAACGCTCTCAATTGAGTATTTGTTGAAGCTTTATTGTACATACCATTCTTATATTTCGTTTGAAAAATTTGTTATCAACGTCATATGAGTTAAAAAAGAGTCCCAATTGAACGGGATACAATATCGATTATGTCAATAACAATGCACTCTCTTTGATGGCTTTCCGGAATACACGTTTCGCCAAATACGGCTGCAAGTAGTCGCTACGCGCGTAGCATGTACTTAAATGCAAAACTGCTAATTCGATTTTGGTGGACCACGAAATTTATAACGACCATAAAATTCAATTAGTTACTAATCTGCGGCGACAAAATTATGTTGATTATTAACAACTGAAAGACTTTCATGTCATTTTTCGAAAAGGGGTAATGGGTGTAAATTTATCATAATTTCCGAGTAGCACATTATCAAAGCGAATGATTCTGTTATCTCGTAGTTGACCGAAATATTATCATCTGAAATAAAACATAGGACGAAACACTTTCTTATAATGTTTGTCTGTCACGTGAGATAAATATGAGAAGAGCAGTAAGAAAGACTCTACAACATTACATACATACATAATTGGCCATTACAACCATTTAGTCAGGATTACGGCCTAGCTTCTCACACCACTCATGTTGTGTGCGTTAATTTTATACGTGAGTGGCGGGACCTACAGTTTAACGTCGACTCCGAACGACAGAATTTTTGAGAAACTTTTTCATGGCAGATTTGTTTTACTCTCAGAGTTTTTGCCAGAAATCTGCTGAGAGGAAGTCGCCGAAGAAATATTTTTTTTCATATTTCATTTTTGATGTCTGACCTGGGATATGAACCCGGGCTTTACGAATAGTAAGCCAACACACTACCTACTACACCACGGCGACTTCACAATATTATAAATTGATAATATTTTCTCTTCCCAAATTACTAAAGGCATTTGGTTCTCTATTCTAAATAGTACCATCTTTGGCGATAAACATTCTATTGGTACGTTTGTTGCTGCCAATTCTTTCATGAGTTCAAATGACGAGCTTCTGTTTTTTTCTTTTTCAGAGTCTTCAGCAGCGTGAACTTACATACATGTACAAAATCGATAGAGGTTTGAACCTTGGTCTGACGTCTAGCAAGCTAACACGCTACACTCTCCACTACGACTACTTCAATCAATATCAAGAACAGAAAATTTAACCTTTTCACTTTCATCCAACATTTAACTATCACTTCCTTCTCAAATGTCATAAATAATAATACCATAATATTTATTTATTAATTGCAATACAATTAGAAATTATATTCTAATTATATACGAGCTGAGTAACTTTGACCGTGGTCTAGTAGGTAGTGTGGTGGCTTATTAGACGAAAAGCCAGTGTTCGGGCCCCAGGCCAGACATCAAATTAAAATACAAAGTATTTCTTCGGCGACTTCCTCTCAGCAGATTTCTGGCAAAAACTCTGAGAGTAAATAAAATTGCCATGAAAAGTTACTCGAAAAACTGTCGTTCGGAGTCGGCTTTAAACTGTAGTTCCCGTCACTCATGTATAAAATTAACACACACAACATAAGTGGTGTGAGAAACTAGGTCCTAATTCTGACTAAAGGGTTGTAATGACCAATTTTGTATGTGTATGTGAGTAACTTGGACCATATGCTCAGTGTAGTGTCGCAGACCAGAGTCTCTGGTGGGAATCGAACCCACGACCCTCACGGTAATAGTCTAGCACAGTGCCCACTAGACTACAAGGGCACCTAATAATACCATAATAATTTACGATAAAACTTCACAAAATCTCTGAAAACTTAAAAAAATTACATAATCAACGCCAAAGAACCCCTAGGAAAGTCGTATGTTACAAAAATTATAAAGTTTTTGAATTTTTTAAGTCCTGTTTGAAATTTTTTTATTTGGTTTAAAATAATAGCAACAACAATACTACCGAATTGAAAAAATATCAAGCATCTAACTTTTCCTGAATTAAAGTTATATAGTCTCAAAAATTGAAATGTATAATTTTTTATACAAAGCACGATGTACGGTTAAACATTTGATTTAAATATTGAAAAGGGTATGTGTATAGTGTACACTGTACATTTCTCTCTAATTATTCAGACTATTTTATTTAATTGTTAGTTTTTTGTTTGCATATTTTCTAATTATACGTTTTGATACACTAAAAAGTTTTCTTAAAATTGTGGACATTCTTTCTGTTCAGCAAAAATGTTCACTCATTTAGGAAGTCTAGTTAGCTTCTCATACATTTTTTTCACTCATCCAAACATCTCTTTCTTATTATGTATGTATCTTCACAACACCATTTTGTAAAAACTTTCATTCCTGATTACGTCTAAATAAATAAAATATTTACAAAACAAGAAGACAGAAAAATAAACCTATTCGGATATAAAGAAAAAGAAGGAAACAACAAGTGAAATAAAATGTTTATTCCACACATTGCAACTTAGTAGAGATGATGTTGCCGCTACACTACACTACACTTATTGTCATTGCCTCTGTTGTAGTTACAGTAGTTACTGCTGTTTGATGTCTTTGTTTAGTTGTTTTTATTTGTTATTAGAGTTGTTTGCATGAAAGAGTTTGCTGTTGGCAGTTTCTCTAAATTGTCCGTCATTATTTCAACAATGAACGTAAGTACCTTTAAATAGGTAACTGGGCATAATACGTTCTTTCAGCAACGATACCATCTACAATAATCTACAATTGAAATAAAAGACAATATTTCAAGTCTAAGGAATTGTAAAAATAATATAAAAATAATCTCAGCATAATCCAAACAATGGGCATTAAACTGTAAATAAAATTTCAAGAAAAGTATGAAAAATAAAATGTAGAAATTGCTCTTAACAACGTATTTACTTCAATCTCTGCCACTATAAAGTTATGAAATGGAAGTAAATAAACTATTGAAAGTAAATTGAAGATTCAGAAGAACTTTTCAACGGACTAACCTTTCAAATCCAGCAACGAAACTAATAACATCGAAGAAAAACATGACACACTAAATATTATCAAATGAAGGAAACATTCATTCTGGAGTCAGGAATAAGGTTGTGTCCAAGGTGGATTACTTAAAAAGAAAGCTGGGGCACTACAACTTTTAACTTTAAACTTTGATGCCATTATATATGCAGATGACGTGATGGTGTATTTAAGCCGCCAAGAATAATCTTTTTCTGAAAACAAGATAAAATGTATCTTTCTACCAGAGAAAATAAATCAAAATATATTGTAATTATTAAGAAAACAATTGATTGTAATGACAATGAAGATATTGTTACGAAAATGGAAATGGTGTCATCGTTTAGCATTAAAAATCTACAAAAACCAAGGACTTGTTTACATGATCAACAAATAAACAAAAATATAGCAACAACGTCAGTATAAAAAAATGGTTAAATAAGTAAACAAGAAGGAACAACAATACCACAAGGACAAATGTAAACAAAACGCACAGACAACAATAACGTAAACAAGATGTTTACATTTATAGAGATTTCGCGAAGGCATTCATTCTCCTTTAAGAGCATCCATCAGTCTGTTTACCCTGCGATATAAAAGGCAACACAAAGCGGGCAACGGGGTCAGAAAGAATTCAGTCAGTCTTTCGTGAAGACGCGTTGCGAATGAAGAGAATAGTTGTGGTTTTAAAATCTCCGTTACTAACATCTAACGAACGAGTGTAAATAAGTTCGTCACAATTCTCAGATCTTCAAACGTTCTGTCGCCCAATAACGTCTGTCCGGAAGTGCAGGCCACTCGCATAAAAAATGTTGCACCGAATCCTTTTATTCCACATCATGGAACCATCTGCAGTAAACTTGTTGGGGCCGACTGAGCCTGTCAGCGAAACTGCCTATAGCAGAAAGTCCCGCTAGAATTTCTGTTAGAATGCGAAACGTTCGCTTGTCGAACTCAAGTAGTTCTCTGATTCTCCCGCTGTCCACTGCTGTGTCCAACAGTTTTGAAATTTGGCAACCAGGTTTTTTGGATTACCCACGGTTTTTTAAATCCCATACTGCTTTTTTAAATTTGGAAATGTATTCTTGCTGAGAAGTCTATATCCACTTTATCGTCTATTTCTCAGACATCTCCGATTCCTTATGTACCAGCACATACGGCTTTTCGTTGCCCTTTATGTTGTAACGATTTATTCGGTGTAGAAAGTGAATGCAGCTTCTGACGCCCTTTGATTTCACTGCTTGACTGTCCACAGTCGAGGTCCTTGGTTTCAACGATGTTCAATAGCAAAACCTCCGCCTAAAATACGCTAGCATGGTTAGGTAATCTGCATGACCCGTTTAGTGCCAGTTTACAGTTATAGTTAATTGTAGAAATCTTGCAGGACAAACTTATAGTCAGATAAGGTGCCGTTGTTCAACATTTAAATATAAAAGTATTTCGAAAGCTTTTATATATGGAACGCTGGTAAAAAAATAGAAAAAATAGAATGCAAATAGTCAAATACGACAAACAGAAAACAAAATATACACATCATTTGGTAAACATAAATGCACAGATATATAAATTTTTAATTTAATTTTAAATTTTTATTAAAAAATGCATGTTAAGTGCATATTGAATACAGAAATATTTAATCTTTGTTAATAAAGAGTCTTTAATAAAATTGATAGTGCAGTGTTATCAGCTGAATGGTGTTGTTATTTAACACTAGATTTACCAAGAAATTTTTATACCCATTTATACCAACACCAGTCATAGTGACTGGTGTTCAAAAATAACATTTTGAGTGTGTAAATTTTGAATGTGCTATAATGTTTTATAGATTTAATAAACAGTATTGGTAAAATAATAATAAAATGTTTTTGGAAGAGAAGTTGTTGGACAGTCAGCTTCACTTCCTATCTCTTGACCTGATGACTGATAATCAAAAGTGAGTACTTCAGCCAAAAGAAACAAAAAATCCTTTCTTGAAATATTCTTTCCGGTTGTGTTTTTCTACAAAATCCAGGAATTTATTTCGACAAAATCTAAAATATTAAAAAATACTTGAAGTGGCCATCTCATAGATCCTGATTTCACACTTTATGTCATTAGCCATTATCGTGCCATTTGAACTATGACGTCGTCACCAAATTTGGTTTTATTATAAAAAGACACAGTCTCAATTAATTTATTGCTGTCGGTATCAATTTTGACGCTTTTGTGTATAGTACTCAATAAAACAACTTTTTTGTTGGGCTTACTCTTGTAAACTGTAAGTGTACATTCATTTGTTGCATATAGTATTGTTGAAAAACAAGCCATACTATCCCTCTTTTCCTTGTAAATTTTTGGAAGGTTACGTTTGTTCGAATGTACGGTACCAACCAACGTAGTGTTTTTGGCTAATCATTTAGAAGCTAAAGAAACACTGGTAAAAAGTTGTCGGTTATTACAGTCTTTCCTTACCTTTCATGGTATACGGCTCCAGTAGTCTCATTACTACAAATTCACTAAGAGGTGTTGCCAAATTTCGTGTTTCATCTTTTCCTAGATAACGAAAGCTATTTACAATGTACTTCGTTTCAACGTCAGAAGCCAGCCAGAATTTTATTCCAAACTTGTCTGATTTGTTTGGCATATACTTTCTTTTATCGAAACGAATGAAACGTAAAATTTCTGTAAAGTCATGCCTACTCATTTTCAAAAATTCAGGCCCCCAATTTTTTTTCCATAAATATGACAGCTGCAACCCTTTGAATACTGTATGCACCACTGTATGTACCTCGTGCAAACAGTATTCCAATGAAAGCTTTCAATTTATTCTGTGAAATGGTCTATTTCTTCCCTAAAACTCTAGAGGCGTCTAATTCGGTGCAAGTTTTGATATGTTCTAATATTGTTGGTCAATCAATAGTAAAAAGGCACTGCTTGGCTTCTCTTCCATAATATTTCTTCTAGCATATGCTGTGGGCCTAGATAAGTCTTTGAATATGCAATGAGTTGGTAACCTTCCAGCAACACCTTCTTCTTTTATTTTTTCCACATACTTCCACTTGCAGAAACCTCAAGTTGTGTATCTTCCCCGCTTTCATTATCCTCTTCAGAACAAGAAGGAAACCGCATACACATTCGTTTTTGTGTATTACGCAAAATAACTCTGTCTTCTGCCATAGAAAAACATGCCAGTCAAAATGACTGGTACCGGTATAAGTACCAAAAACAAAAATTATTTTTTTTATTGTGGACACAAGATCAAAATAAGTTATCAAAATAATTGTATTTAGTTGTCGTTATAAAAATCATATAATAATTTCGGAAAAAAATATTCACACAAAGTCAATATTTAAGGCTAATAAGGCAAAACCACTCATTTTGACTGGCGCGGTAAATCTAGTGTTAAATAAATAAATTGTTTAAATAAAGAAATGAGTAATGATTAGAAGTAAAAAATTTATTTTATTTATTTATAAATTAGGTTAGGTTAGGTTACGTTAGAGGACGTGTACTTGTAAATTTAGGCAAGTACAGTACCCGGAGGTCGAATTGACCCATTGTACAACATCCTAGTGTCTCATACCACGTATGTTGTGTGTGTTAATTTTATACATGAGTGGTGGGACCTACAGTTTAAAGTCGACTCCGAACGACAGATTCTTTTTCATGGCAATTTTATTTACTCTCAAAATTTTTGCCAGAAATCTGCTCAGAGGAAGTCCCCGAAAAATACTTTTTGTATTTTGTCTTTGATGTCTGGCCTGGGGCTCCAACCCTGGCTTTGCGTCTAATGAGCCAACGCAACAACGTGACAATTGGTATCAGAAGTGGGGAACTATAATTAGGGAAATAAAATGAAATTCAAAAACCTTGAGGTGGATCGGTTTAAAAGTAAGTTAACCAAACTAGAACAACCAACAGCCGATAAAAAAATCAATTACACAGTAGATTGTTAGAGGGCATTTAACAACGAGGTATCGCCATCAATACCTATAACTTTTATCAATACCTGCTATCAATTTAGACGCAGCGACGGTGTTAGTGCCAGGAAAGAATCCCAGGAAGAAAATAAAAGAGTTCTGCTAAGAAAATTAGGAGAGTCCATAAGGTAAGAGAATTAAGCTGCTAAAGAAGATAATAAAGCTGTCCCAGAGGAGCTAATAGCCAGAAGATGAGAAGTAGTAGAAAAAAGCGATGAACACACTAATCTGATAGATTTTGTCACATGTAACGGGTCGTAATCAGGAATGTATACGTGGTTGCAGGGAATATGTTAATAATTCGGTTCTAACATTTTCAAAAGATTATTTTTTCGCGATACCTTAGTAATAAAAGTAGGCTTTCAAATGACTTTTTCTTAAAATGGAAGCAAGCCATTATTCTATCAATGTCTGCAGAGATTCAAACAATTTATAATGCAAGGTCCGAGATATATTATACATTAAAAAATCGCAACAAAGCTATCTCAGTTTCTGCCTGATCGTTAAAGATACGTGTATTTTGACGTTATAATGATGAAATACAATATCTGTTTTCTTTTCCTTAATAATTATATTTTTGAATAAATTGCTTACTCCAGTCTAGTTAATAGTTAAAAGTAGTGTTCAGATTCAATTGTTTAACTTTCAATACCTTCAGACACTCAACCTCATGACTCTCCGAAACTGCATTTTGCTTGCATTCACGTATCATGGTTATTCGTCCCCGTGATCATTAATTGGTGCAGAAATATTTTGGCTTTCTTCCGCTATAGCGCTGAATCCCAGGCCATACGTACACTATAAATCTATGATTACCAACTGCTTAGCCTGAACTGTTGAATTGAACATTCCGCACGAGCGATTTGAGTGAGTTGATGTGAAATATACACCCAGATCGTGCAATTAAACCGGTTTTTTCGCGAGGATTTCTTAAGGTTGGAGACACGTGCGAATAAGTCACAAACTACAGCGATTCCCACAGTCATCGGTCAAATTCGACCTGATGTATACACCGAAGTCATGGAAAATTGGACATTTCAGACGCTCTCCACCCAGCGGACATTAAAAGGATGCTGTGTTCACGCATAATGACATCATTAGGTCTTTCAAAGAATAAAAAATGTCGATATCTCACATGCATTTTATTTTATTTAAATTCTAAACTAGGAACTGCTTAATGAAAGGTCCGATATACTCGATTCATAAAATTTTTCACTGTTAATGCATATGTTAGACGTTGTAATCTAATAGGACGTAAGACCAAGCTTCAAAACTCAGGTCAGACAACTCCAACAAAACGAAATATGAAAAAAAATATTTCTTGGGCGACTTCCTCTCAGCAGATTTATTGCAATAACAATGAGAGAAAATACGCGTGCACTCAAAAGTTTATCAAAAAGCTGTCGTCTAAAATTAATCACACACAACATATGTAAGTGGAGTGAGAAACTAGGTCGTACTCCACACTGAAGGGTTGTAATAACCAATTATGTATGTGTTATGTATGTTTGGTTACAAACAACACCTTGTTGTATGTCCAATCTGGCTATTCGTCGATCCTTCTCTGTTTTTCTCCTGAGATTGCATCATTTTTAGCCACACCAGGTTTCTTTCTATACAAGAAAACTTTAAACAAAGTTTTTTTCTGGCAATCTTTATTTCACTTTACTTGTGTGCTAAAAAGTAAATAAAAAAACAAGAACTGAAAAATTACGTTTTTTCTGTTCGTAATATTACATTCTCTGAATACTGTCATCAAAAGTTTATTAGAAAATGAAAAGAAAAGAAAAAAAGCGAAATGACAGGATACAAAAAGTATCGAAGTTTAATGAAATGTTACCACCGATATGATTTCATTGCTCTACTTTTCATAGCATGTGAACCAAAAGTTTTAAACTTTTTGCCATGAATGAATATAAAAATGAAATCCTTTCATCACGTCTGCAAAATAAGAAGGTTGTAATGACAAAAACAAAGACAGAAAAATATATGGAACACGAACTAAGGTAATAAAAATTGCTGCTTGCTATCAGACTTTCAAATTATAACAGTTGGTCTTGATTTCATTTCCAATCGAAATGTTTTAATGAACAGAATATTTAAATATGTATTTACAAATTATTATTTTATTATATATGATTCCTTTGATGATATATGACCTCACTCAAGCGATTGTCGTACGTCTAGTAGAGGGTGACACAATATTTCAAAAACTACTTAAAAGATTTACATAAATAAAATAAAATTTGTTTAAAACCTCATTTTGTGTTTTTAATAACGCATTGCGACAGTGTAAATACACCCGGGTAACTACCTTATGTAAGTTGTCAACTAAATAGTAGAGCAGAACACTAAAAATTTGTTTTATTTGAAAAAAGAAATGTTTTTGAACTATTCACACAAATTCAATTATTACTCAAATTTTTTAGATCGATTTTTAAAGTTTTTTAGAAATGGGAGATACATAAATGTGTATGTATATTGTTGAAATTTATATGTTATCAGCTTTGATCGGGTAAACTTGAAAAAGTTCTCACCATCTTAATTTTTTCAAGTTTGATCATTATTAATTACATACAAAATTGGCCATTACAACCCTTCAGTCAGGATTACGGTCTAGCTTCTCACACCACGTATGTTGTGTGTGTTAATTTCATACATGAGTGACGGGACCTACAGTTTAAACTCGACTCCGAACGACAGATGTTTGAGAAACTTTTCATTGCAATTAAATTTACTCTCAGAGTTTTTGCCAGAAATCTGTTCAGAGGAAGTCGCCGTGGGAATATTTTTCATATTTTCGTTTTGATGTCTGACCTGGGGTTTGAACCGGCGACTTCATCATTAATTAGAAAATTTAATTAAAAAATATAGAATAAGTGCTGTTTGTGTCAGACAGCTCCAAAAAAAACCAATTGTGAATGGCGACTTCCTCTCAACAGATTTCTGCCAAAATCTCTGAGAGTAAATAAAATTGTCATAAAAAATTTCTCAAAAATCTATTGCTCAGAGTCGACTTTAAACTGTAGGTCCAACAACCCATGTATTAAATTAACACACAACATAAATTATGCTAGAAGCTCGGTCGTAATCCTAGGGTTGTAATAACTAATTATGTATGTATTCTGATAGTGTATTCCTTATGAGGAGTTTGATACTTCGTTTAATTATAAAAAAAATCGGATACAAATTACGGTAGTTATTATTTAATAGTTATTAATTATTATTTATGGCTCGGCAATGTCGTTCAAATGGAGGTGAATGCTCCGGAGAGACGTGGATCTGCGGATGTCGGCGAAGAGGACAACCTTGTATCCGTTGGAAGGACCAAATCGAGGAAGCCCTGTCATCGATTGGTGTGACCAACTGCCGTAGGCACGCAAAAAGCAGAGGCGACTGAAAGGATGTGTTGCTGCAGGCCGAAATCCGTTAATCAGGTTGTTAATGGCCAATTAAGTAAGTAAGTATTATTTAAAGAATAGAATAGTATTTTCATATTTTTAAAATATGTATGTATGTCTATCAAATAAACTTTAATTTTTAAAATTACCAAAATTTTATCAGTAGAATGTCTAGAAATAATACTTCCACAATCTTGAGATGAGTGATTCATATTTTATGTTCAAATTTGTGGATCTTTTTCTTTTAAAATATTTACATAATGAATCTTGTTCCTCATTATTTTTCGAAAAGTAAGATTTGAGGCACTCTCAATGGCTATTATGCCCCTCTCCGCCACAAAGCCATCTTGACGTAGACGGGTTTTTCAGTTCTTTAACTGCAACGCTATGTTTTCTATTCTATCAGTAAATATAACGAATAACCAAAAGTTTTTCTGGCTTATTAACGTTAAATGTAGTTTTATATCCTTACTTAGATAAAAGGTTTCTTAAAATTTTCTAGAAAATTATGTAAGATTTGTGAATAGTAATTTATTGTTTCACAGAATTGGTTTCTTTTTAATTAAGCAATCAATTCGACATTGATGTACAATAACGCATCATTCATCGAACTCTTCCTAGGGTAACTAAAAACGTACATGTACGCTTGTGTTAAATTTCTGTGTCATATTAAACTGATGTTTCTGGCCTAATATCTTTCCCAATAAACTCTCTGGCATTGACATACATACGAGTACATACATGCTGTGTGTGTTAATTTTATTCGTGATTGGCGGGACCTACAATTTAAAGTCGACTCCGAACGTCAGGTTTTTGAGAAACTTTTCATAGCAATTTTATTTTACTCTCAAAGTTTTTGCCAGAAATCTGCTGAGGGGAAGTCGTCGAAGAAATATTTGTTCATATTTCGTTCTGATGTTTGACCTGGGGTTTAAACAGTGAGTGGCCTTACGTCTAATAAGCCAACACACTGCCTACTAGACTACGACGATTTCAACATAAGTTTGACATAAGTTTTTGTTATTTGCACTCACTATGATGTTAATTCTTATATTCCATCAAACCGAATAGCTATTTATAACTTAAAATTCTTAGATTTTACAAAAATAAATCATTTAAAAAAAGTTTTTTGCATTTTTTCTCTATCTAAGCTGTACGGAAAAATGTTTGAACGTAACCTGATCTGTTCTTATAATTCGTGATCTTATTATCATATCTTTGAGGGGCTTAAATACAATCTAGGACAAAAGTCTGAATACCCCCAAAATTTCTTGAATATTTACAGTTTAAAAACTTTTCCAAAGTGCAGAGAAACCCAAGAACAGATATCTCAAAGTTAGCTGAAGCAATTTCTAAAAGATCAAGAAAGAACAGTATGAAGGCCATTAAATGAAAACCGTTTTCGATGCTTTAACATATTGTTACTTTTTTACCGACTTAAATATGTTTAATATATGAGTTCGTTGATTGCAAACAAAATAAAAATAAATTTTTGTGTGAATTCTTTATTGTTCGCACGACTTTTGCAACCTGACGCATATAACAATAATTGCAGGTTCGCTATTCTTCTTTGTATACAAAGCAGATCTTCTCAGCGGAGATCTTCAAATGAAGACTATTTTCTTCACACGCCACGCGTCTTCAAAACTGACTGAATTCTTACTATTCTATGCCTGCTTTGTCTTGCCTTTTTATATGCCCACTTAAACAGTCTAATGAAGGTTCTTGAAGTCGAACGTTCGTGGTTTCACATTCCCGAGAACTCTATCGCGACTTCATTGTTGTTTGTGTATTTTGTTCACATTGCTTGTTGTTGCGTTCTTGCTTACTTGTCTATCCCCTTTCCTTTCATACGGATGTTGTTGGTTTACTTGTAACAAGTTCGTTGTATTTGTTTGTGCAGCTTTTGTTAAGCATTTTAATGTTAAACGATGTTACACCGTTTCCATTTTCGTAACAATATCGTACTTGATCATCATGATGAGGGTATGTAGAGTTTTGTCCATGACTGTTCATGGATCTTCTTTAAATTCTATACATTTTCCTTAGTTAACGTATGTTTTGGTCGACCTCACCGAGAAATATTTTTTTAAGCTTTTATTTTTTATTATAAGTTTATCATTCGATTCACTGTAATGCCTGACGTATAAAACTTTACAAATGTGTGTTTTTACGGCATATTCTACCTTTAAAATATTTTACTGTATTATATATGTTAATAGTGCAATATTACGTTAATTGTATTTACTTCAAATTTCTTTGTTTAAGCATTAAATTGAAAATAATTATGCGCCATAATAAATCTCTATATTGTGTTCAACATTAAATGACATTCATCGCTTTTAACCCTTTTGCTGTTTAATTTTATTTCAAAAAACTTTTTCAGCCTGCCTAATTATTTTTCAAGAAAGACGTGTATACTCGTTATAAAAATAGTAAAATATTTTTGCCTGTATAAATTGGCAATCACAAGTTGCTTGTTGATTTTTTACAAAATAAATATTTTTTATTCTTTAAAATTAAATCAAAATACAAAAATTTAGTTCATTGACGAAAAATATATATATAAATATAAAATTAATACAACCTATTATTAAAATAAATAAGGTTACCGAATGTTCTAATATGGAAATTTTTTAAAAGACCTTTTGTTGACATTTATAAGTCAAAAAAATTCAGTAGTTGTGTTGAATAATAACACGAAAGCGATTTGTTTTTTCTTCAAGACGAATATAATCGACATACACGGTTAAATGGTTAATCACTAGTATTTTGACTAAAATTAACATTTTTTTTTGAAGAAATAATGGTACAGTCATTTTTGTTCAATGTGTTTTGATCGATACTGTAGTTCACTATTATTTATATAAATTTGTATTATTAAGACAAAAGAAAGGTTAAAGACACGTGTATAGAATGGAGATATTATGATGCAGAAAGAAGAAAAAAAGTGTTACAATAAACAGAGAAAACAAAATAAAGTATGTGTTCATATGTGTCTCTACGTCTGGGTATAATTATTATTACTTACTTGTTATTCGCACAGTGATGTGCAGAGTTCACTGAATTTGTAATCCTTAACATAAAAACGTTCTGAGTTGTTGACGTACGTACATATATTTTAAATCAGGTCAATAAATAATGCACAATGAGTTCATGATGAGGGAGCATGTTGCATCATAAAGTTTATAGTGTCAGATTACACTTCCTCTGCACTTGTTTATAAGATGAAGATTACGGATGTTACACTTTTTGCTAAAACAAGAAATAACTATGTGTTCATTGTTTAATTATGTACAAAATGTGAATTATTTTAATAACACAAGCTTTTATTAAACGGAACAAAGAAATGTGCTGACGTTATAGTCACTCAAAGTAAATCTTATATGAGAACGCAATATGTTCTCGCTTACTGTGAGTGACAAAAAGAGTTCTTTTTATTTTTAAACGTAATCACAATGATGATAATTAAATTTAATTACTTTTGCCAGATTTTAATAAGATTGCTACACTAACGGGTTTATTAAATTCTCTAACAACGAATTTAAAGCTTTGTATCCTTGAGTTTTAATTCTATTGTAAAAATATTTACAATAATTTAGGATAAAACAGCTAAGTACCGAGTGCATTATTTATTAACTATAACAGGGTCTTTCAACAGAGTCTTTGACAGTTAATAACGGAAATTTTGTACATATGAACTATATATGGAAGATGATAAGGAAGTTTGTAAAAGACATAAGATTGGTGCCCTTAAAGATGAGTGCGCAACATGCCTACTTGATATTCTAAGTGTATGCCGGTGGGCACTAGAACTTTGGCTGGTCTCCCCTCCTTCAGCCTACTTAACTGCAGTTTGATTGCACTTCAACCTTATTTCATAATTCCATTTTATTGTATAAAATTTATATCTTTTAAATGCTACAAGTCACTGGTAATTTTAATCAAGTCTTCAGTCTTCCAAATATTAAAATTTAATAGAAATTAAAGCTTCTAGGTTGAATGGCAATGAACGTGACCTTCCCGCTTTTTATATACAAAAGGAGATTACAATACATCGGTCTATGTCGTTGATTATGAAATTGTATGAATTTTGTAACCATGAACAAATATTCAAGTAAATAATATGATATGATAATATGATATGATATGATATGATAATACCTTATTTTATCCTGAACTGAAAACCATCAGATTCAATAAGTTAACGAAACAATCTGAAGAATTTCAACTTTATCTAATTTTTTATTTTTATTTGATTTTATTGTCCTGTTTTTCACTTTCTTGTGCCAACAATTAAGCAATTAATTAAGACAAGACTTCTTAATGTCCAACAACATTGAAAAACATGCTTTCCAGCCATTGCCTTTACAATTTTTTTATTTCTGTAAATAAAGCCTTTTTATAATTTTCAAGTCTACATTATCGTCGTTGTTGTTGAAATATAATGTGTTTGTAGTTATTTTTGATTAATTCATATAAACCCGAGAATTTACAAAACTTTGTTAAAACGAAGGCCTTAAGGGCCAGTTGACATCAGAATTTCTTGATATAATTTGTTGCTAAAATAAATCGAGTGCCGCTCGCGCATTGCTACAGTCGGCGCCGTCTAGCTGAAACCTATGTTGTGCAGAGCTATGGCGTTCATTTGAAAGCACAAGAACTGCAATTTCATGTTCGTGTTACACATGCCGTTCACGCTACTGCAATTTCGACTCTCATTTGACTAAATTCCGCACCAGACAGTTCATTTCTCCTCATGGATTTCTTAAGGATTTTCTTTGTCTTAAATTCGATTCAATTTTGTGTATTCACTAAGCCATTTAACTTCCATCGCAGAATCATGAAATTTTTCTGAAAAAGAAATTGAACACAAAAATCAATTTTTATAAAAAGTATTAGAATAACTTTTTCAGTATTGTCAATTTCGCAACAAGTGAACAAAGGCGACAGGTGCTTAACATTTAAAGATGCAATATATAGCGTGTGAAAATATGGAAACACGAAATTTTAAATTCAGGACGCAGACTTGTACTGAGTGGTTTCCAACAAAATTTAATTCCAATTAAAAAATTCAGGGTGCCCTGGTAGTCTAGTGGGTAGTGGTAGTGGTAGACTATTAGCGTGAGGGTCGTGGGTTCAATTCCCACCAGAGACTCTGGTCTGTGACACTACATCGAACATATAGTCAAGTTACTCCGCTCGTATATAATTAGAATATAATTTGTAATTGTATTGTAATTAATAAATAAATAAATAAACAATTCATAAATTTTGTGATGTTAAGTCTTGCTTCATTGCAGAATTTTAGTAGATTTTCATTATATATTAATCTAGGCAAATCAAGAGAAATTAAAAATTCAGTTGAACATGACACTTCTTGATTCTTCATGGCATCAATAGATTTACTATATGTGACCTATTAGACAAATGTTTAAGACTTAACCCTTTCCACTCGGCTGTCCCCTCTAGACAACGTAAGTCTTGCATATCACTTGGTTGTCCCCTCTGAGGGGACATGATTGTTTGTTAGCGGACAATGAAATTATTCCACCACAATTTTTTAAGAATCACGTGTTCTCCTGTAGTTTTCTGTTAAAATGGCACAAAAAATTGATCGAAATGTGATAAAATTAACAAGAAGCATAAATCGTCCGTTCTACACGTCGAAAAGGAACGAGCGAAGTGCGTTCACGACGGACTATACACTCTCTGATCCCTTGAGCAATTTGTAGATATACATAGTGATATTTGATATTTTTTTGTAAATATGTGTTCTTCAATGTCCGCAAATTTCATCACAATTCCTTACTTGGTTCTAAAATTATACTGTATAATATCATGTTTCAAGGATGTACGTTTTCGTTAAAAAGTGGCGTCGAGTTGCTGATAAGTAAAGTCCGAAACGGTGCCTAGTACAAAGGGTTAATAATGTCATTCAAATCACTGACGTTCTTGTCTTTTTCTGAGAATATAGCAGTTACACTCCAGTTTGGTTTTTAAATAGCTGTTGCGCAAAAAAAAAGATTCTTTAAAATTTTCGTCCTTGATGTTGGATGGCAACCAGTAGCGCAGAAAATTCGGTATCTAGGTATATTGAATAACGGTATATACGTAATCTGTGATAAGAAAGCGTTTATTTCACTACTAGGGATTGTGCGGACTGTAACGACGATTGCCTAAAAATTCCTTGGGTAAAACTTACGTTAGTTACTGGATATGGGGATTTACAAGATGGCAAAATAGCAAAACTTACGAAATTAGATATGAAATTGGTATTTCTCTCTTGAGGGACAAGTAAATGATCTTACGTGGACTTAACATATTCACAAAGTGAAATGAGAAAATAAATCCACGTACTGAACTACACGACTTGCATTAATTCTACCTAAAACCCATTTTTGGGACTTCATAACGACTTCAGTTTCAATGTAGAGAAAGTAGAAAGACTGTGGAACAGCTTATTCGCCATTGTACTGCATTTGAAAAATTGAAACGCTTTTTAGGCAGAAAATATTTTTTTCAAACAAAAACGTTTTATAGATGATTAAATATTTCATTAATGATCATAATACATAATTGGTCATTACAACCCTTCAGTCAGAATTACAACTACAGGTCTTGATTTCGTATCACTAGATGTCGTCATAGTCTAGTAGGTAGTGTCCTGGCTTATTAGACGTAAAGCCAGAGTTCGAGCCCCAGGCCAGACATCAAAACAAAATACAAAAAGTATTTCTTCGGCGACTTCCTCTTAGCAGATTTCTGGCAAACACTCTGAGAGTAAAATAAAATTGCCATGAAAAGTTTCTCAAAAATCTGTCGTTCGGAGCTTACTTTAAACTGTACGTCCCGCCGCTCATGTATAAAATTAACACACACAACATAAGTGGTGTAAGAACCTAAGTCGTAATCCTGACTGAAGGGTTGGAATGATCAATTATGTATCTATGTATGTATGTATATGTATAATTAATAATTATGAAGTCTACCAACTAGCTGCTGAGAAACTTAATGCAACTTTCACCACTTTTACTCCTACTACCAGATGTTTCTATAATTTCCTCGATATTGTTGATGCAGGAAACGATACAAATAACTTTCAGTATTTTTGTGACAGACAGTCTGAAAGCATTTCATGCTTGAGTTTGGTTAAGTCAAACTCTGTTGTTGGTGATAATATGGATTCGGATTTCAAAATTTATATCACTTCTGCAGCAAATATTTTTAACATAAGTTTTATTTATTCTTTTTCGTTGTACTTTAATGTCCTCAGTGCACCGATTTTTAAATCTGCTTTTATTTAGTAGCCTTCTGGGTATGAATTATATGTATAGGAAGGTAATGGCCACTACTAAAAGACGAATACAAGGAAAATTAAACTAAAATGTTACTTATTATTACATAAGATTACAAACAAGGGTTTTCTTTTTTGTTCATGAATTGATTTTATGTTAATTTTATTTCATCCAGAAGTGTTTTTATTTGGCTTAAAATTTTCCCGCTTTTCTTTGGCTCATGAATACAATACATGATACAACTAAAATTTTATGTTACCAAGAAATTATTAGTAAAAAACAAAAAAAAAGAAATAGAATTAAAAGGGGTTTTACGTAATTTGGATTTGCATTGTAATCTGCAATGCAGATATTGGTACTTACAACATCATTTTTGAGTTATGGAACTGTGTGTGTATATACATATATATGTATTTGTATTTCGCTTTCCAAAACGGTTGCCGTCTTTCTTGTAATGAGAAATCTATTCAAAATTCATTAAAAATTAAATCACGTTTCTGCTTTAAAAGAAAATTGGTTTCTTTCCTACATGCAGATAATATTGCAGTTGAGATGATTTAATCAAATATAAAATGCCGCATAATTTACGAAATAAGAAAAAATAATATTTTTGTTTTCATAACTTTGAGTTGTGTTTGTAAAAGTCCCACTTTATTTTGGTGTACCGGTTTTTTTTGTGAAAATAAAACATAAACTCTAATGGGAAAGTAAAAAACTATTTTCCTATAATTCAGATTTTCTGGAGCAATATAAATGGAATCGCTGCATAAAAAATGCATGTGTCATCGATGATTTGTACAAGTGCATTGTCATGTTTCGATCAATGCATGGTTCAAATTGATCATTGTCGGTTGTCGGTAAGTAGTATGTTTATGTACCTTCGCGACCAGTTTCTTCATACGAATTTGGGAGCATGCCTACGCTACAGTCGGTAGTTTAAGTTAGTTGATAGGTTTGTAACATGTAGATTGGACGGACAGAATGAGTGTGTGTGTGTATGTGTGTGTGTGTGTCATTTTTAAAGTGTGTAGGTTCGTCTCGAGTCTGAGTTCATGATGCCGATGATCCGCGAGTGCGTGATGTAGGGTACCGTAAACTCATGTTGTGGATTTGTGCAATGTTATGCTTTTGTTTATTTTATTTTTTAATGTAAACAAATTTTAAAACGCTTGACTCATACTACAGTTTTTAATGTAAACAACTAAAGAGTTTTGGATGTGGTTTCGCTTAATTAATTTTTTTTGTTAGTGTGATATGTTTCCGTTATGTGTAGTCCTTTTCTTGTAGACATATTTTATAATAATCAAATGTAGGAGAATACATTTTTTTTGTTATAACAATAACAGTGCTTTGTTATAAACAATAACATCGCGAATCCTTATCATGTTTTGTATTCCTAAACATTAGTTCAACAAGAATTGTATCATATTACAGTTTTTAATATTAAGTTTAAAGAATTTTGAATGTGGTTTCGTTTAATTAATTTTTTTGTATGATTTAACGTTAAAGAAACAGAAATATAGTTGTACGTGTTCTTGTTGTTGTGCTATAAGTATATGTGCATAAGATCAATAAGAATATTTTGTATGATTTAATGCGATATATTTCCGTTATGTGTGTGTGTGTGTGTGTGTTTCTTTTTTCTTATGGACCCATTTTGTGATAATCGAATATAGGAGAATACATTTTTGTTACAAAAATAACAGTGCTTTGTTATAAACAATAACATCGCGAATCCTTATCATTTTTTTGGTATTCCTAAGCATAAGTTCAATAAGAATATTTTTTAATGTAAACAAATTTTAAAATTCTTGACTCATATTACAGTTTTTAATATTAAGTTTAAAGAATTTTGAATGTGGTTTCGTTTAATTATTTTTTTTTTGTATGATTTAACGTTAAAGAAACAGAAATATAGTTGTACGTGTTGTTGTTGTTGTGTTTATAACAGCGCTTTGTTTTGAGCAGGATTTCTTTTTTTTCAGTTTTTTTTTTTTGTCAGGTTTTAAATAAATAAAATTATATAATAAAGAGATTAATTAAAACAAATTAGATTTTTTCCTAAGATATGTATATTTTATTTTCAGATTTTGTTACAGTTCACATATTTCTATTTCTCCTTTAAGCAAATCTATTAATCACATAATTTTATCATTTCCTTTAACATATATGACAGAGTTGTTCCCTTTTAAATTTTATATATTTAGTTTTTACTGTTTAAAATAAATAAAATTATATGTATAATAAAGAGATTAATTAAAACAAATTAGTTTTTTTATTTCAATAGATTTTTCCCTATGATTTTTTTAAGATGATTTTGTTATTGGTTGAAAGGTATCTTCTAATAAATAACTTCAACTATTTGACTCAGTTTAATAATTTTTCACTTTTCCTTTAGAGCAGCCCTTGTCTTTACAAGATCTTCTAACATTTTATTATGATAATTTTTAGACATTATAATAATTTTTGTATTGATTTTGATCTGCTTTATATCTGGTAACGATCTGCTTTGTATCTCGTAACGATCTGATTTGTATCTGCTCACATCTGATTTATACCTTATCATGATCTGCTTCATGTCTTATGTCTGTGTATTCTGAATTTGAGTACGCTATATCGTGCTTTCTACAATCTGCATCCACTAAATGTATTCCTTTGTCTACTTTTGCTAATCGATTTTGAAGTTTTGCATCAGGTACACAAAACTGTTAACCAGGTAGATGTAATCCAACATTTTGAATTTTCAACAATTTGTTTATTATGTTGTTTACAAAACCTTTTCCAATCTTACGCTAATTAGGTTCATTTTTTTTTTGTTTTGATTGTAAATTATAACCATTTTGTTATTCATTAATTTCATACTCCGTCGTCTGAAACACTGAAACAGTGGCTAGCTAGTTATACCAGCTATACTAGCTATACAAGCTGTACCAGCTATACATGCTATACCTCTATACCAGCTATATCAGCTGTACTAGCTATACCAGCTATATCAGCTGTACTAGCTATACCAGCTATACCAGCTGTATCAGCTATACTAGCTATATAAGCTTTACTAGCTATACCTCTATACCAGCTATACTAGCTATACTAGCTATACCAGCTATACTAGCTATATAAGCTATGCAAGCTGAACTAACTATATCAGCTATACTAGCTATACCAGCTATACTAGCTATACCAGCAATACTAGCTATACCAGCTATACTAGCTGTACCAGCTATACTAGCTATATAAGCTATGCAAGCTGAACTAGCTATATCAGCTATACTAGCTATACCAGCTATACCAGCAATACTAGCTATACCAGCTATACTAGCTATACCAGCTATACTAGCTATATAAGCTATGCAAGCTGAACTAGCTATATCAGCTATACTAGCTATACCAGCTATACTAGCTATATCAGCTATACTAGCTATACCAGCTCTATCAACTGTACTAGTTATACCAGCTATACTAGCTATACCGGCTATACCAGCTATACTAGCTATACCAGATATACCAGCTATACCTCTGTACCAGCCACAGTGATGTGAAAAATAACTTACATTATATTTAAAACCGAATAAAAACTCGAAAATTCTTTATTGTTTAAACGGCTTATTTTTTTTCTTAAACGGTAGAAAAAAGATTAAAAACAAAATTATTGCTATTTCTATAATGTATTTTGATTTTTTTTTTTTGTGATTTTGTATGAGTGTATGTATTTATTTCTTAGTTACGATATTTTTGTTTTTATAATTATATCTATTAAAACTTTATCCAAATTTATTAATATGAGACATTTTTTTCACTCTTCTAATAAATTATGTTAGATTCTTTAAGTTCTTCAATAATAGAGATTATTTCGTTTTGATGATTGTTGTAACCAACACCTTCCGATGAAAGAAGTAAACGTAGTCTGTCAACTAATTCATTAGGATCATCCCAATGTATATAATTTGATTTCAGATTATTTTGTAATTTTAGCATTAAACCACTGCCTTTTGTTAAAATGTTTGTTGTTGTTTCGAATAAATGTTTAATTATTCGTACATATTTGAAGGCTCGTGTTCCTTTCACTTGTTCATTAGGTTCATAGCGACGTTTATGTGCATTGGTTTGAATTAAAATCTCTTTATATTTTTTCAAATCATTTTTAGAATAATGGAGAGGTTTTTTATGAAATACTAGTTCAAATAATCCAGGCGTCATTTTCAATTTCATATTTCCTATCCGCATAGTATTATCTCTATTAAATATTAATTTTTCCTTGCCATATCTCCAACTTCCGTCTACATCTTGATTAAAACCATAAATTTGATCTATTTGCTTATTATTAATAAGTGATTGAATATTTTCAAATAATGGAGAGTTTTTCGTCAGCTTTAAACTTTGTTTTCCTTTCAAGTTTTTCAGACGTGTACTTGATACAGGTCTATTATGATCATAGTTTTTTTCATCATGATTGTCCTCAGTTGTCATATTTTCATACTGAAAATCATTATTATCACCATTTACGTCATAATAATCATCGTCGTCATCGATAGTGTTGTCTATGTCCTTATGCTTATCTTCAAGTTTTCCGATGATTTCATTATCACCATTTACATCATAATAATCATCATCATCATCATCATCATCAATAGTGTTGTCTATGTCCTTATGCTTATTTTCAATTTTTCTAATGATTTCATTATCACCATTTACGTCATAATAATCATCATAATCATCAATAGTGTTATCTATATCCTTATGCTTATGTTCAAGTTTTCCGATGATTTTATTGTCACCATTTACATCATCATAATCATCGCCATCATCAATAGCGTTGTCTATATCCTTATGTTTATCTTTAAGTTTTCCGATGATTTTTTTAAGTGGTTTTGTTATTGGTTGAAAGGTATCTTCTAAAAAATTAACTCTATCTATTTGATTCAGTTTAATATTTTTTAACTTTTCCTTTAAAACAGCCTTTGTCTTTACAAGATCTTCTAATATTTTATTATGATAATTATTGGACATTATAATAATTTTTTATATTGATTTTGATCTGCTTTGTATCTGGTTACGATCTGCTTTATATCTGGTCACAAACTGCTTGATATCTGATCACGATCTGCTTTATATCTGTTTACGATCTAATTTATACCTGTTCACGATCTGCTTGATGACTCGTGTCTATATCCTTTGATTTTGAGTACACTTTATCGTGCTTTCTACAAGCTGCATCCAATAAATTTATTTATTTATCTCCTCTTGCTATTCGTTTTTGAAGTTTTATATCAGGTCCACAAAACTGATAACCAGGTGGATGTAAATCAACATATAATTTGTTTATTAAGTTGTTTACAAATCTTCTTCCAATCTTATACTAAATAGGTTTAATTTTTTTTGGTTTTGACTGTAGTTTATAACCATTTTTTTTCGTTACTTTCGTACCTCTTCGTATGAAACAGTGGCTGGCTAGTTATACCAGCTATACCAGCTATACTAGCTATACCAGCTCTATCAGCTATACCAGCTATACCAGCTATACTAGCTATACCATCTATACTAGCTATATAAGCTATACAAGCTGAACTAGCTATATCAGCTATATTAGCTACACCAGCTATACTAGCTATACCAGCTAGCCTAGCTATATCAGATGTACTAGCTATTCTAGCTATATCAGCTATACTAGCTACACCAGCTATACCAGCTATACCAGCTATACTAGCTATACCATCTATACTAGCTATATAAGCTATACAAGCTGAACTAGCTATATCAGCTATATTAGCTACACCAGCTATACTAGCTATACCAGCTAGCCTAGCTATATCAGCTGTACTAGCTATACTAGCTATATCAGCTATACTAGCTATATCAGCTATACTAGCTACACCAGCTATACGAGCCATACCAGCTATACTAGCTATATCAGCTATACAAGCTGAACTAGCTATATCAGCTATACAAGCTGTACCAGCTATACCAGCTATACCTGCTATACCTCTGTACCAGCCACAGTGATGTGAAAAATAATTAAGACAAACTTACATTATATTTAAGTTTTTTTCTTTTGACTGTAGTTTATTACCATTTTTTTTTTCATTACTTACATACCTCTTCACATGAAACACTACACTAGTAAGCTATACAATCTGTACCAGCTATACTAGCAAGCTGTAGTAGCTATACTAGCAAGCTATACAATCTGTACTAGCTATACTAGCAAGCTATACAATCTGTACTAGCTATAATAGCAAGCTGTACTAGCTATACCAGCAAGCTATACAATCTGTACTAGCTATACAATCTGTACTAGCTATAATAGCAAGCTGTACTAGCTATACCAGCAAGCTATACAATCTGTACTAGCTATACTAGCAGACTGTAGTATCTACACTAGCAAGCTGTACTAGATATACCAGCTACACCTGCTATACCAGCTATATCAGCTATACCAGCTATATCGGCTATACCAGGTACAGCTATACCAGCTATATCAGCTATATCGGCTATACCAGGTACATCTATACCAGCTATATCAGCTATATCGGTTATACCTGGTATAGCTATACCTGGTAATAGCTGGTATATACCTGATATATACCAGGTATAACCGATATAGCTGATATAGCTGGTATAGCCGATATAGCTGATATAGCTGGTATACCTGTAAATGTAGGAGAATACATTTTTTTTGTTATAACAATAACAGTGCTTTGTTATAAACAATAACATCGCGAATCCTTATCATGTTTTGTATTCCTAAACATTAGTTCAACAAGAATTGTATCATATTACAGTTTTTAATATTAAGTTTAAAGAATTTTGAATGTGGTTTCGTTTAATTAATTTTTTTGTATGATTTAACGTTAAAGAAACAGAAATATAGTTGTACGTGTTCTTGTTGTTGTGCTATAAGTATATGTGCATAAGATCAATAAGAATATTTTGTATGATTTAATGCGATATATTTCCGTTATGTGTGTGTGTGTGTGTGTGTTTCTTTTTTCTTATGGACCCATTTTGTGATAATCGAATATAGGAGAATACATTTTTGTTACAAAAATAACAGTGCTTTGTTATAAACAATAACATCGCGAATCCTTATCATTTTTTTGGTATTCCTAAGCATAAGTTCAATAAGAATATTTTTTAATGTAAACAAATTTTAAAATTCTTGACTTATATTACAGTTTTTAATATTAAGTTTAAAGAATTTTGAATGTGGTTTCGTTTAATTATTTTTTTTTTGTATGATTTAACGTTAAAGAAACAGAAATATAGTTGTACGTGTTGTTGTTGTTGTGTTTATAACAGCGCTTTGTTTTGAGCAGGATTTCTTTTTTTTCAGTTTTTTTTTTTTTGTCAGGTTTTAAATAAATAAAATTATATAATAAAGAGATTAATTAAAACAAATTAGATTTTTTCCTAAGATATGTATATTTTATTTTCAGATTTTGTTACAGTTCACATATTTCTATTTCTCCTTTAAGCAAATCTATTAATCACATAATTTTATCATTTCCTTTAACATATATGACAGAGTTGTTCCCTTTTAAATTTTATATATTTAGTTTTTACTGTTTAAAATAAATAAAATTATATGTATAATAAAGAGATTAATTAAAACAAATTAGTTTTTTTATTTCAATAGATTTTTCCCTATGATTTTTTTAAGATGATTTTGTTATTGGTTGAAAGGTATCTTCTAATAAATAACTTCAACTATTTGACTCAGTTTAATAATTTTTCACTTTTCCTTTAGAGCAGCCCTTGTCTTTACAAGATCTTCTAACATTTTATTATGATAATTTTTAGACATTATAATAATTTTTGTATTGATTTTGATCTGCTTTATATCTGGTAACGATCTGCTTTGTATCTCGTAACGATCTGATTTGTATCTGCTCACATCTGATTTATACCTTATCATGATCTGCTTCATGTCTTATGTCTGTGTATTCTGAATTTGAGTACGCTATATCGTGCTTTCTACAATCTGCATCCACTAAATGTATTCCTTTGTCTACTTTTGCTAATCGATTTTGAAGTTTTGCATCAGGTACACAAAAATTATAACCATTTTGTTATTCATTAATTTCATACTCCGTCGTCTGAAACACTGAAACAGTGGCTAGCTAGTTATACCAGCTATACTAGCTATACAAGCTGTACCAGCTATACATGCTATACCTCTATACCAGCTATATCAGCTGTACTAGCTATACCAGCTATATCAGCTGTACTAGCTATACCAGCTATACCAGCTGTATCAGCTATACTAGCTATATAAGCTTTACTAGCTATACCTCTATACCAGCTATACTAGCTATACTAGCTATACCAGCTATACTAGCTATATAAGCTATGCAAGCTGAACTAACTATATCAGCTATACTAGCTATACCAGCTATACTAGCTATACCAGCAATACTAGCTATACCAGCTATACTAGCTGTACCAGCTATACTAGCTATATAAGCTATGCAAGCTGAACTAGCTATATCAGCTATACTAGCTATACCAGCTATACCAGCAATACTAGCTATACCAGCTATACTAGCTATACCAGCTATACTAGCTATATAAGCTATGCAAGCTGAACTAGCTATATCAGCTATACTAGCTATACCAGCTATACTAGCTATATCAGCTATACTAGCTATACCAGCTCTATCAACTGTACTAGTTATACCAGCTATACTAGCTATACCGGCTATACCAGCTATACTAGCTATACCAGATATACCAGCTATACCTCTGTACCAGCCACAGTGATGTGAAAAATAACTTACATTATATTTAAAACCGAATAAAAACTCGAAAATTCTTTATTGTTTAAACGGCTTATTTTTTTTCTTAAACGGTAGAAAAAAGATTAAAAACAAAATTATTGCTATTTCTATAATGTATTTTGATTTTTTTTTTTTGTGATTTTGTATGAGTGTATGTATTTATTTCTTAGTTACGATATTTTTGTTTTTATAATTATATCTATTAAAACTTTATCCAAATTTATTAATATGAGACATTTTTTTCACTCTTCTAATAAATTATGTTAGATTCTTTAAGTTCTTCAATAATAGAGATTATTTCGTTTTGATGATTGTTGTAACCAACACCTTCCGATGAAAGAAGTAAACGTAGTCTGTCAACTAATTCATTAGGATCATCCCAATGTATATAATTTGATTTCAGATTATTTTGTAATTTTAGCATTAAACCACTGCCTTTTGTTAAAATGTTTGTTGTTGTTTCGAATAAATGTTTAATTATTCGTACATATTTGAAGGCTCGTGTTCCTTTCACTTGTTCATTAGGTTCATAGCGACGTTTATGTGCATTGGTTTGAATTAAAATCTCTTTATATTTTTTCAAATCATTTTTAGAATAATGGAGAGGTTTTTTATGAAATACTAGTTCAAATAATCCAGGCGTCATTTTCAATTTCATATTTCCTATCCGCATAGTATTATCTCTATTAAATATTAATTTTTCCTTGCCATATCTCCAACTTCCGTCTACATCTTGATTAAAACCATAAATTTGATCTATTTGCTTATTATTAATAAGTGATTGAATATTTTCAAATAATGGAGAGTTTTTCGTCAGCTTTAAACTTTGTTTTCCTTTCAAGTTTTTCAGACGTGTACTTGATACAGGTCTATTATGATCATAGTTTTTTTCATCATGATTGTCCTCAGTTGTCATATTTTCATACTGAAAATCGTTATTATCACCATTTACGTCATAATAATCATCGTCGTCATCGATAGTGTTGTCTATGTCCTTATGCTTATCTTCAAGTTTTCCGATGATTTCATTATCACCATTTACATCATAATAATCATCATCATCATCATCATCATCAATAGTGTTGTCTATGTCCTTATGCTTATTTTCAATTTTTCTAATGATTTCATTATCACCATTTACGTCATAATAATCATCATAATCATCAATAGTGTTATCTATATCCTTATGCTTATGTTCAAGTTTTCCGATGATTTTATTGTCACCATTTACATCATCATAATCATCGCCATCATCAATAGCGTTGTCTATATCCTTATGTTTATCTTTAAGTTTTCCGATGATTTTTTTAAGTGGTTTTGTTATTGGTTGAAAGGTATCTTCTAAAAAATTAACTCTATCTATTTGATTCAGTTTAATATTTTTTAACTTTTCCTTTAAAACAGCCTTTGTCTTTACAAGATCTTCTAATATTTTATTATGATAATTATTGGACATTATAATAATTTTTTATATTGATTTTGATCTGCTTTGTATCTGGTTACGATCTGCTTTATATCTGGTCACAAACTGCTTGATATCTGATCACGATCTGCTTTATATCTGTTTACGATCTAATTTATACCTGTTCACGATCTGCTTGATGACTCGTGTCTATATCCTTTGATTTTGAGTACACTTTATCGTGCTTTCTACAAGCTGCATCCAATAAATTTATTTATTTATCTCCTCTTGCTATTCGTTTTTGAAGTTTTATATCAGGTCCACAAAACTGATAACCAGGTGGATGTAAATCAACATATAATTTGTTTATTAAGTTGTTTACAAATCTTCTTCCAATCTTATACTAAATAGGTTTAATTTTTTTGGTTTTGACTGTAGTTTATAACCATTTTTTTTCGTTACTTTCGTACCTCTTCGTATGAAACAGTGGCTGGCTAGTTATACCAGCTATACCAGCTATACTAGCTATACCAGCTCTATCAGCTATACCAGCTATACCAGCTATACTAGCTATACCATCTATACTAGCTATATAAGCTATACAAGCTGAACTAGCTATATCAGCTATATTAGCTACACCAGCTATACTAGCTATACCAGCTAGCCTAGCTATATCAGATGTACTAGCTATTCTAGCTATATCAGCTATACTAGCTACACCAGCTATACCAGCTATACCAGCTATACTAGCTATACCATCTATACTAGCTATATAAGCTATACAAGCTGAACTAGCTATATCAGCTATATTAGCTACACCAGCTATACTAGCTATACCAGCTAGCCTAGCTATATCAGCTGTACTAGCTATACTAGCTATATCAGCTATACTAGCTATATCAGCTATACTAGCTACACCAGCTATACGAGCTATACCAGCTATACTAGCTATATCAGCTATACAAGCTGAACTAGCTATATCAGCTATACAAGCTGTACCAGCTATACCAGCTATACCTGCTATACCTCTGTACCAGCCACAGTGATGTGAAAAATAATTAAGACAAACTTACATTATATTTAAGTTTTTTTCTTTTGACTGTAGTTTATTACCATTTTTTTTTTCATTACTTACATACCTCTTCACATGAAACACTACACTAGTAAGCTATACAATCTGTACCAGCTATACTAGCAAGCTGTAGTAGCTATACTAGCAAGCTATACAATCTGTACTAGCTATACTAGCAAGCTATACAATCTGTACTAGCTATAATAGCAAGCTGTACTAGCTATACCAGCAAGCTATACAATCTGTACTAGCTATACAATCTGTACTAGCTATAATAGCAAGCTGTACTAGCTATACCAGCAAGCTATACAATCTGTACTAGCTATACTAGCAAACTGTAGTAGCTACACTAGCAAGCTGTACTAGATATACCAGCTACACCTGCTATACCAGCTATATCAGCTATACCAGCTATATCGGCTATACCAGGTACAGCTATACCAGCTATATCAGCTATATCGGCTATACCAGGTACATCTATACCAGCTATATCAGCTATATCGGTTATACCTGGTATAGCTATACCTGGTAATAGCTGGTATATACCTGATATATACCAGGTATAACCGATATAGCTGATATAGCTGGTATAGATGTACCTGGTATAGCCGATATAGCTGATATAGCTGGTATAGCTGTACCTGGTATAGCTATATCGGTTATACCTGGTATATATCAGGTATATACCAGCTATTACCAGGTATAGCTATACCAGGTATAACCGATATAGCTGGTATAGCTGATATAGCTGGTATAGATGTACCTGGTATAGCCGATATAGCTGATATAGCTGATATAGCTGGTATAGCTGTACCTGGTATAGCCGATATAGCTGGTATAGCTGATATAGCTGGTATAGCAGGTGTAGCTGGTATATCTAGTACAGCTTGCTAGTGTAGGTAGTACAGCTTGCTATTATAGCTAGTACAGATTGTATAGCTTGCTAGTATAGCTAGTACATATTGTATAGCTTGCTAGTATAGCTACTACAGCTTGCTAGTATAGCTGGTACAGATTGTATAGCTTACTAGTGTAGTGTTTCATGTGAAGAGGTATGTAAGTAATGAAAAAAAAATGGTAATAAACTACAGTCAAAAGAAAAAAAACTTAAATATAATGTAAGTTTGTCTTAATTATTTTTCACATCACTGTGGCTGGTACAGAGGTATAGCAGGTATAGCTGGTATAGCTGGTACATCTTGTATAGCTGATATAGCTAGTTCAGCTTGTATAGCTGATATAGCTAGTATAGCTGGTATAGCTCGTATAGCTGGTGTAGCTAGTATAGCTGATATAGCTAGTATAGCTGATATAGCTAGTATAGCTAGTACAGCTGATATAGCTAGGCTAGCTGGTATAGCTAGTATAGCTGGTGTAGCTAATATAGCTGATATAGCTAGTTCAGCTTGTATAGCTTATATAGCTAGTGTAGATGGTATAGCTAGTATAGCTGGTATAGCTGGTATAGCTGGTGTAGCTAGTATAGCTAGTACAGCTGATATAGCTAGGCTAGGTGGTATAGCTAGTATAGCTGGTGTAGCTAATATAGCTGATATAGCTAGTTCAGCTTGTATAGCTTATATAGCTAGTATAGATGGTATAGCTAGTATAGCTGGTATAGCTGGTATAGCTGATAGAGCTGGTATAGCTAGTTTAGCTGGTATAGCTGGTATAACTAGCCAGCCACTGTTTCATACGAAGAGGTACGAAAGTAACGAAAAAAAAATGGTTATAAACTACAGTCAAAACCAAAAAAAATTAAACCTATTTAGTATAAGATTGGAAGAAGATTTGTAAACAACTTAATAAACAAATTATATGTTGATTTACATCCACCTGGTTATCAGTTTTGTGGACCTGATATAAAACTTCAAAAACGAATAGCAAGAGGAGATAAAGGAATAAATTTATTGGATGCAGCTTGTAGAAAGCACGATAAAGTGTACTCAAAATCAAAGGATATAGACACGAGTCATCAAGCAGATCGTGAACAGGTATAAATTAGATCGTAAACAGATATAAAGCAGATCGTGATCAGATATCAAGCAGTTTGTGACCAGATATAAAGCAGATCGTAACCAGATACAAAGCAGATCAAAATCAATATAAAAAATTATTATAATGTCCAATAATTATCATAATAAAATATTAGAAGATCTTGTAAAGACAAAGGCTGTTTTAAAGGAAAAGTTAAAAAATATTAAACTGAATCAAATAGATAGAGTTAATTTTTTAGAAGATACCTTTCAACCAATAACAAAACCACTTAAAAAAATCATCGGAAAACTTAAAGATAAACATAAGGATATAGACAACGCTATTGATGATGGCGATGATTATGATGATGTAAATGGTGACAATAAAATCATCGGAAAACTTGAACATAAGCATAAGGATATAGATAACACTATTGATGATTATGATGATTATTATGACGTAAATGGTGATAATGAAATCATTAGAAAAATTGAAAATAAGCATAAGGACATAGACAACACTATTGATGATGATGATGATGATGATGATGATTATTATGATGTAAATGGTGATAATGAAATCATCGGAAAACTTGAAGATAAGCATAAGGACATAGACAACACTATCGATGACGACGATGATTATTATGACGTAAATGGTGATAATAACGATTTTCAGTATGAAAATATGACAACTGAGGACAATCATGATGAAAAAAACTATGATCATAATAGACCTGTATCAAGTACACGTCTGAAAAACTTGAAAGGAAAACAAAGTTTAAAGCTGACGAAAAACTCTCCATTATTTGAAAATATTCAATCACTTATTAATAATAAGCAAATAGATCAAATTTATGGTTTTAATCAAGATGTAGACGGAAGTTGGAGATATGGCAAGGAAAAATTAATATTTAATAGAGATAATACTATGCGGATAGGAAATATGAAATTGAAAATGACGCCTGGATTATTTGAACTAGTATTTCATAAAAAACCTCTCCATTATTCTAAAAATGATTTGAAAAAATATAAAGAGATTTTAATTCAAACCAATGCACATAAACGTCGCTATGAACCTAATGAACAAGTGAAAGGAACACGAGCCTTCAAATATGTACGAATAATTAAACATTTATTCGAAACAACAACAAACATTTTAACAAAAGGCAGTGGTTTAATGCTAAAATTACAAAATAATCTGAAATCAAATTATATACATTGGGATGATCCTAATGAATTAGTTGACAGACTACGTTTACTTCTTTCATCGGAAGGTGTTGGTTACAACAATCATCAAAACGAAATAATCTCTATTATTGAAGAACTTAAAGAATCTAACATAATTTATTAGAAGAGTGAAAAAAATGTCTCATATTAATAAATTTGGATAAAGTTTTAATAGATATAATTATAAAAACAAAAATATCGTAACTAAGAAATAAATACATACACTCATACAAAATCACAAAAAAAAAATCAAAATACATTATAGAAATAGCAATAATTTTGTTTTTAATCTTTTTTCTACCGTTTAAGAAAAAAAAATAAGCCGTTTAAACAATAAAGAATTTTCGAGTTTTTATTCGGTTTTAAATATAATGTAAGTTATTTTTCACATCACTGTGGCTGGTACAGAGGTATAGCTAGTATATCTGGTATAGCTAGTATAGCTGGTATAGCCGGTATAGCTAGTATAGCTGGTATAACTAGTACAGTTGATAGAGCTGGTATAGCTAGTATAGCTGATATAGCTAGTATAGCTGGTATAGCTAGTATAGCTGATATAGCTAGTTCAGCTTGCATAGCTTATATAGCTAGTATAGCTGGTATAGCTAGTATAGCTGGTATAGCTAGTATTGCTGGTATAGCTGGTATAGCTAGTATAGCTGATATAGCTAGTTCAGCTTGCATAGCTTATATAGCTAGTATAGCTGGTACAGCTAGTATAGCTGGTATAGCTAGTATTGCTGGTATAGCTAGTATAGCTGGTATAGCTAGTATAGCTGATATAGTTAGTTCAGCTTGCATAGCTTATATAGCTAGTATAGCTGGTATAGCTAGTATAGCTAGTATAGCTGGTATAGAGGTATAGCTAGTAAAGCTTATATAGCTAGTATAGCTGATACAGCTGGTATAGCTGGTATAGCTAGTACAGCTGATATAGCTGGTATAGCTAGTACAGCTGATATAGCTGGTATAGAGGTATAGCATGTATAGCTGGTACAGCTTGTATAGCTGATATAGCTAGTATAGCTGGTATAACTAGCTAGCCACTGTTTCAGTGTTTCAGACGACGGGGTATGAAATTAATGAATAACAAAATGGTTATAATTTACAATCAAAACAAAAAAAAAATGAACCTAATTAGCGTAAGATTGGAAAAGGTTTTGTAAACAACATAATAAACAAATTGTTGAAAATTCAAAATGTTGGATTACGTCTACCTGGTTAACAGTTTTGTGTACCTGATGCAAAACTTCAAAATCGATTAGCAAAAGTAGACAAAGGAATACATTTAGTGGATGCAGATTGTAGAAAGCACGATATAGCGTACTCAAATTCAGAATACACAGACATAAGACATGAAGCAGATCATGATAAGGTATAAATCAGATGTGAGCAGATACAAATCAGATCGTTACGAGATACAAAGCAGATCGTTACCAGATATAAAGCAGATCAAAATCAATACAAAAATTATTATAATGTCTAAAAATTATCATAATAAAATGTTAGAAGATCTTGTAAAGACAAGGGCTGCTCTAAAGGAAAAGTGAAAAATTATTAAACTGAGTCAAATAGTTGAAGTTATTTATTAGAAGATACCTTTCAACCAATAACAAAATCATCTTAAAAAAATCATAGGGAAAAATCTATTGAAATAAAAAAACTAATTTGTTTTAATTAATCTCTTTATTATACATATAATTTTATTTATTTTAAACAGTAAAAACTAAATATATAAAATTTAAAAGGGAACAACTCTGTCATATATGTTAAAGGAAATGATAAAATTATGTGATTAATAGATTTGCTTAAAGGAGAAATAGAAATATGTGAACTGTAACAAAATCTGAAAATAAAATATACATATCTTAGGAAAAAATCTAATTTGTTTTAATTAATCTCTTTATTATATAATTTTATTTATTTAAAACCTGACAAAAAAAAAAACTGAAAAAAAAGAAATCCTGCTCAAAACAAAGCGCTATTATAAACACAACAACAACAACACGTACAACTATATTTCTGTTTCTTTAACGTTAAATCATACAAAAAAAAATAATTAAACGAAACCACATTCAAAATTCTTTAAACTTAATATTAAAAACTGTAATATGAGTCAAGAATTTTAAAATTTGTTTACATTAAAAAATATTCTTATTGAACTTATGCTTAGGAATACCAAAAAAATGATAAGGATTCGCGATGTTATTGTTTATAACAAAGCACTGTTATTTTTGTAACAAAAATGTATTCTCCTATATTCGATTATCACAAAATGGGTCCATAAGAAAAAAGAAACACACACACACACACACACATAACGGAAATATATCGCATTAAATCATACAAAATATTCTTATTGATCTTATGCGCATATACTTATAGCACAACAACAAGAACACGTACAACTATATTTCTGTTTCTTTAACGTTAAATCATACAAAAAAATTAATTAAACGAAACCACATTCAAAATTCTTTAAACTTAATATTAAAAACTGTAATATGATACAATTCTTGTTGAACTAATGTTTAGGAATACAAAACATGATAAGGATTCGCGATGTTATTGTTTATAACAAAGCACTGTTATTGTTATAACAAAAAAATGTATTCTCCTACATTTGATTATTATAAAATATGTCTACAAGAAAAGGACTACACATAACGGAAACATATCACACTAACAAAAAAAATTAATTAAGCGAAACCACATCCAAAACTCTTTAGTTGTTTACATTAAAAACTGTAGTATGAGTCAAGCGTTTTAAAATTTGTTTACATTAAAAAATAAAATAAACAAAAGCATAACATTGCACAAATCCACAACATGAGTTTACGGTACCCTACATCACGCACTCGCGGATCATCGGCATCATGAACTCAGACTCGAGACGAACCTACACACTTTAAAAATGACACACACACACACACACACACACACACATACACACTCATTCTGTATTCTAAGGAAGGTAAGGAATGCCCCGGAGCTTAAATCAGTTGGCGAGGATGTCCAGCTTGTGAAGAAGACACAAAGGGGCGAAATCCTTCTGGAGTTTAGAAGATCGGCGGAGGTGGCTACTGAGATGCACCGTTCTAAGCTAAGGAGCTTATTGGCCGAAGAGATAGAGGTCAGAACGATAACTGAGGAGGCTACATTCGAACTAAGATACCTGGATGAAGTAACAACTGAGGAGGAAATAATCGCCGCATGGAGGGACCAAATCGGTGAAATACAACCGTCGGCTCTCAAGACGATCAGGAACGTTCCAGGAGGTACTAGGACGGCGGTTATCGCAATCCCTATGAAGCTGGCAGGCAGGGCAGAGGAAGTTGGTAAACTGCGTGTAGGGTGGACAGTTTGCCGCTTACTGAGAAAGGTAACCCCAAGGAGATGTTACAAGTGCTTGCAGTTCGGGCATGTAGCAGGGAAGTGTAGCAGTAATAGTGACTGGTCCAAACACTGCTTCAAATGCGGAGGGCAAGGTCACATTGCCAAGGCTTGCGACCGTGACCCTCACTGCCTTCTTTGTAGAGGCGATCCGGATGCGGACGCGAAGCATATCACGGGAGGACATAAGTGCGCACACTATCTAGCGGCACGACGGAAGTTGACATACTCAGGTAAATGAGAGTCCTGCAGTTGAACTTGAACCATTGCGAAGCGGCGCAGGAGCTACTTAAACAGACGGTGCGGGAGCAGAGGATAGACTTGGCAGTACTGAGCGAGCACTACAGAACACCTGAAAACCAACGTTGGATAGCCAGCAAATGCAATAGGGCTTCGATGTGGTCCTGTGGTAAATTCCCAATGGGAAATGTCGACGACAGGTGGGAGAGCTTTGTGAAATGCACCGTTAATGGGGTACATTTCTTCAGCTGTTATCTTCCCCCTAGCCTATCAATAGAAGACTATAGACGCAGAATAGATGACATCGTTAAGGAAGCAAGGAACGTGAGAGCTGTGGTAATTGCCGGGGATTTCAATGCTTGGGCTGTTGAATGGGGCTCGCCATTCACTAATCCAAGAGGAGAATGCCTACTCGACGCACTTGCAACATTGGAGGTAGTTTTACTTAATAGTGGTGATAGGGATACATTCTCGAGAAATGGACGCTGCTCTAAAATTGACCTGACATTCGTCAGCGACTCACTGGCGACCTCATCTACCTGGTTGGTGTCTGACATCTACACACATAGCGATCATCAGTCTATCATTTTTGAGATCCGGGAACGCTCTACGGGACACAACGTTCCTGCCGCACCGCCGAACCCTCTTTGGAAGGACTCCACCTTTGACAGGGAAACCTTTGTCCTCGCATTGGAGGATATTCGGTTATTCGGGAACGCGAATGACAAGGCGAAGGAACTTATGCGCTCCATAACGGAGGCTTGCAACGTTTCTATGGCAAAGAGGCGTAATATGTCTGGGAAGAAACACGTCTACTGGTGGAACGCGGATATAGCGGATCTGAGGCGTAAATGCAAGCGCGCACGGCGGCTATTCCAAAGGGCCAGAGGCCGGGATGAATTTGCAGAACTGCGTGAAAGATATAGAAGGAGTAGGACCAGCCTTAATGGGGCCATTGCGCTCAGCAAGAGAAGATGCTACAGAGAAATGTGCGCCGATGTGGACGAGAATCCCTGGGGAACTGGATATAAGGTGGTGATGAGAAAGCTGAACTGCTTCCGACCACCAGCAACGTCATGTGCAGCTAAGCTGCAATCAATCGTTGCGGACCTTTTTCCGCACAAAGCCGAAATTACATACTGCGTGCGGGATATGCGGTCACCGGAGGAAATCCCAGAAGTCAGCAGGCAGGAATTGGAATCAGTCTGTGGGGAAATGAAACTTAACAAAGCACCGGGGATCGACGGGATCCCAAACATTGCGCTTAAGGCGGCCATTGAAAGTAATACTGAGCTGTTTAGACAAGTTTTTAATGCTTGTATTCAGGAGAGGAAGTTCCCTAGGATATGGAAGAGACAGAGACTGGTTCTAATTCCGAAGGGTAACAACGCGCAGGATGCATCGGGCTACCGCCCGCTCTGTATGATCGACACAGCTGGAAAACTTTTGGAGAGGATAATTTGTAGGAGACTGGAAGCATTCCTGGGGGCAGAAGGCTTGTCGGATCGCCAATTTGGTTTCCGAAAAGCCCGTTCCACAATAGATGCAATAGAGATGGTTATGACAATAGCAAAGGATGCTATCAGTGGTGAGCGCTGGCTGGAGGGCGATAAGGAGTACTGCGCTATCATCACCCTGGACGTCAAGAACGCATTCAACTCTGCGGATTGGGATGCCACTTTAACAGCCCTAGATGGAAAGGATGTACCGAACTACTTGATGGAACTTATTAAGGACTACTTTAAGGATAGAGTGCTCTTATATGACACAGATGATGGCAGGAAGACATATGCGGTATCGGCGGGGGTCCCACAAGGTTCCGTGTTGGGCCCAATACTATGGAATGTCATGTATGATGGTGTACTGGGGCTTAGATTCCCTAGAGGTACACAGATCATTGGTTTTGCGGACGATATTGCCCTGGTGATAAGGGGAAAACATTTAGATGAGTTAGTGAGAACATGTAACACTGCGGTTGGTATGGTCAGGAACTGGATCACGGGAATAGGTCTCAAACTTGCTGATCACAAGACGGATGTACTACTTGTAAGCAGTAGGAAGAAGATAGAATTTATTACAATAACAGTAGGCGACCAGCGCATAACATCAAAGCAGGCGATTAAATATCTGGGAGTAATGATTGATAACAGGCTCACGTTTAGGGAACACCTGACGTACGTCGGTGGAAAGTGTGCGGCGACATCATGTGCACTTGCCCGATTAATGCCTAACCTTGGAGGCCCAAAACAGGAGAGGAGGCGGTTACTGATGAAGGTAGTGACTTCGATCGCTATATATGCGGCCCCTATATGGGCCGGGGCCATGGATAAGAAGACCTATAGAGCAGGTATAGAAACGGCCTACAGGAGATCAGCTCTCAGGGTGATTTCTGCCTTCCGCACGGTGTCTACTGATGCAGCATTGGTGATTGCGGGGATGATGCCCCTGAGGCTAGTAGTGGATGTAGAGCGGAGGAAACATGACACAAGGAGGGGAATGGATCTCCCCAGTCCTGTTCAGTTAGTGGATGACGCTATGCATAGATGGCAGCATTACTGGGTCAATTCAACCAAGGGAAGGTGGACACACAGACTCATACCGAGCATAGGCGAATGGACCAAAAGGAGACACGGTCAGGTGAACTTCTACCTGACACAGTTACTAACCGGCCATGGATGTTATAGAGCATATCTCTATAAGTATGGTCATGATGTAGACGAGGCATGCCCAGAATGCCCCAATGAAAGGGAGACGGCGGAGCACGTTTTCTTTACTTGCCCGCGTTATGTTGTTCAACGAAATTGCCTGGAGAGGACAGTAGGATTCCAGGTAACGCCCGATAACATAGTTAACCTGATGTTAACCTCATGTGACAATTGGAACGCAGTATGTGTTTTCGCAAGGAAGGTGTTGACGCAGCAAAGATTGGCTGAGAGAGCAAGGTCAGCAGAATTTGAAGGCAGCACTCGCTGAATCTCCACCCCCCCGAAGTAATACTTGATTGTGGTCCCGGGGGGGGCAAATGGTTGAAAGTGTGACGAACTAGGTTGGGTTTAGTACGTATGCGTTTAGCAAGCCGAGAGTAAGTCTTGCGGCGAATCGTGCACATTGGTAGGCCGGGCTACCAATGTCTTTCGAAGATTCCCAACCCTTAGCTCGTAAAGCTATAAAAAAAAAAAAAAAAAAACACACTCATTCTGTCCGTTATCCGTGTGGTAGCGGATTAGAATACTACCATAGTGGTTCCCTGCTTGTCGTAAAAGGCGACTAAATGGGAGGGCAAAGGTAGAGGGTGCGGATGAAAAGTCTGGCATATACCCAATGACACTGATGCTTTAAAGCGAAACAATGCCGCTCAAAGTATTGAACTACCGTGGTATCACGATAGCACCGTGGGAATCACATACCAGCATGCGTGCAAGCACGCACCCAACGGATGTGGACGATCGGAGCCTAGTCGTATAGGCATCAGAATTGATTCCAGTAAGATTCTGATTATGGTATACTGGACTACACTACTATTTGGATTTGATGACATGGGCTGGCGGATGGGGTATTCTGTTACCAATATGTGCTGGAGTGAAATCTGGTACAGACGGCTTTCAGGCTAATACACCATCTGTCTCCGTCCCGTTAAAACCTGGCAAGCCTTGGAGAACGATCTTGGACTCGTCCCGTTGAGTTGGGGTGTAGGGGCAGTTAAGAATTTCTTCTGTTTAGCTCCCGGTCTGGCTCTGAACACAAGCTCTCATGAGGACTTGTGTCAACCCTCGCATGGCCTCCCTGCATTGCAAAGATAACCATGGGACCACAATAAGGGTAACTACACAACGAATCCAAGATAACGGCTCCAAGTTGGGACCCAATAAAATGGAATACAACACAAGCAACAATTTATATAACTGTACAGGCGCTACTTCTCCAGCCGGCACCGAGGGTGCAAAGGAGATCCAGCAGGACAGCCCTTTCCTGAATCCTTTCCGGAGGGCTTCGAGGTTACTCCACTCACCACCGCTGAAACAGAACGGCGAGAGATCTCGCTCGTCACCACCGGAGTTACAGAGGAGCAAAGCTCCTGAAAAGGAGGTGGATGATTTCACCAAGCTAGGCGACAGAATCTCGGAACTCGTGGAGATGATGGGCGGAGGAAGGAGGTCCATCCACCAAGCGATGCGCGATCTAGTAGCTTCTATATCGTCACTATACCAGAAAGCCGCTAAGGATAAAGTTGCGGAACAGGAGGTAAAGGTCAGAACCAATGACAGAAGCACACAGACGATCATGCAACAAGGGACACCTTGTGCTTCCAAAAGGCAGAGGGATGAATTGGAAAAACCTAGGAGAACACCTCCAAAGAAGACCAGGACAACCCGTCCTCGTGGACTAGCCAAGCCTGCCGCTGAGGTTAGGAATAGTGACTCGCCTGGGAGACCAGCAACTGCTACGAACCAGACTATGGTAGTGCCCGCAGCAACAGAGGAAAACACCCAGGAGCACAATGAGTGGATCGTGAAAACTAGGAAGCGCAGAAAACCTCCAAGACCAGACGCAGTGATAATAAAGCCAACCGAGAAACTATCGTTTGCGGACATTCTAAGGAAGGTAAGGAATGCCCCGGAGCTTAAATCAGTTGGCGAGGATGTCCAGCTTGTGAAGAAGACACAAAGGGGCGAAATCCTTCTGGAGTTTAGAAGATCGGCGGAGGTGGCTACTGAGATGCACCGTTCTAAGCTAAGGAGCTTATTGGCCGAAGAGATAGAGGTCAGAACGATAACTGAGGAGGCTACATTCGAACTAAGATACCTGGATGAAGTAACAACTGAGGAGGAAATAATCGCCGCATGGAGGGACCAAATCGGTGAAATACAACCGTCGGCTCTCAAGACGATCAGGAACGTTCCAGGAGGTACTAGGACGGCGGTTATCGCAATCCCTATGAAGCTGGCAGGCAGGGCAGAGGAAGTTGGTAAACTGCGTGTAGGGTGGACAGTTTGCCGCTTACTGAGAAAGGTAACCCCAAGGAGATGTTACAAGTGCTTGCAGTTCGGGCATGTAGCAGGGAAGTGTAGCAGTAATAGTGACTGGTCCAAACACTGCTTCAAATGCGGAGGGCAAGGTCACATTGCCAAGGCTTGCGACCGTGACCCTCACTGCCTTCTTTGTAGAGGCGATCCGGATGCGGACGCGAAGCATATCACGGGAGGACATAAGTGCGCACACTATCTAGCGGCACGACGGAAGTTGACATACTCAGGTAAATGAGAGTCCTGCAGTTGAACTTGAACCATTGCGAAGCGGCGCAGGAGCTACTTAAACAGACGGTGCGGGAGCAGAGGATAGACTTGGCAGTACTGAGCGAGCACTACAGAGCACCTGAAAACCAACGTTGGGTAGCCAGCAAATGCAATAGGGCTTTGATGTGGTCCTGTGGTAAATTCCCAATGGGAAATGTCGACGACAGGTGGGAGAGCTTTGTGAAATGCACCGTTAATGGGGTACATTTCTTCAGCTGTTATCTTCCCCCTAGCCTATCAATAGAAGACTATAGACGCAGAATAGATGACATCGTTAAGGAAGCAAGGAACGTGAGACCTGTGGTAATTGCCGGGGATTTCAATGCTTGGGCTGTTGAATGGGGCTCGCCATTCACTAATCCAAGAGGAGAATGCCTACTCGACGCACTTGCAACATTGGAGGTAGTTTTACTTAATAGTGGTGATAGGGATACATTCTCGAGAAATGGACGCTGCTCTAAAATTGACCTGACATTCGTCAGCGACTCACTGGCGACCTCATCTACCTGGTTGGTGTCTGACATCTACACACATAGCGATCATCAGGCTATCATTTTTGAGATCCGGGAACGCTCTACGGGACACAACGTTCCTGCCGCACCGCCGAACCCTCTTTGGAAGGACTCCACCTTTGACAGGGAAACCTTTGTCCTCGCATTGGAGGATATTCGGTTATTCGGGAACGCGAATGACAAGGCGAAGGAACTTATGCGCTCCATAACGGAGGCTTGCAACGTTTCTATGGCAAAGAGGCGTAATATGTCTGGGAAGAAACACGTCTACTGGTGGAACGCGGATATAGCGGATCTGAGGCGTAAATGCAAGCGCGCACGGCGGCTATTCCAAAGGGCCAGAGGCCGGGATGAATTTGCAGAACTGCGTGAAAGATATAGAAGGAGTAGGACCAGCCTTAATGGGGCCATTGCGCTCAGCAAGAGAAGATGCTACAGAGAAATGTGCGCCGATGTGGACGAGAATCCCTGGGGAACTGGATATAAGGTGGTGATGAGAAAGCTGAACTGCTTCCGACCACCAGCAACGTCATGTGCAGCTAAGCTGCAATCAATCGTTGCGGACCTTTTTCCGCACAAAGCCGAAATTACATACTGCGTGCGGGATATGCGGTCACCGGAGGAAATCCCAGAAGTCAGCAGGCAGGAATTGGAATCAGTCTGTGGGGAAATGAAACTTAACAAAGCACCGGGGATCGACGGGATCCCAAACATTGCGCTTAAGGCGGCCATTGAAAGTAATACTGAGCTGTTTAGACAAGTTTTTAATGCTTGTATTCAGGAGAGGAAGTTCCCTAGGATATGGAAGAGACAGAGACTGGTTCTAATTCCGAAGGGTAACAACGCGCAGGATGCATCGGGCTACCGCCCGCTCTGTATGATCGACACAGCTGGAAAACTTTTGGAGAGGATAATTTGTAGGAGACTGGAAGCATTCCTGGGGGCAGAAGGCTTGTCGGATGGCCAATTTGGTTTCCGAAAAGCCCGTTCCACAATAGATGCAATAGAGATGGTTATGACAATAGCAAAGGATGCTATCAGTGGTGAGCGCTGGCTGGAGGGCGATAAGGAGTACTGCGCTATCATCACCCTGGACGTCAAGAACGCATTCAACTCTGCGGATTGGGATGCCACTTTAACAGCCCTAGATGGAAAGGATGTACCGAACTACTTGATGGAACTTATTAAGGACTACTTTAAGGATAGAGTGCTCTTATATGACACAGATGATGGCAGGAAGACATATGCGGTATCGGCGGGGGTCCCACAAGGTTCCGTGTTGGGCCCAATACTATGGAATGTCATGTATGATGGTGTACTGGGGCTTAGATTCCCTAGAGGTACACAGATCATTGGTTTTGCGGACGATATTGCCCTGGTGATAAGGGGAAAACATTTAGATGAATTAGTGAGAACATGTAACACTGCGGTTGGTATGGTCAGGAACTGGATCACGGGAATAGGTCTCAAACTTGCTGATCACAAGACGGATGTACTACTTGTAAGCAGTAGGAAGAAGATAGAATTTATTACAATAACAGTAGGCGACCAGCGCATAACATCAAAGCAGGCGATTAAATATCTGGGAGTAATGATTGATAACAGGCTCACGTTTAGGGAACACCTGACGTACGTCGGTGGAAAGTGTGCGGCGACATCATGTGCACTTGCCCGATTAATGCCTAACCTTGGAGGCCCAAAACAGGAGAGGAGGCGGTTACTGATGAAGGTAGTGACTTCGATCGCTATATATGCGGCCCCTATATGGGCCGGGGCCATGGATAAGAAGACCTATAGAGCAGGTATAGAAACGGCCTACAGGAGATCAGCTCTCAGGGTGATTTCTGCCTTCCGCACGGTGTCTACTGATGCAGCATTGGTGATTGCGGGGATGATGCCCCTGAGGCTAGTAGTGGATGTAGAGCGGAGGAAACATGACACAAGGAGGGGAATGGATCTCCCCAGTCCTGTTCAGTTAGTGGATGACGCTATGCATAGATGGCAGCATTACTGGGTCAATTCAACCAAGGGAAGGTGGACACACAGACTCATACCGAGCATAGGCGAATGGACCAAAAGGAGACACGGTCAGGTGAACTTCTACCTGACACAGTTACTAACCGGCCATGGATGTTATAGAGCATATCTCTATAAGTATGGTCATGATGTAGACGAGGCATGCCCAGAATGCCCCAATGAAAGGGAGACGGCGGAGCACGTTTTCTTTACTTGCCCGCGTTATGTTGTTCAACGAAATTGCCTGGAGAGGACAGTAGGATTCCAGGTAACGCCCGATAACATAGTTAACCTGATGTTAACCTCATGTGACAATTGGAACGCAGTATGTGTTTTCGCAAGGAAGGTGTTGACGCAGCAAAGATTGGCTGAGAGAGCAAGGTCAGCAGAATTTGAAGGCAGCACTCGCTGAATCTCCACCCCCCCGAAGTAATACTTGATTGTGGTCCCGGGGGGGGCAAATGGTTGAAAGTGTGACGAACTAGGTTGGGTTTAGTACGTATGCGTTTAGCAAGCCGAGAGTAAGTCTTGCGGCGAATCGTGCACATTGGTAGGCCGGGCTACCAATGTCTTTCGAAGATTCCCAACCTTTAGCTCGTAAAGCTATAAAAAAAAAAAAAAAAAAAAAAAAAAAAACTCATTCTGTCCGTCCAATCTACATGTTACAAACCTATCAACTAACTTAAACTACCGACTGTAGCGTAGGCATGCTCCCAAATTCGTATGAAGAAACTGGTCGCGAAGGTACATAAACATACTACTTCGGTAGCAATCTGTTTGGGGTGTGGAACACCACATCATTCTGGTTCCACCAGGCACACAGTATTTTCTTTTCGCCGAATCGATTTGGTTTTGCATTTGATGGTCCCGGGTTAAACCACGATTTTAATCCGTTTACGATTCAGTTTTCATTGCCATTAAGAAATCGGTGCAATACTGATTTTCCATGTTTTCTATCTTTCACAAATAGTTTTTCGACTTTCCTGTCATTCAATTCAAGAGGCACTCATTTTCTAGAATTTGAATCCTTCCCAAAGCTTTTAAATGGTTACACATTGTTGTCTGCGTGTGTGTGTAACATTTTTTCCATTTGCTTCTGACAGAGAGTCATCTTCTCGAATATTATTTTCAATTCGTCGTCTTCAAACCCTTTTGGGCGTTTTCCACGTTCTCTTTTTACACCAAATTCGCTATCTCTGAACCGTCTGCTTATGATAGAGAACTCGAAGCGACGTTCCAGCACTTCTCTCCATTTGCCTTCCGCAAATCATCATTTTCTGGAACAAAATTCTTATAATTAAAATTCTAAATAATTAACACGATAAAAGAAATGTGATGTTGTTTGTTCACTGATTTGATGTATATGGAATATGTTTGACAGATGTCATCGCCAAACAATAAATCTTACCTATGAAGTCATTTTTATTTAGACGCTCACTTCATAGCATTCTACCATGTAATAAAAATAATCATTATTTTACGTTATTAGAAAATGATTAAATTATGATTTTATTTAGTCAGTATAACATTTGCTGCCGGTCTGTTAAATAATTAGTAAATCCAATAAAAACAAGAATGAAATATAGCGTGGCCACCTGTTAATAAAGGCAATACTTCAATAGTTACTCTTAGGGCCATATATGTAAAAGTATAAACAAATAGACGACAAAAGACTTACGACAGAAAGCTAAATACATAAATACACACGTTTATATGAAGGCGATTATATTGGCGGCAGAACAGAAAAAGCTAAGACAACAGCGTAAACTGTTTCTGCCCAACTTAGGCAAAATTCAATTTTTGTGAGCAGCTAAAACCAGATTGGTGATGCCAACACAACATGAAATAATATTTAAATAACAACTTAAACTATTACAATTATTGAAGAGAAACGAACAATTCTAAAATAAAAAACGATCCATGTAATCATAAAAAAATAAAATTGATTTATAAAAGGTTTATTTATATGCAAATTCATTTGATAAGCGCGTTAATCAAAATAATTTTTATGAATACAATAATAAAGTCTTAAAAGGAATAATTTTTTGCGATGCGCAGCTACATTTGTAAATATATTGTTGAATTTTATAATATAAAATTCATTTAATAATTTGTTGGGAATTTTTAAAATTTTGGAAACTACGTCAATTATTAGAGCTTCATGAAACGTTTTTATATATTCTTATATACATATATATTGTATATATACTTATGTATGTATGTAAACGCGGTTTTTATATATACATATGTGATTTTATTATTGCGTACGTCAAAAATTCTATTGTTTTTTCTGCTCCATTTTTAAAAAAATTAGCAGCCGACTTTATGAAAGAAAATGCAATTGGCAGTATTTTTTGCATAACTGCCGAGCCGTAGTCTGTCGTCTATGTGTTTATACCTTCAAGTACTTCATTAGTGAAGATAACGATGGAATGTTGTGTTAGTAGATGTATTCTATATCAGTACACCTTACACAAATATACGTACAGCGAATACCCGCTCATGTAAGCTTTGTAATAAAAGTAAACAATATATTTTTAGTTTATCGGACATGCTCCAAATGAATGAGTCATGAGTTGATCCTGGCCTACATGCATAAACAGCACGAATCTTCATCTTAAAATCACAATTCTGAAATCAAAATACTTGTATATTAGAAAGTGTTTGCATTTACTAATCTCAGCATACTTACAATCATTACATTAATGCTGAAATAAACTTTTCGATTATAAAATAACGATTTGTCCACTGTTGGTTTTAAAAATCTTACATGACTCCAATCGACGCAACCTATAACGCCGAGCAATCCAAATTTTGTAAAAAAATGTAATTTGGATTCTCTGATTTCATCTAGTAAGTTCAAAATTAACCCATAATGGACACAAATTGTTTTCCAAAGCTTCAATTGTTTTCCACAACACGTATCGTACTACGCGCAAGAATAAGATGTGTTTCATTTCCAAGAGCACCTTGAAATGAACCAACTGCTAAAAAACGAAGAGTTCCTACGAGCTGAATTTTCCCAGGAATAGATCCTTCTTTTATTAAGTGACCAATACTGTCCAATATCATTACAAAGGCTTCCTTATTAGCGCGGTAAAGGTAAATGAATCTAAAAAAGGAAAAATAACTTACATCTGGACAAATTGCATTTCTACTGTATGTACATACCTCTCATTTGTAACACTCATAGGATTAGATGCATCCCTTAACTGCCTTCTTTGTATTTTTAATTGACGTATTTTTTTGTTTTTAATACAATGTATATAACTTAACAAAAACGCTCCAGGCATTTTTTTTTTTAAGGAGAAAATTATTTATTTATTTATTTGTTATTAGTCATAGCACAACAAGATAATAATCTTATAAATGAAAGTGCTATGGGAGTACATCAAAGAAAGAAAATAATAACAAATCATTTCATATGTAATGAAATAATGTAGAAATAAAAATGAATAAGAACGTGTTAAAATCACGGGAAATAACAATCGATACAAAAAAGGATAAAAAAATGAATATGTGCAAAAAATAAATTAGGAAAACTACAAAGAACAATATATACAAATATAAAGAAATATACAAACAAAGTAAAAATATATTCATATACTAAGATACAATGAAATTTAAAGATGTATTAAGTAAAAAAATGAAAAATTAAAAACAATCATTAATAGAAATAGAGAGAAAAAATTCACAAAAAAAATTAAGATATGCTAAAAACTACTTGAACAGATTGTATAACTCCTTTTTGAACTTAACTGCATTGCCTATATTCTGAATACAATTAGGTAAAGTATTCCATGGTGTTTATAAAAAACTGGCGTTGTGACAAAAGAGTCCTATGTCTGTGTTGGATAATCTTCATACCGCGGTTGGATCTAGCAAATGTAATCCTACTAAATAAGTATATTGGCTGTTTTAGAGTAATAATCTTATGGAGGAGAATAAGGCATTTTATATTCAATAGGTTATCAAAATTAACTCCGAATATCCGGTATGAAAATTGTTATATATGGTCTCGACGTCCCCTAATAAAAACATATCTGGCTATATTATTATAAGCCAGGTTCAGTTTCCGCTTATCATCAGTATCACAGTTCGCGAAAATTTCAGATCCGTATAAAAGGACAGGAATCAAATACGTTTTAGCCAGTTGCATACGTATGGCAAAGGGAGTCGAATCTATAACAGCCCACAAGTTCCTAAGCATACCATAAACTTTACCAACGATGACGTTAATGTGGTTAGACCACGTTAGCCGACCATTAAAGTCAATTTTATTCCCCCTGATAATAATATCCGACACAACTAATGCTCTCTTAGTCCTGGAGAGCAATAAACATTTAGATTTAGAGGGATTTATACAAAGTCCATTGGCCCTAGCCCAGCTATCAATTTTTCGTAAATCACAGTTGATGGTGTCTATACATAGTTGGATATCCTCTATACGCGTGCTTCTATAGAGCTGAACGTCATCAGCGTACATATGTACGCTACAATTATCCAAAACATCAGGCAGGTCGTTAATGTATATACAGAACAAGAGAGGCCCTAAGATTGATCCCTGAGGAATACCTCTTCCAACGCTTAGCGAATTCGAGATCTTGCCGTTTAGATAAACTCGTTGTGATCTGTTCACAAGATAAGAACGTATGAAATTACAAGCTGAGTTAGAAAAATGAAAGAGGGTCTGTAGCTTCTTCAATAATATTTTGTCGTCAACCGTATCAAAAGCCTTGGTGTGATCCAAAAGAACTAAAAACGCTATGTAATTTTCATCTAGTTCCATTTTAAATATTTTTTAATTTTTTTAGAGCCTTTTCAATTGAAAATATTTTTCAATCAACAGCTGATTTTTTAAACTAAATTTAAACTAAAATTCGTAGTTAAATTCGAATTATATAAAAACGAGACATTTGTAGAACACCAAATAGCAATTTATTCGGTTTAAAAAATCTCTTGTTTTTCAAAACGAGTCGATTTATAGAACAGACATGATTATCTCATTTTAATATCGAATTATCGAATGTCAAGTTAAATATAAGGCGAAAGCCCAGCAAAACGAAGGATACTAAAAATTTACGGCCTTCTGTTGCACAGTGTGTAGGTAGTGTCACTTATGGTATAGGACAACATGTCGGTTAAACGTGTATCCAGATCTGGTTAGTAGAAGACCACATGGATAATTTTCGGGAAGAATTTGATTTCAAAAGTGTATTTGAATAATTCTTGATTTCCATAACAAATGAAATTAAGCACAGTTTCGTTATACAGTATCATGAACTGTTCAATAAAATTTCTTCCTTTTCTCCTTTTGTTGAAATTAAAAATAATATGAGTTTGTTAGATTTGAATCAACATGCGTTAACACATTCGCATCGGGAAACTGGACTTTCCGTTGTTAAAAAACTTTCGTAAATAACAGGAAAAAAGATTTCTCGTTTTCGAAATTGTAGACATTGGGAGGCAAAGTCGTTCGCGTTAGTACTTTGCTGTTAATTTCTTTTTTTAATAAATTCATTCTCCACTAAAAATTTAACCACTTTTGCTCAAATTCCTTTTAAAATTTAAAAATTTTTTACACCAGAGCGTGAGATTCTGCACTTAAGGTATGATTTCTTAGAGAGTAAGACTGACGCTTAGAACCTAAAATGCGGAGATGTAGGTAGGTAGTTTGCAGTAGAGGTAACCAAACAAAGGTCTGATATCAATTTACAAACATACATACATAATTGGCCATTACAACCCTTCAGTCAGGATTACGGCCTAGCTTCTCACGGCGCTCATGTTGTGTGTTAATTTTATGCATGAGTGGCGGGACCTACAGTTTAAAGTCGACTCCGAACGACAGATGTTTGAGAAACTTATCATGGCAAATTTTATTTACCCTCAGAGTTTTTGATAGAAATCGGCTGAGGAAGTCGCCGAAGAAAAATTTTTTATACTTAGTTTTGATGTCTGGCCTGGGCTTTGAACCTTGGCCTTACGTCTAATAAGCCAACACACTACCTACTAGACTATTGCTACTTCTGACACCCATTTACTCACGTTAAATTAAACTTAATACTGTGATTACGTGTGGTACACAAAGCACATTATTTACACGCATTTCATCAAAGACAAAATTTTTCACTAATCTCTCATTCTATTAAACCTCTCCACTAAATAGCGTAGCAATAGAATCAAATAATGAATCATGTTCTATTTATTAAAAAATATTGAGATTTTCACTTTTCAATTCCAGGACAGTGAATAATGGAATGTGTGGTGCGAATCATTTAGTTTTCAGTTTACTTATATTTTCCTGTACACAATGTTGCGTTTTATTGACGTTTATGCAGGTCTACCGACACACACCTAAGTCATTCCACAGCCCACAACAATGTTCGCCATTAAGGAATACCAAACATTTTTTAGCGGTTTTAATACAAAACTTGATTTGAATCTTCATCCCTTTATCAAATTATAATAAATTGTATTAATTTATTTATAGACCGCAATAAAATTTTTTAAGTCGCCGTAGTCTAGGAGGTAGTGCGTTGGCTTAACAGATGTGAGGTCACGGTTCAAACGCCAGGTTAGATATCTCGAAGAAAACACACTTGTGGCAACAACTCTGAGAGAAGTTCCACGAAAAGCTTCTTTAAAATTTGTTGTTCTGAGTCGACTTTAAACTGTAGGTCGCGTCTCTTATGAATAAAATTAACCACACACCACATAAGTGGTGTGAGAAGTTAAATCGCAATCCTGATTGAAGGGCTGCAATGACCAATTATGTTTTTATGTAACCATGTTGCCTATAGCATTTTTTCCAGTCCAATACTCTGAGCCGACTTGCGTCTTGTATAACATCATCCATAAATAAATTAGAATGTCGAGCTTACCATTGCTGAACAATTACATAAAACGTGTACCATAATCGGTATTGCCTGAGGATAAGTTTGTAATCCTTTGTATTGTGTCCTATATTGTTCATATGTCAACAATAATTGATACGACCATTGTGTTATACAAGTTTTTGGTATATTGGCCCAGAAATTTCACTTTCTCGTTAACTGCATTTTACATTCCAGGATGTTCCTTGAGCGCGTATTCCTAACAGTTATTGCCCTAATTGTCACTTGAATATCTGTATAATAATCCAATATCGATTGCGCAATGTTTTCGAAAATAAATTCGTTTAGTCAACCTCGAAATATACACCTTAAACGTTAAAGAATACGATAGAATACACCAATGTATAGGACTGTTTGATTGGAAATGACCCTGCTTTGTCTTGCCTTTTTATATGCCCACGTAATCTGTCTGATGAATGTTCTTGAAGTCGAATGTTCGTGTGTTCGACTTCATTGTTGTTTGCGTATTTTGCTCTCTCTTACTTGTCTATCTTATTTTCTTTCATACTGATGTTGGTTTTCTTGTAACAACTTCGTTGTATTTGTTTGTGTAGCTTTGTTAAACGATGTACACCGTTTCCATTTTCGTAACAATATATAAAACAAGTTAAAACATTTTACGAAATTAAAATTTTTCTTAAAAGAATTCGTGCCACAACAGAAATGAAAGACAATGAAAAAGTTATTTATTCTCCAATATTAAGAAATTACGCTCCAAATAAATAGCCTCATACATCTCTCTTCTTTAATTACTTTTAGCACAAATCAATCATATCCTACGAGTTGTCTAGATTTCGATCCCACACATTGTTTAGGTAATAAATGTCACATTATTAATCATCTGTATGGACCAGCACCATTTTTCATCGCTTGTAATAACAGCGTATACGATGGAGGTTGGATCGTTATTCAACGACGTATCAATGGATCGGTGGACTTTTATCGCAGTAGGTCACAATACAAAGCCGGTTTCGGTGAACTTCACAGTGAACTTTTTATAGCAATAGACAAATTGCATGCCCTAAGCTCCACTCTTAAACCCGTAGAGATGATGATACATACATACATACATACATAATTGGCCATTACAACCCTTCAGTCAGGATTACGGCCTAGCTTCTCACACCACTCATGTTGTGTGCGTTAATTTTATACGTGAGTGGCGGGACCTACAGTTTAACGTCGACTCCGAACGACAGAATTTTGAGAAACTTTTTCATGGCAGTTTATTTTACTCTCAGAGTTTTTGCCAGAAATCTGCTGAGAGGAAGTCGCCGAAGAAATATTTTTTTTTCATATTTCATTTTTGATGTCTGACCTGGGATACGAACCCGGGCTTTACGAATAGTAAGCCAACACACTACCTACTACACCACGGCGACTTCAGAGATGATGATACAATTACAAAATTTTGATAATGTGATGAAATACGCAAAGTATGATGACTTCCAAATTGGCAATGAAAGTCAAAATTATAAACTTAATTAGTGTAGAGTCGTATACCGGCGATGCAGGGGACTCATTTAGTCTACATGTGGGTTTTAATTTCTCTACAAAAGATAGCGATAACGATACAGGAAATGAAAATTGCGCAGTAGTTAAAACTGGTGCCTGGTGGTATGAGGACTGTAGTTGGAGGTCAGTTGATTAAATATTCATAAATATGTTATTTACATATTATTAATGTTTTTATTGTTTTCAGCAATTTAAATGGCAAATACTATAACGATCCATCAGAATTAAAAGATGCTCCAGTAAATAAGCGGGGCATTAATTGGAGTGATTTTCATGGCTACAAATATACATTAAAGTTTGTACAAATGTTGATACGACCAAGGAAGTTGTAAAAGCTAGATTGAGAAATTCTATTGCCGACATTAAAGAGATTGTTTTAAAATGTGAAACATTAAATTGAAAAAAGAAAGAAACAAAAAATAAATAATTTATTTATAAATAAATTAAAATGATAATCTTTTTTTTTTCATTAAATACCAGTATGTCTACATCAGTTCAAAGAATGTAATTCCAAACTTATTTTGCTTTGACTTTATAAATTTCAGAAAACTTACTCTCCCTTGACGTAGTTTCATAGATTCATCGATCTATAAATTTTTCCTGATTCAAATGCCGTTTAAAATGAACCCTGAAGATTTTATTTTTTTTTTCCTTCGTTTATTATTTATTGAATCTTTCCTTTCAGAATTTACAATAAGTATTCAAATCTTAACCTAAAATACAATAATAAAAGTTGTTATTGCCACTGCAACGTACAACTAAAAGTGCACATCAAAAGTAAATTTATCTGATCAGATCATTTGTTTGAACCCTTTTGAGACGTCTGTGACCCTCGAATACAAGTAGGTCTCTTACAAGACGGTTGGGATGTTCTGTAATCCTAGAGATGTAATTGACACTTGCTATTTTTATTTCCTCTCGAACTAAGGGCACCTTCAGATCTTTGTGGATGTTACTGTTTCTCATATACCAAGGAGCACCTGTTATTATTCTAAGAAGCCTAGATTGCCGCCTTTGAAGCTTCTCTACATTGGATGGTGAGGCTGTTCCCCACAGTTGGATACCATAAAGCCAAATAGGTTTCAATACTGACTTATACAAAAGCAGTTTTAGTTCTAGATCAAGGGTTGACTTAGGTCCAATAAGCCAGTAAAGCTGTGCTGTTTTGAGTTTGATCTGGGTAATTTTGGCAGCTATATGGTGAGCCCAGGTAAGGCGACGGTCGAGATGGATGCCCAGATATTTTACACTACTATGTTCTGGTACTGTCACACCATTAATCTTGATGGGCGGACAATTTCTCTTTCTTAGTGTAAACGTGATGTGCATGCATTTAGAGACATTGACTTTAATCTTCCATTTCAGCATCCAACTTTCCAAATCACTAACATGAGATTGAAGTCTTTGTGACGCAACTGTAGAATCTCTATGAATACTTAAAAACGCCGTATCATCCGCAAAAGTAGACGTGTGAGTCACTAAACTTGTAGGCATATCTGCAGTGAACAATAAGTAAAGGAACGGCCCTAGAATACTTCCTTGTGGTACGCCAGCAGATATCTTTCTGCGGGAAGAGGTGACATCTTTTGATTTTATTTGGAAATATCTATCACATAAGTAACTTTTTAGCAATTTATGCACATTCTTTGGTAAAAACTGTGTGATCTTAAAAAGAAGTCCTTCGTGCCAGACCTTATCGAAGGCTTGAGATATATCAATAAATAGCGCAGAGCAATACTGCTTGTTCTCAAAAGCACGTCTAATTAAATTGGTAATTCTGTGCACTTGCTGAATCGTGCTATGTTTTCGCCTAAAACCAAACTGATGGTCGGGAACTATGGCGTTGGCATCAATATGCGGTATTAAACTATTAAGCAGCATTTTTTCGAACATTTTAGAAAGTATTGGGAGTAAACTTATTGGACGATATGATGATACTTGCGTTATGTCCTTGCCTGGTTTAGGTATCATCACTAAATCAGATAATTTCCAAGATGCAGGAAAGTAGCCTATTCGCAACATAGAGTTAAAGATGAACAATATAAAACGCACGGCCGATGTAGGCAAATTTTTAATCATTGTCGCAGTTATTTTGTCACAACCAGGTGATTTGTTCGGCTTTAGGCTCTGGATGACGGCAATCACTGCAGACAGCCGGAACTTGATCGGCCTACTAACCACATCGTCGATTGTAACTGGGGCAATACTAGAAACAGAATTGTTTGGTGTAAAAACATTCTCTAAGTAGTTGGCAAAAGCGTCCACTTTCTGTTCTGCGCTTTTTGCCCAATCACCGTGCTGTAGTCGTAAAGGGGATTCATGCAAAGTAGGTCTCCTCATTTTCCTTACTGCCTTCCATAAACTGTACTCTGAGTCTTTCGTTGCGTCCAAATTTTGCAAGTATTTTTGCAGGTTCGACTCTTTGTGCTTCTGCAAAGCGTCACGCAGAAGTCTTTGGCACTGATTAAGTTGAGACTTTAGACCTGGGGAACGATATTCTTGCCATTGGCGTCTTAAATTCCTTTTTTGGCGTAACAGTGCTTCTATGTTATTAGAGCAGGGAAATTTTCGTTTTCTTACCAAAGGGGTAGAGGATGTAGATACCCTAGCAGCTTCAGTTAAGATGTTAGCAAACTGGCGGACGCCGGATTCAATTTCCTGTTCACACTTCAAAGAGATATTTGATGGCAGGTGCGAGCTTACGAACATTTTGTATTTCCGCCAATTTGTCCTCGTCTGAAGATAATTTTGCTCCAGTAGGTTTGTATCAGGCACAAATGTTAGGATGGTCGGTGAGTGATCAGAAGACAGATCCAATGACGGGTGCATACGAAGATTTTCACGTCTAATATTTCTTACTACGGCAAAATCTATTACATCCGGAATTTTGTTTAGATCAGTTGGCCAATAAGTAGGATGACCAGCAGACAAGGCATCCATTCTGTTCGAAGATACTGCGTCCAATAGCTGTTTTCCTCTCGGAGTAATGAGACGTGATCCCCAGAATGTGTGTTTTGCATTATAATCACCTGCTGCAATAAATTTCGGACCCAGCGTGTTGAAGTAATCGAGGAATTGATCTTTGCAAATGTTGTGTCTTGGAGGACAATAAAGTGCTGATATTGTAACACCAATGTAGGGTAAATTGATTGATGTTGCTTGAATGTAATCTTGGGTGAATTCTGGCAATGGAAAGTGCCTAATGTCCTTGTGAACAAGAATAGCTGCCCTCCGCATGCCCTACCACTAGGGTGTTTTGCGTCATATGTGTAGTAGTCATTAATTCTAAAGCAGTTTTTGTCCGAGAAGTGTGTTTCCGATATTAGCATGACATCAATTTGGTAAGTATATAAGAAGTTTTGTACTTCGTTTTTATGATGGCTTAAGCCGTTCGCGTTCCAAAAGCACATTTTGAGGGTGTTCATGTCTTATTTACTAAAATCTGCATAAGCATATTTTGGTTTTGCAGCAGCTGTTGCAACATGTTCTGCATGTTAGCCATAAAATTACTCATTGTTTGGATTAGAGTTTCAATTGAATTTTGGGAATTCGAATGTGCAGTTGGAATGCCTTCTTTTAGAGCGTCAGCATATGAAAAAGCATCTGGAAATTTACTTTTGGTTTGGGCAACATTTTTGGAGTTTGCCTGTTGTGGAATGGTGGGCTGAGGTAAACTTGGGAAGTTTGATTCACGGTACTGATTATATATAGGTCTTTTGCCCACCGCTTTATTTTTGAGTTCCAAGTATACTTTGCATCCTCGATAATTAGCCGTGTGGTTCTCACCGCAATTACTGCATTTTTTACAGCTAACTTCAGTTTTCGGGTGGGGACATTCACTGCTTCTGTGTACGTCTCCGCACCTGACGCATACTGCCGGTAATTTGCAGAAAGATTTTGTGTGCCCAAATTCTTGGCAATTTTGACACTGAGGGGGGCCTTTACGTTTAATTGGTTCCTCTACATATATTCGACGGTTTAGAAGATACCGTAATCCATATATAGGATGATTGTCACCTTTTTTCCTTATATTGTTCGAGTTAAATTCTATTTCGACTCTAAAAAGCGGTTGTGGAATTTTATTTTTATTTAAAATATTATGGATTGATTTGACTTCATACCCTTCAGATTGAAGGGCATTCTTAATATCGCTAATAGGTACAGTACTGTCAATGCCTTTAATGATTACGTTTAAACCTTTTGCACTTTTGAGTTGATAAGTATAGTAGTTTTTCTTTTCAGTATCGAACTTGTTCACAATTGCTCTAAAAATCTTTTCATCTTTGGCTTGGATTTTGGTTTCCTGAATATTACCCTTTCGTAGAGAAACAACGTAGAAATTGTCTTTGCCAACAATCTGTGTCAACTTAGTTACCAAGGCATTGGTAGTGGGCTCTCGTAGGTACAGTGGTGGGGGTTTGAAATTCTTTTTTGCAGCTGTATTGTCTTCCTTCTCTTTTTCTGCAAGAATTGCAAAACGGTTTGCGTTGTCAGTGTTATTTTTTGCCTGTTTTGGATGTGGTTCCAACGTGGAGGCTGCTCTAGGGCTGGACTTACGTTTCGTTATTGTGATATAACGGTCCATACCTGTGAGAACTTTTTCACTGCTCTCAGTCTTCGCTGCACTTTTTTTAATTGTTGTACTTTCCTTATTTACGTCCGGTGATTGCAAAATGTCTTCGATGTTCTTATGACTACCCAAAAGAGGGGTATGGGGTAGATTTGTATTTGGCCCAACACACTTATTTAAATTTTGACCAATCGCACTATTGCTAATTTTTTTTTCACTTGTTGGGTCGCTAACGTAGCGTACCCGATTTGCAGGCTTTGCTGTCAAATAACGCGAGTCATCAATTTTTTTATTTGTATTAACTGTTTCACATTCTTTTGAAGTAATGATCACGTAAGCATTTCTATCATTAAAACTCAGTCTGCGTTCATTAGCACTTGCACTTGGCTCACTCATTAATTAGGTTAACGGCCTTTATATATTTTTTTTTTACTTATTTGATTGTTGTCTGTCTTTATGCAGTTTTCTTTTCTTTTTTAAACTTTATTAAGTTTAAGTTGTTTTGTTTTTTATTATTCTTTTTTATTTTAGTTGTAATAAAACACCTATTCCAAATATTTTTTTATAATTTGCCGACTACACGTCCGTACACTTTAAGTGCCGCGAACTAATTCCTGAAGATTTTATAAATCGAAAATCTTAGATAGACTGTCATTTTGCAGGGCGAATTCACAATTTAAGCAACAAAATACGGTCATAAATGCACCTAAAATTTGACTATAATATAGGAGATTGTATGAACGAATTGTTGGTGTCATTATTTGTGACTGCAACAAACAAAATTCCAAATTTATAATTTTTTTTTTGGAAATTAAACATCTTCCTACAATTGCTCGTTCGTTGACGCGTCAATATTTCGTGTAAATTCATTTGTCTTCAAGAAAATTATTGAATAATTAAAAAACTGATGCTGTTTCCAAACTCTAACATCGTAACTGAAGCAGATAACGGAATGTCCAAAGAACTCTAATGCGCCTTGTGTTGAAAGTAACGGGACTAAAAAAATAAAATAAAATTGTGGTGATAGAATCAAGTCACCGAAGTCTTTAAGACGTGAGTCCGTGGTTCAACCACCTGTTCAGATATTTTGAACAAAACGAAATATGAAAAACACTATTTTTTTCGACAACTTGCCTTTTCTGGCAAACATTTTGAAAAAGTTTTTAATTGCCATGAAAAGTTGCTCAAAAATCGAATATACAGAAGCGACTTTAAACAGTAGATATCTCCACTCATGGATAAAATTAATACACTCAACATGGGAAGTGTGAAAAACTAAACTGACAAAGGGTTGTAAGGACTAATTAAGTTAGTAAGTAAGATAGTATCAAGTCTAGTCCCACAGTTCCCTGAAATAAATATGCTAGCATCCACGTCATGAATTACACGCATAGTTTAGACAATTTCCTCAGTTAAGGGAACGTAATGAAAAGATATATAGTCCAATTCTGAACAAAAATTCCTCAAGGAATTTCTCCCTTTTCCCTTTCCTACTATTATTAATAAAAAATTCCATCACTTTACGTTTTTATACCTTTTTTTATCAACCATGTAAAAGAGGAAAAAAGTTTTTTTGAGAAAAAAGTAGCTATTATCAAAACATTCGAGTTCGGTTTGTCCCCAACAAAAAACAGAAGGGAATTTGTATTAAAATGTAAGTAATTTTTAATAAAGTATAGAATAAATAGATAAAATAAACATTTTTTTATTTATTCTTTTGCTGCATGGAAAAAGGTTCTTTGGTAATATTTAAAAACTAATTGATACATTAAAGTCTTCCTAATTTACTTATACACAGGTTTTGGCAGATCAAAAAAGTATGTCCGGCAAAAGGCTGCGCAGAACTTAAAAAATAAAAAGAGCACGGCAGGTGGTCCAAACAAGGAGATGCAATTTATAATCTCATTGGAATGAAATCTTCTGTCGGGGGTGTTTCAGCGAAGACATATAGCCTCACAAACACATCAATCACAGAAGAAATTTTTGATCATTCAGAAGATATATATATTTATATATATTTATTTGTTGATTTTCTTCAAAACAGATTTCCTACTTTCCTCGTAAAGCCAAAATATTCATTTTTTTAATTATCTAATTTTCCTTTAACAATTAAATCAAACAATAATTTTTTTCTTTTGTACGCAAAAAATAAATGTCAATAATAAAAACAGCTGACTTCAAAGTATTACTTCTTTTTTTTTACTACTTTTTTTGTTCTCCCGAAATTTATAATTTGAGGACTTTTTTTAGAAATATTATTTCTGTGAGAAGGAAATTCCTTGAGAATGTTGGTGCATGGACTGATAGTCAAACGAAAGTACCCAACGAATAAAAGAAATACTTTAAATTTAAATGCTATTGCACTCAAATAACAACAAAACTATTAAGCGAAATGGAAATTGTTCAAAACTTTTAGCTGATAAAAAATTGTTAAAGCTTAGTTAATGTTGTTTTTATATTTTTTAACAACTTAAATGGCAATTGCAATCAACATCAAATACAATTTTACGACATTTCGTTACATGATGGTTTCATCAATTTGATTACGTTTAGAACCAGAAATGTTTTAGCAGCTTATGGTACACCACACCATTATAGTTCCACTAGACAGGGTATTTTCTTCGTTCGATTTAGTTTTGCATTGAATTCATGTGGCACTCATTTCCCAGACTTTTAAATACTTCCCATAGCTTTTAAATGGCCAGAAATTGTTTGTTGTGTGTGTAACATTTCTGACATTTGTTTCAAATGTCATCTTCATTCAATATTGTTTACAATTTGTTGTCTTCAAACCTTTTTGAGGGTTTTCCAAATTCTTCATTTCTAATACCAAAATTATTATCGCTCAACGTCGAAACCATCTTCTGCATATTGCTTCTGATAGAGCATGATCTCCATATACCTCGAAAAGTATTCGATGCGACTCTCCAGCACTTTTCTTTAAATTAGAACAAATTATTGATGCTTTCCGGAAATAAAATTTTAAAATTCGTAATCTTTAACACGATGAATAAATATAAAATATTTGATTTATACGGAATATGTTTAACAGATATTATCGCTAATACAATATAAAAAAATAAGGCTCGTTGACAATAAATGTTCCCTATGAAGTCATTTGTATCCAGACGCTCACTTCATAGCAGTCTAACTGATATACATACACATAATAAAAATAATTATTATTGTACGTTATTAGAAAATTGTTAAATTGTTAATTATGCTTTTAATTAATATTTGAATTAGTCTATATAACATTTGCTACTTGTCAGTTAATTAATTAGTAAATGCAATAAAAAGGTGTAAGGAACAAGAATGAAATATAGCGTGTCCATACATATGTTAAAAATTTTCCTGCTATATATATATAATAATAAATATATATATAATAATAAATAATAATATATAATAATAAAGAGATTACTTAATTAATAGTTACTATTAATAATTTTAAATAAAACAAATATTATTTACTATGTTGATTGTATAAATTAAAAGCAAGATGTTTTCCCCTCGCGGTAAATGCTTACTTGACATAATAATTAGGAACAGCAGTAAGGTAGCCTTTAAAGCACATATAGAATTACATGGCTGAATAAAACTTAAAAAATTATTATCATATACACATTCATATATGTATATTGTTACTAAAATGGAAAAATCTAGACACTGCACATTGGTTTAAAATCGATTTTTTTGGCTAAAATTATTTACGGGAGAATATAATAGTTTTTTTTGTTAATATTTGAATTATTATTAATTATTAATATCATATTTTGTCAATTCTGTGAAATTTAATTAAAAATTGTGTGGAATTACATCTTTCTGCATTTCTACAATTCTTTTTGCAGTGTGTTATAGTAAGAAGAGTAAGTAGAAGTCGCCGTGGTGTAGTAGGTAGTGTGTTGGCTTACTATTCGTAAAGCCCGGGTTCGTATCCCAGGTCAGACATCAAAAATGAAATATGAAAAAAAAATATTTCTTCGGCGACTTCCTCTCAGCAGATTTCTGGCAAAAACTCTGAGAGCAAAATAAACTGCCATGAAAAAGTTTCTCAAAATTCTGTCGTTCGGAGTCGACGTTAAACTGTAGGTCCCGCCACTCACGTATAAAATTAACGCACACAACATGAGTGGTGTGAGAAGCTAGGCCGTAATCCTGACTGAAGGGTTGTAATGGCCAATTATGTATGTTATAGTAACATTTGTAATGGTACTTTTGCTACTGTTTCGCTAACAAATATAATCTTAGGTCGGCACATGTGTTTTACTTCTAAGACCTTATAGTAAGGAGGAAATATATTACAGTTTCTTTGTTTGTTCTCCATACGAATAGCACAGTACTGTTATTTTGAGAAATTGCTTTCGATAAGAAAAGCAAGTGCTTCCTCCCTAGAGAGAGCAACAGGCCCCTTTGAGTTTTTCCCGCACAGTTTTTGTATTTTCGATGGTCGTGTTGGACTTTGCACTGCTTCCTTTAGAACAACAGCTAAGTCTTTTTCTCCCTTTTTACGAGCAGACATACGCGCTGCATTTATTAATAAATCTATCGTAATTTCTTTGGATGAAGACATAATTGCTGCTTCTCTTCTCTTGCTACGATTCGACATTTCATTAAAAGACATTCGTGGCCGACCTGATTTAGAGCTGCTTGGTACTTCAGTTAAAACTTTTTTAAAAAATACTTCAGAATTTAGCCATTTCATGTTTCGAGACATAAATACATTAGTGTTTCTGAAGCATTCTGACCACTTTGCATCCAATATTACGCAATATATCCTTATTTTTTCTTTTAAATGTTTTAAGTAATCCTTAGGAGGATTTGCAGTTCCACATTTTTCTAGAACGCAGTTCAAAAGTTCCTCCTTTTTCTTTTCTTTAGCATTTCTTTTTTGCCAAATTTTGAAGAGCTCTTCATTTCTGAAGCCAAGGTAGTCTAGTAAAAAGTAAATATCTTAAGTTATTGCAAGTTATTGCAGGAAAAAAAACTCTAGAATGTGTTGCAAAAGACCACATGCTATTTTCGAATTTTGTTTTTTCACTGTACAAAGTTGGACATTTTTTAAAAGTTTAAATTTATGGAAAAACAAAATAATAATTGAATGCGCGAATATGCATGTAAACAACACACATTATTTCTATGACTATTTATTTTTTTAACTTTTTATTTTACAATTAGTTAATACATACCATAAACTTTATTATCCATTAAAAATATTTTTTTTAACTTTTTAATTTTATTCATAAACACTATTTGACCAACTACTTAGGTTAAAAGACTTGCACTTGATTATTCAACAATAGTAAAAAGTTCTATGTTTGTCGCTCTGTAGGGTAACGGTAAATACCGGTTTAGAAAAACAAAATTTATTTTCTGATAACTTGAAGTGTTGTCTATCATGCCGTATTAAAAAATTTACAAAAAACGAAAATTAAAAATTACTTTTTGGCCAAAAAACTGAATTTTAAACCAATGTGCACTGGTGCAAAAATCCAGATACTTGTGTTTTGCTTTTACATCGTTTAACATTAAAATTATAAACAATTGTAGATGAACAAAAATATACCAACAAAAACTACAAGAATAAATGTAAACAAAATGTAGAAACAACAATAATGGAAAAACGATGTTTACAGAGATCTCGAGAAGACGAAGCCACGAACATTCGCCTTGAAGAACATTCATCAGACTGTTTACGTTGATGGCAACGACTGTATGGACAAAAGCCATGACAAAGCAGACAACGGAGTCAGTAAAAGAACAGCCAGTCTTGTGTGAAAACGCGGTGTGTTTGCAAAGAGTAATCGTAGTTTGAATATTTTCGTTTAAACGATTTGCCGAACAATTATCCAGTAATTGTTATTGTTTATGCAATAAAAATCAGAGGAATAACAAACAAAGCAATTGTTGTTGTTTACATCAAGTTGTGCACAGTGGCACACAGAATTGTGGGAACAATAAAGAATTTAATTAAAACTAAACACAAATTTATTTTTTACTTTTAAAAGGTAAAAAACGTAACAATATTTTTATAGACCAAAAGTTGATCAAGAACTTCAATGATTTTCTCTTATCAATATTGTTCATGAATATCATACTGCACCCATCCTAAAATACTGATGGCATAAGCTTGCGAGATAACTTAGCGTCCTCATACCGACGCATAAATTCGGGTTCTTTATGGTGTAACAGTTTCAAACTCTGCTCGCAATCATAAATTCGTTCTTTTTGTTTGAAGGCACGGGCGGCACCCACTGTTTTCTCTTACTCAAGTATGCATACATTGTACGACTCAGCTATCTCAGTCAATATCGCTCTGCAATCTTTACCGTAAAAAGATTCCTCAAAAATGTTTGCAAATATTAAAATTTCTATATCAAAATGAATGTCCTGTTCAGTCACAGTACCGCGCTTCATACATTTTACGATCGCCATAAACATCCCACCGAGAGAATATGAATAAATTCGAGTCTACTGGCTTAGTAAATGATCGACGACATCTATACGTCAAAGAAGAAGAAGTCGTCCCGACTTGTGGTCGCAGACCACAACTTGGATAATCAATCACACAAAATTGCAAGTGTAGGCAAACGATCATAGACAACGACCAGTGATCACAGAATGGGCTCTGAACTCTATTTTCATCAATAAATCAATTCCAACGATGAGATCAATTTCGGAATGTATGTCGAATTTGGAACGATGCACAGTGGTCCAAATGCTCAATCTAGCCAGACAAAAGTTATAACTCGCTTTTGCAAAGCCGTACCGACATGATGGTACGTTTATAGATTTCATCAATATAAACAATTAGAGAGAAAAAATCAAATGTATATGTGTGTGTATGAGTGTGTGTATGTATGTAAATTTTTTTTTTGAGGTTTGTTTGAAGCCTAAAGACGACAAAACAACTGAACCGATTTTGTTAAAATGTTCACACCGTATTTCTATATGTGTTGGTATAATTATAGGCTAATTTTTATTCAAAAGTTTTAAATGGGTGAAGTGCCTACCTTAAGAATCAAGTATTAAAGTTCTTATATCATGGAAACTGCAACAGCTAGAATCTTCGAATTCAGCATGGACATTGCTGCAAAATTTCTTTTTGTTGTTTTAAGAGCCTTTTAGCAGTGTGATCTACCAAACTTTGAAGTGCTATCTCTGCCGATATTTCAGTAATTATAAGATCACCATTCGCATAACATTCTGCTTTGGCAGCCAAAACTTTATGGTATGAAGGGTAAATATCAGCATTATGATTTTTGGCACGTGCACGTAATAGACTATAAGTGTGTCTTGTATATTCACCATCGACATACCTAGCTAACGCCTCCTCTTTTGTGTAAGGATTTGGTTGTGGAGGAGAAAAGCTCATTTTTTTATTTCAAATGCTTTAGAGGGAGAAGAATTTATAGTTTCGCTGCTTGTTCCAGCAGCAAAAGTCAGTTCTTCTGCCGACCAAGTCTCTAATAAAGGAGCAACATTTATACGCTTTGTTCTCTCAGTTTTACATAAAAATTCCTTAGAAGGCCTGCCATAATTGGAGGTCGAAGGTCCATCCAAGCATCCTTAAACACGACATGATGAAAAAAATTTAGGTGAAATATTAAAATACCCTCCTAACCAATATTTATTTTTATCTTCGAACGTGAGCCTTGTTCGACTGGCTTGCGCCCACTTTTTCGTTTAAATGCATACAAACATTCGAGCAGATTGCCTTACTTCTCTGTAATAGCTATCCGTTTCATCATTCTTAATACCAGTCGTAGCAACAACGTGTTTAACAACAGCATCAGTTTTCTTAGTTAGTTGGTTTTCATTACGCCAAGTATTATACAGCTCTTTTCTTGTAATGGACATGTTAAACTCTAAATGAAATAAAAATCTTTTGGGCAAAATCCGGCAGCTAATTTTTTAAACATTAAAAAGCTAAATATATATAGATGACGACAACATAAAAACTAAAGCTTAAGTACGATAAATTACCATTCGAAATTCTAATTGAGTTCGGACAATAAACAAAAATTTCACATTTAAAACACACAAGTACATAATTGCATTTTATTTATAAACAAAATATATTTTATGAAAAATTTAAACAGTATTTTTTTACTCATACCTTTGTTATATTAATTACAGAAACAAATTTTTTTTAATTGTTCTTATTCTTTTTTTGCGACAAATTGAGACTTGAGATATTGATTTTTTAAGCAAAGAAGCAATTACTTGTATTTGAAGCAATATATCAATGCTAGTGTAGCTGTTTAAAGAAAAAAAAATATGCCGTTATGTACTTTAGACACTGGTCAACATATTACCATACAAAAAATTTACTTTTTAAATATTTAAAAAAAAGACTTTTGTCCGGCTAGATTGGGATTTTGGACCACAGTGCGATGCCAACTCACATGAGAACCACGAGAACCATTGCATCCCGAAAAAAAGTGGCTGGAATAGATTTTGTGTTTGTGTCATTTTCTTAGAGAAAAAATAGGCCATCCCTGCCAACAGCGAGCACTATAGATACACGATTACCAACTTCTTTAGATCTGAAATTGGATTATCTGGCCTCTGAAAACAAGCGTGTTCAACAGGTCGGCGCTACGTGCTACACAGCTCATGCCACATTAACTATTCTGTATAAGCGATTGCAGGTCGTGTTCACCACATATGAAGTGATGTGGTCTAGCAACCATGATCGTGCGATTTGTCTCTGTTGGGTTCACCAGGTGTATAGGTATGAAGTGAACGTCACAACACAAATATTTCCATAGGAAACTGTTATTGTGAATGAGACTTAATTTCTTTTGTGTGTTGGGGATGACATTTGTCAAACATATTCAGTATAAATCAAATCAGTTAACAAAGAACATTAAATTGTTCTATCGTGATAAAGATGACGAATTTTGTACCAGAAAATGATAATTTGTGGAACTCATTATCGAATGAATGCTTGTTGTTGGTGCATATGGTGCAGGATCATCACAGAGTCATCAGAATTTATTTTATTTTATTTATTTATTTAATATTGATCATAGTACAACAAGATATTAATCTTATAAATGAAAGTGCTATGGGAATTTAGCAAAAAAAATTAGGTAAATACGAATAACAGTATACACAAATATCGAGAAATATACACAAACAAAGAATCAATAAAATTTAAATTTAAATTAGAAGAATGAAAATGAAAAAATCACCAATAAAAATAAAAAGTAAAAATGTTCAAAATAATCAAAATATGCTAAAGACTATTAAACAAATTGTATAACTTCCTTTTGAACTTAATTGCATTGCAAATATTCTGAATATAATTAGATAAAATATTCCAAAGACTGATGGTATGTATAAAAAACTGGCGTTGAGACGAAAGAGTCTTATATCTACGCTGGATAATTTTCCTACTTTGGTTGGATCTTGCAAATCTAATCCTTTTAAATAAATATATTGGCTGCTTTAAAGCAATAATCTTATGGATGAAAATAAGGCATTTAATATTTAATAGATTGTCAAAATTAATTCTATATATCTGGTAAAAAAATTGTGATGTATGATGATATATGATATTATTGTAAGCCAAGTTGAGTTTCTGCCTATCATCCGCAAATCGTTACAAACAAATGGCCGAAATGTTTAGTAGGGTACAACAAAAAATTTTTGATCGTTTTAAAGGTCAAATTTGGAAAGATGCAAAAGTTTATAAATTGAATTGAATTACAGAAACATAGAAAACAGAAAAACCATTTGTGTGACTATTTAAAATCAGTGTTGCATTGAATTGTTATTGACGATGAAAAATTTTCAAAACCCTAAAAGTAAAAATTAAGGGGTTAGGCTGCAAAACTAGATCGATTCGGCAAGGAGACAAAACTGTGTGTGTGGTGGTATTAAGAGCCAACGAAACCATAAATACACATTGCTGCCTACAATAAATAGTATTTTTGAACCACGTATTGATAAAAAAAAAGCGATCGGAATGGGCCTCAAGACATAGCAAGGTATATTTGCAACATTAAAATGCACCTGCCCACAAAGCAAATTGAGTTCTGGATACAAGTGTTAGGCTAGGAGCTGCTAAAAAGTGTTGCGTGTGTTGGCCAACTCTTTGAAAATTTTTTTATAAAAATTTGTTTTTTACTTTCATAAGAAACTCTAATTTCATATCTCTACTTCTGGTATAATAAGCTAGCAATTAACAAGATATTCCCTTTTGAATATTTAAACCTCCTGTAACAGTGTAATTATGTTTCTTAGAAATGTTTATACATTGCTAATGTACTTCTTTATCTCTGTGTATTTCTGTTTCAATGTTGCAATTCATTGTTATTTCTCTTTTCTTATTTCATATTTAATATGATTTTTTCCTTCCTTTTATTATTCTTTAGTTTTAAATTTTACATAATTCAACAGAAATCTGTTTCCTTTTATTAAATAAAAATATTTACTCTTGCATGTTTAAATTCCAGTACCGAGTTGTGTTAATTGAATAACTTTACATTGTTTTTGTTTTATTTTCAATTTTACATGTAAAATTCAATGCTCCAATAAACTTAAAAAATTTTTTTGTAATTAAAAGCTCGTTTTTATAAAGATCAACAAAGTCAATTTAATGGTAACAATAGCAAAGTATGAATTCATTTCTTTGTAAATTTGTCTTTTAAAGAATATTTCTATGTTGCTATGTAGCATGTCTGTAAATAAAAAGTAAAAGTAAAAAATTAATAAATTTTATATTTTATTTCCAAAAAATATATTCCGTTTTAAAAATGAAAGAATTTAATAAAGAATATCAAATAATGAAAGAACATAAACCAAAGGTCATAAATTCACATATGTACATACATAACATGCATACACTGGTTATTACAACCTTTCAGCCGGGATTACTACCTAGCTTCTCATACGACCAAAGTTATGTGTGTTAATTTTATATATGAGTGGCGGGACTAACAGTTTAAAGTCAACTCCGAACGACAAATTTTTGAGAAAATTTTTTCATGGCAATTTTTATTTACTTCTCAGTGTTTTTGGCCAGAAATCTGCTGTGTGTTAATATTATACACGAGTGGCGGGACCTGCAGTTTAAAGTCGACTCCAAAAAAGAGATCCTTAAGAAACTTTTCAGGGCATTTTTATTCACTCTCTGAGTTTTTATAAGAAATGTGCTGAGATACAGATACCGAAGAAATATTTTGTCGTATTTCGTTTTGCTAGAGATGTCTGATATGGGGCTTGAATAGTGGCCTGACGTCTAATAAGCCAATACACTATCTAATGAACTGCGGAGACTACACGTAAAGTACACTCAGCCACAAAAGTATACATATGGTTACCAAATTTCAGAAATTTTTTAACCAATCCGTTTTCATTGAAAATCTTTATAATTGTTTGACATATTTCTTCGATTTTAAAACGGTCTTTTGCATTGGTTCAGAAATTTCTGAAATTTGTTAACCGTATGTATACTTTAATAACTGTGCACATATTAATATTCAGCTAAAAAAATTGGTAAAAAATGAGATATTTTTCTGTTTCTTAAGCATACAATTTCACCCCATTCACTAGAGTTGCATACTTTGTCACATTCGCCAAGAAGTCCCATAATCGACATGAAAGCACCAGCCTATATGAGAGGTATAATTCGTTTTCTGTCGGATTTAAGTGCTGTAAATTGTAAGTACTTATGATGGAGTACAGAACTTTTTTAAATTTTATTTTTTGAGGCCAACATTCAGGAGATGACCCCCTTTTCATGCAGTGCATTGCATCGGAATAGAGGAAAGATAGTTTATAGTAGAAAGAAAAGAGTGGACAATGACTAGAGTATATACCTAATGAGTATTGATAAATACCTTTGTCACTTTTTTTCGAGGATTGCTTTTTCGTAATAATTCTCACTTTCTTTTTTCTATCGCGAATATTCACATGTCACCAGGGATTCTGGTGGGCCATGGCGCATGGCCTCGTTACTTGAAGTTTAGCACCTATAATTCTTGCATCGTATTAAGAAAGCAAGTTTTTTGAAGTAGTTCCAACAAGCATTGAACTGAATTTTCATGTCCAGAATATCAGTAGGTTCTGACTATCCTATATTAACACTATAAAGACGCCGTAGTCTAGCAAAATAGTGTGTAGACTTATTATAGACGTGAGATCACTATTCAAACCCTAGTCAGACATCTCGATCAAAACGAAATATGAGAAAAATATTTCTTCGGCAACTTCTTCTCAGCAGATTTCAGGCAAAAACTCTGAAAGTCAATAAAAATGGCTGTGAAAAGTTTCTCAACAAATCTGTCTTTCGGAGTCGACGGAAAATGAATGAAAAAAATTTCTAACATCGGTATACCAGATACAATGATCTGGCTTCTGTTTCAGCGTTTTTCAGAAAAATAAAAATTCAATTATTTTGTGTATATTTGAAGTTTTTTTGATATTTTTTTTTTAACATAAAAGATGAGTTGGAATAATTAAAAAATTATGCATATTTATGTGCATCTCGTTCTTTATTGCGACTTTAAGGAAAAAGAAAGTTATCAATAAATATTATAAGCAGGATTTTATATTTTATAGAAGCATTATTAAAGTCAGATCTATTTGGATGCGCCTTTTTGTGTGGGGTATTTTAAATACTGTTAATTGTGTTCTAAATCTTCGTTAATATAAATTCCATCACAAATGACATTCAAATTCATTAATTGGTTAGTTTAAAATTCCATTGCCAATATCTAAATGTTCATGTGAAATCTCCACCAACCGTCAATTAATTCGTTTTACAAAAACTAACCCCCACCTGTGAACGTATGGTCGATCATAATATTCAAATTAAATATCGCTTATGACGCATGCATACAAACTTTAACGTATATGTAGCTGGCGTGTATTCAGATTAACTCGAAAATACTCAGCATTTTTGAAATTCGGTGAAAATATGCTTAAAAAAATTAACCTTTTTACTTTACCTAACCGCACACCAAATCCAAAATATGTTTGTAATAATACAGCCAGCATGAGTATGGTATGTTAATGAAGTGTTTGTTAAAACCTAATATCCGTATATTTTGTATGAAAAAGTCAGTCTTTCTGGGCTGATGAACTGCATGAACAAAATTTTGGATAATTTTCAAAATATTTACTTCCATTAACCCTAAAACCATAAATATTTATGAAAATATTTTTTTTTCGTTATCAGCTTGAAAATGGTATACAATATTGTTGTATGTTCTTTCACGTACATCTTAAGTCTATAATCGTATGAGTGCGTTTAGTTAGTTATACTTTGATAGTATTAGTAAGTAATATGTTTGTAAATATATAAAGGTACACATTCGTGATATTAATGCCCTTTAACTTCCTGTACAAAAAAATTATGCAAATTTGTACAGGCATACATAACTACGTATATCACGAAATCACAGTGAACATTATAATTGAACTCATGTTCAAATTAATAAAAAAATTTTACAAAATATGTATGTTACATAAAATTGTTGTAAACAACATACATTGTATGTAATATATACACATGTATAATTAAATGGAGTGCGTGCAAGTAATTAAGGACAATATTTATCCAATTAAGTAGTAATCAATATTGTAATAATTTTAAAATTAATATTTATTAAATAAATTGGTAAAAATCAAAAATATTCATCCAATTCTTCTCAAATAAAATTCTTAATTACATTACCGTTTACCATTACCATGTTTTTCTTTGTGGTGTTTTTTCATAACAAGTAAATTAAATTAAGCAGACACTAATTAAGGATAGTGATAGGTAGGTAGATAGGTAGCTATGTAAGCTAACGTAGGCCTCTTAAAGGAAGAGGTCCCCCTTAGACCATCATTTATGCCCATTGCGATATCACAATTGAAGTCCCATAGTCTAATAGGTAGTGTGTTGGCTTATTAGACATAAGGCCTCGGTTCAAACCATAGGCTAGACATCAAAACGAACATATGAAAAAAATATTTCTTCGGCAACTTCCTCTCAGCAGATTACCGGCAAAAAATTTTATACAAAATAAGTAACGTAAATATTTTCTCAAACATCTGTCGCTTGGAGTCGACTTGTCGACTGTGGTATATTTATGAAGAGTTCTGATATATAACTTTCTTATGGGCTGCCTGACAAGGGCAGCGTTTTTCAGGCAGAGGTTATGGCAATTTTGAAAGTGCCAAAATGCTTGTTGGGTGCAATTAAGTCCCTAACGTCCGTTTTTGTCCATGAATACTAAGGATTTCTTAAAAAATATTGCAAGACTGCTAAACACGTATGGATAAAAAGAGAATCGAGCCACTTCTGTGCTTAAATTGCATGGCCACCAATCACAAAATAACGAATATTACACGCCATTATTTTTGTTACCTATGCCTAATGCCTCGGCGTTCCGACAAATGACAGCTGAAGAAGCTGTAGGCTGAGGAGGACGGCTACACTGACTTTCACCTTATGTGTCAGCGCCCTGCTCGTGTCATGAAGAGGCGTATAATTTCGACATGTTATTGTTTGGCATCTGTGTCCGATTCCTCTAATATTAATGATTGTTGCAATAGTAAGATTTTTCTTGAACTCAAATGGGTTTAATCTAGGGGGTTTTCCCTAGGGGTTAACGCCGGTTTGAATTGATTGTTATATCATGAATACATAATTGGTCATTACAACCCTTCAGTCAGTATTACGACCTAGTTTCTTGCACCACTTATGGTGTGTGAGTTAATTTTATAAATGAGTGGCGGGACCTACAGTTTAAAGTCGGCTCGGAACGACATATTTTTGAGAAACCTTTAATGGCAATTTTATTTACTCTCAAAGTTTTTGCCAGAATTCTGCTGAGAATAAGTCGCCGAAGAAATATATTTTCATATTTTTTGTTTTGATGTCCGACCTTACGTCTAGTAAGCCAACACACTACCTACTAGACTACGAAGACTTCATGGAATATTATAATATCATGTATAATTCAATTGTCATTAAAAAGTATTCCCTGAGCTGGACGAAAACAAAGTCAATTAAAATGTTAAAATATCCGGACTGCTTAAGGTTTTAAGAGCATAGTTTTCTTGAGTTTTTTGAGGCCTTGTCGTAAAACTGATAGTACCTATGGTTAGACAACTATGACTCTCCCATCAATCCCAATATTTTAGGCTAAACATGTTCTGTTAATAAATTCTTTCCAGTTCTCATTTGTCAAACACTATGACAGAAAAGATGTACTCGTTCTGAGCGATTCCTTACGAACATTTAACCTCGGAGCCAAGTGTCTTGTTGTAACTCGTTTGAACTTAATATGGGGTCTAAAGCGGTGCCAGATCTGTCTGGCTCAGTATTCGATTTTTTATTTTCTTTTACAATGAGTTAAGGTATAAACACATAGACGACAGACCACAGATAAAAGAAAGCTGCCAAGTTTAGAATACACACGTTTATAAACCATTTTATTGAAGGCTGAACAGAAAAATCCAAGACAACAACCTAAGCAGTTTCTGCCCAAATTAAACTATTTTCCACTTTTGTGAGAAGCTAAAAGCAAATTAGTGATGCCAATACAACATAAAATCATATTAAGAAATCAGTTAAAAATTTCAATTTTGTATCTGAATTCATTTGATAAATGTTTTGTGTGTGCGGTTTTTTCATAAGTGAGTTTATTTTTGCGTACAAATAACGTGATAGTGACAACACTGAAAAATATATTTAAATTTAGTTGCTTTCAAAAAATTTAAGCAGTCAGCATACGGCAGAAAAAACAGTTGGCAATCGTCTGTCGTCTATGTGTTTATACCTTTAAGTTTAAATTTATTTTAATTCTCTCGTTGCCCAGCTTTTGCAACTATATCAGGTTTGTTGTCACCTTCAATGTTCCCGTGAACAGGGTATATGAGGGTAACAGTCAAATGTCTCGCAATTCCTCCAGGAATACACGACATTCTTATATACATACATACATAATTGGTCATTATAAAACTTCAGTCAGGATTACAACCTAGTTTCTTACACCACTTATGTTGTTTGTGTTAATTTTATACATAAATGTCGGGGCCTACAGTTTAAAATCGACTCCGAACGCCAGTTTTTGAAAAACTTTTCATGGCAATTTTTATTTACTCTCAGAGTTTTTGCCAGAAATATGCTGAGAGGAAGTCGCCGAAGAAATACTTTTTGTATTTTGTTTTGATGTCTGACCTGAGGTTTGAACCGTGGCCTTACGGCTAATAAGCCAACACACTACCTACTAGACTACAGCGACTACTTGTTGGAAACATATTGTTTTATTTGATTTAATTTCGAAATTTTTAGATTGTGTGGGAATACCAAATAAGTATATCAAAGTGTTTACGTTGTATAGTTTTATCAGACACTGCAAGTGTATTTCGTGTTAAAGAAAAGTTTAATATAACAAACATATTTCTTTACAGTTTATAACATCTTCTAAATTATACGGTTGGAAAGAAGCAAACTAAAGTTTATTTTAAAGTATATGTTTTACACATTTCTAGGGTAATGATTGTTAGTTAGTACAAGATAAGCACATATTTTCGTTTTCAGTTCAAAAATGTATTTACACCGTATGTTTCAGCAGTACAATGTTTTACAAAAGCATAATTTAATTTTGATGCTATTATTACAACTTGCATTTAACTAAAGGCAGGATTTTAATGGGCAGATAATTTGTTTTTCATTTTTATAAGTTTACAATAACGTAGAAGTGAGCATTAAGCTAAAGAGAAGATCGTCCTGCCAGTAACTTTTAAAGTTAAGTTTATGTTTGAACTTGGCATATTATATTATTTTCAATATGGCAACTTCAAATATAAACAAAATGCAAAACGTTATAACATAATTGGTCATTGCAACCCTTCAGTCACGATTACGACCTAGTTTCTCACACACAGACAAAATACACAAACAAAACAAAAAAGGAAGCATGTTGTTACCACTGCTTTTTGAGGTTAGGTTAGGTTAGGTTAGAGGACGTGTACTTGTCGATTAAGGCAAGTACAGTACCGGGAGGTCGAATTGACCCATTGTACAACACACAACTTATGTTGTGTGTGTTAATTTTATACATGAGTGGTGGGACCTACAGTTTAAAGTCGACTCCGAACGACAAATTTTTGAGAAACTTTTCATGGCAATTTTATTTACTCTCAGAGTTTTTGCCAGAAATCTGCTGAGAGGAAGTCGCCGAAGAAATACTTTTTGTATTTTGCCTTGATGTCTGGCCTGGGGCTCGAACCCTGGCTTTACGTCTAAAAAGCGAACACACTACCTACTAGACTACGGCGACTTCACTGCTTTTTTTAAAAACTTGTTTAATTTTGCATACATCGTTTAATTTTGCATACATATTTTTATAATATGACAACATTGCGCCGGTGTTGCCATATTTGAAAAAAAGCTAACTTTATTTTAAAAAGTAAAAGGTTATTAAAGTTTACTTTAGCTGAAGTCCTATTAGCCTAGCACGCTAATAGCCTAGCACACTACCCACTAGACTTCCAGTGCACCCAGCCTGTGAATATTTTCTTACAAAAAATAAATTTTAACAGCTTATATCTGCATGTTGAATGCACAATTGTTAATGTAGTACAAGTGAAATTGTAAAATACTGGGTGTCAGTTACCTAGAATTTGGTTGGCATACATAATCTCTTTTATGTTCTGTATGTATATAAATGTTCTGTTCTGTATATATATACAGTGGCTCCATCTCATAATCGGACAAGCATTAGTCTGATATGTATGTGCTTAAAACTTGAAAAGAAAATATTAAATATATGTTTTTTTGCTTTTATTTACACTCTATATTACAGCCTTTTAGATTAATAAAAAATAACAAAATTTTTCATGATAATAGTAATTTTATAAAGAAAAAGAAAATTAACTCAATTTTTTGCGCTCAACGCATAATCGGACAAAGACAAAAGGCATTGCGAATGATTTTGCTTTTTACCAGGACAATGATCCCAAGTAAACTTCGAGTGTGGAAAAGCTTTGGTTGATCCATAATTGCCCCAAACTTATCGAAACCCCTGCACAGAGCACAGATCTCAACGTAATTGAACATCTTTGAGAAGAATTAGCTAGAAGAGTATACTAACAACAATTTAAAACTTTGAATCAGCTTAAGGCGGCTTCACTGGAAGCGTGGAACTCCATAGAACCTGAGGTATGCTACAATTTGGTAAAATCAATTCCAAAACGTTTATAGGCCGTTCTTGACAACAAAGGATATGCCACAAACTATTAATTGTTCTCTTTCGCCATTTTTAGCAATGGTGCTCTTCTTTGTCCGAGTATGCGTTGAGCGCAAAGAATTGAGTTAATTTTCTTTTTCTTTATAAAATGACCATTAGCATGAAAAATGTTATTTTTTTATTAATCTAAAAGGCTGTAATATAGAGTGTAAATAAAAGCAAAAAAAACATATATTTAATATTTTCTTTTCAAGTTTTAAGCACATACATATCAGACTAATGCTTGTCCGATTATGCGATGGAACCACTGTATATATAAATGATCTACCAGATGTTTTGGTTGACTGTCAGGTTCATATGTATGCTGATGATGTGCAGCTTCATACCAATCCTCGTAAGGAGAATATGGAATATTAATTAAACTCTTTTAACCGTGATTTGCAGAGAATTAAGAGTTGGACCTCGGCATATGGACTGTACATCAATCCCTCCAAGTCTAAATGTAGTAAGCCTTCGAAAACCAATGGGTCGTTGGTCATACCTGAATTGAGTATCAGGGGGAATCGAATTGACTTTGTCAAGTCTGCAACCAATCTGGGCATTGTCTTTAATGACAGATTCTCGTAGTCTAGCCATATAAGTGTTGTTGCTGGCACAACTTACAGCATGCTTCGAAATTTATGAGCTGCCTTAGATTCAACTCCTTTTGCCATTCGTATGCAACTTGCTAAAACATATTTAATTCCAGTGCTTTTATATGGGTGTGAAATCCTCGCAAACTGCGATAGTAATGGCAACCGGAAACTCAACTTGGCATACGAAAATATTGCAAGATACGTCTTTCTTAAAGGTCGTCGTGATCATATTTCTCATTTAGCGTACCTGATATTTAGTGTGAAATTTTATATTCTTTTGAAAATTAATTGTCTCATTCTATTCCATAAAATTGGTAACACGAAACAGCCGAAATATTTATTAAGCCGAATAAAGTTTCTTTCTGGTGGTGGAAATGTGTCTAGTCAAACCTTAAGGCAGGCAGAGGTCACTGTCCTCGAGATAACACACCTTATCATAATTCTAGTGAATTTTACTTTCTTATTTTTATAGACTTTTGGCACTTGCCTAAGAAAAGAGCAAATAACAGTTTGCGAAAACAAATTAAGAACTTTTGAAGAAAATACTCAAAAATGTTAGACCCTGTTTTTAATGATGATGAAGAAGAGATATTTTAAACATTAATATCACATATATGTTGATAAATTTATTATTTGCTTTGGTTCAAATAAAAATATTTTTTTCTTGCCTGTTGACAATGAATTGGAACTTTTTGCATGACTTATAAAATGAGCGAAAGCATTGAGAAAAATTAACATCGAAAGAGGTTTTTTTTTCAGTAAACTACACCATACTTTTTTTAGAAAGTCTGTATGAGACACCGTTAAACGTTCATTTCAAAAGAAATGTTCGAATTATTAACCTTCGATTAGATTGGTTATTTAAAAAGAAAATGCAGATATTTATTTTACATATAGTCTGTGCGATATTATAGAAATTACAAAAAATAGTAAAAGTTAAATGTACATCCATATGTACATATGTGCATGTAATACGTCTCACATTTATATGGTCGAATCGAAGAGGGCGATAAAATACCTGCGAGTGATTATCGACGACAGGTTGAACTTCAAGGAGCACGTGAAATACATCGGCGAAAAAGCATCTGTAATACAGAGAGCACTGGCGAGGATGATGCCTAATATTGGAGGACCATGTTCATTCAAAAGGAGGATAATTTCGGCGGTAGTAACGTCGATAATGCTGTATGCTTGCCCAATATGGTCGGAGGCACTCTCCGTGGGGACGACGAGGAGGATACTGTGCTCGGTGTATCATCTAAACGCAATTAGAGGGATAAGTGGCTTCAGGACAGTGTCTGATGAAGCGGTATTGGTGTTGGCAAAGACTATACCAATAGACATATTGGCGGATGAGATGAGGAGGATATACCTTCGCCGTCTCGAGCATCCGGGACGAATAACAGCTATTAAAGCGGAGGAACGAAGGACTTCCATGCACAAATGGCAGTCACGATGGGAGAGCAGTTTAAAGGGAAGATGGACATTTCGCCTTGTCCCTGATGTAACCCTTTGGATGAAAAACAAACATTGCAATACACATTGTTTGTGTATTTTGTTCACATTGCTTGTTGTTGCGTTCTCGTTTAATTGTCTATCCCCTTTTCTTTCATACTGATGTTGTTGGTTTACTTGTAACAAGTTTGTTGTATTTGTTTGAGTAGCTTTTGCTAATTTTAATGTTAAACGATATATACATTATGATACATTAAGATTGTTGTTCTGTAATTTATGCTACATAATTCATATTCCAGTGTTTCATAATTATAAGGTAATTTCATTTATTTTCGTTATAAAGAGTCGAAAATAAATATTCTAATAAAAATAAAATAATAAATAAAAAACTAAATACATTATTTTTCAAAATACTGATTAAGTTTTTATTAGTAGTAGTTATGGAAAATTACATATTTGAATTGCGTTCAATTCAGAGAAGCCGTTGTGGGCATTCGAACGATGAAATATTCTGTATATGATAGCATCAAGTTATAGTTTTTAAAAAGGTAAAAACGTAACAATATTAAACAATGTTTACCCAATTATCGTTTAACAATTGCACTACGAACGCAGTGTCCCTTTTAGGGGACGTTACATTGAAAATCACTTTTCGCGCATGGTATTACATTTTGTTATAATTGTTTTACATCAATTGAGTCATTATACTTACTCACAAATAATGACACACAAAAAATAATAATTCACATCATATTTAAAATATTAAATTTTTTTTACTCAGTTCGGAATTCTCGTTTTTTTACAAATTGATATTCCATATTTTGCATAAAACACAGCACACAGATCGCATTTTTTGAACACAATGTAATAAATCTTGCTTCGTCGGAAAGTCAGTAACAGCATATACTTGTACTTACTATTTAGAAATTAAAATATTTTGAAAGTGTTACAGTAGAAAATTCGAGAGTCCCTTATAAGGGTCTCTGCTCACTAAAGGGTTAAACGGAAAGGAGAGAAGCGCTTGAAAAGAATTAAAATATTTTATATGCCAACCTTAACAAAAACCAATATTATGTGTTATAGGTATGTACATATGTATTAAACCAATTTTTTTATGAATGAAATCGAAATGCCCTTTCGGCTATTTTTTACAATTTAAGCTTTCAACAGTTTCCACATCGATGTATTTCGTATTAAATTTGTTATGCAAATTGTGTCATAAATCTACGAATTTTTTCTTATTATTGGGGTGCCCATTAGGATAATTAAAATAAATATAAATTTTAATTAATAATGAGAGGGCTATCTTGTATTAATACAGGCTTATTTGCTTGAAATACCCTAGGTGTCACTGTTTTTTGTTTAGATGTTCGAGGTAACATTCTCTGGTAACCTCAATCACGTAATAAAAAACTAAATTTCTGTTTTTGTTATTTATTCAGTCGAAAGACATGGATGTTTTTGTCATATATTTTATGTTTACATATTTTCAGCACGTAGTAAACTTTTTATTATTTTGCCGCAACCGTAAAATGTTGCATGCCATTAATCATTATTATAACATTCCTCTTATAGGTGAGTTAAAACACGAAGCTCTTATTTGCATTATTAAAGTGGTTTTGTTAATTTTAAATTAATTTTATTAAAAACTTTAAACTTTAAAGTTTTAGAACAATGGACAAATTTAACAATTTGAAGGAATATTCGGTGAGATTCCGGTACATAAATTCCAATTAAGAAATGTAAACATAAATAAAATTAAGGCGGTTAAGACTAATATGTGGTTTTTATTAGTGGCATCTATCGATATCGATACAAATAGGGTTTGACATCTGATAATGTGAAATTGTGTTGACATTTCTTTTAGAGATTTGCAATGAATCGTTTTTTCGCTACTCATAAGCACTCATTAAAAATTGATTATAAATGGCTCAACAATATTGAAATTTAACTACTCTGATTCATTCGTACTCCTTAAAACGTTGATTTATAAGTATATAAGTGATTTATAGTACTTCAAACATTGAATATGAGTAGTATGAGTATGATATTAAAATAACTTAGAATGCGTACAACTATCAGAAATTATGAGTATGATTAGATTCTACTCATCTTTTTGAATACTCATTGCTGATCTCTGATTTCTATCCAGTAAACTTTGATTAGTCAAATTGCAGAACTTTAATTAAAAAAAAAAGTGAGAGTAAAAAAAGTAAAAGTAATTAAAAAAAGTGAAGTTCATAGTACACTTCGTCCTCTTTATGTTTCAAATATTTATCAACAAGACTAAGAAATATGCCTACCTAAGAAAATATTACTGTTGCAAAGCAAAATCTTAACAAGACGAATGCGTAGTTCTCAACGCTTAATCTATTGTCCTTTGATCACATAGAGAGTTTCATGAAAGGATTTTGGTATATGTACCCATAAAATACAGCCCGTATAAGAATTGAAGCCAATTTTTGTTGATTGGGCTCATTTGAATCTAACCACAGTTGAGCTTTTTCGTCAAAAAATTTTTTTTTGTGATGTTTCTCATTTCTAGTTAAATGACGAAATTGCCGTATTTGGAACGATGTTAATCCTCGATCATTTAAATAATTATTATTACGTTCATTAAAATTTACTATTTGGTGTGTTTGAAACGCTAAAGCCGTCAGCGTGTTCTTGAAGTCAATATTTATTGGAAAAGGTAGTAAAAAATAAAATAAACAAATAAAGAGTATGACACTGTTAGATAACCAAAATTCTTACATGGCATTGAAGACTGGGTTGAGTAAGTGAGTTTGCATCGACTATTGTAACCCGATGAGTAAAAACAATAAGTACTTTAAAACTAAAAAAGAACAACTCGAGTACGCAAATGGGCTTGTGATGAAAACATCGAAATGATAGAACACTTTTTATACTATTGCGCAGCATTCATGAGCTCAAGATTCGAATATATTAGGGCTAACACTACTGTACCCGATATAGCTTATCTCAGAGAAGTAGAGAGAAAGCAAATAGGTAGGTTATACAAGATACAAAATTTCTATACCTTAATGGCTAGGTTAGACACTTTATTGACCTCCTTTTCTCTAACCTACCTACATTTTGTTGTGGATTTGGGTGTTAATGATAGCATTTTTCACTTATATGCTTTTCATTTAGAGATGCAAGCTGAATATGCATTTAAAAATCCGTATATCGAAACTTTCAAAAATAAAAAAGGAGCGACGTAAACGTAGATCATCGTAGTCTATAAGGTAGTGATTTGGCCCATTAGACGAGAGACCATGAGTCAACCTTCAGCTAATGCATCTCGAACAAAAGGAAATATGAAAAAAATATTACTTTTTATTATTACTGATTTAATTTTAGCAGTCTTCTGGCAAATACTCTGAGGGCCATTCTTACAACTTGCCCGTTAACTAAAGCCTGTATTTTAATGAGCAGATAACTTGATTTTTATTATTATGAGTACACAATAAGATAAAACTGAGCGTTAAGCTAAAGATAAGATCATCCTACCCTTAACTTTTAAAGTTCACTTTATTTTTGAACCATATTAATTCATATGTATTAGTTACAATATGGCAAATTCAAATATAAACATGAAAAATAAAAGTTTGTATATTAAACTCCCAGGTCAGGCATCTACAACTAAACGAAATAGAAAAAATATTTCTTCGGCGACATCCTCTCAGCAGATTTCTGGCAAACACTCTGAGAGTAAATAAAATTGTCATGAAAAGTTTCTCAAAAACCTGTCGTTCGGAGTCGACTTTAAACTATATGTCGCACCACTCATGTATAATAATAAAGGCACACAACATAAGTGGCGTGAGAAACTAGGTGGTAATCCTGACTAAAGGGTTGTAATTACTAACTATGTATGTATGTCCGTATGTATGTATGTTAATAGTTTTTCAAATTAAAATGTACATTGGCGTATTTATTATATTTATTTTAAAATAAAAAATTTTATATAAAAAAAGGAACAAACATAACAAGTAAGAGGGCACGTCGTTACCACTGCGTTTTTAAACCACTTGTTTAATTGAGCAGTGTTATCGACATTGCTACGGCACTGCCATATTTTTGGAAAAGTTAATTATATTTTATCTGTAAGTTGTAATAACGAAAAGAAGTTAAAGGTGACTTTAAAGTTCACCTTAGCTAAAGTTACCTTTAACTAAACCCAACTTTAACTGCAAGTTATAATAATGGCCCTAAATTTTAAAATTGACTTTAAAAGTTTCTCAAATATATCGTTCGGAGTTGACATCAAACTTTAGGCTTGCCGTCGCTCATGGATAAAATTAACCTACACAAGCTGATGTGAGAAGCTAGATTGTAATATTGAATAAAGGATTGCAATAACCAATCAAATAAGTAAGTAATACATAAAATATAAGTTGTTAAAACATAAAATTTGTACAATGTACAAAAAAGCATTATTTTTATTTTGTACGCTGCCTTCATCTTTTACGAAAATTATAAAATCGATAATAATTACTTACAACAATAACATCGCTTAGAGCCGGGCTATATATATGAGTGACAAATTCATCTACATTGGCCTTTTCTGAAATCTACGCTAACGTTGTTTATTTTTGTATGCGCGTTTAAGCCTTTCATGGATCAGATTTATGAAGGTTTATTCTACACCACTTTCTTTAGCGTGATATTGTTATTTTATGTCAAGTGTGTGGTAGTAGAAATTTATATGAAGTTCAAAATAAATAAGAAGAAATTAAATAAATGAACCTTAAATTTTCATATTAATTTGTCCAGTTCATATGTTTTACAAGTCTTTGTTTTACTCTATTTGTATGTGGAACTCGTTAAGTCAAAAATAACTTTGTTGGTTGCTAAACAACTTTTCTAAGCAGACAGAAACGAAATCGAAATTTTGTTCTTTTCATATTTTCTTACATATTTTTAATATAAAGTAAGTAATAAAATTATTTTTTTCCTTGACATTCTTCTAAACAACGTTGCTGATAGATTTTAAGTACATGTGTTATGTTGTCAGTTTCTAGTACTTTTCAACATTGCCTGAAAATTTATCGATAAAAAATTCGATTTTTTCGGACAATTTTTTTCTCTTCGTACGTATGTATATCGATATTATATAAGAAAGACTTTGACTCTTTCCTCATCCTATTCAATTTCTTAAAAAATTTCTCTTTTATAGAGTCAAAGGTTTCAGACAGCTAAGCCAATCGTATTCGATTATCGCCTTTTGATGTACATAGTAGGGTGGAGCAATATATAGTAGATTAAAAGCAGTTTTTTGTGACAAATTTAGTTTCTTACAAAAGTTATCCTTAAGACAGTCGTTAAATAACTTGTGAGTAGTTCTAGCCGTCGTGACAGCCGTCGTAGTCTAGTAGGAAGGGTGTTGGCTTATTGGACATAAGGCCACGGTTCATATCCCAGGTCAAACATCATCAACAAAATGAAATCCAAAAAAATATTTCTTCGGTGACTTCCTCTTAGCAGGTCATGAAAAGTTTCTCATAAATCTGTTGTTTGGAGTCAACTTTAAACTGTAGGTCCCAGCACGCATGTATAAAATTAACGAACACAACATAAGTGGTGTGCAAAACTAAGTTATAATCCTGGCTTAAGTGTTGTAAAGACCAATTATGTATTTAGTTCAAGCTTTCTTGTTATGTTAGGCTGTTTACGTTCCGAAGAATTTGCGAATTTCTTCACTACAAAGGCTTAATCATAAAACTTTCACCAACGTTTCCAACAAGCAGAAGAGTAAGTATATAGTTTCAAATCTTTGGTCGCTTCTCTGCTGTTAGTAATATCCTTTAGGGCAGTCACTTCCAGAATTATGTAACTAGGTAATCAAGGCATAAAAAGAGATGAAACTTGTTGCTTTTTGATCAAAATGATAATGTTTCGTAGAAGCTTTAGTAAAATCAAATTTGGTTTCAATAAAAATGGTAAACATAAAAGACATATACTAAATAAACGTTTGTAATTTTTCCAATAGTTTAGGCTATCGATTATAGTAAAAAAAAGCAATTGCCACCCATACAAATAAATATTTATCAATCAAATGGATTGTAATTTTTCGATATAAATTGATGAATGAAACTAAAAGGAAAAAAAAACTAAATAAGCTGGAAAATAAATTTATTGTGCAAATATATACGCTTTCTTATACCGAAAAATCGTAAAAAAGTATTGAATTGAATACCTCTTGTTTGACGTTACTAAGTGATTTGAAGGATATGCTGCTTCCACACTGTGTCAAGTATACAGCACATAAATAAACACTTTATATACAAGTTTAGCAGACATATTCCTTTAGAAATTATCGAGTGTTTGACAGTTTAACGGTCCACATATTTAAGGATTAAGTGATTTGCAATGATTGATTATAAAGTGTTTTATGTATTATTGAATTTTATCAAAGATTTTGTCTAAAGACTCTTCCAAGCAAAAGGAAAAACTTAAGTAACCATAAGAAAAAGAAATGGTCAATAAAGCTCAGAGGTATAATATCCTTCGTTTTGAAAAAGTTTATCATTCTTTCGTTCTTTTAAATGCATTAAAAATACCTTAAAATGTTAACACATACATACATGTGTGAAATATTTTCATTGAGGAATAAATTTTGCCAATAACTAGTTGCTTTCCAGAATTTTATTAACATACATGTGTTTCATCATTTGGAATTAAGTCTGTGGCTAATAGATTTTCTCGCTAAAATTTCTCTTTGAATTCGTTGAAATCGGACTTCGCTGCATAGTGTTTGCTAAAATTTAAAGTTTGTTGAAAATGATGGCAAATTTATATTTTTGAAATTTCGGAGACACTTTCATTTACAGGAGCAATTTTTTCAAGAGACCGATCGGTACGGAGTCATACTGTTCATAATCGACCCAATTTCTTCAAAGTTTTTGATCACATTCATTGAATGGATGTACTATTAGTAAGAAAGTGTATTTAAATATTCTAAAGAACAATTGCAATTAAAGTGAGGAAGAATTAGGAATTCGTTATGATTATTACTTCGGACAGGTCAATGATCTTAAGCATACAACAGGTATGTCGGGACGACTTTAGTATTTTTCCACAAAATCCCGCTATAACTACAAGAGAGTATTATACTATGTTCAGATACGCACTTTTATTGAGTCAATATTCAGTTAATTGATCACAGTATTTTAAGTGTTCAGGCATAACAACATACGAAGTTCAGCTGCTTATTCAATATTCAGCATTCAATAAACAGCAGGTTGTTTCTACAACTTTCTTTTTATTTTCTTTTTTTGTTGCTTTGTTTTTGTTTTGTTTGTGGTTGTTGACATTTAAGTTGCCAAATATGAACAAAAAGTGTTCGGTTAATTATAATATGCTCACTAAACACACTTATGACAGTGCTGTATTTTAAGTTTTACTCAATATTATAACAATTTGCGTATTTATGGCGCAATAATTAATTGAAACTTTGTACGAAATATTGAGCTCAATAATGACGTTTATTGCGATTTACGCAATGATGGTGCATATCTGAACACCGTATTAAGCGATAATTTGGAAAACAATTGCGTAGTAGCTAAATATAAAGCAAAACTGATCTGAGAAATTTGCTTAAGAGGGAATGGCAGCAATTATCAAAAGAAAACACGAAAAAACTGGTATATTCAAGGCCAAATGGGTTAAATACACATACATACATACATAATTGGTCATTAAAACCCTTCAGTCAGGATTACGACCTAGTTTCTCACACCACTTATTTTGTGTGTGTTATTTTGTACCTACATTTTTTTGTGCATTTGGGTGTTAATGACAGCATTTTTCACCTATATGCTTTTCATCTAGAGATGCAAGCTGAATATGCATTTAAAAATCCGTATGTCGAAATTTTTCAAAAATAAAAAAGGAGCGATATAAACGCAGATCTTCGTAATCTATAAGGTAGTGATTTGGCTCATTAGACGAGAGATCGTGGGTCAACTTCCAGCTAATGCATCTCGAACAAAAGGAAATCTGAAAAAATATTTTTCAGACTATTTCCTGTCAGCAGTCTTCTGGCAAATACTCTGAGGGCCATTATTACAACTTGCCGTTAATTAAAGTCTGTATTTTAATGGGCAGATAACTTGATTTTCATTATTATGACTACACAATAAGATAAAAGTATGCGTTAAGCTAAAGGGAAGATCGTCCTACCTTTCACTTGATCTTTGAATATGGCAACTTCAAATATGAGCATGAAAAATAAAAATGTATATATTAATAGTTTTTAAAATCAAAATGGATGTTGACGTTTTCATTATATTTATTTTAAAACAAAAAATAAAAAACATATAACATCAATACGCAAATTTTGTAAACAAAATGAATAAACATAACAAATAAGAAGGCACGTCGTTGCCAATGCATTTTTAAAGCACTTGTTTAATTGAGCAGAGTTATCGACATTGCTCCGGCACTGTCATATTTTTGACAAAGCAAATTTTATTTTATCTGTAGGTTGCAATAACGAAAAGAAGTTAAAAGTGACTTTAAAGTTCACTTTAGCTAAAGTTGCCTTTAACTAAACCCAACTTTAAGTGCAAGTTATAATAATGGCCCTAAGAGTAATTAAAATTGACATGAAAAGTTTCTCAAATCTATCGTTCGGAGTTGACATTAAACTGTAGGTTTGCTACATGTTTTCTCATGGATAAAATTAATCTACACAAGCTGATGTTAGAATTGTAATACTGACTAAGGGATTGTAATAACCAATCAAGTAAGATCAGACATAAATTGTTAAAATATATAATTTGTAAAGACAAAGTTTAATGTACAAAAAAGCATTGTCTTTATTTTGCACGCTTTTTTCTTCTTTTACGAAAAGTGGTATTATAAAATTAATAATAATTTCTTACAACAATCACATCTCTTACGATTGGACTATATACATGAGTGGCAAATTCATATACATTAGCCTTCTCTGAAATCTATGCTAACGTTGTTTATTTTTGTGTGCACATTTAAGCCTGTCATGGATCAGATTTATGATTGTTTATTCCACACCACTGGCTTTAGCGTTATATTGCTATTTTATGACATGTGTGTGGTAGTAGACATTTATATGAAGTTCAAAATAACAAAGAAGAAATTTATTAAATTAAAATTAAAGTTTAACAATAATTTGTCCAATTCATAAGTTTTATAAGTCTTTGTTTTACTGTATTTGTGTGTGGAACCCGTTGAGTCAAAATTAAATTTGTTGGTTGTTTTTTTTCCTTGGCAGAAACGAAATCGAAATTTTGTTCTTTTCATATTTTCTTAAATATTTATCATATAGATTAAGTAATAAAATTATTTCTTTCCTTGACATTCTTCTAAACAACATTGCTGACAGATTTTAAGTACAAATGTTATGTTGTCTTATTTCAGTTTTTTTAACGTTGCTTGAAAATTTATCGGTACAAAATTCGATTTCTTCGGACAATTTTTTTCTGTTCGTATTGATATTATATAAGTTACTGTTGTATTTGACTATTTTCTCATCCTATTCAATTTCTTCTAAAATGTCCCTTTTATAGAGTCAAAGGTTTCAGACAGCTTAGTTAATCTTATTTGTGAAGGGCTGTCGTATTCGTTTTTTATGAAAATTTTTTTTTAATATTTCTCAATTTTCTAACAAACGTTATCCTTAAGACAGTAGTTAAATAACTTGTGTGTAGTTCAAGTCGTCGTGACAGCCGACTGTATAGTAGGTAGTGCGTTGGCTGATTAGACATAAGGCCACGGTTCATACCCCAGGTCAAATATCTCCAGACAAACTGAAATGCAAAATATTATTTCTTCCGTGACTTCCTCTTAGGAGCCCATGAAAAGTTTCACATAAATCTGTTGTTTGGAGTCAACTTTAAACTGTGGGTCCCAGCACTCATGTATAAAATTAACGCACACAACGTAAGTGGTGTGCAAAACTAAGTCATAATCCTTGCTTAAGTGTTGTAAAGACCAATTACGTATTTAGTTCAAGCTTTCTTGTTAAAAATATAAATGTTAGGCTGTTTACGTTCCGTTGCATTTAAATAACAGTTGGTGTTACGAATTTCTTCACTGCAAAGGCTTAATAATAAGACTTCCACCAACGTTTCCACCTAGCAGAATAGTAAGTGTATATTTTGAAATCTTTAGTTGCTTCTCTGCTGTTATTAATATCCTTTAGGGCAGACACTTCTAGAATTATGTAACTAGGTAAACAAGGTATAAAAGGAGATGAAAGTTGTTGCTTTTTCATCAAAATGATAATGTTTCGTAGAAGCTTTATTAAAAGTAAATTTTATTCCAATAAAAATGGTAATCATAACAGACAAATATTAAATAAACGTTTATAATTTATCCAATAGTTTAATTTATCGATTATAGTAAAAAAAGATATTGCCAGCCATATAGATAAATATTTATCCCTCAAATGGATTGTAATTTTTCGATAAAAATTGATGAAAGAAACTAAAAGAAAAAAACACTAAATAAACTGGAAAATAAATTTATTGTGCAAATATATACGCTTTTGTCGTTGGTTTTTAGCAAAATTATGCCGAAAAATCATAAAAAAGTAGTGACCATAATTCGTTTTCCACAAATGAATACCTCATGTTTGACGTTACTAAGTAATTTAAAGGATATGCTGCTTCCAAACTGTGTCAAATACATACATAAATAAACACATAAATAAACACTTCACATAAAATTATCGAGTGTTTGACAGTCTTACGGTCCACATGTTTAAGGATTAAGTGATTTGCAATGATTGATTAAAAAGTGTTTATGTGTTATTGCATTTTATCAAAGATTTTGTCTAAAGACTCTTCCAAGCAAAAGGTAAAACTTAAGTAACCATAAGAAAAAGAAATGGTCAATAATGCTCAGAGTATAATATTCTTCGTTTTGAAAAAGTTTATCATTCAAATACATTAAAAACACCTTAAAATGTAAACACATACATACATGTATGAAATATTTTCCTTGAGGAATAAATTTTGTCATAATAATTGTATTCTTTCTAGTTTTTGATCACATTCACTGAATTCGGATGTACGATGAGTAAGAAAGCGTATTTAAACATTATAAAAAACAATTGCAACCAAAGTGCGGAAGAGTTAAGAATTCGTAATGACTACAGGGTGCGACAGTCAAAATACACCCAGCTGATGACAGTGTAGGTTTTGAGTTTTATTAAGTAGAACTCACAAATTTTTTTTATATTTCTCGAATCCTCCAAATTTCTTTTATTTGACAGAAACGGTATTTTTAATCTTATCACGCAAAATTATTGATTACCCAAATATTTTTTAGCCTATTTTCAAAATCCAAAGATTTTTGAAAAGAGGAGAGATGACCCTTTAAAACGGTATACATAAATATATGGTTCAAACTTAAATGTTGTGAGATTTGATAATGTAAACTTGGACAAAACTATTTTTTTTTATTTTTTCAAGATTAGGCATTCTTAATTGCAAAATTTAATAAAAAAAAATATGATATAAGTGTTGACACTCTGAAAGTGGATTATCTTGTGAAGAGATTGACACTTTGTTTGATAAAATCGAACAAAAATTACAGTAGTTATTATTTAAAGAGTATATGTATTTGATGTATGTCACCATATCAAATGAACTTTCAGATAAAAATGTACAAAATTGTTGATGGATCTTGATTTTTTACCGCAAAATGTGTCCATTTCACGTTTGGGTGACTACCAGAAGTCGGCTAATGTTTGCGTTTTTTGCAAATATTATTATTTCGCTTTGCGCAAATATTGGCCAACTTCTGGTGATCGCTTAAACGTGAATTTTGCACATTTTCCACTAAACAATCAAGATCCATCAAAAATTTTGAAATTTTTTGAACTGAAAGTTCATTTGAAAAATATAACACGACTGTTATACTCTTTAAATAATAACTACGATAATTTTTGTTCGGTTTTACCAAATGTCATCACTTATTTTATAATTTTTAATTAAATTTTGCTACTATGAATGTACAAACTTGAAAAAATATGAAAAATATTCGCGTTTGCCAAGTTTACATCATCAAAACCCATGGAATGTGAAGTCGAATAATATATACATGTATACAGTTTTAAAGGTCCATGCCGCCTCTTTTTAAGAAAGTTTAAATTTGCGAGTTTGGTTCCGTAATGTTTGTGTAATCAATAAATTTTTTGCGTAAAGTCAAAAAAAAAACAGTTTTTTCAAATAAAACAAGTTTGGAAAGAAATATAAAAAAAATATTTTTGAGTTCTACTAAACAAAACTCAAAACATTCAATTTACAATTAGCCGCGCGTTTTTTATTTTGTTGCATAGTGTTATTACTTCGGACTGGTCAATAATACTAAGCGTACTATAGGCATGTCGGCACAACTTTAGTATTCTTCCACAAACTCCCGGTATATCTACAAGAGTGTATTAAGCTATAATTTAAAAAACGATTGCGTAGTAGCTAAATATCAAACAAAAATGAGCTGAACAATTTGGTTAAGAGAGAATGGCAGCAATTATCAAGAGAAAGCAAAAAAGACTGATAAATCAAGGCCAAATGGGTCATATACAATGCTACTAAATATCAGTTATAACATTTAAATACATTGGACCTTTGACATTTGCATTTGCTCTCTGTTCTTCTGCTCCAACCTGTACTTTTGCAACGAAAAAATATCGTCAAAAAGACTTCATATTTTTCTTATGTTTTAATTAATTAATT